>JAHLJS010000005.1:66549201-67749201 GCA_038502445.1 Eremochloa ophiuroides
GTTGACCGAAGAGTGTAATCCTCCTACTACTCAGTAATGAATGGAGGAAACTCTGATCCGCAAAAAGAAAAGAAAAAAATCGTCGAAATGAGACCAAACCTGCACGTCGGCCTAGGTATGGCAGACTCCAGGAGAGACAATCTGGGCCGGGCCGGACCTGCAAGCCCAAAGTAGACTGGGCCGCTACCACGTGCCATCGTGGCACGGCAGGCGGCACAACCTACCGGTTTCCCGGCTTCCGTTGCTAATCGTTCGCACGCCGTCTTCCCCATCTCGCGCAGCGCTACTGCCGGCTGCCCCCCGAGTCCCGGCGACCACCGGCCCTCCGCTCCCCGACGCGAATCCTCTTCCTCCTCACGCGATGGTAGGTGGTCCCGTCTCCCGCCCTCGCCGTCCTCCGTTCCTCCTCGCTCTACCGCGCACGGGCGGCGCTGCCGGTCTCTTGATCTGCCCCGATCCACCGCCCCTAGATCTAGCCTTTTGTGGCGGGCTAACTCGTCCCCGCCCGTGTCCCTAGATCGGGCTGTCCTTTTTTTTCCCCTCTTTGCTGCAGGCGCTACGGGGCCTGCGAATGGTTGGTGGTGGCGTCGATTTGTTTAAAGGGCTGACTGAGCCTTTGTTTGATGCAGGAGACCTGCCCGTCGGTGAAGAACATCCTCTTGCTGGACTCCGAGGGAAAGCGCGTCGCCGTGAAGTACTACAGCGATGACTGGCCTACTCTATCCGCGAAGCTGGCCTTCGAGAAGTCGGTCTTTGCTAAAACCCAGAAAGCGAATGCTGGAACGGAAGGTGATTTATTTACATCTGCTTTCTCTTGTGCGGAAGGGGTTGTTTTCCACCGATGGTGAGCCTCGGTGAGCGTTGTTGTGCTCGATTGAGTTAGTCGGCAGTCCAGAGTACTTCTAGCATTATCATCTCATAATGAACTCACGAGTGTGATGAATTATTATAATCCGTTCTATATATGCTGTTGTTGGGCAAGAACACTTCCATGGAATATGACCTTTTGTATTGGGTAGAACCACTCCTTTGATATTAAATTCCACCGTTCTTGTTTTGATTCTTTTGCTGTGCAACATGTTAACTTATGGTGCCTATGCCATTTTCTCATTGCTTATTTGTCATGGCTTATATACGGATTTACAAATCATCTACTCAAGTACTCCTCTACTCCCTCCATTCCAAATTGTAAGATGTTTTGGCTTTTCTAGACACTATGTTTAAATACATAGTAAAAACAATGTATCTGGAAAAGCCAACAATTTGAAATAAAGGGTGTATATATTTTTTGTGTTCTCCTTTGTATCCTCTTTTAACCTCAGTCACGGCACTCTCACAGCACAATTCTGTAAATGAGCCTAGGCGTTTGCATCTGATGACCTTAGTTTCTCCATAAACATGCAGATGTGACTGTTTGAGTTTTTATTCTTTTCTTCAAATATTTTATATTTTTATTTGTTTCTCTTTGACAGCTGAGATTGTAATGTTTGACGGTCAAATTGTGGTATACAAGTTCATCCAAGACCTGCACTTTTTTGTTACTGGAGGAGAAGAAGATAATGAGCTTATTTTAGCATCAGTTCTTCAAGGATTCTCTGATGCTGTCGAACGACTTCTCAAGTTATTTTCCCTCTATTAAACTTTATCTTTCCAACCGCTGTTTGTTCTGTTACATGTTATTGTGTTAATGCTGATTGTATGATGTGTTTCCAATCTTGGTGGTTTCAGAAACATGGTTGACAAAAGGACAGCACTCGAGAATTTGGACCTGATCCTATTGTGCATTGATGAAATCGTTGATGGAGGGTAAATCCTTATCTTACTACATACATGATATTAAGGCTTCTTTTCTTGCTCCCTATTGACAGCCATGGTAAATGTGTGCAACAAAAACTTATAATCCATGCACATAAAATCTTTCAGATTCACGAAAGTAGCTGAGCAAAGAAATAATAAGTTCCATTGTGTACACGTGTCATCCTTCCTTTGCTCTGAAATCACCTAGCTGTTTGAGTTTTGGAGTAGGGGCCATGGCAATAGAGTTCTATCCGGGCCTCTATTTTGCAATGGTCATATTCGCTGGATTCAAAGATTTAGCCTGGTGTTCTGTATCTGTACCCCCAAGCCCAAGCATGTCTAACCTTTTAAGGGGGTTACACAATTTGATATGTGAAGCAATGGCTTAGTCTGCTAAAGACATTAACAAAACAAACATCCTGTTCCATTGAATTATTTGAAATGGAACAACACTGATTATCCACATGAAGAATTGTATATATTTGATTTTGAGGTTGAGATCTGGAATGACTCCAGCTACCACAACCTTGCACCCGTTGGGGGTGTTTGGTTTCCATTGACTGAAGTTTAGCCTCGTCACATCAATTATTTAGATACTAAATAGGAGTATTAAATATAGACTAATAACAAAACTGATTACACATATGTAGGCTAATTTGCGAGACGAATTTATTAAGCCTAAATAGTCCATGATTTGACAATGTGGTGCTACAGTAAACATGTGCTAATGATGGATTAACTAGTCTTAATAGACAATGTTTTCAGGTCGTCCGATTAATCACGATTAGTCGTCCTGGTCGGTCAGGAGTGCTCGATTAGGGGATCCGACTCGATTAGG
Source organism: Eremochloa ophiuroides (assembly GCA_038502445.1). NCBI lineage: Eukaryota > Viridiplantae > Streptophyta > Magnoliopsida > Poales > Poaceae > Eremochloa > Eremochloa ophiuroides. The sequence goes on from JAHLJS010000005.1 coordinate 66,551,837, forward strand.
TCGACCAGAAACCTGGTCGTCCGATTAGTCGTCCACTAATCACGATTAATCGTCCGATAAGGACAGGGACGACCAGGTTTTGCTCTGTTTTTGGGCCTGTTTAACAGGGCGGATATGTGGACTACTGGGCTTACATCTTGGCCTGTTAGGGTTAGAACATATAGCAAGAAAGTCACCAGCTGAACACTAATGCAGTCTTCATGCTACCTTTATTGTGTATAATATAGTGTATATATAGAGGTATATATATAGGTCGACCAGCTGATATACCTAGACGACCAGGGGACAACCAGGGTCGACCAGGGTCGATTAATCGACCTGGTCGACGATTAATCACGATTAGTCGCCTGGTCGGTCCCAGGTCGACCAGGATCGACCAGCCGACCTGAAAACATTGTTAATAGATTCGTCTCGCAAAATAGCCTTCGTCTATGTAATTAGTTTGGATACTCCTAATTACGTTCAAATAGTCGATGTGACGCCTAAACTTTAGTGCCTAGAAACCCCATTGATGTCTGAACTCTGAAATGTGAAAGTGATAGGACCATTCTTTGTCAAGCGTAGAGATGAATAACATCGCACATTAACATGTAATTATTTGCTGCATTATACCTAATTTTCTTGAATGATTACACAGGATTGTGCTTGAAACAGAAGGAAGAGAGATAGCTGAAAAGGTGTCTGGTCATGGATTGGAGAGTGCTTCATCAGCTGAGCAGGTAGGCTGCAGGCTGCATCAACTTCAATTTTGAACTGAAGAAACTGGCTTCTTTTAGCTTCTTTTAACTTACTAGCTATCTTTATTTGCTTGCAGACTTTAGTCAATGCACTAACGCAAGCAAGAGAGCATTTGGCGAAGTCTCTTCTCATGTGATGCTATGCTTATATATTCGGGTGACAACGGAGTATCTATTGCTGTGTCTGGATAACACCTTTTTTTGTTAGCAATGGAGAAAGAAAAAATCTCTGAAATCTTCGGATGTGTAGAATGGCATGTTGTTTCCGAAATTCTCGTGTTCGTTTGTAAGCCTTCAAAGTTGTGTAACATGATTGTTCTAATTTTGACTGGTTCAGCTATTGGTCGTTTTGTTTAACCTCTTCCTTGTGGAAACGGTGAAACAGCATGCGTGAGATAACTTGGCATGTCCTACCTTAACGAATTTGGGCTACGCTTTCTTCAAGATGGTATAATGTCTCCCTGAAACCAAAACATTATTGAAATCTGCCAAAATTCACCTTACAATTCTGTATCCAAGTTCTATATTAATGGTGCAAAAAGCACAAGGGAACCAGGAAGCTGACGGTGAGTGTTTACTCGCCGGCGGTGACATGCTGAGACAGGTCGTCTCTCTGCTTGACTGCATTGTCGTCCGCGGTGTCACTGAACTGCTGCTTGTAGCCATGGTCATGGTTGCCTGAAACCAGCTTGTCTTTGCTTGGAGTCCCTTCCATGTCGATGATGATGTTGGTTATCAAGCAGCAGACGAAGATGATCCTTGGCAGCCGGTGTTTGTCAGGCCTCCACAGCTCTCCCTGGATGACACGCCACGTCCCCTTGAGTGTCGCCAATGCGGTCTGCACCACCGCCGTTGCCGCTGCGTGCCGCTTGTTGAATTCCACCTTGGCCGCCGGGAGACCATGTCCCCGGTACGGGGTCATGAGCCAGGGAAGCAGAGGGTAGCTTGCATCTCCGACTATGTACTCCCTTACCGAGGAACCTCCAGGAAGCTCCATCTGCCCCTGAAGCCTGAGGCCCTTCTCACACAACCTGTACAAGCCTGAAGTGCGAAGGATGCATGAGTCGTCCATGCTCCCAGGCCAGCCACTGACAATGTCTCTGAACCGCAAGTCTGCATCCACAACAGCCTGCAGCACCATACTGTTTTTGTTCTCATTGTCCAGCCAGACCTTGCTGTTGGGCTGAGCTGAGGAACACATGAGGATGTGTGTGGTGTCAATGGCACCGCAGCAGTTAGGGAGTCCATAGACCTTGTCAAATCTTGCCTTGATGGTTGCCATCTCCTCAGGGGTCGGCCATTTCAGGTGACAGATGGCACGCTCCTCCACGGACTCAATGAACCGCCATGTGATGTTCGAGATGGCTGAGTGATTCATGCCAAACCACACCCCTATATTCTGCAGCGATTCACCAGTAGTCAGCCTCATCAGAGCCACCGCCACCTGATCCTCCACCCCTAGGACTGTCTTGTCACCGAACCTGAAGTTTCTGAAACCATATGTCTTTGTTGTCAGGTCCTTCTTAACAAGTGAGCAGATGTAGTCAAAGGTCTTTCTTGACATCTTGAGGACAGCCTCCATGTTCTGGTGTTCTCTTGGAAAAGGGGAATGTCCTGTGAAAAGCAATGTTGTAGTATTGTTACTAGTGAAATATTGTAGTATTGTTACTAGTGAAATATTACATCTCTTACACATCAGGAACATGAAGGCTCCCGGGGAAGGCAAATAATTTAGATTTTGAGAAATAAGATTATTTAATGGGAAATGCAAGGGCCAACATGTTTTACAACAAGAGCAAAACACTAATATACTGACTGTTAAGCAATCTTAAAACATAATATTTAAGATCAGTATAATAGTTATGGTATGCATCATTATCCTACAAAATCAATGTTCAAGGCAGATAAATTGCTCGATTATAACATGCATATCAATTTTGAAGGTACAATATCATTTTTACAATATTCTCCCAAGAACTTGCAAGAGATATGCACAATACAAACTTGAGGATATAGTTTCACTTTCTAACCCTTAACATATTCATTCTAAAACAAATGAGGGAACGAGCGAGTCGCTTGTTTGGTGAACATCGAGCCGCGAGCTCGGCCACCCAGGTTCAAACCTGGTGCCCAGCATATTTCCGCTAAAAGATGAGTGCGAATGGGGAAGCTCCTCGGTTCGAAAAAAAAATTAAAGCAAATGAACTTACAGTTTCAGGCTCATATTTCTAGAAGTTGGTGAGTCCATTTGATTTAAAATCTGAATGACTTCTAATTCTAACGCTTCGCATATCTTTAAAATACACCTGAATGATGCAGGGTGTACAAGGCATTCTTAGCTCTTACTGGTTAACATCAGTTTAGCAGTCAGGATACCTGACATGGGTAGAACTATGGCATCCAAAAAAAAATTCTATGGAAACGAAGGACATTTTTACAGAAAGATTTCCTGTGGTTGCCACAGTTGACCTCTGAACTTGACTAGTCATACTAAACACTGTGAGGAGATTCCACAATGAATAGAGCAAAAGGATCATGAAAACTATCAAACTGCATAGCCATTCTTCCTTTAAGCTCAATCTGTCAAAACATACACACAGAAAATTCACCAAGCTCTGAAATTTCAATATACGATGTCAACTTATCAAGCATTAGCGAATTCCGCAAGTACACTTCGAGCTCTTAGCACTTGTATGAACCACACTTATCAACTCCTAATTTAGCTTCCAAAAGATACCCGAGGTTTATTTACAATTTAATAAATACTAATAAACCAATAGTAACAGTTATACCACTATTCGTTTATTACTAGCCTTGGGATATAGGTCGTCACCTAATAAGGGGAACCTATTCACAACAAAATGTCTAAAATATTTTCAGAAATAGTGCAGAAATTGTGAAACAGCTTCAAACAGAAAAATCACAGCTCAGATGTTCAGACAGCAATGCATTAAAAAGATTAAAAAAATCATAGGTTCTGGATGGCATTGTCCTTTGTTTTCCTTATGTGTTTAGTGTTTACTTTCCCTTTTAGCTTAAGAAACCAAATACTCCGTTCTGAAAGGAAAATTTCAAGATACTTTTTGTGTATATCATCGATCGCGGCATTGAGAATGAGCTTCCGCGTAGCTGTTTCTGGATTGAATCGACAAAAGTGAGCAGAAACCGATGGCGCCTAAATTCATCTTCTGCTCAAAGTATGGTTTCTGCAGGTTTACAGATCTGGATTCCGGAACAAATATGGGCAACTAAAAAGAAATGGAAACCAAACGCTGAATTCCCAAAATATGCTCTACTCAAAGGATGCTACAGGCCACGAGCAATCGCAGCAGCAGCCACGGCCTGAACTCTCAATCCATAACACACCATTCCAATGCATCAAGCCCCTATGCACCGGCATCTTCAACGCCCATCTAGAGCAATCAACCGATTAAGCTACACATCGACCCCCACAAACTGCAATTCCAACTCCCTCCAGATCCACCCACGAACTATGTCAATCTCTGGGGGGCACACACATGCATTACCAAGAACTAGATACTTTCCTACCATGCCACGGCGATCAAGCTTACAGCGACGAACGGAGCGAGGAAGCGCACACGGTTAAACTCTACAGAGCACAGCGATGCAGGCAAGGAAGGAGGGTAGGGAGAGGAGAGGCGACCTGCAACCCTTCGGTAGAAGACGCTCCACCAATCGCTACCGTCCGGCAGCGGCGGCAGCGGCAACCCTGGAGCCGGCGCCGGGGCGGGCTTCTCCGGCCGCTTCCTCTTCTTGGCACCTCGCAAAGGAGCCATGGACGCGAGGAGATCAAGAAAGGCACAACGAGGACTCGAAGACTGGAGGTCTGAGATGTCGTTGTGCCCTCGAAAATAAAGTGTTTTTCAGAACGGGTTGGGTGTTGGCCGTTCTGTGCAGCTACGACAGCACTGTGCAGACTGCAGAGCATGCAAGGAAACTCCGAAGCCCTCCCGGGGGCCTTGTGTTCCTGGGCAGTTTGCACCCTGCGTCCCTGCGTGACCGTGAAACATGAGATGGGCACGATTGTCTCGAGTGCATTGATTTAGAGCCAAACCGCATTTCTAACCGTGTCTGCGTGAAACATGAGACGGTCATGTGATACTGCAATGCACATGACTTGTCCAGCGGAGATCGGCTCAGATTGATTGCCTTGAGTGCATTGATTTAGAGCCAAATCGCATTTCTAACCCGCAGCAAAAGATATGACACGCGACATACCACTTTGTTTTTAGATCCGTATTAAATAAAATATATACAAGTTGATCAGTATACCACATCCTCAAGATTTGTCCGGTGGAGATCCACTCAGATCGATTATTAGGTGTGCATTGATTTAGAGCCAAACCACATCCCTAGCACGTAGGTCGCAACAAAGGAATGCGACATGCGCATAACGTTTTGCTCTTAGATCCATATTAAATTAGATATTTATAAGTTGATCAGTACATAACATAGTATTTTGCTTTTAGTCCATGCTATTATTAGATATTTTCAAGTTAGTTTTTAGTTCATATCAACACGCTAGTTTACTTTGTGTTGATGTGAACTTTAAAAGAAAACGGCCAGAAACATAGGGTAGGGCACCGCTAGTATACATACATAGTAGAACTTTTTTTTTTTTAGGTTGTGTATGAGCCTGAGTTTCCTTTTCACTAGATGCATCTATAACATGTCATAACGGCATATATGTCTCAGCTAAGACTTGCAGTGTATTACTTAATTTTTCTCTAGATCAACACTAATTTGGATATCCCTGAGGTAGCTTATGGTACAACAGATGGCATCTCATTTTTCTTTTGCATCCAAATTGAAGTTGATACCTCTAAATTAGTTTATGCCATGGTGGCATGCGTAGTGTATCATTTGTCTCCGTCTCCATAGTTGCATTGGTGTTTTCATGGTGTTATTTCGTGGAGGCCACTAACATGAAATTAATTCACAAGGGTCCTAAAACTCACAGGAATATTTCATGAGAGACACAGTCAAGAAAATATGTTTGAACCATCATGAAAATTTGTTTGCTCGAGAGATCAACCTCATGATAACTTATTGTATCCTCCACAAACACTTATCCACAACATATACTAGAATTTCTAAGTAGTGTTACTTGTTCACAGATTGAACTTTTGAAGCAATCTCTTCAGGAAGTAGAACAAGAATGAAACAATTGAGGCATTAGTCATGTAGGAGAGGATACGAAAAGGTTGAAGAGGGTTTGTCACGGGAGATTGGGTGCACAAAGGGTACAATTCCCTATATGGAGAGTATGGTCATGTTGAAAAATAGAGAAAGTGATCATCAAGTCGCTCCTTCCTAGTTTATGTTTTGGGATGTGATTCAATTTGAACAAGAGAAACTTTGGTGATGAGGACGTCAATCATTCGAATACATACATTACTTTTTGAGCACGATAATTTAATATCCTAGTGAATATGTTCCTATGTACTTATTTTGTGATTATGATTATAGATTTCTATCTAATGATATTATCATGCAGACGAACTTTGGAGAGGTAAATGAACTTTGGAGAGAGGTGTGGAGGAAAAGACTAGCGAGTGTCCATGCCAAATTTAAGACTCAATCCAATTTCGAGTCTATCTTGGACTCCAGGAGCAGCCCGCACTAAAATTGATGCTCAGGTTGGGTCGCATACAAACTCCATTTTTTACCCTCTACATATGCACAAAAAGCTAAGGATATAATATTTATGACTAGCGGGTGTAATACCCCGGGTATTACGGATTTAATTAATCTGCCATGTCATCATATTTAAATTAATCATTTGCATATGATTGTGATTAGGCCCCTAGAGTGATTTGAATTTAATTAGTATTTGTTTGTAAAATTAAAATTCCCAAATAAAGGTTTAAAAATTTACTTTTATTAGGACCAAAACCTAATTCAAAATCTAAAAGGAATTTTGAGATAGTCCCTTAATAAAAGTTTTAGATATTTTAAAATGGAGCAACTTTTATTTTTGGAGATTTCAAAGTTCTGTGGTGGAAATTCAAATTTATTTCAAAACAATGATTTAAAACTTAGTTTTGGATTGGCATTTCAAAAATTGTTTGGAATCCGGCAAAACTTACTAAATAGAAGTTGTAAAGCTCATTTAGTAGAACAACTTTTATTTTGGCAATTTTTCAAGTTGTTGAGAAAATTTAAAAGTAATTTTGAAAATACAGTTTAAAATTCAAAACTCTAGTTTACCCCTTTTTCTGTAGATTCAAAAATATTTCGAATTTGGATTTAGTTCCAAAAGCAAAGTTGTTCAGAATTTCAAACCCTACAACTTTTGTTTTTGCAGTTTTTCATGTTGTTATACAAAATCAGTCGAATTTGGTCAAAAACCGACAGCCCTAGGGTCTAGGTGCTACAGTGCTATGCCCCCTCACCCTGTTCGCGAATAGAGCCGGCAGCCGCCGTGCCGGGCGCGCGCGCGCGGCTGCCCGTGCCGGCCGGGATCGTGTCCCCGCGACCTCGGCAGATACGGGCGCGCGTGCGCCGCGTCGTCCTGGTTCTGTCCCCCTCGCTCCCAGCCTTTAGAAAGGCGACGAGGCCCTCCCCCTCGCCATTTCTTCTCTCCCGGCCACCTTCGAGCTCTCTCGGTCGCCGGCCAAATTGGTCGCCACCGAGCCATCATCACCCTCTCCATCTTGCTGCAAGCTAGCTAGCCTCCTTGCGCACCGCCTGCGTCCGTCGGTGAAGGCTGTGGAGCCTTGAAACCACCGGAACGCCGGTGTCTTCCTCGCGGGCGGGCAGAGCACCGCCGCGAGCTCCGCCGTCGTCTCGAGCTAGTCTGGGTAAGCTCTGGACCTCGGATTGTTGCGCAACGTGATCTCCGTGACCCCTTGAATCTTACGCGTGCGTCGGCGTACTCTCTGGTTCCCTAGGTTCGCCGGAACGCGTGTTCGCCGTTGTGCCGAGCCGCCGGGATCCGCCGCCGTCGCCAAGTCGCCTTCTCCGAACCACCTCCGTCTCCACCGACCCCTCGGCCAGCTTCGTGGTGAGCCCCAGATGCTCGCGCACCTTTTCCCCCTCTCTTTACCGGCTTGTGCTCGCCGGCGACGTGCTCGCCGCCGCCACCGAGCCGCCGCGTCCGTGTCTCCAGGTGCTGTGCGCCTCGGATCTCGTCGTGTCTTAGCTTGGTAGACTCGCCTTGGAGTGTAGAGTCCGTCAGTGCCCTCGGCTTCGTCCCTCGGCTCACCGTCGGCGAGCTAGGGGCGGCGGACCGCCGGCGCACCCGCCTCTGTTGAAACAGAGGGATGGCCAAGGGCCTCGGGTGAGAAGGCAAGTTTTCCCAGGGGGTTAAGCGCGAAGTTCATGACTCATGTGAATAGTGTAGATCGGATCGCGGGTTGATTTCCAGTTTCCCCAGGGTCTCTTTTGCAAAGCCGTCGGCGCCGGGCGCGGGCAGGCCGAGTGGGCTGGCTCGCTCTGGACTTGGGCCGTAGTGGGCTGGATTGGTTTTTCCTTTTTCCAGTGAATTGCAAAATGTTTTCTTTTATATATTCATGTGAATAGTGCTGATGTTTGTTAATTTCATATGAATTAATCTGCTAGGTGTAAAATGTGAAAATAATTGTGTACGCTCTCTGTAATATGTAGTATTTGTTAAAAATATAATATAGGGTGTTCCAATGCCTTTAATCTGCTGTATAAATTATTGAAGTAATTAATAAATGCAAGTTTGTGTAATTTTAATTAATTCTCTGTAAATCCAAAAATCATGAAATTTATTGTAGCTCTGTTTGGTGGTAAAACCTAGCTGTTGGTAAAGTTTGGTTGCAATTGAAGTTAGTTTGGTCAATTAATAAATATATGTGAAATTAGGGATTAATAAAGTAAATAGAAAAATGAATTTAGGTTTGTTGTGTGAATTTTTGGGTTGAATGAAGACCGAGGATCTTTCGCTGTGTGATCCTTGGCAATTCGAGAACTTAGTGCTTGATAGTAGGCATAAAGCTGTGTAGCGGCTTTCTGTGACCGTTAAAAAGGTCAATAAAACAAAAGTAGGAAACATTACTTTTACCTTCCGTAGATCGTTTACAACTTTAGCGTGAAGGAAAGTTGTACTCAAGGTATTAATGGTTTACTTTCAAGCATTTCATTTGTTGCCCTCATGCCATGCTAAGCATACATCATTGCATACGTGTAGTGCCCGTTCCCGAGGGGGTCCAGGTCGAGACTACTACTGAGGAGGCCACTCCAGAAGTCATCCAAGGATTCGACATCTGCGGGACTGATCCCGACCCGACGCTGTACACGATCCAAGGCAAGCCCCGGTGCATTCAGCCCCTCTATTACAAAATGTTTATAATTCGAGTTAATCTACTGCATTAGGTTAATAGGAGTTGATTGTCACCTATCCAGATGCATTGTCTCAAATAAATACCCTGAAACCTGATTTAAATAAAATGGTTTGAGAAATGCTTAGGCATGCTTAATGAACTTAGCTTTGCGTAAAAGAAAAACTATTTTCTGTGCCATGATTATACTTATACTTTGATTGGTGAAGAACTGGTTATCCGTTGGTCGATGTGTATTTGGGTTGGAGTCCCAATGCATGGTCGCTTTCGGAATAGTTTGGAACTGGTCGGTGTCTTTGGAAACGTGTTTCGTTGGGTGGCCAGCTCATGGGGCGGCGTTCCCTATGTCTCACTCACCCTACAGGCACGATAATAAAAACTGTCGGGTAGTCTTGTACTTGGGTTAGAGTCCCAATGCAGGATTGGCGGCAGGAAGGAAGTAGGGACCGTTCGTTGTAGGCCTGCTGTGATCATGGTGAACAGCCTAGCCACATACCAATGCGGAAAGCCTAGAGTTCGGTGACGCTATTGCTGGAACCGACAACCACGCACTGGGAGTGGAGAGATGGCGAGAGTAGCTTGTACCCACGTGGCCGGTGTGCCTGGATAAGAGTGGAGTACTGTGCTCTCGGGTGGCGCAGGACCGGTTCCGGGATAGCAAAGCCGTGACGACGGGTTGGTATATGTATGCCGGCGTGCTGCATATGCAGTGTGGTTAGAATCCCCAGCTGGGTACTTTCTGGATTCGAATCGACGTGCTCCTCGGTTATGGAGACTTGATCCTCACACTCTACACCGAAAAGTGGTTCTCAACTAGGTTATCTGAATGAATAAAGTAATTGAAAGAATGTTGATACATGAGTCTGAATATTGGAGCTATAAATATGATTATAATAATGACAAAATAAAATATGGAACAGGATAGATTGCTTTTCTGCAAACTCCTCATCCTCTGCTAGCCTTACCCATAGCCTTGCATTCCTGAGTCTCATTTTACACCCTTAGTCGGGTAAGTCTTGCGGAGTACCCCAAGTACTCAGGGTTTGTTAACCCCGTTGCAGGAGGACCGCAGTCGGAGATCTGTCTTGCTCCATGTTGCGTGACCGTGGTCGAAGAAGAAAGCGGCGATGAGTGAAGTGGAACCCGTGGGCAGGGTTCGAGTTATCTTATCTAGTAGTGTGTAACTATTCCACTGCTACTGCTATGTCCTCTGGCCTGTAATAACTATATTTGAATCCTATTTGAACAACTGGTTTGTAATCTAAATGTTATGTAATCTTCCGCACTGTTACTCTGATGTATTTTATTATGAAATGTTGTAATCCTGTGATGATTCTGCAATGGTGATCCTGTCGGAGAAAAGGGCGCTAATGTAGCCCGACAGACCTGTCTAGATCATTTGGGACACGGGCCCGGCTATCAGAAGTCGTTAGTGACAATGACAGGTGCCAGTGGGCCAGGTGATTTAGCCGGTTCTGTTACAGTTGGTACAGGAGCATTCCATTGCTAATCATTATGGATTACTTTTCAAAAATTTCAAAATGTTTTGGATCATAAAAAGTTTAACCTATTATTTTGGGTCCAAATTGCTTCTATCCTTATCTTGTTCAGTAGTTCTTGCCTTGTTCTATATTTTACCTTATGGGATTAAGGTAGCATGTGGAATAATATTATTATTAGCCCTATGTTAAAAGTTTATTTATGTATGTAGGTACCTTGCATGATTTAAATTCGTAAGTACGTACATGCATCATGATAATCACACCTGTTAATTAACTTCCTCCTTAAAGTGGGTTTTTAGGATAGTTTACCAAACCTATTCTTGCTAACCTATTATATCTTAAAATTCCACTTACCTTCTCCAGATGGCCCGTTGCAAGCTCACAGCACGCAAGATGACCGGACCACGTGGCGTTCCACGCCACCAGTTGGCGCCACGCGCTGGCGAGGGCGGAGCTTCTGGGAGTCGCTCCACCTCGTCGCAGCAGCGAGGAGGCTTGAGGCTGAGGTTGGAAGGCTGCAGGATCTAGTCAGGCAGTGGGAGGAAGAATACAGAGTGGCACGTCTCAACCACTACCGTGACGTGAGGACCAATCGAGATCTGCGTCGAGAGATCGATCGCCTGACCAAGCAGAGGGATGAAGCTTGGGATCGTGAGGAGACGATCATGGACAGGATGCTCGAGGCGGAGCAGCGTGTTGGTCAGCTTGAGCTCTACAACAACGTCTTGCACGAGGAGGTGCATGAGCTCTATGGTGAGCTCCACCCTATTCCTGCACCGCAGGAGGAGGATCCTGAGTTGGGAGTCGTCCTCGGTCAGGAGGATGAGGACGTGGAGGATGTTGACGTGGAGGTCGAGCCGGTCGAGGTCGTCGAGGCAGACTGCCGAGGAGGACCTCGAGGAGTTAGACGAGGACAGTGACGCTTCTGGCGCGTCTGGGATCGATGAGGACTAGGCCGGTGTGGCCTAGAGTTGTCAGCTAGATGCTCTCTTTTGTCTGTAGTATAGGCTGCTTACCTAGAAAACCTTAGTTATGGGTTGTGGGTCTTGTCCTGATGCAAGCCATGTTGTGTGAACCTTGTAATATTGCTGTGTGCTGCTATGTTTGCTTAACTAATATAAGGCTCAAGTTGGGTTTGCTTATTAACAGATGGGAGACAATTCTGATAATGCAACTGGTGTTCCCCAACCACCTCAGTTTCCACCCACTCTGGCAGAGGCCATCGCTGCATTGACCAATGTTGCAGCGCTGCTAGCTCAGAATCAGCAAGATCGTGGTGGACGTCGTGGCCGCCGGGATAATGAGGATACCACCTATGTTGACTTCACTGACACCCGCCCACCGGTGTTCACTAAGGCTGATGAACCTTAGAAGCTGATGATTGGCTCCGTACCATGGAGCAGAAGTTTAGTCTGATTCACTGCACCGAGATCCAGAAACCTCTGTTTGCAGCTCAGCAACTCCGTGGCCCTGCGAGTACTTGGTATGCCAACCTGTTGGCTGCGCAGGATGCTGGACATCAACTTACCTGGCAAGAGTTCCGTGACTGCCTTTCGTGCTTATTACATCCCTGCGGGTGTGATGAAATGGAAGCTGGATCAGTTTCTGGCACTGAAGCAGAATGAGTCTACTGTCACTCAGTATCTTGGGCAGTTCAACCACTTGGCACAGTATGCACCTGAGCATACCAACACTGATTCTAAGAGGAGAGCCTGCTTTGTCAGAAAGTAAAAGCTGTACACATGAAGCCTGGTGGAGAGCTGCAACCATTACCTATTCCTGCATGGAAATGGGAAGACATCAGCATGGATTTCATTATGGGTCTCCCAACAACCTCTAGGGGTTTCAATTCCATCTGGGTTGTTGTGGACCGCCTCACTAAACAAGCTCATTTCTTACCTGTCAAGAAAATGTACAGGGCTCCGCACTACGCCAAGCTATACATAGAAAATCTGATGAAGCTACATGGAGTGCCCAAGACCATTGTCTCTGACCGAGATACTCAGTTCATATCCCAATTTTGGAGATCCTTTCATAAATCATTGGGTACAAAACTCCTGCATAGCACAGCCTATCATCCTCAGACTGACGGACAGACAGAGAGGATAAATCAGATACTTGAAGACATGTTAAGAGCCTGTGCACTCAATTACCCTGAGAAATGGGACGAGTGTTTGGCATTGGCCGAATTCTCGTACAACAACAGTTACCAAGAAAGTATAAAAATGGCTCCGTTTGAGGCAGTATATGGCCGCAGGTGTCGTACTCCATTGAATTGGTCCGAGCCTGGAGAAAGATGGTTCTATGGAGTTGACTTGGTCAATGAAGCCGAAGAGAAGGTTCGACTGATACAGGAAAATTTGAAAGTGGCACAGTCACGACAGAAAAGTTATGCCGATCAGCGGCGCAGACCTTTGACATTTCAGGTTGGAGACTATGTATACTTGAAAGTTTCGCCTATGAAAGGAGTTAACCGTTTTGGAGTCAAAGGCAAGTTAGCCCCGCGTTATATTGGACCGTTCTTAATCATAGGACGCGTGGAAAAGGTAGCTTACAAGCTTGAATTGCCAGAACATCTCTCGGAAGTACACAATGTGTTTCATGTTTCTCAGCTGAAGAAGTGTCTCCGAGTACCTGGACAAGTCATCGATGTTGAAGGAGTAGCACTTGAACCTGAATTGACATACTCGGAGCAGCCAGTACGAGTTTTGGATATAAAGGACCGTGTTACCCGAAGGACCACAACCAGATGGTACAAGATCCAATGGAGTGATCATTCTGAAGATGAAGCTACCTGGGAATCTGAAGATTTCTTGGCAGAAAACTTTTCTGAGTTCTTTGCTACCTTGTAAAGTGTAAACCTGTCTTTTAATGCGTATGTTTTCCCTTGTCTCTTGTTTAAGCTTGAACTTGTGTTGTCATTCTTTTCCATTACTTTGTTTCAGCCTTGGTTATGTACCTAATCTCGGGACGAGATTTCTTTTAGGGGGAAGACTGTAATACCCCGGGTATTACGGATTTAATTAATCTGCCATGTCATCATATTTAAATTAATCATTTGCATATGATTGTGATTAGGCCCCTAGAGTGATTTGAATTTAATTAGTATTTGTTTGTAAAATTAAAATTCCCAAATAAAGGTTTAAAAATTTACTTTTATTAGGACCAAAACCTAATTCAAAATCTAAAAGGAATTTTGAGATAGTCCCTTAATAAAAGTTTTAGATATTTTAGAATGGAGCAACTTTTATTTTTGGAGATTTCAAAGTTCTGTGGTGGAAATTCAAATTTATTTCAAAACAATGATTTAAAACTTAGTTTTGGATTGGCATTTCAAAAATTGTTTGGAATCCGGCAAAACTTACTAAATAGAAGTTGTAAAGCTCATTTAGTAGAACAACTTTTATTTTGGCAATTTTTCAAGTTGTTGAGAAAATTTAAAAGTAATTTTGAAAATACAGTTTAAAATTCAAAACTCTAGTTTACCCCTTTTTTCTGTAGATTCAAAAATATTTCGAATTTGGATTTAGTTCCAAAAGCAAAGTTGTTCAGAATTTCAAACCCTACAACTTTTGTTTTTGCAGTTTTTCATGTTGTTATACAAAATCAGTCGAATTTGGTCAAAAACCGACAGCCCTAGGGTCTAGGTGCTACAGTGCTATGCCCCCTCACCCTGTTCGCGAATAGAGCCGGCAGCCGCCGTGCCGGGCGCGCGCGCGCGGCCGCCCGTGCCGGCCGGGATCGTGTCCCCGCGACCTCGGCAGATACGGGCGCGCGTGCGCCGCGTCGTCCTGGTTCTGTCCCCCCTCGCTCCCGGCCTTTAGAAAGGCGACGAGGCCCTCCCCCTCGCCATTTCTTCTCTCCCGGCCACCTTCGAGCTCTCTCGGTCGCCGGCCAAATTGGTCGCCACCGAGCCATCATCACCCTCTCCATCTTGCTGCAAGCTAGCTAGCCTCCTTGCGCACCGCCTGCGTCCGTCGGTGAAGGCTGTGGAGCCTTGAAACCGCCGGAACGCCGGTGTCTTCCTCGCGGGCGGGCAGAGCGCCGCCGCGAGCTCCGCCGTCGTCTCGAGCTAGTCTGGGTAAGCTCTGGACCTCGGATTGTTGCGCAACGTGATCTCCGTGACCCCTTGAATCTTACGCGTGCGTCGGCGTACTCTCTGGTTCCCTAGGTTCGCCGGAACGCGTGTTCGCCGTTGTGCCGAGCCGCCGGGATCCGCCGCCGTCGCCAAGTCGCCTTCTCCGAACCACCTCCGTCTCCACCGACCCCTCGGCCAGCTTCGTGATGAGCCCCAGATGCTCGCGCACCTTTTCCCCCTCTCTTTACCGGCTTGTGCTCGCCGGCGACGTGCTCGCCGCCGCCACCGAGCCGCCGCGTCCGTGTCTCCAGGTGCTGTGCGCCTCGGATCTCGTCGTGTCTTAGCTTGGTAGACTCGCCTTGGAGTGTAGAGTCCGTCAGTGCCCTCGGCTTCGTCTCTCGGCTCACCGTCGGCGAGCTAGGGGCGGCGGACCGCCGGCGCACCCGCCTCTGTTGAAACAGAGGGATGGCCAAGGGCCTCGGGTGAGAAGGCAAGTTTTCCCAGGGGGTTAAGCGCGAAGTTCATGACTCATGTGAATAGTGTAGATCGGACCGCGGGTTGATTTCCAGTTTCCCCAGGGTCTCTTTTGCAAAGCCGTCGGCGCCGGGCGCGGGCAGGCCGAGTGGGCCGGCTCGCTCTGGACTTGGGCCGTAGTGGGCTGGATTGGTTTTTCCTTTTTCCAGTGAATTGCAAAATGTTTTCTTTTATATATTCATGTGAATAGTGCTGATGTTTGTTAATTTCATATGAATTAATATGCTAGGTGTAAAAATGTGAAAATAATTGTGTACGCTCTCTGTAATATGTAGTATTTGTTAAAAATATAATATAGGGTGTTCCAATGCCTTTAATCTGCTGTGTAAATTATTGAAATAATTAATAAATGCAAGTTTGTGTAATTTTAATTAATTCTCTGTAAATCCAAAAATCATGAAATTTATTGTAGCTCTGTTTGGTGGTAAAACCTAGCTGTTGGTAAAGTTTGGTTGCAATTGAAGTTAGTTTGGTCAATTAAGAAATATATGTGAAATTAGGGATTAATAAAGTAAATAGAAAAATGAATTTAGGTTTGTTGTGTGAATTTTTGGGTTGAATGAAGACCGAGGATCTTTCGCTGTGTGATCCTTGGCAATTCGAGAACTTAGTGCTTGATAGTAGGCATAAAGCTGTGTAGCGGCTTTCTGTGACCGTTAAAAAGGTCAATAAAACAAAAGTAGGAAACATTACTTTTACCTTCCGTAGATCGTTTACAACTTTAGCGTGAAGGAAAGTTGTACTCAAGGTATTAATGGTTTACTTTCAAGCATTTCATTTGTTGCCCTCATGCCATGCTAAGCATACATCATTGCTTACGTGTAGTGCCCGTTCCCGAGGGGGTCCAGGTCGAGACTACTACTGAGGAGGCCACTCCAGAAGTCATCCAAGGATTCGACATCTGCGGGACTGATCCCGACCCGACGCTGTACACGATCCAAGGCAAGCCCCGGTGCATTCAGCCCCTCTATTACAAAATATTTATAATTCGAGTTAATCTACTGCATTAGGTTGATAGGAGTTGATTGTCACCTATCCAGATGCATTGTCTCAAATAAATACCCTGAAAACTGATTTAAATAAAATGGTTTGAGAAATGCTTAGGCATGCTTAATGAACTTAGCTTTGCGTAAAAGAAAAACTATTTTCTGTGCCATGATTATACTTATACTTTGATTGGTGAAGAACTGGTTATCCGTTGGTCGATGTGTATTTGGGTTGGAGTCCCAATGCATGGTCGCTTTCGGAGTAGATTGGAACTGGTCGATGTCTTGGAAACGTGTTTCGTTGGGTGGCCAGCTCATGGGGCGGCGTTCCCTATGTCTCACTCACCCGACAGGCACGATAATAAAAACTGTCGGGTAGTCTTGTACTTGGGTTAGAGTCCCAATGCAGGATTGGCGGCAGGAAGGAAGTAGGGACCGTTCGTTGTAGGCCTGCTGTGATCATGATGAACAGCCTAGCCACATACCAATGCGGAAAGCCTAGAGTTCGGTGACGCTATTGCTGGAACCGACAACCACGCACTGGGAGTGGAGAGATGGCGAGAGTAGCTTGTACCCACGTGGCCGGTGTGCCTGGATAAGAGTGGAGTACTGTGCTCTCGGGTGGCGCAGGACCGGTTCCGGGATAGCAAAGCCGTGACGACGGGTTGGTATATGTATGCCGGCGTGCTGCATATGCAGTGTGGTTAGAATCCCCAGCTGGGTACTTTCTGGATTCGAATCGACGTGCTCCTCGGTTATGGAGACTTGATCCTCACACTCTACACCGAAAAGTGGTTCTCAACTAGGTTATCTGAATGAATAAAGTAATTGAAAGAATGATGATACATGAGTCTAAATATTGGAGCTATAAATATGATTATAATAATGACAAAATAAAATATGGAACAGGATAGATTGCTTTTCTGCAAACTCCTCATCCTCTGCTAGCCTTACCCATAGCCTTGCATTCCTGAGTCTCATTTTACACCCTTAGTCGGGTAAGTCTTGCGGAGTACCCTAAGTACTCAGGGTTTGTTAACCCCGTTGCAGGAGAACCGCAGTCGGAGATCTGTCTTGCTCCATGTTGCGTGACCATGGTCGAAGAAGAAAGCGGCGATGAGTGAAGTGGAACCCGTGGGCAGGGTTCGAGTTATCTTATCTAGTATTGTGTAACTATTCCACTGCTACTGTTATGTCCTCTGGCCTGTAATAACCATATTTGAATCCTATTTGAACAACTGGTTTGTAATCTAAATGTTATGTAATCTTCCGCACTGTACTCTGATGTATTTTATTATGAAATGTTGTAATCCTGTGATGATTCTGCAATGGTGATCCTGTCGGAGAAAAGGGCGCTAATGTAGCCCGACAGACCTGTCTAGATCATTTGGGACACGGGCCCGGCTGTCAGAAGTCGTTAGTGACAATGACAGGTGCCGGTGGGCCAGGTGATTTAGCCGGTTCTGTTACAACTACTCCCTGCATGACTTCCTGGCATATGGCTTATTCTGCGCGTGGTGTGTTCGCGGGAAGTTTCCATGCCCAATATGCAAGACAGCTGTGAGGTTCACTTGGCTGAAGAGGGGTGGCAAGTTCTCTTTGTTTGACCAGCATCGTCAATTCCTCCCTCTTGAGCATGCATTCCGGCGAGACGTCAAGAACTTTAGGAAAGGGGTTCAAGTTACCGACCCTCCACCAAAAATGATGACCGGTGCCGAGGTCCGTGCTTAGATAGAGGCTCAAAGATGATAAAGAGAAAGGTGGTTTTATTGGATATGGGCAGGAACACCAGTGGATTCATAAATAGGGCTTGACTAGGCTCCCCTATTTCGATGACCTCCTTCTTCTACACAACATTGATGTAATGCACATAGAAAAGAATATCCCCGAGGCGCTTTGGGTAACAATCTTGGACATTCCTGAAGTCAAAGGACAACGTTAAGCCTAGGCTGGACCTGGCAATGATGTGCGATAGACCAAAGCAAGTGATGAAGCCTCCTGCGCCCGGCAAGAAATGGAGAAGGACTCCGGTCGATTTCGTATTGAAAAAAAAACCAAAGGAAGGAGGCACTGCAGTGGATCCAGACGCTAATGTTCCCTAATGGGCATGCGGCGAATTTGAGTAGGGGAGTGAACTTGTCCACCATGCGAGTGCTAGGGATGAAGAGTCATGACTTCCACATATGGATCGAGCGGCTCCTTCCTGCGATGACCCGGGGATATGTCCCCGAACATGTGTGGCACGTGCTGGCAGAGTTGAGCTTTTTCTTTCGCCAGCTTTGTGCTAAGGAGTTATCTCTAGACGTCATTGATGACTTGGAGAAAGTGGCACCTGTGTTGATCTGCAAGTTTGAGAAGATCTTCCGACCCGGCTTCTTCCTGGCGATGCAGCATCTGATTTTGCACCTAGCATACGAGGCACGAATGGGGGGTCCCGTGCAGTTCCGTTGGTGCTATACAATCGAGAGATGTCTAAAGATTTTTTTTGAAAAAGTGTAGAAACAAAACCAAAATTGAGGCTAGCATGGCAGAGGCATTCATTCTTAAGGAGGTGTCAAACTTCATAACATCATACTATAATGATAGCCTTCCCAGCGTGCACAATCCTCCCTCTCGTTACAACGCCGAAGAAAGTTCATCGAACCTCAGCCTTTTCAAAGGGCAACTCGGAAAGATAAGCGCACCGTGCACCAAGAGCTTAAGGCATGATGAGTGGCGCATTATCATGCTTTATGTATTGTTGAACCTTGACGAAGTGAAGCCTTATGTGCAGTAAGTTCTCAATGAGCTTATTACATATTGTACCAAGACCTTATGGTTTATCCTCCATGTATCCACCCCCTTGTCTCTTGTTTTTCAGGGAATTTCCGAATACATACTGGACAGGGAATATGGCTCCTTCCCCTCAAGTGGAAGATAGTCTGCTCAAAGATGGTGTGCCTGATTTCATTTCCTAGTTCAACACGAAGGTATCTAGTTAATTCTTTGCCTTCCCACTTTGATCATAAGAGCGAGTAATGTAACGATCTATCTAGTCTCAACTTGCTGGCCCGCAAAGATAGGGCAATGGATGCTGAGTTGAAAGGGCTAGCCAAAGGCTTTCGCCTACAAGGTCAAGACATTCACCAACTATACCGTGAATGGCTATCGCTTTCACACAAGCGACTACGAGCGGAGTTAGCCCAATCGGAAAACTACAAATACCGGAGTTCGTACGCCCGACACCGATGGGCACGACTACTACGATATTGTAGAAGAAATATACGAGCTCAACTTCGAGTGTCGTAAAGCTCGTAATCCAGTCATATTCAAATGACATTGGTTCGATCCTAACGTCACGAGAACAGCCCCTGAAATTGGACAAGTCGAAATTCGACAGGATTCTGTATATCAAGGAGAGGATGTCTATATTGTGGGTCAACAGGCCACGTAAGTTTATTATCTCCCATCGGCGTGCCAAAAAGACCCCAATCTAATGGGTTGGTCCCTTGTGCAGATGGTATCGCTCCTGTTGGTATTTCTAAGATCACTTCGCGTTAAGTTGTTATCCCTAACATGATGCCAAAAACCATTGGTAAAATAATATACACTTGCCAGCTAAAAATATAACACTATATAATATATCCGCAAGCGCACAGATAATTCTCTCATTGTAGCACTTCACCCGGTAAGTATTCCGAGTATCGTTGATTTGTTTTATGCCAAAAGGATAAATAGACATTCTACTCATTAAGATAATCTACTATAATGATTAAAACGATAATTAATAATAAATGTGCAAACCTACGATAACCAATAACTCTAATGCTTTAGCGATAATAAGTTAATAATAATATGATAAATGATAACTGAGTAGATAAAGTAAATGGTATTCTAGAGATAGAATATAGAGACTCATTAATTTAGTAAGGACATCTCGAGATTCGGCTAAAGTAAGGGAAACCTATGTAATTGCTGAATATAAAGTCTACAGCCTACGCTATATTACACATCTTCATTTATAGAAGAATCAACTCAGAAAACATCATAAGAGCATCATCTAATGAGGATATTAAGACAAAAGGGTCACCTCTTTCACGACCGCGCTCTGCTTGTCCTACGTACGGAGGGTGGACTACAGAGGAACCAACGCAGCTGTCACCAACGCAGACTACCACACGACCCGCCACGTCAGGGTGCTTCCGTAGGTACGTAATATATCTAGACACCACGTCTACATAATACATACCACCTAACTCAGTCGAGTACTGAATTAGGCGCTTTACGATCATATGACAATAATCATCACCAATCACAACCATATCGAATATGCAATTAGAATAAACTAAGAACTGAATAAGTAGCAATATATTAAAATAGAGCAAAGTCATAATGAGATACAAGATAAAATTACTGATCTCTAGACGAACAGATCTGGAATCCCGAGCGTAGCGCCCAACTCTACTTGAACCTTGTTAGACGCCTAAACTAATGAACTTGAAGAACGAGAGCTCTACTTCTAATCCCTGAAAACTCTAACTTCTGTCTACTCTTGACAAATGAAGCAGGAGGAATAAATTGGTGCTCTGGGAGGGGGGTCTGCCCCTTTATTTATAGTCTGGTGGGATGAACGTGCGCCGTAGGATCAAACCGACTTAACCAAGAGCCGAGATGACTTCTCAAAGGCGGTGGAAGAAGACTCCAGAAGACGGCGGCGAAACCCTAGGGGGGCGCCGCCCTTCCCCACCACCTGCCCGGTGGGGCCCCAGTTGCTTCGGGTGCCTTCTACACTCTTCTATCTTTCCGATGACGTTTGTTTTCTTCGTGATCAAGTTTCGTGATAATTATGCACTTTAATCCTTTTTTGAAGTTTTTCTGGATAATCCCATGGAAAATAGACAATTCACCAAAACTCGTGGAATCTGTCAGTAATAACCCCTATGTTTCTATTATTGCCCATTTCCAAGCATTAGTTGATGGTATAAAATTGGTACTTAACGACCGTCAACAATACCCCCAAGCTAAGTCTTTGCTAGTCCCTTAGCAAAGTTGACTTAAAATAATTTAGTCAGGGTTTCATTAAAATTTATAACTACCAACAAGTACTCAAATATTTAAACAGAAATTCTTCTCTGAATTGATGTTCATCAGTTCACCTTTCGAACTTATTCCTACTCTTTTTCAATCGTGGGGTTTTTAAACTAAATATTGGGTAGTTGAAAGATAGAATAATTAAGCAAGCTATATATCTTTCATCCTTTGTTTCAACCATTGCTCCAGAGTTATGTATAATTTTTATTTTAAAAAAACGAGAGTCTACTAATAAGATTGCAGAGGACTATTAAGTTAGACACCATGACTGAATGTGCGAGTGTGATAAAATTTTATTTTTGGGCTCCTATGCATTGTCTTCTCTTTTCTGCCTTTCTGAAGAGTGTGGACTATCTCCCCAGCGGATATTTTTTGTACCTTTTTTCTTTCTCTCAGGCGGGTGTCTTTGCACCCATTATTTTACTCTCTTTTTTTATTTGGCATATACCTTTTTGATATGGCATCTTTCAGGCTCATACTTCTTTGATATGGTATCTTTTAATTTATAACCCACACTCTCTTTTGAACTTCTAAGAGAGACTTTGTGCATAGAGAAAAAAAAAATTGTGCATGTGAACTCAATCATCAATGCATAACTGAATAGTATACTTAAATCATATTAGCAGAACAAATTATTATTATATTTATTTCGATTTTGACTTTTGAAATGTCTCGAGCTTAGGTATCACTCAGAATGAAATAAATAGCAACTCAAACCTTCTTATATCGTATCCGTCAATTAGTTAGATTTAATCCAAAACTTACGCTACCCACAGATATCAAGTTTCAGAATAAATTTTCACGGTAGATAAACTCCATGCAATACGTAGCAGAATTTAAATTTAAATACTAAGCATTTGTAGGAAATTATATTTAAGAAATTTAATCATCTCTTTGATTTTTCTCTAGCTTCAGGTTCTACTTACTCTAAAGACAAATTTAATGCGAAATTTAAAGCAAACTTATTTACATACTCTATTTCTGGATTTTTAAATTTTTTTATATCAATATTGAAATTGACAGAATTAAAGTCTGAAATAAATACTGAAATAAATAGTAGAATATATAAAGGTGATGGGTGCTCACCTAGTGGGGATCTCCCCTAAGCTAAATGTTGCCGCGCTCAGTATTGGGGTGGAGGCGGCGGCGAAAATCCCATCTGACGTATAAAATACTCCAGTCCGCTCTGTGTTTGCTGCTGTCCTTGGTATAACTGATCAAGTCGTTGGTCCATGCGATCCTGCCACTGCTCATGCTGGAGGAACCTGTCATCGACCTGATGCTGCCACTGCTTGTGCTGATGCAGTGTGTCGCTTATCGCATTCTGTCCCTGCTCAATGTTAGTGAGGCGCATAGATAAGGCTGGAAAATTGTTAGCGCTAGCCGAAAAATGCTGCTTAGGTGGTCGGTAGTACTATCTTCTGATGGTACGTGGAACGGATACGGTCCACCAGTGGTGAAGTCCGTGTTCCCGCGCACAGAAAAGGATGTTTGGCATCTCTGAAAATCATTTGCCGTGTTGTCCGGTGCCTCTGTGGGAAATGCTTCCCAAACTGCTGCTGCTGCGGACGAAGACTCTTCTCGCTGAAATGTGGGCTTGGTCCTCCCATCCTGCATGAGCGGTCCACTGCTGGCGTGGTTCCTGCGTCGATTCCTGCTCACCAAAATTGATAAAGTGGAAATAAGCTGGCCCAGATGGTGCCGGGTCAGCTCCAGTGAAATCAGCTCTCGGCGCCCTGCTGATGCGTGCGGACGGACACCTGCAACGTTAGCTCCACTAGCTGGAAATATAAAGTTCTGTACTGGATAAATTACTAACTCCCTGTCCGGCAGCTCATACTCATTTGTATAATTTTTATAAATCATAATTATTTTATTATTTCGGCGTTTGAGCATGTGAGCACGGAAGAAAAAAATCATAACCAATAATTCTACGGGCATCAGGAATAAAAACAAGTGTAGTATTCTGTAATAAACCTAGCCCAGCAGCTGAATGTGTAAAACAGGAAGTAAAAAAATAATGCATTTTCTCATAGAAGGGACGGCTCTCCAGTAATTCAACATCATTTTTACAGGTGACGCTTTTCTCTTTTTTATCATGATGTATAATAAATGTAGCTCATCTTGTTTGATAGTACAATTTCTCTATAGGCAAAAATGTAAAAGCTAGCCATTTAAGCATGATCCTCAGTGTCGGGTGATAGACTTCTTCAGTAGTATATTTTTATTTTTTCTCTGGTTTTTTTGCAGTGATGCTCTCCCAAAAATCATCTTTATCAAAGTCTTGAAGAGATTCCATTATATTTACCACACACTGATTATGGAATCCTAGCGCTAAGCTAAGGGTTTTTTATGAGAGGACGAAAGGTTTATTAAACATTCTAAAATTTACCTCATCATCATCAAAGTCTAGGGTGCTAATAAATTCTATTGTGAGTAACTTGCTACCCTGCTCAGTGATTTGCCATACACCTTCCGAACCAACATTTCTAAATATAAGCTCAAACTCGGAATCCATTCCGGTTTCATGGAGTAAAGTGGCATAAATGATTAGAGTATACGTAAATTCCTTGTTCTTAACCATATTTAATATTTCTCTTTGAGGTCTAGATGGTAATGAAATTTGAGTGATACTTGTGAGCTCATACCTCTCTTCCCAAGGGTTGTCGTACTCGAAAGGTGAAGGAGAATCGACATTCATGTCGGAGCCGACGAACGATGGTACTTGTGATGATGTTTGGCTTCTTGTTGTGCAGCATGACAATGCTCTTCCCATGGATCGGATGGCACCTTTCATTCTATTGCTCATCTTGCCTGTAAAATGAAGAACACGAAAAACACGGCAAGAACGAACAAGAACGCAAGAATAAAACAAGAACAAGCAAGAATAAGTGGAGAGAATGAATTGAAGTAGCAATCTCTCTACTAGGTGTTCTTGTTAATCTCCTTCTCTACTCCTTTCCTTGCTTAAACTTGAATCAAATGAAAGAATTGTGAGAGTTTAAAATCTTGAGCAGCAAAGTAGAGTAGCTAGGTGCTCTCTGAAGTGCAAGTGAGTGAATGAGTGAGTGAGAGAAGTGGGAGGTAGAGAAGAAGGAGAGGGGCGCCGGCCGGTGTGGCTATGGGGCCGGCCGGCCCCACCTTGAGTCTTCTAGCTCTCCACTTTGAATGGTGTCAACATTGCCTTCAAATGCATGTGTGTGAGTGCTCTCTCTGGTGGCAGATGTGAAAGGAGTGGATGGAGGGTAGTGCATGAATGAATGAATGGAGTTTGGATTGTAGTGAAAGGTGGTAGTTGATGATAAGACTTGAGGTGACTTGATGTGATGTGTGTGGGTCCCACATGTCTCCCGTATTTATATCGTATAATGACACAAGAATGAAAAACTAAATTGCTTTTATGAATCAATGAAAAATTTGAATTCTCAAAATGGTCTTTTTATAATTTTCTGTCACCACAGTAAATTTCACTGACGGGGGTTTAATGCTCCGTTAGTAGTAATCACATGGGGCTTAAGCTTTAATCATATTATGCCTATTTTTGTTTCTTTTTAGTAATGCAATTTATGGGAAAATAAATATGCAAATATTAATGTAAGAATTAATTTACCAATAACTTCCGAGTTACCTCCCGGCGAAGGTTCGGGGTTTTTAAAGTCCGCCGACTCGGACTTCTCTAGTTGAATTATTCTTCATGATTTATCTCCGGTGTCGGAGGTGTTGTTGCATCTTGTCGTTCATGACACTTCAACGTTTGGCATTGCTCCAGTCTTGACTTGAATGTGAACCGCTCTTCTTGCGCATTGAGGGTGAATGTGATTTCTCCAGCTCCGACGTTGATGGTTGTATTTGTAGTGTTTAGGAATGGTCGCTCGAGGATGAGGGGTATCTTCCTCTCTTCCTGCATGTCAAGTACTACAAAATCTACAGGAACGAAAAAGTTGCGGATTCTTGCCGGAATATCCTCTACAATTCCTACGGGATAGCGGACCGATTGGTCAGCCAATTGCAGACACATCGAAATTGGCATGAGCGTAGAATAGTTGAGTTTATCGAAGACTGTCTTGGGCATGGCGCTGGCACTTGCTTCAAGATCACATAAAGCATTCTCAAATATCTGGTCTCCGATTGAGCAATCAATAGTGGGACACCCTGGATCCTTCTTCTTAGCAGGAGAAGAACTCAGAATTGCCTCACTACACTCCTTCGTTAGCTTGACAACTTCAGTAGAAGGTAGTGGTCCTTTGTTGTTGAGGTTGGTTCGAAGATATTTTGCGTATGTAGGTACCTGCATGGCTTCTAGCACTGGAATATTGATATATAATTTCTGAATTATCTCTACAAACTTACCAAACTGATCATCTGTTTTAGCTCTTCTCCTTCTGCGTGGAAACGGTAGGAGGATTGTGTCATGAAAATCTTGAGTTAATTCTTCATCTTGTGGTTCAACTAGTGGTGTGAGTGGTATGACTTCTTCTTCTCTGTTGTCCTTTTCACTTTCTTCTTCTACCTATACTAAATGTGATGGTCTACGTGCTCCCTTTGGGTAAGGTGGATCACGTGTAGACTTTCCTCCTCTAGTAGATATTCCTTTTACTGGTTCAGGGTCAGTAGTAAATAAAGTAGAAGACAATTGTGCAATTTGTAATTCTATCTTTTTATTAAATAATATTTGATCTTTAATAGCAGAAGAGAAATTGTCTAACTTAGAATTAATTCCTTCTAAAACTTTATCACTAAGAGCAAGCTTCTTATAAATACCTTCATTAATTTTAGGTTGTTCTAATATTAATTCTCTCAAGGGTGGTTGTCTCTGATTTGAAAAATTATAATTGCCCTGGTACTTACCTTAACTGGTTGACCGAGGTTGAGTCCATCCTTGTTTCTGAGAAGTAGACATGATGACTGCACTTATAACTTCTGGGGAATCAGTAAACTCAACTCCTAAATATTCTCCACATTGATTCTGGGAATTGAATGCATCTTGAATAGCTTGACGATCTCTTTTATAATTAGCTCTTTTATCTAACCAGTTCAATAGTACATCTATCTTCGTTGACAGTGCACACACTTCCTCTGAAACTTCTTCACTCTTATGGCTTGTCTGAGTGTTGTATGTCCAATTCTGGTTTTCTGCTATCTTTGCCATAATATTTTTAACTCTTCCAGGGGTGAGTGACATAAATGATCCTTCAGCAGTGGCATCCAGTTGCTCACGTGACCTTTGAGTTAGTCCATGATAAAATGTTTGCATGAGCAACCATTTTTCCATCCCATGATGAGGACAATCTAATATGTAATTTTGAAAACGTTCCCAGGCTTCTGGAATAGGTTCACCTTTCTGCTGACAAAATTCTGAAATCTTTTCTCATAAAGCATTAGTTCTGCTTACTGGGAAAAGCTTTTCTAGGAAAGCTGTTGAACATTCTCCCCATGTCTTGACTTGATCTTTATTCTAATAAAACCACTGCTTCGCTCTTTCCTTCAGTGAGAACGGGAATAAACGAAGTAGCATGACGTCTTGAGGAATGCCCTTAATATCGATGTTGTTGCCAATCTCCAGAAAATTTTGCAGATGGACACTTTCATTTTCATCCTTCTTTTCACTAAATGTGATAGCTTGCACCATTTTGATGAGGCTTGGCTTGAGCTCATAATCATGATCTTCAAGGTTAAAGGTTGGCGCAACGCGAATATTCTCAATGCTTGGAGCAGAGAATTCACGCAGAGTTTTCTCAGCCATGACTTTACAAAATAATGTAAGACCCTTCTTCGTATGTTTGTTCCTGATTGATAAGAATTAAAGTAATACAACCAATACTACACTTACCCTATATAAAATATTTAAACATAGACAAAACACGGGTAAGTCTGCTAAAGAAAAAGGTTACGGTCTATCTATAAGTATTTATATCTATAGTATTTTTATGGTTTTCTATAATGTTATCTATGAAAGAAAACTCCCTTATATGAAATTCTAGGAAATATCCTGGCAAATAAAATTAACAAATTCCAATAAATTATCCTAATGAATATATAATTGCCATCCCCGGCAACGGAGCTAGAAATGCTTGTTGGTATTTTTAACATCGCTTCGCGTTAAGTTGTCATCCCTAACATGATGGCAAAAACCATTGGTAAAATAATCTACACTTGCCACCTAAAAATATAACACTATAGAATATATCCGCAAGCGCGCAGATAATTCTCCCATTATAGCACTTCACCCGGTAAGTATTCCGAGTATCGTTCATTTATTTTATGCCAAAAGGATAAATAGACATTCTACTCATTAGGATAATCTACTGTAATGATTAAAACGATAATTAATAATAAATGTGCAAACCTACGACAACCAATAAATCTAATGCTTTAGCGATAATAAGTCAATAATAATATGATAAATGATAACTGAGTAAATAAAGTAAATGGTATTTTAGAGATAGAATATAGAGACTTACTAATTTAGTAAGACAATCTCGAGATTCGGCTAAAGTAAAGAAAACCTATGTAATTACTAAATATAAAGTCTATAGTCTACGCTATATTACACATCTTCATTTATAGAAGAATCAACTCAGAAAACATCATAAGGAGCATCATCTAATGAGGATATTAAGACACAAGGGTCACCTCCTTCGCGACCGCGCTCTGCTCGTCCTACTTACGGAGGGTGGACTACAGAGGAACCAATGCAGCTGTCACCTACGTGGACTACCACACGACCCGACATGTCAGGGTGCCTCCGTAGGTACGTAATATATCTAGACACCACGTCTACATAATACATACCACCTAACTCACTCGAGTACTGAATTAGGCGCTTTACGATCATATGACAATAATCATCACCAATCACAACCATATCGAATATGCAATTAGAATAAACTAAGAACTGAATAAATAGTAATATATTAAAATAGAGTAAAGTCATAATGAGATACAAGATAAAATTACCGATCTCTAGACGAACAGATCTGGAATCCCGAGCGTAGCGCCCAACTCTACTTGAATCTTGCTAGACGCCTAAACTAATGAACTTGAAGAATTAGAGCTCTACTTCTAATCTCTGTAAACCCTAACTTCTGTCTACTATTGATAAATGAAGCAGGAGGAATGAATTGGTGCTCTGAGAGGGGGTCCGCCCTTTTATTTATAGCTCAGTGGGATGAACGTGCGCCGTAGGATCAAACCGACTTAACCAAGGGCCGAGATAACTCCTCAAAGGTGGTGGAAGAAGACTCCAGAAGACGGCGGCGAAACCCTAGGGGGGCGCCGGCCGGCCCCACTACCTGCCCGGTGGGGCCCCGGTTGCTTCGCGTACCTTCTACACTCTTCTATCTTGCCGATGACGTTTGTTTAATTGGCCATCAAGTTTCGTGATAATTATGCACTTTAATCCTTCTTTTAAGCTTTTCTGGATAATCCCCTGGAAAATAGACAATTCACTAAAACTCGTGGAATCTGTCAGTAATAACCCCTATGTTTCTATTATTGCCCATTTCCAAGCATTAGTTGATGGTATAAAATTGGTACTTAACGACCGTCAACAGCCCCACGGTATACTACCTGTCCCAGACGATGAGGATTACAATTCTGACCTCCACACACAGGAGTTCTATCAACCAGAGGGGGTAGAAAGAAGGTTTGACATAGACATGTTTTCGCTGATGGGCATGGAAGTAGACAATGACATTGATCGAGGGGATGTAGACGAGGACGAGGGAGAAGAGGTGCAAGATGAGAAGGACTGACAAATGCTTGAGCGATTACAGTTAAACAATGACAACGATGGAGACGAGGACGCGAGGGAGAAGAGGTGCAAGTTGACAATATTGATAGTGATAACGACACCTATGATCTAGCCGCTGCCGATCGTGAAGAATATTTCTAATTCATGTAATACTATATTATTATTATTATAATTATTATTACTATGTTCAATTTATTTTGCATCTCTTTATAAGTACTTTGTAATTTAACATTACTAATTGGTTTACTCTTTGAAATTGCAGGCACTCGACAAAATGCCGGGCGGAAGGAGGGCCGTCGTGCGGTCAACTCCCTCTACATGAGGGACCGCTCACCACCCCACGCTGAGGAGAACACTTTGCCGGAGCCGGCGCCGAGGAGGTCGAGGACCGGCCGCACCCGCGGCCGTCCGAGGACGCGCGTGGAGCCGACTCCCACCCCGCCGGTGGACGAGGATGACCAGGCAGGAGGGGTGACACCTCCTTTGACTCGTCGGACCACGAGGATGGGGCGACCGTGACAGTAGGGGGTTCCACTTCCACTACTACTTCTGGCTCTACCTCGTCGGGAGTCTACTTGCGTGGGCTCTCGATGCTCCCGGCGCGGTCGATCCCACTTCACCGGCGCCCGGTGATTCGACCCTAGGACGACGAGTAGGTATCATTTCACTACTATTTCATATGAAATGCAGACTCTTAATGACTAACAATTGTTCTTAATGACGCTTACAGCAACTGAGAAGTTATGTCCGGGAAGGACCGGCACATCAATGGCACGCTGGCCCTTCTGATTCGGCAGCACTACCCTGGGATGGTCACCTACGCTGGGGTGCCTTCGCCGCCCTGGACGTGGGACCACTTCCACGCCGCTGAGGACAGCGAGCACGGCACCGTTGTGGCGCGGATCAAGGCCGAGTTCTGGGTGAGTCTACGTCACACCAAATTGGTCAATACTATATATATTCATTGGTCGCTCTAAAAATAATTAAACAATACATGATATATGCATGCAGAACTTCTACAGGTGCGACGCTGGGTTTGAGGCCCAGGCAGCGCGCGTGTAGGACAAGGTCTGCAGGTCCTGACTCCGGACCTGTACTACTAGACGCAGCTCCAGTGCATCATCAACTACAACGCCGACGTCCTTGAACAGGTAGTGAGGAAGCGCGATGCCTAGAGCATGACGCTCACGAGGGAGCAGTACCTCATGGTAAGTAGTACTTTTATGAACAACAGGTTGGCTTCGTTTCATCTTCTGACATATCAATAACTTGATGGCATGAAACAATGTCCTGATTGGTGCGCCAGACACCGCCTCTCCTGGGAGGCCATTGTGGACAGGTGGCTCTCGTCCGAATGGGCGGAGAAGCACAAGATCCGTCGGGACTGCTGCATGCAGATGGGTGGGGCGCCACACCACCAAGGCAACCAGGGCCTCAGCACGTACGCCAAGATATGGATAAACTTCTTTGTGCTTTCATCTTTATTTATATATTCTAACACTCAATTCTAAGTACTTGTAATCGTCTTTGTGTTTTCCTCGCAGTCCCAGACGCACCAGGGCCAGGAATGCAATGAGTTCATGGCGTACGCCCTGGCACACAAGGGCAAGATGACGGCCTCGGACGTCACCTACAACCCAGCAGACGGCCCCGAGGCGTACACCAACGCGAGCGTCCACAGCAAGGTTAGCGAGTACACCTCGTCGGCTCGCCAGCGCCATGGGGAGGACTTCGATCCGGCCCACCAGCCCCTGGACACGGACCTCGTGATGACGCTGGGAGGAGGGAAGCAGCACGGTCGGTATTGGATGGCGGACAGCACAGTTGACTCCTCCGTTGCCAGCCTCGCCGATATTCGAGCAAGGAGCACGGACTCCTCCCTCCCCATACGCCCTCGGCAGCCGAGCTCACAGCAGCAGATAATGGAGCTCCAGGTTACTACTCACAGACTCGTTGTTCATTACTTTTACACAGGTACCTTGCCCTTACATTGTTTAATCTTTGCGGTTGAAATGTTGCAGGAGAACATGCGGAGGTTGCAGGCCCAGCAGGTGGCATAGGCGGAGGCCCAACGGCAAGCGATGGAGGCCTAGGCGGATGCCCATCGGCTGGAGATGGCGGCTGTACAAGCACAGAGGGCGGGCGAGGAGCAGAGGATGCGGGACATGTTCAGTTTCATGGCGAGCCTGCAGGCCTTGCTAGGTGTGGTCGTGCCTCCGTCGCTGCTCGCTCTAGTTGTGCCTCCAGCTCCTGTTCTAGGGATTTCGGTTAGTATGTGAACCTGTTGATTCTTTTAGCTTTTGCGCCCCTCCTGCACATACTCATGATTTCGCTTCTCCTTTGTACAGCCACAGTCGGCGGGTTCGGCCCCGACTCCACACGGTGGCCCTTCTCCAATGTCCGTGTGGCCAACTGGCCCTCCTTCACAGACCGAGCACTCTCCTTAACAGCCTGAGTGGCCAGGACCAGGATGGTAGTAGGTACCTCTCTTCATGTTCTTCGGACTTCTTCAGGACTTACACTTGTGTTTGTGATGCACTAGAGACATATTTATATGTATGTGATGAATTATGGATTCTATATGATGGATTAAGGACGATACGTGTATGTGATGCACGATGGATGGATGATATATATGCATTTCGTGGATTATGGATGATGAATGTGATATATTATGTGTTGTGTGTGATGATGTATATGATATATATGTGATGTGTTTGTTTGTTTTGATGGAAAGCAAAAAAACAAAAAAAACAGTATTTTTCACCCCTTTGCCGAGTGTGGCACTCGGCAAAGACGCATTTGCTGAGTGCAATCACAGTGGCACTCGGCAAATCTGGGCACCAGAAACCTGGTTTTCCAGATTTGCCGAGTGCCAGGGCCATGGCACTCGGCAAAGATTTTTTTTAAAAAAAATTCTTTGCCGAGTGCTGCTGCCGTGGCACTCGGCAAAGAATTATTTAAAAAACAAATGGACCAGTTTCTTTGCCGAGTGCAACGGCTAGGCACTCGGCGAAGATTTTTTCAAAAAAATAAAAAAAATTTTTTTTGCTGAGTGCCACCTCAGTCGGCACTAGACAAAGAAGCCGTCAAAGTTGACGGTTGATATTTTTTTGCCGAGTGCTGATTTGACATTCGGTAAAGGCTTTGCCGAGTGCTCGATATTTGGCACTCGGCAAAGAAATGTTTGCCGATAGGTTCTTTGTCGAGTGCTCTTTGTCGAGTGCGACACTTGGTAAAACTTTTGTCAGAGTGCATTAAGGCAGAGAAGCCGCATCCTGTACTGAAACGGTTCGGATATTACGTGCTGCAG
This sequence comes from Eremochloa ophiuroides, assembly GCA_038502445.1. NCBI lineage: Eukaryota > Viridiplantae > Streptophyta > Magnoliopsida > Poales > Poaceae > Eremochloa > Eremochloa ophiuroides. The sequence continues at coordinate 66,584,140 of JAHLJS010000005.1, forward strand.
CGGCTATAGCTGCAAGGACACGGTAAAAATCCCAGCAAACTCTCTATATAACCGCATCAGGCATATTCGCCGGCCGCCACTTTGTGGTTATGTAAAAGAAGGTAAAAAAATAAAATTAATCAAACAAGCATCGTACCAATGATATATAGACAAGTAGATGTCGAAAGAAGAATTTTCTCAACATTGCAAGCGTACGCAGCTTCCTTTTGGATTCCGCTATCACAAAAAGCAAAGGCGCTCCCATATTTTAACCTTACCGTTGGTGGAACTGCAAGAAATTTTTGGCCGAAACTGAGAGGCAGGCGCGCCAATGCGGCATGCCGGCATCCCAATTAAGCGAGTTCCAACACGAGTCTCCGAGTGTCACCTTCATCTCCTTCTCATTCCTCACCATCTCCTCCACTACTCATGTTATTTTATAGTTAAACTTGGTCCTCAGGAACATCAGAAAAGAATTACATGCTTCCCAGACCCAGAGCTAGGTCAAATCAAATCGCCCTCGCATATCTGGCTCACCTAACACGCATACCCAGTGGCATAATCCATCATTACAAGCACTCATCATAACCTCTTGTAATCAGCTCCTCTAATAACATGCGTATGAACAGGCATGCGTTATCCAGCCCAAGTCTCTTCTAGTAGGGCATGCATCAGCTGATCGACGACGATCCGGCCTACATGTGTGGATGCAGCTACACCAACTTGTGATTTGACCCAGGGGGCGCGCGGCAGGCAACATCTAGCTAGCATACCATGCATGATGTGCTACACATGCATGTGACCATTGATCTCAACTAGCAAATTAAAGCTTGTTGTCAAGTTATTGGAAAGTTTTATTTGTCCAAAACCAAAAGAGAGCATGTGGAATGAAGCAGCAGCTAGCTGCTACATTAGTTTATCATTCAGGGTTTTCCTTTTTCCTCTTGTAAAGGGCTAAAGGCTAAAGCTGCTCTTGATGCATGATGATGGACAAAATAATTCCAACCTCTCGTACGTGTTTGCTAAGGCGCAGCCAAATGAGAAAAACCAAACGAGCCATCACTATCGCCGGGTGTATACATCAAAGCCCAAATCTTAGTGGAGGGTGGGGCACCGTCATACACGAGGCAGGCAGCTACCTGTGGGATCATACTGCTGCTTTATTTCCAATGTGAAATAATGATAGATCATACTGCTAGCTAACAAAACAAAATTTAAACCTCCATTTAAAAGTCCATGCACGCCAACCATGCACAAGGCGGAGAGACGTACGTTCAAAGCATGTGTGTAGTACCAGGCCAGACAGATTCAATATAATTTCCTACTAGTACTAGCATATATATATATGCAGGTATATATACAACTGGTACGGTGTGCTGTTATCATATCTATTGTACAGATAAAAATGAAGTGATTTTGGACTACATGCATGAGGAGGACTATTAGAATGGGGCATGCTGTACGTTGTTGTCTTCCTTCCACGGAGTGCAAAGTGAAGCATGACCTAAATAGGTCAAGAAACGATGTTGACATGCTTTCACTTTCAGTAGGTCCAAGACTCACATGCACAGTTCACAGCTCGAAACCTCCAACTCCAGAAGAGGCCGGGGCCGGGGGCCCATGCAACACCCATACTGTCACTATCCACAGGCCCCGGCCGTCTCGAAGTCAAGGCCCTGAATGAATGATTAACCCAACCACAGGCCATCCCGCTCCGCCAAATTAGACCAATCCAGACATCCAGTCTAGAGCTGGATCCAAGAAGGAGAGAAAGGCCCCTATTTTAACAATGCCTCTCAGTTAAAGCACATATATGTTATAAAAAAAAGAGTTAGAGCAACTCCAACGGTTTTGCATATTTTGTTTGGCAGAATTAGAAGTTTGCCAAATCCCAAATGAATATGGAAAAGGTAAAAAGAGTCAATCTCCAACGGTTTGGCATTATTCACTTGGCGAAAAATGAAAATTTATGGACCCATATATTTTTTCCGTGATCTTTTCCACTTCGTGCCGCAGTTCCGTTGTCGCGCCATTTTCTTCGTGCGTCACAGAAGGTCATCGCGCGTCTTTTCTTCCTTCGCGCGTCGTGGGAGGGTCACCGCGCCGTCGCTAGACCGTGACCTCTGTCGACCCTGCCGGCGTTCCATGTTTTGCATGAAGCCCAGGAAGGCAGCGATGGGTTTCAGGTCGCGATCCCTTCGAAATCCTTTTACGGCTTCGGAGGAAGGTCTGGTGGCGCGAGGTGGGGTTTCGCAGGAAGGAAACCCGGCGGCGCTGGAGTAGTGCGCGAGACGGGATGCCAAGCCAATCACGAACTTGCATATATGGGAGTCCATCTCAGGTTTTTGCCAAGTTAACAAAAATGCCAAGTCCATTTGTCAAACCGTTGGAAAAGAGATTTTCAGACATTTTTATAAAAACAAGAAGGCCAAGCCCCTTCTAAAAACCGTTGGAGTTGCTCTTAAAGCACATATATATCAGCAACTGAGTAGAGCACATCAAGAAAATTTCACATGATCCAGATCGGTTGCCAATGCAACATACACTATATAACTAAAGTACATATAAGAGACAAAGTTGTTAGCATCTTTGTATAAGATCAGGGTTTGGGAGTTGGTTGGGTACTTGGGTGTAGGACCGTACTCTTTGTCTGCGGTTGACTTATTAGGGCAGATTATTGAGATGTGGACAAGACAGCAGGAAGAGGACTTTAGTCACTGGTGGTGCTGATGAAGAAGTCATGCATCAGAGGTGGGTGGTCTTGTACCCTTTTTTTTTTTTTGAGTATAGTGGTCTCCTACCCTCGTTCCCTGTTGAAATGCCCGGTCAGCAGCCTAACTGAGAGTCAAGAGCCCCAATTCCTGAATGTCAAGGACGATGACAAACATACGGCGGACATGGCATATGCAATGGCCGTATCTATGCTCGGACGGAGAGACCCACTTAGCTACAGCACCTTTCAGAAGTCAGAACGATTGCTAATTTGTTGGTGGGCATGATTCAGACCGTCGTGCCTATCAACCAGTAAATAAAGTGACCGGTATAAATAGCATTATTATAGCGCACGGTTAGTTTAGCTTCTTTCATAATAGTAACTTTTGTGTGTGTGTGTGTGTGTGTGTGTGTGGGGGGGGGGGGGGGGGGGGGAGGGGGTGTGTGTGTTGTGTTGGGGGAAGCCTATATGGTATATGATCTGTTTCCCATTGAAGAGACTCAATCTCTGTAATATGAAACCTAACCCAAAAGCAGGCTAACGGATAGGGCCACGTCGCCAGTTAACCCGATAGCCGTTGGATCGAGCAGTCAAGCAATCTGGTCCGTTCGATACGGGTCGGCTCGGGTTCAGCTTGCAAGTGGGTCAAAATAAATCGACCCAAACACTGGGGCGGGGGGGGGGGGGGGTTGTGTTGGGGGAAGCCTATATGGTATATGATCTGTTTCCCATCGAAGAGACCCAATCTCTGTAATATGAAACCTAAACCAAAAGCAGGCTAATGGATAGGGCCACGTCGCCAGTTAACCCGATAGCCGTTGGATTGAGCAGTCAAGCGATCTGGTCCGTCCAATACGGGTCAGCTCGGGTTCAGCTTGCAAGTGGGTCAAAATTAATCGACCCAAACACTGGCCCATAGTACCCATTAAATTTAGATTGGGTTTTGGGTTAACCCAAAATAATATAGCCACGGCACTGGTGACCCAGTGGGTCAACCCAAATACTGGAGTGCTACTCCTCGGCGCCATGCAGCAACTGGAGTGCTGATGAAGAAATCCGGCAGCGGCATCCTCGGTGGCATGCATCAGCTGCTCCTCGTCTCCCGCGGTGCCGGCGCACGCGATGCGGAGCTACGTGGTGACGCACGGTGACGACGTCGGCGAGCCAGCCATTGACGAAGAGGCACTCAGGCACATGACTACATAAGCAGGCTGCTCGGAGAGATAGACATGGCGTACAGGAACAGCGGGTCCACCATGAGCCATGCCAAGCATCTCTCTTTGACCCAACGACGCGCGCCGCCCTTGCTCGCTCGCGCAGGTGGTCGCTGATAGCCTCGCAGATGGAGGGGAGGACGTACAACAATGTCAAGAACCACTGGAACACCAAACTCAAGAAGCGCCTCCTCGCCGCTGCTGGTGCCTCCTTCGCCCCGCCGCCCGGTTTGTCCCGGTTGTAAAACCCCTTTATTCCCGGTTTTCCAACCGGGACAACGGAATCGGGACTAAAGGCCAACCCTTTAGTACCGGTTTTTGAACCGTGACTAAAGGGACACCTTTAGTCCCGGTTAATAACTGTGATAGAACCGTCTTAATCATAGGGTCCACGTGCCTCGTCATCGTTCCTAAAAATCTTTGACTAGTCTGCACGAGTTCCCTTTGACTTAGGTGGCCTGTCGGGTCTTCTAGGAAACCCTAATTTCCCCGAGGATCTCATTGTAAAGACCTTGCAGGTATTACAACAGTTTACACAAATAATTTGAATCAGAGTAAAGAGTGCGGAAGTATTACAAAAATATAATTTACAAATTTAGATTACATTATCCCAAACCAGAGTTTTGTAGTGGAGCAGCATCTTACAACTAGACACCCTGCCCAAGGGTTACATCATATATTTTTTTTATCCATGCACGATCCGTTGACCGGCACGGTCCCACACAGAGCTGTACACCTAAGTCACCTGCAGCAGGGGTTAACAAATCCTAAGTACATGGGGTACTCCGCATGACTTACCCGACTAAGAAAAAGGAATGAGACTCACGAATGCAGGCTGAGGGGAGTCAAGGTAAGGCTTTAGCAAAAGTCAAAGTATTTTGCCGAAATGCATTACTAGTCCTACTTCCAGTATTTTACTCAAGATTATTTTAATCAATATCCATATTTCTCAATCCTTTCACAATGTATACTTCAACATTCTAATTTCTTATTCATTCAGAAAACATCCTAATTTTGAACCACTTTTCGGAGTAGGACAGTGGATAAAGCCTCCATTAACCGAGGAGCAACGTCGATTCGAATCCAGAAAGTACCCAACTGGGGATCCCTATCCACAATGCATATATAGCACTTAAGCTTGCTTATGCCAACCCCGCCTACCACGGCTTTTCATACCCCGGAACCGGTCCTGCGCCACCCAAGAGCATAGTACTCCTCTCGTCTTTAGGCACGACGGCCACGAGGGTACACGCTACTCTCGTCATCTCTCCACTCCCAATGCATGGTTGTCGGTCCCAACAGTAGAGCACCGGAGTCAGAGGCTTTCCGTAGTATGTGGCTAGTTGCAAAGTCTCGATCCAGTAAGCCTACAACGAACGGTCCCTAATTCTTTTCCATCGGCAACCATGGATTGGGACTCTAAGCCAAGTACAAAGTTACCCAACGGTTTCTAAACTCATGCCTGCCGGGTGATAAGACATGGGGAACGCCGCCCCATGTGCACAGCACCCGAGCGAAACATTTTCCGTTTCTGCCGGTGGTCAAACCTCGGGACTCTAACCCAAGTGATACAACCACTGAGCAGAAACATCCCCTCCCGTCGGTGGCGATGTACTGATCAGGTGCACAGCCACCGAACGAGATTAATACCAATTCCCATTTTCATGTTTGAATAGTGTATCACAATAGCTCGAAAATAGTAGTTATGCAAATCTACATTATTTAAGCAGGGCTAAGCATTTTCAAATATTTTATTTTTAAAAATGGTTTCAAGGTATTTCAGTGGTCAAGGTTGGTAATGCAGCAATTGGTTTATCAATCAACTCCTATCAACTTAATGCAATAGATTAACTCTAAGTCATAAACATTTTTCAAATCATAAGGAGAGGGCTGAATGCACCGGGGCTTGCCTGTTGCTCGAAGTAGATAATACCCTGAAGTCAATTACCGAGAATATCCGCATCCACCGAGTGAAGTCCAATTCGGGACTTGCTTCCGATATAATTACCGCGCGTTCACTACACGAAATGAGAATGCATGCTTTACATGATGCATGATGACATGAACAAGAATATATAATAAGAACCAACTTAATGACTTTGAGTACACTTCTCTGCATGGTACAGCTGTATCTCAAACCAACTAACAACTAGCCCTAATCACTTTTATAATTTTATTATCAATACTCTAACTAGGTGATTAAAGGTTATCATGAGAAACCCTAAGACCAGAGTTCCATGGACTTCGAACTACCCTAAAAAGTATTTAAGATCATTTACTATCTTTTCCTAATTATTTTATACATTTATTTATTTAAGAAAAGCCACTTTTATTTATGTTTAAAGTCATTAATCAAGGAAATATTATCAAAACAGAGCCAGCTTTTTGTGTGAGCTCAAAAGGGCATATATAAGACCCACACAAATTTTCATAATTTAAGGACTTATATTTTTATTTCCACAAATTAAACAAGGTTTCTTAAGTAAACTTTATTTAAAACATACACATAAAAGTTACTGTGTTTATTTATAATATGTGTTCATCTCATAGGACACATGTGTACAAAAGTAACAAAACAAGTTTCACATTTTTCCCATGTTTCTATAATTACTTATGAATTTTACAAGAAACAAACTAAATAAAGCATTTTCTGAAAAACAGAAAGGGCAAAATCAGTTTCTCACCCAACCCACAGCCAGCCACAGTCACTGATTGACGGGGCCCGGGGTCAAATGACCCCTGCCCGACCTTGACCCGGCCCAGGGCGGCGAGTCGGGCGCCCAGGTCGCCGCCGGTGGGGTTCCGGTCGTCGGGGAGCTCACCGGAGCACTCTCCACAACGACCCGCACCAACCTAGGTAATATATTGGGCTTCTAAGAGCTCGGAGCTCGCTCGCCGGTGTCCATGGCGGACTGCCATGGCGGCTCCCCGCGTCCCAGTGATGAGGGTGCCTCAGGGGTTGGTATAATGTGTGGGGATTGTCCAGGGGGCTCACCGAGGCGCGCTGCTCGCGCTGGTCGAAGCGGAGCGGCACCAGAGCTCACTGGCGATGGTGATGGCGGACTCGGTGGCGTGCTCTGGCGGCAGCGTCATCGTTCCGGTCTCCCTGCGCTACGATTGACGAAGCCGTTTGGTCTACAAACATCAAGAGGTCAAGGCCAACCGCGGACGTGAAACAGAAAAGAGTTTTCATCACCACAGATGACCGACCACGGTGGGATAGCCCACGGCGGCGCCCTCAGCAGGCTCCGAGGAAGACGACTCCGCGCGACCAACTCCGACGACGAGAGGACCCAAAGACGGGCTCTAAAGGTGCGCCACGAGCATACGAAGCTGACTACGAACTGAAGAGGGTGATGGTTGGCCATAGATGGCGAATTCCGGCCGGCAACCGAGATGATCGGCTGCGGGGTGGAGAAAAGAAGGGAGGGAAATGGCGACGTGGTGAAGCATATATAGGGCAACAGCGAGATAAGGACGTGGCCGGGGCCCCCCACGACCTCACCTCGCTGTCGACCGCGCCCGGCCGGCCCCGGGCACCGCCGGCGTGCGGCGCGCGCACGCGCGGCTCTGCCGCGGGCAGAGCAAAGCAGCGGCCGGACCCCCCTGCCATCCACTCTAGCAGTCCATGCCTACCTTTTTGATTTTTTTTCAAAATTACTTTTTATTTTGTGTATGAACTTGAAAAATACCCTTAATAAGAGTTGTAGAAAATTTAATTATGAACAACTTTGGTATTTGAACCAAATTCAAATTTCGAATGAATTTTAAATAATTCAAAAGGGGGTAATTGTGGGTTTTAAAATTTAATTATAATTCATTCAAATTCTCAAGATTATTCTGTATAAGTTGAAAATATACAAAAATAAAAGTTGTTCTACTTGGCAAACCCTACAACCTTTATTAAGGGAGTTTTGTCAGATTCCAAATAATTTTTGAAATGCCATTTCAAATTTGAATTCATAAACACCAATTTGAGTTTTATTTGAAATTTTATTCAATAACATGAAAATCCCTAAATACAAAAGTTGTTCCATTTGAAAAGATTTTTAACTTTCATTAAAGTGGTTTAGTCAGGTTCTTGATAATTTTTTAAAGTAACATTTCAAATTCAAATTTGAAATCACTGTTTTAAGTTTAATTTGGATTTCCACTCTATAACCTCAAAATCTCCAAAAATGAAAGTTGTTCCAATTTAAAAGATATAAAACTTTTATTAAAGCACTTTTATCAGATTCTCTTTAGTTTTTAAATTTGTATTTCAAGATTAAACTTTTAAACGTTTTATTAGGGTTTTATTTGCAATTCTTTTTAATAACTCCAAATTTGTCCAAAATAGAAGTTGTTCAATTTTTAAAGATTTACAACTTTTGTTTAGGGCTCAACCTCTAATTTTATTTATTTTTTGAATTAGGGTTTGAGGGTCCGAATTAGGGCTATAAATTATTTCCTTTTTACTTTTCATTTGGATTTAGATAATTGCAAACAATCCAGCATTTGAATCATAAAATCACTCTTAGGCATCTATGCACAACCACATATAGAAATAAGAATTGTCTTAGTGATGCACAGTAAAAATGAGTTGATGCGGATGATTTACATGCAATCATGATGACATGGCAGGTTTTAATTAACCGTAACACCGGAGGTGTTACAATAACACAAACCTGGGTTAAAAGTGCCCGCAGCCAAGCCACGCTGGCTGGCAAGTTTAGTCACGGTTTACAAACCGTGACTAAAGCCTTTGCACTATTATATACCAATATTTCAGCTTATTAGTTCATATTTCATTTTCGCTTTAAAATAGGTATTCGATTACACTTTCTACTCTGATGATATTTGTGTACATGTGTACATATTTGTTTCGAGTATGTAATTAAATAAGATAATTAAGCATATCGTGTGAAACTATAGATATTTATGTATTAAAAACATGATCGATATACGTAGGTATATTGTATATATAATATATACATATTCGTGCACCATGTATGTTCTTTAGGAGAGGATTACATTGACAATATTGTAAATCCTACTGGATTGAAAAACTTATGCGCCGCCGGAGTAGTGGTCCCCATTAGAATTTAGAACTTGGTGATTAATAAATCCTGCAATTGTCTCTTGTATTGTTTTGATCTGGTCCGGTAGTAGAACCTTGAGCCTCATGTCCTCAGTCTTCAAATTTAATTAATTAAGAGAATGTATTAATACACATATGCTTGATCATATACATAATCTCTGATTGAAATAAATGTGAAATCTCGCGAGCGGTTCTATTCAAGAACAAGTTGAGGAACTCGCAAATGTAGTATCCACAAAAGGTTGTTCCCAGGCTCCTGATACAGACACCACTTTACGAGAAAAAGATCCTCTCGTCATCCAGTGATTTAATTTAAACCATGGTAAATAAAGATGCCGGAAACTACATATAGCAAGCTACTACTTACTTGGAGTTGTACTACTTGTAGCGGCGCTTTACAATCGGGACGGTGCTCCTGATCAATAAATTGTTTCCAAGCACTGGCCAAATACAAAAGCAACCATTCCGGAGTTAGAGGACATCAGGTAAATATATCTATACACGCACATAGAGAGAGATGCATGGTTTTGAAAGACCATATAGATTACCGTTGGATGATGTCTACGATTACTTGGTACTGTCCCAGTTCCTTTCTCCTAGAGTCGTAGATGAATACTTGGCTCTTGGACACAACGATGTCAAACAATATCCAATGATTGCTCATTTATATATGTGTGTGTATATGTATATGAAATGAGCATTACTCGTTAATTATAAGGGTCGAGCAAGAAAAGCACAATGTGAAACACTCACTCGCCACAGTATGGGTAGAGTATCGTTTCCTTGTCTTTTTGTTTGGATAAGAACATCAGGACAATCTCCTCTGCCGAAGTTTCCCAATCGATGGTGACGGGTCTTTGAATACGATATATGGATCAATGAAACCAATGGTGGTATCCCCTTTTCTTCTCAAGTCCCTCATCACATATCTACATATATATTGATGAACTTATTAATTATAAACATATTTACTGTGAGGATAATTATATAGAAACTATTAGAAATTAAAAATATAATCACTTACAGGCAATAGCAGCTGACGACGGCTTTGTCGAGCGAGTCCCGATGGAATAGTAGGTGTAAGTCAGCGAAGTTAATGAATATTAAGTCATCGCCACGGAAGTAATGCTCATCTCTAATTTTGACCGTTATGTCCTGACATTCTTTCTTGGCACTAGTGCGTAAGTACCATTGGTTCAGTAAGTACATTTGCGTGCCGAGTTGGAAATATTCCGCAGGATTCCAAAGGCTTTTGCCATATTCATATCTACTCTTCCAATGATCAACTATGGGTGCAGTATCAATGTGTCCACCAAAGAGTTGACTAATGTCAATACCAGCGTCTTCGTAGAAATTGTCGAAATGCTCCAAAGTGACATCCCCCGGTATGTGGGCCATGGTGTCATCGTTTGAACCGTATTCATTTGGAACAACTATTAGAGGGCCACTTCTTGTTGCGATTGCTGTCCGAGTTGTGGAACATCTCTCCCTGCACGCTTCTTCTTCGCATCCGCCTGAATACTCTTCTTGAGTGATCGGTCATAGTCCGAAAGCGGCGATTCCTTATTACGAGCATTCAACATATTTTGGCGGGCTATCACCTTTTGCCTCAGTTCTTATTGAGATAGGTACCACTCCTTCTGTGGGTTCTTCTTTGCTTCCATTTCTTTTTGAAATCTGTCTAGAAATCCTCCAGATCTTTTTTTCTCCCGCCTTTACTTCCTCCTCTGTCTTCTCATAAGATAGTTTCTAGGGAATGATGGCAGAGGCTCTAGTCTTCTTCTTCGGGGGTGATGGCAGAGGCTTTGTTGCCCTCTTCTTTGTGGATATCTGCTTGGCAGCAAGCTTAGGGGACTTCCTTGCAGGTGGTGGAGGTGGCGGAGGTGGTGGAGGGGGCGTAGGATTCCGCCTTGGTGGAGTGGGCGTTGAAGACTGTCGTGCTGGAGAGGGCATATTATTCCGCCTTGGTGGAGTGGGCATTGGAGACCGTCGTGCTGGAGAGGGCGTAGGATTCCACCTTGGTGGAGTGGGCGTTAGAGACCGTCGTGCTGGAGAAGGTCGTGCCGGCGTTGGAGACCGCCTTGCACTCTGGTGGTCTGGGGAACGAACAATTGGACTTAGGTTTCCCTCCAACCTACATAAATGAATGTGCATGAGAGTATAACTAAAAACTGTTACTTAATTGGTCAACAAAAAGGAAAGGTGTCTGATATAGGTTCTCATCGATCTAGACGTACCTTTGGTGAGGGTGCGGAGGAGGCGACGCCCCTAGAATAATGATGTAGCTCTTGCGCCAAAGAATGAATGCATGCACAGCCTCTCCTAGAGTCTTCTCCCCATCACCTCCGGTAATGTCCAGAGGCAGATCGTTAAAATCTCTACTACATACCCTATCCACAGACACCTTAGCATATCTAGGTGGTATTGGTCGGCCATGTATTGTTGTGGTAGTGTCGACGGGGTTTACAACAGCTGTAGCCACCACGATCGTGGTGTTTTCCCTTCGAATGTGAAGCTCACATGGTGTCATAGCACTAGTGACATCATCCACGGGGAATCGAAGCCCTATATCTCCTTGAACTGGCATGTCCATGGACGCACAACTGCTTTTCACCTGATCAGGGAGGCTAACGTTGACCCCCGGGCCCGCCTCTGATGTAGATTGCCTTTGGACACTTATTGCTTCATGCACTGCTCATTTGATTTCCTCCTGCGTGGTTGCTTGCAATTTCTTTTCTCGCTCTATTGACTCCATAACAAACTCCTCCATCTTGCGGTATCTCTCATTCTCCTCATCCTTCCTTCTTTGGTGGCTTCTGTAGATTCCTCTGTCCTGAGGAAACCCATGCTCCCACGAGACAGCACCTTTGCCTCTTGTTCGCCCTCCGTGCTCAGCAGTTTCGAGGGCATACGTCAATTCATCCTTGTCTCTGTTGGGCTTGAAAACACCACTAGAGGAAGCGTCTACAGCAAACAATAGTCTCTCTGCTGCGCTTTGGATTCTTTCACCATATACGGCGGCCCCTGTCTACAGGTCCAGCCTTCCACCATGCGCAAAGAACCAATTCTTTGCACATTCAGGCCAATTGAGTGAAGCTGGCTCGCGCCCCTTGGCAATTACATCCGATTCCATCTTCTTCCACTTTGGAATGGCGCTCTTGTATCCACCCGATCCCATGTGATGGTGATATTCTTTTTGTCGGGCATTCTGCTGGTTCGTGCGCGCCCGTTGTACCCCCTCTTCTAAAGTCTTGTATTGTACAAACTCCGTCCAATACGGCCTCAGCTTTGCATACATGCTATTACTGAAATTTGGTGTTTTGTTCTGATTGACAAAGTCTTTGTACAATCTTTTCTTTCAATTCTGGAATTGTGTGGCCATCTTCTTCATAACCCACTTCTTCAGTACTTCTTTTAAGTCATCATCATCTGTTTCAAGCGTGAAATGTGAGAGGATATCATTCCAAACTAGGTTCTTGTCAAGATCTGAGACAAAACTAATATGAGGAGCTTCTCTCTTCTGTTTCCATTCACGGACACTGATGGGGAGTCTGTCCCTTACAAGATACCCACAATAATTAACGAACTTCGTTGCATTCGGTCCAAGTGGTTGGCCTATATCCATGTTGCAGTCGGAGATTATGTAGTGGCCCTCCAACGGCTTTGCCGGGCCTCGTACATTTCGACTCTTCGTCGTTGTCGTTGTGGATCCAGAGGGCTACGTATATATACCAACAAAAAAGATTAATTAAGTATTTGAACATTATATATATATATATATATATATTAATTTTTTGATACATATATTTACATGTACACATATGAAATAGAAATAAATATGTAAATACATGAAAAACATGATATACATATATATGCGCATAAAATTGTTGATACACACGGGTCGATCATTTATATATAAATATATATACATGCATGAAAAAACCATGCATATACATGCAGCATTGATACATACGAAATTGGATCATTAATTATATATAATTAGCTATAAATATATACTATATATATATACACACACACGTACATGAATATTAATAGTGTAATACTACATAATATATATTAATATTAATAATGTAATACTCGGTGGCGCCTCCTCAAGCTTCCTTATCGTGTGGCGGGCTTTATCGGCGGTGCCGAGGCGGCGGAGGCGCGCGGTGTGTCGAAGCGGCGCCGGATCGAGAGTCGGCCCCCCCGCGTGCGGGTTTCGAGGAGGCGCGGCGGCGATGTTGAGGAGCTAACCGGACGCGCGCGGGCCGGGGACGGAGGCGCGGGGGCGTCGGTGCTGGCGTCGTCGAAGCGTGGGGGCGTCGGGGTACCGTCGGCGACACGGAGGCACGCGGTGTCAGCGACGCCGGATAGAGTTGCCGCGCGGCGCCCGCGTGCGGATTTTGAGGAGGCGCGCGCGCGGCGGTGTCGAGGCGGCGGAGGCGGGCCGGGGCCGTCAGGGCTGACATCGTCGAAGCGTTGGGTCGTCGGGGCACCGTCGGCGGCACTCAATTAATTTCTCCCGGCCGGTGCTGTCAGCGAGAGAGCGTGAAAACTGACGAGAAAGACGAGCCATTTGGGTATATATAGAGAAAGACCTTTTGTCCCGGTTGTTTTCACTAACCGGGACTAAAACACCTTTAGTCCCGGTTGTTAAAAATAACCGGGACAAAAGCTCCAACCTTTTGTCTCGGTTGGTAATCATAACAGGGACAAAAGGTAAATTTTTGGGCGGACAATAACAGTACAGACGCATTTAATCCCAGTTGGTGTTGCCAACCGGGACTAATGGTCTCTGAAATTTGCGTTCCCGCTACCTTCCATAAGTTTTGGTTTTTTTCTATTTTGTTCCTTTTTGAAATGTGCAGGGTCTTATTTATTGCATATAAAAATTAATTACTTAGCATATTTTTTAGGAAAAATAATCTTGATATTTCATTTGGTTTCATGTACGTATGATAAATTTGAAAGATAATAATATTTTGTTTTTTCTTGTAAATGCCCATTGTAAATATAGAAAATCTATCTTTTCGTTCATGCAAAAATGTATTGTTCATTTAAAATTGATTAAACTTCTATTATTGCTTAGTAAATTTGTTTTCGCATTCAAACGTTGTTAATTTGGTTTTTCATCACTTATTGGCAAATTAAATGAAGCACACACGCTATAATATCTTTAAATTAAATTTAAACATGAAAACAACGACAGAAAATAATTCTTGGAGTCATAAGTACATAATATCTCAAATACACAATGTTAAACAATCAATACATTAATTGGCAACAGCGGTGAAGATCTTCTTGAGGTATGTCCCTTGATTATTATCACGCTGTAACCATGGATCGTCTTCATTATTTAGCGCGATGCTTGGGTCCTTATTCACAATGAACGGCGAAATTCGGTCATCCTTTTCATAATCATCCGACAGGTCTGACATGTCCTCAATTCCCACGATTGTTCGTTTTCTTGAAAGAACAATGTGGCACTTTGGCTCATTGATTGTTGAGTTGTTAATTCTCCCTCTCTTTGGTCTTGAAGACATATGCTTGACATGGAACATCTGATTCACATCCTTGGCAAGAACAAATGGTTCATCTTTGTACCTGATATTGTTGAGATCAACAGTTGTCATTCCGTACTCGTTGTCAATTGTTACCCCGCCGCAGCTCCCTTTCACCCATTGACAGCAAAAACAAAGGGACCTTAAAAGTACGTCCGTAGTCCAGTTTCCATATCTCCTCTATGCGGCCATAATATGTTTGCTTATTCCCACTCGGGTCTATGGCATCTATGCGGACACCACTGTTTTGGTTGGTGCTCCTTTTAACTTGGACCACCGTGTAAAATGTATTCCCGTTTATCTTGTACCCCTTGTAAGTGAGAATATGCCACGATGGTTCCCTAGCCAACAAATACAGTTGGTCATCAAGATTCTCATCACCTTGACATTTTTTTCGTAACCAACCGCTGAAAGTTTTCATGTGGTGCCTTGTAATCCAAGCTTCAGATTTGCCTATAAACTCATTTCTTAGGATTTCCATGTGTACCGCGATATACGGATCCACCAAGGATGAGTTTTGCAGAACAGTGTAGTGTGCTTTATTGAAGTAACCATCCTCCGCCCCGATATATGTTTTCTTCTCTAGTGTTCCCTTCCCACTTAGCCTCCCCTCACAATGCGATTCAGAAACACCAATCGGGTCAAGGTCGGGAATGAAGTCCACACAAAACTCAATGACCTCCTCTGTTCCGTAACCCTTTACGATGCTTCCTTCTGGTCGAGCACTGATTGTGTACATATTTCTTTAAGACTCCCATGAACCCTTCAAATAGGAACATGTTGTGTAGGAACACAGGACCCAGGATACTGATCTCCTTGACCAGGTGAACAAAGAGGTGAGTCATGATATTAAAGAAAGATGGGAGAACACCAACTCGAAGCTGACAAGGCACTGCACCACATCATTCTGTAGGTTTGCTAGGTCCGTTGGATTGATTGCCTTCTGAGATATCGCATTGAGGAATGCACATAACTTCACGGTAGCTAAACGTACATTTGGAGGTAGAATTCCTCTTAATGCAACCAGAAGCAATTGTATCATAAGCACATGGCAGTCATAGGACTTCAAGTTTAGAAATTTCTTCTGTGCCACGTTGATTATACCTTTTATATTTGAGGAGAATCCAGATGGGATCTTGATGCTATCTAGACATTCGAACAGGCTTTCCTTCTCTTCTTTGCTAAGAGTATAGCTGGCGGGTCTCAAGTAATGGCGTCCATCATCTGTCTTCTCTGGGTGCAGGCCGTCTCGTTCTTTCAAACGCCGTAGGTCTTGCCTTGCTTCAATTGTGTCCTTTGACTTCCCATACACACCCATGAAGCCTAGTAGCTTTACACAAAAATTCTTCGTGAGGTGCATGACGTCGATCGAACTGCGGACTTCAAGGACTTGCCAATATGGTAACTCCCAAAAGATGGATTTCTTCTTCCACATTGGTGCGCGTCCGCCAGCATCGTTCAGAACAGGTTGACTGCCAGGTCCCTTTCCGAATACTACTTTAACATCGTTGACCATATTGAGTACATCCTCTCCTGTTCGGTTGTGAGGCTTGCTCCGGTTCTCTTCCTTACCTTTGAAATGCTTGCCTCTCTTTCTTAGGGGGTGAGTCGCGGAAAGAAATCGACGATGCCCAAGGTACACGAACTTTCGAAATTTTTTCAAATATATGCTGTCGACGTCATCAAAACAGTGTGTGCAAGCATTATATCCCTTGTTTGTCAGTTCCTGAAAGATTACTTAGAGTAGGCCAATCATTTATTGTTACGAACAACAATGCTCGTAGGTCAAAGTGTTCCTGTTTGTACTCATCCCATACACGTACCCCAGGTCTACTCCATAGAGTAAGAAGTTCATCAACTGAGGGCCTTAGGTAGACATCGATGTCGTTGCCAGGTTGCTTCGGGCCTTGGATGAGCACTGGCATCATAATAAACTTTCATTTCATGCACAATCATGGAGGAAGATTGCTATGACTGCTGCTCTACTCTCTGAAAGGGTTCATGCCATCTATACTCAAAGCAAACCTTAAGTTTCTTGCGTCCTCTGCAAACTCAGGGAATTCTCTATCAATTGCTCTCCACTGAGACCCATCAGCCGGGTGTCTTAACATACTGTCTACCTTACGGTCTTCTTTGTGCCATCGCAACAGCTTTGCATGATCTTTGTTTCCGAACAAACGCTTTAAACGTAGTATTATAAGAGCATACCACATTACCTTGGCAGGGATTTTCTTCCTAGGGATGCTCTCCATCACCATCAGCGTCGCCAGGGTCATATCGCCTTATCTTATAGCGCGATGCGTGACATACCGGGCATGCTTCTAACTTCTCATACTCCTCGCCACGGTAGAGGATGCAGTCATTAGGACATGCATGTATCTTCTGGATTTCTAAACCCAAAGGACAAACAATCTGCTTTGCTTCATATGCAATGGACGGCAATTCATTATTCATGGGAAGCATCTTCTTTTGGATTTTTAGTAAGTCTCCAAATCTCTTGTCGGATAAATCATTTTTTGCCTTCCATTACAATAACTCGAGTACGGTACCCAACTTTTTCTGTCCCACATCACAGTTTGGGTAAAACAATTTCTTATGATCCTCTAGCATGCGATCATACTTGATCTTCTTGTTTTCACTGTCGCATTCTCTCTGTACATCACAGATGGCCTGACCAAGATCATGAGCGGGCTCATCATCGTCTCCTACCACTTCTTCGGCTTCCCACGTTGCAATATCATGTAAGGGACCGTATTGGACAAAAAAATATCGTCATCCCCTTCTTGTTCGTCTTCGCATTCTTCCATTACAACCCCGCTTTCTCCATGCTTGGTCCAACATACATAGTTTGGCATGAAACCCGACTTAAACCAGTATGAATGGATAGTCCTCGAGCAAGCAAATTCCTTCATTTTTACACACAGCACATGGACAACACATGAAACCATCACGCTTGTTTTTCTCGGCCACACTTTAGAAATAATGCACGCCCTTAATAAAATCTGCGAAGCGACGATCAACGTTGTACATCTAATTTCGGCTCATCTGCATTAGAACCGTATCAAAATCCAGAAGCAAAATGCTTAATTACACAACTCCAGTCATCAGGTACAATTAAAATGGCAGTATAAAGACACAAACTAATTAATTTATATTAGCCTCGCTACAATGTAGACAATCCCAACTAGCACTAAACAGACTAAAACTAAAATGCACTTCAACAGCATAAGGATCTGTCGACCAATCCCAGCTACAATAGATGGATCATTCGTTTTCTCTTCCTCGCTTGGCTGCTTATGCTGGCTCACTGTCTCACCCGACTGTGCAAGATTATTTTGCACGTGCTCAACATACTGTTACTCCCAGTATCATCATTTACATCCGGTGCCATCCCACTGCAGTTAAAACAACAAATAAATTTTAATCAAAACCATCAAGAGAATGGAAAAAATTAGCCACAGCAGTCAAATGGGATACAATAACTCACATTGCGATCCGGACACTTGTAGAAGATACGACACTTGTTGGGATACTCCTTCCTCACTCGAAACTCCATGACAATCTCCTGCTTACACTCGCCGCACGCAATGAGAGGGAGGTGCGGCTTAAGTCGTTTTGAAACCCGATGAGAGGTCGAAGACCCGGAAGGAGTCGTCATCTACTCTCTATATTCATTTTTATAAAAATGCTATAAATTTAAGATTCATCCATCCAATATACAAACTATTTGGTCTTGGTCAGCACTACGTACATTCTATTATTTTCCTATTTAAGCTTCATCCATCCAAAGATACAAACTATCAAGTGAATATAAACAACTTTACTGCTTGATCCATCCAAAAATACAAAATATCAAGTGAATATAAGCTTAGGAGGCCACAAATATCAAGAAATGCACTATAATCATTTATAGACAATGCAATGACATATAGTAGTGATGGAGATGTGTGAATGAAGTTAGTTACCTTCAAAACCAAAAAAGAGATGTGTAGACTGCAAGAAATCGTGTGATGGCCGAAGAACAGAACAAGAACACATAACGGAGTGGAAGAACAGAGCTAGCTCGGGCTTGAGGAGGGAGAAGGGAACTTGAAGATTATATAAAGGGGAATTTTGGTCCTAGGTTGAAATTAGGAACCGGTACTAAACGTCTGTTTTTTTGTCCCGGGTGGTGCCTCGAACCGGGGTTGAACCTTTAATCCCGGGTGGTGGTACCGCCTAGGAATAAATACAAACTTTTAGTCCCGGTTTGTGTTACCAACCGGGACTAAAGGTCCCCTGACACAACAGCGCGCGCCAGAAGCCGTTAGCCAGGGACCTTTAGTCCCGGTTGGTTAATAGAACTGGGACTGATGACACCTTTAGTCCCGAACACAAGAAATATCGGGACTAAAGCCTAATCTGGATGTTGGACGAAAGGTCTATTCTCTACTAGTGGCTGGCGCCCGCGCCTGCTTTCAGCACCACGCACGCGTCGGCGTCGCTGTTCCCGTCGCTCGCCATGCTCACCGTGAAGACCGAGGCGTACACCTGCGACGACTTCCTGGCGGCGCTAGCGCCAACGCTCGGGCTCGGTGACCCGTTCGCCGCGGACGGCTACACCTCGGCCGCCTCCGTGGCGACGTCGGCCTCCAACTGATCCACGGCGGCGGACAACGGCGCCAACGCCGGCGAGGTGTCCTTCTTCCTGCTCGACTTCTGCGCGGGCCCTGACCTCGCAGCCGCCGCCAACCACCTCTAGCCCGGGGTGCAGGCCACGAGCCGCCCGCTTCCAGTCCCAACCCACCTCGCCCGAGCACCCAATGGGTTCTGGGTTACCCAACGAGCAAAACGGTGTTTAACACCAAAATTAAATGGACCAATGCAATGGGTAACAACACTAATACTTAGCTTTTGGGTTCTGGGGTAATGAGTCAGCCCATTAAAATCTGCATCTTTAGCTCGGGTCTAGCACCCAATTAGAGATTGACTGATCCATCCCGAAGCTTCGCGGACCGCAATCTCTCTTCTCACCCGCTCCCTCTGCCTGCGCGTCGCCGCTCCCGCATCCCGAACCGGAGAGCTGGCCAGGGGCCACCACCGCATTGGGGAGAAGTCACGCTACGCCCACCACGCGTGCCGCGCCAGTGGCTGCGGACGCCTTGCCCTGCTAGGGCCGGCGGCCAGGGCCATCCACCGCCATGCCAGGGAGCGAATCCACCCCGCCATGGCCGGGTGCCTAGACCACGAACCGGGGCATCACGCCGGGGACCTCACCTGAAGCAACGTGAACCCGGCGGGCAAGCTTCCTGCGCGTACCATGGCCATATCGCGACCCCTCACAAGTCACAACACATGTCAGGGTCACTGTTCCCACACCGATGGGTCCACGCGCTCCCATGCCCGCCTGGCCTGCGCACCAGGAGCGCGTGCTCCCATACTACCGGGGCTATGTGCTCCCATGTCGTCGGGGCTGCGCGCCGCCGGTGCCTCGCCGTGCCTGTATGTCCGGCTGTTTAACTGGATCTGTACGCCGTCGCGTACCGGGGCAGCGACGCTGGACCTCCTCCGCCTCCGCACGCCGTGGGTGACACATGCCTCACGCTGCCGAGAGAGAGAGAGAGAGAGAGAGAGAGAGAGTTGCTACGCCGTGCTCGCGCGTGTGCTACTGCCGCTGATTTGCTCATGATTAAGTCCCCTGCCTATGCTCAAAAGCTATTTGACGAAATGCCGCAGCAGACATTCTTTGCTTAGAACATTATCTTCTCCACCTGTACGCACTGCACGGCAGCATGGTAATGCAAGAACTAGCTGTTCAATGTGATGTAGAGGGGCTGCCACTCTCCGGTCATCACCAAGTGCAGCCAGCAAGGGTGCATCGCTTCACAATGTGACAACTGACAACACCAAGAACCTACTCCATTATGCCAAGCAACGTCAGGTATTAAACACATTTCTCCCATTCTGATTTCTCTCTTTCTTAATCTGTGCTCTACACTTACATATACATGTGTTTTCCTACTTTGACAAGCACATGTGTCACCTATACTCAGCCCCTGGTCAATTTTTTTGTTTTGATGCGTTTGCTTGTAGGCTTTAATTAACTTCAGATGTTTCCTAAACTGTCAAAGAAAGTATGCAGAAATTAAAACAACAAATTTTCATTTGTGCATGAGCATTTGATTAGTGTCATATTAATAACAAACAAGTATACTCATCTTTTGGTAGGGCTGCTAAACATATGTAGGATGGAGGCAAAAAACACTAACAGGACTAATTACTCATTAACAGGACTAACAACTTGAATGCCAAATATCGTAGCCCTGCTCTTCCTGTTATCCTTATTTCATCAATTAAATGCCCTAAACATCATGGCATTTTATTGTACCCTTTGAAATGTACAGAGTACTATGTGCATTTCTATTACAAAGAATGCGGCTACCAGTTGCAAATCAGTGTACCATGCCGGTATGCACATTGTGACAATGATTGTCGTGCCGTGCCCTGGCGGCTAGCGCCTATCTTCGTGCACTCAGCCAACTTGATCTATAATTATAAGCTAGCTATAGAACATATTGAAGTTTGACGTCTACTTACATAAATCCCTTCATATCATCTTTTGCTTTACAATATTTTGCAGCTAGCACAATTGAGTTGAAGAAAGACTATGGAAAATTTCATATTCTTATCATCGTAATGTCACAGGTAATTGTTTTCTATTTTCTATTATTAACGTTTTGCATCACAATATTTTTTCTCATTCGAAATCATTAATATTGATGGATATTCATATTATTATATATCATCCAAGCAGCAAAGGAGCATGAGCTGCCGCCAACACTGATGGTCCCAGACTCCCAGTCTATACACGTGCACTCATCACGGACTCAACACAAGAGCTCGGCTGGCCCAACATAGGCAGGAGCCAAGCGCGGCAAAGCCGCGCATGGTTTCTAGTATAAATTATAACTTGACATCGACTATATATATTACCAAAACAAAGGGGGCGAGAGATCCCTCTATATCTTCCCCAATCACTTCAACCCTAGCCAGGGACGAAGCCAGGAATGGCTGGCAGGGGGGGGGGGGCTCCTTCCTCTTCTTCCTCCTGCAGCCCCTCCTTCCCTCTTCTTCCTTCTCTAATTTCTAGGAGGGGTTTGGGGGGCTCCCATGGTGCTGCTGACGGTAGGAGGAGCTCCAGCCCCTCCCGCCCCACCGCTAGCTCCGTCGCTGACCCTAGCAGCTGCCTCCATGATTTGCTGCTTTTCACCTACTGTTGGGAGAATCGCTTCTCCACATTGGCGCCCACCGTGGTTGTGCACGAAAAAAAAACCCTTCCACCTCCACCAGCGATCGCCGTAGCCACCGCTCGCGCCATGGCGGGCGTAGAGCCACTGTGTCGGCCCTGCGGCTCCGACGTGCCATGTCATTCCCACTCTCGCATGCAAGTGTTATAGTTGGCCTTCGCATATTATCTTATTTTGTCATAGCCAAAATTTCGGATATTGTGTAATTGCGATTATGGAGGATCAATAAACGGAACCATCATTATATGACTGCTAGTTGCTAAGCTCCTACAGTTATCAGACAGTGAGTACCTAGGAGACGATTTTTGGGATGAAAGCACTTGCACTGGCCCAATGACGGAGCCAGGATTTTTATTTATTTTTAGCTGGGGCGAACTTTATACATAAGCTAAACCGAAGAAATCATACTTATATTACTTAAGAAGAGTACGAGACAATATCAATCATCCAAACCTAGTAGTTTCACTAGTAGGTGTATTAGCACACATTGCGTTATCACCTGGTAACTCCTAGTGGCACATTACTACATAGTACATAGATAAGATTTTCAGATTTGCTATCCAAAACTAAAAATATGGGTGCATTTATTCAGAGTCCAAACTCAATACCGAAGACGCAGTTGGTTACTACATATGTGTGATCACATAAGAAATGTAAAAAAAAGGAAAAGGGAAAACCTAACACAAAGAATCTTGCAAAGGATTTTAGAACCTGATCCGTTGCGAGGAGAGAACTCGCTGTGCAGTGCCGCGGGAGGCGGACGGGCAGCAAGCCGACGGACAACCGACGCGGCAACACCTACGGGCAGGGGCAATGTCGAGCGGCTGGCGACTGGCAGTTCCGGCACTCCGCGACGGTCAGCGTGGCACCCTGGTGGCCGGTTGGTGCTTGGTGGGCAGCTGAGCGGTGAGGCAGCGATCAGCTCCTCCGCCTAGGGTGTCGGCGCAGACATAGCTGCTAATCGCAGTTCGGAATGGGAACGAATTTACTGGTTGGGCCCAAGGGGAAGGAATATGTGTGGGCTATGATGGGTTTCGCAACTCTGATGGGCTGAACAAAGTGAAGAAAGGCCCATCCTCCTGTTTTCTTCCACCTTGCTCCAGCGCCGCTGCCGCCATGGATCACTTGCTGCTCCTGCTCGCCACCAGTGCTAGAGAAGAAGGGTCTGGGGTCTGGAGCGAGCTCGCTAGTAGCTGGGGCGGTCGCCTCACCCCGCCCCTAGGGTGGCTCTGCCAGTGCACTGGCCTGCGTGCTGCTCGCAAGAGTACTGAGCTGTCACATGGAGCTCCTTTGTAACAACCCTAAAAATCCACACAATCTAAAAATTCCAACCAATTAAAATTTTTCATTTATTTATTATGAAAACCCATGAAAACCCATTTTTCTTGTGCAAGCATATAGGTTTCATTATGAATTTGGTAAATAAAGGAGTATAGCTTGCATTTTAATTCCATTCACATAGAATAATAGCCTATGCATCACATTTGGGATTTATTGCAATTTATGTTTGTATTTACTCAATATTTAAAATGGGCAATATATGTATATATACACTAAAATGAAAATAGAAAATGGAGAGAGAGAGTTAGGCCAGCCCAAACCAGCCCGGCCTTCTTCTCCTCACCTCACCCGCGCGCGCGCTCTACCCCGCCTCCCCGCACTGGACTGGCCCAACACCGCGCGCACGCGCGATGCCGACCGCACACGCGCAACCGTTTCATCCGCTTCCCCGCAGCCGCTGACCACCCGGCCCCGCCTGTCAGCCGCTCTCGCCCTTCCACTGTTTCTCTTCCACACGAAGACGACGCCACCGGGTCACGCCAATGGCGTGACCGACAGCGCCACGCATGGCAGAGCCCTGACCCCGCTGTCCCCCTCCTGTCCCCTCCTTTCTTGGCCGCCAAGCGAACCCGCGCCCATCCGGAGCCCTAGATCCACTCGAGCCACGGCCCTTCGATCGGTCGAGCGCGATCAGGACCGTTCACCATTGGAGCTGGCCAAGCTCGCCTATAAAAGGAGCTCACCCCGAAGCCCTACCCTCATTTCCCCTCGCCGCCACCGCGGCACAGACCGGCACACTGCACCAAACCGAGAGAGAGAGAGAGCGTAGGAGAAGGGCGGAGCAGAGGAGGAGAAGCTGTCGGAGCGCCGCCGCCGCGGAGCACGCCGGAGCCGGACACGGAGGAGAAGCCCGAGCTGCGGACGAGGAGCGGCACGGCACTGCGATCACTCTGCACGGCTCCAACTCGCCACTGCACCGCCATCCTAGCTTCACCGACACCACGGTGAGCCACCGCACGCTATGTCCGAACCTTGCCCTGCTTTTGCCATGGCGTTCCGCCCACGGGACGCGCAGGCACGAGCCTTTACCGGCTCAGGAAGATCACCTGCACCATGCACTCATGCGACCGGCCGAAACCCCCGGACTACAAGCTTGCTAGACCGAGAACGCAGCACGACGCGTTCTCGGCGGAGCGCGCTCGCCACCGACGCGTTCCGACGCCGAATCACCCGTTCCGAGCAATCCGACTAGGACCCGTATAGGTTAGAGCATCGTGGAGCACCGCCACGACCCCTTGAGCTAGCTACGCGGATCTAAGCGCTAGAGGAAGCCTCGTCCGCAGTGCGCCGCGACCTCGCCGGAGCGCCGCCGCAGACCGGAGCCAAAAGGAGGCCCTGCCCTGTCACTAGTTCACCACTAAGCGGACGTATGCCCGTTTAGTCACGCCAATTTGACTGAACCACGTCTGGTTATGCCAAAACGAGACCGTAATCACCTTGCCGTCGTCAGCCGCCGCCGGCGACACGCCGCCGCCACAACCGAGCACCTTGGGAATCTCGGTAGCCAAAATTGGTAGTTGGTATACCATCGCCATAGACCCTGGAGGCGTATAGATCTCCTAGAAGACCTCCTTAGCCCCGCCGGAACCTCCCAGTCGCGGCGACATCGCCGCCGATGACTGGAGCATCTCAATACCGTGACCCGCTAGCGTGACCACCAACTCACCGACCACCTCGGACAAGCTTAGTTGCAGGAGATCGAACCTCCATAGCCCGGAACACCGAGAGGTGCGTTCTCGGGGAAACGTGATCGCCGCCGACACGATCCGCCTCGCCTAAACCCGTTTCGAGTACCCCCGATCGCCTCGCGCTGCGGAGAAAGGCCGTCGAGGTTCGCCAAGTCTGCCTCGGCACCGCCGCTAGATAGCCGAGCCCCGAATCATGTCTGTCGCCTTGGCTACGTGCGCCTCCACCTCGTCGGAGAACCGCCGTATGCCGAGGGAGAGGAGGCCATACCACGACTCAAACCCGCCACCATCTGGTCGGACGACTGCCTGAGCACGCCAATTGGGGAAAGCCGAGCCATGTCTTGCCGAAATATGGTCATCGCCGCCCTGTCATCGTCCGCCGCACCGGAGAGACACCGCCGCCTTGAATAGACGCCCTGGAACCCTGCTAGCACCAAATCTCCGATTCGCCCGAGCCTCCCCGGGAGAGCTCGGGAGAGCGGCACCCTCAGCGCACCAAATCTCCGATTCGCCCGAGCCTCCCCGGGAGAGCTCGGGAGAGCAGCACCCTCGGCGCCCGAATGTCCGATTCGCCCGAGCTACGCCGAGGTACGCCGAGCAACGCCGAGCCCCGCCAAGCCCCGCCGAGCTACGCCGAGCCCCGCCAAGCCCCGCCGAGTTACGTCGAGCTCCGCCGAGCTACGCCGAGCTATGCCGAGCTACGCCGAGCTCCGCCGAGCTACCCCCGACCACCGCCGAACTACGCCAAGCTCCGCCGAGCTACCCCCGACCACCGCCGAACTACGCCGAGCTCCGCCGAGCTACCCCCGACCACCGCCGAGCTACGCCGACGCCAGCGACTCTCTGGAAACCAGCATCGAACACCTGGTGGGCGACCATCGGGTCTGTGTTCTGATGAGGCGCCACATGCCGCACTACTGGACCCGCGCGCCACGTGGACCAATCCCGAGCTGCCCCTGATTAACCGACCAATTTTCCCATTTTCAGAAAATAGGATAATCTTCGGAAATTCATAACTTATTCATACGAAGTCTAAAAATTGCCCACTATATATCAAAATTCTCAGAAAAATGAGATCTACAATCTAAGACTATGTTTGTGTGCATTTGGCTCTTTATTTTATTGGATTTTTCTGAAATACTCTATAGGAGTCGCTGACGCGACTATTTCGTGTTCGATTTCAGAGCCGGAGGAGGATCTGACTAAGGAAGACGACCACGAGTACTTTCAGGAGCTAGGAGACGACTACGAAGGTGCCACGTCCCACCAAATCCTTAGATCCTATTTACGCATTGCAAATGACATTGTTGCTATTGCTTTATGATTATGTATGGATTGGTTGCATGGTAGTATATTTGAATTCCCTGCCTTGATAAGACTTTACCCTGCTATCCGCTGCTAGGTTAGCTGCTGCTTAATTTACTGTTACTCTTCCACTACTTACTACTTGCTATATGCTATGTGGTGGAATTGGGATGGTGCATAACTGATTATAACCACTGGGAGAGAGTGCTGCGTGCGTCTTGGGTGCGTGGTAAGGGTTGATGTCGACCAAGTGGGATGTGAGACAAGCCCGTGGGGCAAGTCGTGCCGGGGGTGCAACCTGGGCATCCCCACGAGAGATACCTGTGGCGGGTAATGACTTATGAGGTGGTTCCGGGATGTGCATTGAAGTCCCGTGAGCGGAGGTGCCGTGATGGCACGGGGAGAGTATCCCCTAAGTGGAGATGTCTGCTTGGTCACAACGTAGGATCTGACTAGTGACCGGAAACATCTGGATTCCCTTGCTACTCACTCGCTTCTGATGGGCGGGAGACGGCTGGACTACTTGGTAGGGCGGTGCCACTACTGCTAGGTTGAGAGGTGATAAGGGTGGACGGTGACGGATGGCAGATTCCCGTACCGTTCTAGATGCGCAGTACCACTGATGGGGCCCGGTACTGCGTCTCCCAGTCTCAGTGTGATGGTGTTGGATCCGGAATGTCCCAGGGCTGAGTGGCAGGGTGGCATCGACCTATGCAAGCAAGCACCCGGAATTCTGCCTAGATGATTGTACAGCATCGATGATGGCTAATCTTGTGAGTAGTAAAACCTCTGCAGAGTGTATGGTTGATTGATCGATACATAAGCTAACTCGATGGCTATGGACCTTTTCTAATGTTTCTGCAACCACTATTAGATGAGAGCATATTCTTTTCTCCCCCTGGATAACATTTTTCCGGCAGTGTACCCGTTGTGGTAGTGTGCCGCTGAGATAGGCCCGAGAGGGAGTTGGGCCTGTCGAATGAGAGTGAGGTGTGGGTATGTGAGGTGTGGTGATGGGAAAAGGGATGATGGTGTTAACTGGAGATAAAACTTGATTAATTATACATTGATTTCAGCTGCATAGGAAAACCTCAGCCTATAGGTCTGCTTGTATAGCCTTGCATCCACTTTTCACAAAGCAAATGCTGCATAGGTGGGCTCCGTGGCCAGTACAAATCATGCTGATAAATTTTCTGTCAGGTGACGAGAATGAGTACGACTTCGAGGGAGATGAAGACGAGGAATAGGGTCACGTGCTACACTCAAGTTGGCCGTGAAGGATGAATCGTTTCCGCACCTTCTAAAGCTTCTCTGAATGTTGATTCCGCCAGTGTGGCGATGTAATAAGTATTTATGTAAGACTTAATTACCGTTGTATGGATCCTGGTGACAACTGAGATATGGGTAATTTCATGGATTGTCCCAAGCAATCTATAGAATTACAATTCGAGCCTGTGGATTTCCCTTCGCGGAAATCGAGGTCGTTTCATCCTTCTATAGGATTTTGCCAATATATATATACTGTATATTATGCCTAGTTTGAGGGTGGGAGTGATTTAACATCTTTCAGCTGATAAGTTCAGATTGATCGCAATGTTGCTGAAGATCCTCGCCTTGACGCGTTTAAGAAGCAGCGGTTAATTGAAAACAAGGATTATCTCGATATTGGATGCAACAAGGGTTTAGTAACAATTGGTTTAGGTAATGTTTGATTCGGATTTTTATCATCAAAGAAATGTTTGATTCAGTTTTGCTCATGTGTCATTGTTCAATTGCAATTATTGTAGGCATCTGTTGCTGTTCCTACACTACAGGAGATATGACCTTCTGTGACGATTATACAATGACAACAAAGGAATTTATCACTAAATTATTTAGTTAATGACGAATTTCAAGACCCAGTCTTAGTTAATGATGAAAATATATTACTTGTCAGTAAGTACAATTCAAAATCGTCATTAGCTATTTTGCCATCATGGTTAAGACAAATGTTCATTCCTCATAGTTATTCGTTTTATAAAAACGCTATGTGACGGAACCGCCTTAATCATAGGGCCCACGTGCCCCGTCATCGTCCCTAAGGACCGTTGACTAGTCTGCACGAGTTCCCTTTGACTTAGGTGGCCCGTCGGGTCTCATAGGAAACCCTAATTTCCCCGAGGATCTCATTGTAAAGACCTTGCAAGTATTACAACTAGTTTACACAAATAATTTGAATCAGAGTAAAAAGTGCGGAAGTATTACTTAAACATAGATTACAATTACATTATCCCAAACCAGAGTTTCGCAGTAGGAGTAGCTGTATACAACTAAACACCCTGCCCAAGGGTTTCATTATATACACATCTTCATCCATGTACGATCCGATGACCGGCACGATCCTTCGTAGAACTGTTTACTCAACTTACCTGCAACAGGGGGTTAACAAACCCTGAGTACATGGGGTACTCCGCAAGACTTACCCAACTAAAGGTGTAAAATTAGACTCAGGGATGCAGGCTGAGGGGAGTCAAGGTAAGGCTTGAGCAAGAGTCAAAGTATTTTGCAGGAAAGCATCACTATCCTATTTCATTATTTGATCTCTATATTATTTTATTCATATCCATAATTCCAATATCAATTCTCATATATCATGTACTTTCAATTTCCTTTTCATTCTCGAAAACACCTAGTTTCGAACCACTCTTCGCTGTAAGTGTGAGGATCATGTCTCCATTAACCGAGGAGCAACGTCGATTCGAATCCAGAAGTACCCAGCTGGGGATCCCTATCCACACTGCATATGTAGCACTTAAGCTTGCATATGCCAACCCCGCCTACCACGGCTTTTCATACCCCGGAACCGGTCCTGCGCCACCCGAGAGCGCAGTACCCCTCTAGTCTCCAGGCACGACGGCCACGAGGGTACACGCTACTCTCGCCATCTCTCCACTCCCAGTGCGTGGTTGTCGGTTCCAGCAGTAGAGCCACCGGAGTCAGAGGCTTTCCGTAGTATGTGGCTAGTTGCAAAGTCATGATCACAGCAGGTCGACAACGAATGGTCCCTAATATTTTTCCGTTAGAAACCATGCATTGGGACTCTAACCCAAGTACACTGGTAACTACCCGGTTTTCACATTCCTTTCCCGATGGCGACGAAAGTTGGGACTCTAACCCAAGCAGTTGGCCAACCAAACGGGAAAACCCATCCACGTTGATGATAATGGACTGGCCAAGTACACCATCACCAAACGAGGACAATACCAATCCCATAAAATGATTCATTTGTTTCATATCATCACAGTTTTCAAAATAGCATTTTTACAACTCTATCATTAAGCATGACTAAGCATTTTTCAATACTTTACATAAATCAGGGTCTCAGGTATAATATGTGGTCAAGGAAGGGTAATGCATCAATAGGTTATCACTCAACTCCTATTAACCTAATGCAGTAGATTAACTCAAGTGATAAATATTTTCAAATAACAAGGAGGGGCTGAATGCACCGAGGCTTGCCTGTGTTGCAGGTCTGTTACTTCTGTTAGAAATCAGAGAAACCCCTCTTGACTTCTCCTGACGAACTATACTTCTGTCGGGCATCAAGCAAGTCTTCTGAAAACCCGTTTACTACACGAAATAAAAAAAATGCATGATGTGTATGCCATGATGCAGGAGATGCAATAAATGGTGAATTAATACAAGTAAACTAAATTTAGGAAGTTGAGTGCAACTCTCCTTCATGGTAAAGTGGTAAAAACAAATCTCGTTAGACAAGGTGGTGGTTATATAATTTATTCATTGACAATTTTAACGGTTGTAGAAGGCCGAGTTAACTTTCCTTATACGCTACTTCACATTTGCTTAAACAAATCATCATCCCTAATATCATATGTGAAGAATATAAATGATTACTGTTCTAATCAGCAATTTAGTTGAGAACTCAAACAATTAATTACCAGATGCCAAAGACCATTTTAAGTTAATGCCTCAGGATCCACAATAAATCTGAAAGTCACGCAAAACCTAAGTCACTAGAGTTTTCTATTTATTTTAACAATTATTTAATAGAGCATCAATTAACAAACAAGTAAACTAATTACATACAATAACATTTGGATATTGTAATTTAACAAGATTAACATAAGCTTAACAAGTTAACCAGGTACCAAGGGTCAGCACATGATAATGACCCAAGGTTAACACACAAATCCCAACATTGATTAAAGTTTTCAATTTATTTCATTAATCGATAAATAGAGTATTAAATAGTAATTAAGTAAACTATTTCCATTTAAATCCAAACTTTTTCTACAGATAGATTTTTACCCCAAACAGCGTCAAAACAAATTTTAGGATTTTTGGATTAATATTTTAACCTGTAAAAATCCTTGAAATCTCATTTGTTAATTAAAAGTGGCATTTTTATCTTATATAGAAAGTGCTTAAAATACTGGTTTCATATTTTTTATAATTACTACATTACACAAAGAAACTATACAATTTATTTCGTGATTTTTGGTGCTACATAATAATTCATACAAAATAGACAATTATCGTCACTATTCATTTCCTAAAAAAACAAAAGGAGATGAACTACACTGCACGGGCCCGAGCTAGCAGACCGGCCCACACCGCCTACTGCGCGGCCCACTCCTCTTCCCGAGCCCACTCGCCTCCCTGAGCTGCTGGACCGGCCCAACACGGCCCAGCTCGCCCCCTCCCATCTTCTTCCTTCCGCTTGGACGCGATACCGCGCGCGCGGCGGCGCAAGCTGCGGCGGTCCGCCGCCGTTGGCCACACCGGCGGGGCCAAAACTATCCCTGAGCTCCCCCACCAACTCGCGCATCCAGCCGACTCCTCCTCCCAAAGGCTTGCACCCTAGAGCACAGACTCCGGCGGTCATGGCGGACAACCGGCACGGAGCTCGTCGGCAAGTCGCGTTCCGGCCGCGACGGACTACAAGAAGCCAAATAGACTATTCCTAGAGGAACCGGAAGCTCACCGGAATTTGATGCACTTGGAGACTTAAGTGGAGACCAAACGGTGACAAGTTGTTGATGGTGATGGACCTCGAAACGTCGTGCGCCGACGGCAAGGACCCCGTTCCGTTGGGCCTGCAACCCCAGATACGAAACCAAGCAGCGCATCAACTTAATAAGACCATCCCGAGGCTAGGACACACAGCCGAGAGGGAAGAAGCTCACCACAGGACGCTGGTCACGTGTAAGCCGACGCGGCGGCAATGGCGTCCGGCCGGGAAGAAGAAACGGCGGTGCCGAGGCTTCGACCGACGAGAGGACACCACAAACTGCTCGACCGATGCGCAAGAACTACGCGAAGTTGCCTACGAGACGGATGGGATGGAGATGCACCGAGCACGACGAATTCACCATTGCAATGAAGCTCGACGGCGGCGAGCAGGACGGAGGAGAGAATGGAAACGATGACTCAGGCGGCTATTATAGGGAATGACTTGCGCAGGGCGTCGCCGGGGTCCCCCACGGGCCCGACCCGACGAAGACACGCGGCCGGCCGGCCCCGGGCATCGCCGGCGGCCGGCGCGCGCACGCACGGCCCTGCCCGTGAGCAGAACAGCCGGACCCCCCCTGTAGAGCACTGTAGCAGGTACTAAGGTCAAACTCTATTTTGTGCAATCATACCCTATTCCAAGTGGCAAACAGGAAAACACCCAAAATAAAAGTTGTAGGAAATTTCAAGTAGAACATTTTTGGTTTTTGAAGAAAATTCAAATTCTGCTTAGATTTGAAAATAATCAAAAGGGGGTAATATAAGGTTTGAAATTTCAAACTAAAATTTTAAAATTACTTTTAATTTTCCTCAACAACTTGAAAAATGGTTAAAATAAAAGTTGTTCCTCTCAATGAGCTCTACAACTATTATTAATAAAGTTTTATCAGATTCTCAATATTTTTGAAGTTGAAGTTTCAAATTTAAATTTTAACATAGTAATTTGAGTTTAATTTGGATTTCTGTAACACAACATCAAAATCCCCAAAGATAAAAGTTGTTCCATTTTGAAAGGACTAAAACTTTTATTAAAAGAACACCATCAGATTCCTACTGGTTTTTGATTTGCATTTTAAGTTTAACTTTAAAAAAAACTAGATTAAGATTTTATTTGAAATTATTTTTACTAACTTCAAAATTGTCCAAAATAGAAGTTGCTCATCTTTTAAAGATTCACAACTTTTGTTTAAGGCCCAACCTCTAATTATGCTTAGTTTTTGATTTAGAGTTTTAGGTCTGCTTTAGGGTTTATAATTGATTTTCTTTTTATTTCCCAATTTAATCTAGATAATTGCATACAAACCCAAACATTTACATAACAAATCATTCTTAAGAACTTATGCACAATCACATGTTGCAAGAAAAATCATTTTTGCTAATGCATAGTAAAAATGAGTTTATGCCGGATGATTTACATCCAATGATGATGACATGTCAGATTTTAATTAACCGTAACACCAGAGGTGTTACAGCCTTCCCCCCTAAAAGAAATCTCGTCCCGAGATTTAAGAAGCGGCTAGAGCTTTAGGTTAAGTAATGGAAAAGAAAATGTGTCAAGTAAATATTTTTCAAATCTTGACTGTAGAGCAAGTAGGGATCTTACATTTTGTAGGACTTGAAAGGGGTAAATTATTTTTAATGGTGAGCTAAGAACTTAAGAATGTTTTCAGGTGAGAAATTCTCTGATCTCTCGGGTAGCTTTTTCTCCTGAAGACTGATTCCAACATACTTGTCCATCATCCTGTTGAAGTCCTTTGAGTAACACGATCTCTTATTAGCTTATGACCCACGCTGAGTATCCGGAGTGCGTCAGATCTAGTTCAATTCCACTCCTACCAAGTCAATAACCCGATTTGACACTTAAAGTTACTTCTCGAGTGGTGTCACATGAAATACAGCCTATGCAGCTGACAAGTGTTCAGACACTTGAGTTGATAAGCTACTAATCCACACTTCTCTTACTACCTGTTATGAGGAAGATTCTTATTTGACCTAATCAGTTGTTTCTCAACACTAAAACTTGAAACCTTATTTCTTCGAAATACAACCCTTGCGAGGAATATCTTTTAAGGGTGGGTTTCAAGGAGAGTGAGGGCACATTAATTGCGAGCTACGATGATTCAGGAGTACCGACTATGATACCAGTGCGTACCCTGGTAAGGTCTTATGTGACTGCAGTTCACAGAAGATTCCAAGTTTTGACACGGCACCATAGTCACGGTTCGAGATACCATCATAGAACACAATTAATGTAACCTCGGTAAAAGAGAAAAATATATCGACTGTACCTATGATGTACAAGGACCACAGACCTTGATACGAGCATACACCCATCCGAATCTCATGTGATTGTGAGTTACAGGAGATCCCAGGTTGCTATATTGTATCGCAGCCGCAGATCATGTTACATCATAGCAAGATGATTTTGTTTCCTCATATAGTGCAGACAAGAAACTTCATTGGTTGCGAAGCGACATTATGTCACAACCCTAGACCTTGATACCTATGCGTGCCTAGCAGAATCTTGGCGTGGCCATGGCACGTGAGAGACCCTAGGTTTCGACGCGACACCGTGGTCACAGGTCATGACAGCACTATAGGCACAACCATAACGATTTTTGGAATAACATGTTGGATTTAAATAAGGGATACGTGTCGGATCAAGGCATAGCATGTATGCAGATAAAAGTCATGGTCTAGTGCTAGGTTTTCATACTGAGTACGTAAGTGAATTTAAATGCATCATAAAGTTTCTGTCGGAGTGAATTTTCAAAATAGATGTCAAGATATTTATAAATAACCAAGAATCGATAAAACAACACGGAATCCTCAGCGGATCACAGACACCACTTCCAAGTGATTGGATCTTAGGTATCATTTCCAAATTGGTTCCTGTTCTTCTACCAGATGAAATTAAGATGATTGCAAAGATAAAGAATCTTAAGAATTCAGAGAGATCAGAAGTGGATTCTCAAAGTGAGTTTTAATATAGTTATAAAGAGCAAAAGGATTTTGAAACTCATGAAGAAATATGGATACAAATTCTTGTAAAGGATATTTGGAAAAAAAGGAGTGAAAACACATTAATTGTAGGCTAGGATCATGACCATCAACCTTGACATCAGCGAGCGTCCAGCAGTAATTTCCCATGGTTGTGATCCACAGGAGACCCCAGATTTCGACGCTGTGTCACGGTCTTGGAGCACGATATCCCATGGACTACAGTTACAATAGCTTTCAAGGAAATAGCAGTATTTTGAAAGGAGAAGATAAAAAAAATTTCATGAATGGATTTAATAAATCAAGGATTAGCCAAAGTTTTGTGTCGATTTGGAATAGTGAATGAGTGCATCCAGAAGCTTCCCAAGGACTAGAAACTTATGGAGCGAAGTTTAGCGGTGATTGCAAAACCTAGTCCTATAACAAAATTGACCAACTGTTGAACACACGTAACACTCATAAGCTCAAGTATGAAATGATCTGGCCGATGACATAGGATTATTCGAGGTTTACACATTAGTTCACATTGACTACTAGTTTCGGTCGACTTACTCCAACTTATGGAACTACCATTACACCAGTTTCCCTACCAACACAGGGTTTTGGATTACAAGGACACGTAACCCCAAACTTGACTTGATCTGACACTGGGTCTAGGAGACTATTTAGCTTCATAAACTAATCGACTCGACCACTCACTACTTCTGACTCCGAGTCACTTGGTACTTCCTCCAACTCTTCATCGGCAGTCTCTGCTGAACCAGACTCTTCCTGATGGTCAGCTGCTGGAACATCTATATCAGGAATTGGATCATTCATGGCATGGAGCATTTGCACTTCTCGTTGCAGATCGGCAATGTTCTGATGGGCTGCCTGAAGTTGTTGCTGATAGGTATTATGTAGGCCCCAAAACATCGCATCCTGATGCTGCAGATATCCAACGGTCTCTCTAAGACCTTCTCTTGCCATTACGGCATAAGAATGAGCTTCTTCGCGCTGCTGGATGAGAAGTCCTGTCTGAAGGTGAAGACTATCCACCAGACTCTCCAGTTCTTCTATGCGGTGCTGGTCTGCTTGCCGCTGTGCTTCGAGTGCTTCCACCTGGACGTCCAAACCGATCTTTTCCACATCACTGATCTGAGCAGACTCTTGCCACTTTAAGGCTTCCTTATTGGCCTTCTTCTTCTTGAGTTCTGTACTCTTGAGTGCTTCATAACATTCAGCGTAAAGTTCCTGCCACTCCTCGCGTCCTTGCTCACGGGTCAGGTGGAGGTTAAGGACGGCTAGCATGGCTCGAGTAGTGGCTACCAATATGGGATCCTGCTGATCAGACTTCTCTTCCAATTGCTTGGCTCGTCGTTGAAGACCATCCCAACTCCCTAGTGCCTCTGACGGAAACATTCTCAGAGTAGAAACTCTGACTTCCTTCTGACACCTGAAGCAGATCTTTCTCAGGACTTCCAATGCTGTAGCCTGAGCTCTTTCCCAAGGACTCATACCTTCTGCCTGTGCTTCCCAAGCTGGCCAAAACGGAGCGGTGGTACAAGCTGGGATCCGAAGTGACACTTCGTACCACGGCCGACCAAGAACAACAGTACGGGACCAACGATATTTTGGTGGTTCCGAGTAGCCTACTTCCTGTAGTAACTGCCACAACACCGTAGGAGTTCCGAACATAGCCAGGCATGCGTCGATTCCAGTGGTAGGGTCTTGGGGATCCATCTATTGAAAAGAAAGGTAAGAATTTGTTTTTAACAAAATATACATTTGGAAACAGGCTTTATTTTAGAAAGTAGAGATTTAATTTATATCGGGGGTATTACTAATAGTTGTAATGTCATGATGCATGAGCGTTCCAACGCAAGCTAGGATACCCTGACATATACGTAATATACCGATTAAATTAATTATTAGAGTGACATGCACCCAACGTTTTCAAACATAGGGCATACTTAAGGTGCTAATCCACTACTAAGCTCGAAACCTAACTATAGATCTATAGAAGTAATCGAGGAAAGATGCTATAGAATGAATGAGGAAAGTTCGGAAATAATTCGGACCAAACTACCCCATCAATTTTATTCATTCGAAATCCTTTTGAAGTTTTTTGTAAAGTAATACTGCAAGTACTTCACAATGAAATGCTCTGATACCACCTGTGACGGAACCGCCTTAATCATAGGGCCCACGTGCCCCGTCATCGTCCCTAAGGACCGTTGACTAGTCTGCACGAGTTCCCTTTGACTTAGGTGGCCCGTCGGGTCTCATAGGAAACCCTAATTTCCCCGAGGATCTCATTGTAAAGACCTTGCAAGTATTACAACAGTTTACACAAATAATTTGAATCAGAGTAAAAAGTGCGGAAGTATTACTTAAACATAGATTACAATTACATTATCCCAAACCAGAGTTTCGCAGTGGAGTAGCTGTATACAACTAAACACCCTGCCCAAGGGTTTCATTATATACACATCTTCATCCATGTACGATCCGATGACCGGCACGATCCTTCGTAGAACTGTTTACTCAACTTACCTGCAACAGGGAGTTAACAAACCCTGAGTACATGGGGTACTCCGCAAGACTTACCCGACTAAAGGTGTAAAATTAGACTCAGGGATGCAGGCTGAGGGGAGTCAAGGTAAGGCTTGAGCAAGAGTCAAAGTATTTTGCAGGAAAGCATCACTATCCTATTTCATTATTTGATCTCTATATTATTTTATTCATATCCATAATTCCAATATCAATTCTCATATATCATGTACTTTCAATTTCCTTTTCATTCTCGAAAACACCTAGTTTCGAACCACTCTTCGCTGTAAGTGTGAGGATCATGTATCCATTAACCGAGGAGCAACGTCGATTCGAATCCAGAAGTACCCAGCTGGGGATCCCTATCCACACTGCATATGTAGCACTTAAGCTTGCATATGCCAACCCCGCCTACCACGGCTTTTCATACCCCGGAACCGGTCCTGCGCCACCCGAGAGCGCAGTACCCCTCTAGTCTCCAGGCACGACGGCCACGAGGGTACACGCTACTCTCGCCATCTCTCCACTCCCAGTGCGTGGTTGTCGGTTCCAGCAGTAGAGCCACCGGAGTCAGAGGCTTTCCGTAGTATGTGGCTAGTTCCAAAGTCATGATCACAGCAGGTCGACAACGAATGGTCCCTAATATTTTTCCGTTAGAAACCATGCATTGGGACTCTAACCCAAGTACACTGGTAACTACCCGGTTTTCACATTCCTTTCCCGATGGCGACGAAAGTTGGGACTCTAACCCAAGCAGTTGGCCAACCAAACGGGAAAACCCATCCACGTTGATGATAATGGACTGGCCAAGTACACCATCACCAAACGAGGACAATACCAATCCCATAAAATGATTCATTTGTTTCATATCATCACAGTTTTCAAAATAGCATTTTTGCAACTCTATCATTAAGCATGACTAAGCATTTTTCAATACTTTACATAAATCAGGGTCTCAGGTATAATATGTGGTCAAGGAAGGGTAATGCATCAATAGGTTATCACTCAACTCCTATTAACCTAATGCAGTAGATTAACTCAAGTGATAAATATTTTCAAAAAACAAGGAGGGGCTGAATGCACCGGGGCTTGCCTGTGTTGCAGGTCTGTTACTTCTGTTAGAAATCAGAGAAACCCCTCTTGACTTCTCCTGACGAACTATACTTCTGTCGGGCATCAAGCAAGTCTTCCGAAAACCCGTTTACTACACGAAATAAAAAAAATGCATGATGTGTATGCCATGATGCAGGAGATGCAATAAATGGTGAATTAATACAAGTAAACTAAATTTAGGAAGTTGAGTGCAACTCTCCTTCATGGTAAAGTGGTAAAAACAAATCTCGTTAGACAAGGTGGTGGTTATATAATTTATTCATTGACAATTTTAACGGTTGTAGAAGGCCGAGTTAACTTTCCTTATATGCTACTTCACATTTGCTTAAACAAATCATCATCCCTAATATCATATGTGAAGAATATAAATGATTACTGTTCTAATCAGCAATTTAGTTGAGAACTCAAACAATTAATTACCAGATGCCAAAGACCATTTTAAGTTAATGCCTCAGGATCCACAATAAATCTGAAAGTCACGCAAAACCTAAGTCACTAGAGTTTTCTATTTATTTTAACAATTATTTAATAGAGCATCAATTAACAAACAAGTAAACTAATTACATACAATAACATTTGGATATTGTAATTTAACAAGATTAACATAAGCTTAACAAGTTAACCAGGTACCAAGGGTCAGCACATGATAATGACCCAAGGTTAACACACAAATCCCAACATTGATTAAAGTTTTCAATTTATTTCATTAATCGATAAATAGAGTATTAAATAGTAATTAAGTAAACTATTTCCATTTAAATCCAAACTTTTTCTACAGATAGATTTTTACCCCAAACAGCGTCAAAACAAATTTTAGGATTTTTGGATTAATATTTTAACCTGTAAAAATCCTTGAAATCTCATTTGTTAATTAAAAGTGGCATTTTTATCTTATATAGAAAGTGCTTAAAATACTGGTTTCATATTTTTTATAATTACTACATTACACAAAGAAACTATACAATTTATTTCGTGATTTTTGGTGCTACATAATAATTCATACAAAATAGACAATTATCGTCACTATTCATTTCCTAAAAAAACAAAAGGAGATGAACTACACTGCACGGGCCCGAGCTAGCAGACCGGCCCACACCGCCTACTGCGCGGCCCACTCCTCTTCCCGAGCCCACTCGCCTCCCTGAGCTGCTGGACCGGCCCAACACGGCCCAGCTCGCCCCCTCCCATCTTCTTCCTTCCGCTTGGACGCGATACCGCGCGCGCGGCGGCGCAAGCTGCGGCGGTCCGCCGCCGTTGGCCACACCGGCGGGGCCAAAACTATCCCTGAGCTCCCCCACCAACTCGCGCATCCAGCCGACTCCTCCTCCCAAAGGCTTGCACCCTAGAGCACAGACTCCGGCGGTCATGGCGGACAACCGGCACGGAGCTCGTCGGCAAGTCGCGTTCCGGCCGCGACGGACTACAAGAAGCCAAATAGACTATTCCTAGAGGAACCGGAAGCTCACCGGAATTTGATGCACTTGGAGACTTAAGTGGAGACCAAACGGTGACAAGTTGTTGATGGTGATGGACCTCGAAACGTCGTGCGCCGACGGCAAGGACCCCGTTCCGTTGGGCCTGCAACCCCAGATACGAAACCAAGCAGCGCATCAACTTAATAAGACCATCCCGAGGCTAGGACACACAGCCGAGAGGGAAGAAGCTCACCACAGGACGCTGGTCACGTGTAAGCCGACGCGGCGGCAATGGCGTCCGGCCGGGAAGAAGAAACGGCGGTGCCGAGGCTTCG
Organism: Eremochloa ophiuroides; assembly: GCA_038502445.1. Taxonomy (NCBI): domain Eukaryota; kingdom Viridiplantae; phylum Streptophyta; class Magnoliopsida; order Poales; family Poaceae; genus Eremochloa; species Eremochloa ophiuroides. Next base: position 66,623,715 of record JAHLJS010000005.1, read on the forward strand.
ACCGACGAGAGGACACCACAAACTGCTCGACCGATGCGCAAGAACTACGCGAAGTTGCCTACGAGACGGATGGGATGGAGATGCACCGAGCACGACGAATTCACCATTGCAATGAAGCTCGACGGCGGCGAGCAGGACGGAGGAGAGAATGGAAACGATGACTCAGGCGGCTATTATAGGGAATGACTTGCGCAGGGCGTCGCCGGGGTCCCCCACGGGCCCGACCCGACGAAGACACGCGGCCGGCCGGCCCCGGGCATCGCCGGCGGCCGGCGCGCGCACGCACGGCCCTGCCCGTGAGCAGAACAGCCGGACCCCCCCTGTAGAGCACTGTAGCAGGTACTAAGGTCAAACTCTATTTTGTGCAATCATACCCTATTCCAAGTGGCAAACAGGAAAACACCCAAAATAAAAGTTGTAGGAAATTTCAAGTAGAACATTTTTGGTTTTTGAAGAAAATTCAAATTCTGCTTAGATTTGAAAATAATCAAAAGGGGGTAATATAAGGTTTGAAATTTCAAACTAAAATTTTAAAATTACTGTTAATTTTCCTCAACAACTTGAAAAATGGTTAAAATAAAAGTTGTTCCTCTCAATGAGCTCTACAACTATTATTAATAAAGTTTTATCAGATTCTCAATATTTTTGAAGTTGAAGTTTCAAATTTAAATTTTAACATAGTAATTTGAGTTTAATTTGGATTTCTGTAACACAACATCAAAATCCCCAAAGATAAAAGTTGTTCCATTTTGAAAGGACTAAAACTTTTATTAAAAGAACACCATCAGATTCCTACTGGTTTTTGATTTGCATTTTAAGTTTAACTTTAAAAAAAACTAGATTAAGATTTTATTTGAAATTATTTTTACTAACTTCAAAATTGTCCAAAATAGAAGTTGCTCATCTTTTAAAGATTCACAACTTTTGTTTAAGGCCCAACCTCTAATTATGCTTAGTTTTTGATTTAGAGTTTTAGGTCTGCTTTAGGGTTTATAATTGATTTTCTTTTTATTTCCCAATTTAATCTAGATAATTGCATACAAACCCAAACATTTACATAACAAATCATTCTTAAGAACTTATGCACAATCACATGTTGCAAGAAAAATCATTTTTGCTAATGCATAGTAAAAATGAGTTTATGCCGGATGATTTACATCCAATGATGATGACATGTCAGATTTTAATTAACCGTAACACCAGAGGTGTTACAGCCTTCCCCCCTAAAAGAAATCTCGTCCCGAGATTTAAGAAGCGGCTAGAGCTTTAGGTTAAGTAATGGAAAAGAAAATGTGTCAAGTAAATATTTTTCAAATCTTGACTGTAGAGCAAGTAGGGATCTTACATTTTGTAGGACTTGAAAGGGGTAAATTATTTTTAATGGTGAGCTAAGAACTTAAGAATGTTTTCAGGTGAGAAATTCTCTGATCTCTCGGGTAGCTTTTTTCTCCTGAAGACTGATTCCAACATACTTGTCCATCATCCTGTTGAAGTCCTTTGAGTAACACGATCTCTTATTAGCTTATGACCCACGCTGAGTATCCGGAGTGCGTCAGATCTAGTTCAATTCCACTCCTACCAAGTCAATAACCCGATTTGACACTTAAAGTTACTTCTCGAGTGGTGTCACATGAAATACAGCCTATGCAGCTGACAAGTGTTCAGACACTTGAGTTGATAAGCTACTAATCCACACTTCTCTTACTACCTGTTATGAGGAAGATTCTTATTTGACCTAATCAGTTGTTTCTCAACACTAAAACTTGAAACCTTATTTCTTCGAAATACAACCCTTGCGAGGAATATCTTTTAAGGGTGGGTTTCAAGGAGAGTGAGGGCACATTAATTGCGAGCTACGATGATTCAGGAGTACCGACTATGATACCAGTGCGTACCCTGGTAAGGTCTTATGTGACTGCAGTTCACAGAAGATTCCAAGTTTTGACACGGCACCATAGTCACGGTTCGAGATACCATCATAGAACACAATTAATGTAACCTCGGTAAAAGAGAAAAATATATCGACTGTACCTATGATGTACAAGGACCACAGACCTTGATACGAGCATACACCCATCCGAATCTCATGTGATTGTGAGTTACAGGAGATCCCAGGTTGCTATATTGTATCGCAGCCGCAGATCATGTTACATCATAGCAAGATGATTTTGTTTCCTCATATAGTGCAGACAAGAAACTTCATTGGTTGCGAAGCGACATTATGTCACAACCCTAGACCTTGATACCTATGCGTGCCTAGCAGAATCTTGGCGTGGCCATGGCACGTGAGAGACCCTAGGTTTCGACGCGACACCGTGGTCACAGGTCATGACAGCACTATAGGCACAACCATAACGATTTTTGGAATAACATGTTGGATTTAAATAAGGGATACGTGTCGGATCAAGGCATAGCATGTATGCAGATAAAAGTCATGGTCTAGTGCTAGGTTTTCATACTGAGTACGTAAGTGAATTTAAATGCATCATAAAGTTTCTGTCGGAGTGAATTTTCAAAATAGATGTCAAGATATTTATAAATAACCAAGAATCGATAAAACAACACGGAATCCTCAGCGGATCACAGACACCACTTCCAAGTGATTGGATCTTAGGTATCATTTCCAAATTGGTTCCTGTTCTTCTACCAGATGAAATTAAGATGATTGCAAAGATAAAGAATCTTAAGAATTCAGAGAGATCAGAAGTGGATTCTCAAAGTGAGTTTTAATATAGTTATAAAGAGCAAAAGGATTTTGAAACTCATGAAGAAATATGGATACAAATTCTTGTAAAGGATATTTGGAAAAAAAGGAGTGAAAACACATTAATTGTAGGCTAGGATCATGACCATCAACCTTGACATCAGCGAGCGTCCAGCAGTAATTTCCCATGGTTGTGATCCACAGGAGACCCCAGATTTCGACGCTGTGTCACGGTCTTGGAGCACGATATCCCATGGACTACAGTTACAATAGCTTTCAAGGAAATAGCAGTATTTTGAAAGGAGAAGATAAAAAAAATTTCATGAATGGATTTAATAAATCAAGGATTAGCCAAAGTTTTGTGTCGATTTGGAATAGTGAATGAGTGCATCCAGAAGCTTCCCAAGGACTAGAAACTTATGGAGCGAAGTTTAGCGGTGATTGCAAAACCTAGTCCTATAACAAAATTGACCAACTGTTGAACACACGTAACACTCATAAGCTCAAGTATGAAATGATCTGGCCGATGACATAGGATTATTCGAGGTTTACACATTAGTTCACATTGACTACTAGTTTCGGTCGACTTACTCCAACTTATGGAACTACCATTACACCAGTTTCCCTACCAACACAGGGTTTTGGATTACAAGGACACGTAACCCCAAACTTGACTTGATCTGACACTGGGTCTAGGAGACTATTTAGCTTCATAAACTAATCGACTCGACCACTCACTACTTCTGACTCCGAGTCACTTGGTACTTCCTCCAACTCTTCATCGGCAGTCTCTGCTGAACCAGACTCTTCCTGATGGTCAGCTGCTGGAACATCTATATCAGGAATTGGATCATTCATGGCATGGAGCATTTGCACTTCTCGTTGCAGATCGGCAATGTTCTGATGGGCTGCCTGAAGTTGTTGCTGATAGGTATTATGTAGGCCCCAAAACATCGCATCCTGATGCTGCAGATATCCAACGGTCTCTCTAAGACCTTCTCTTGCCATTACGGCATAAGAATGAGCTTCTTCGCGCTGCTGGATGAGAAGTCCTGTCTGAAGGTGAAGACTATCCACCAGACTCTCCAGTTCTTCTATGCGGTGCTGGTCTGCTTGCCGCTGTGCTTCGAGTGCTTCCACCTGGACGTCCAAACCGATCTTTTCCACATCACTGATCTGAGCAGACTCTTGCCACTTTAAGGCTTCCTTATTGGCCTTCTTCTTCTTGAGTTCTGTACTCTTGAGTGCTTCATAACATTCAGCGTAAAGTTCCTGCCACTCCTCGCGTCCTTGCTCACGGGTCAGGTGGAGGTTAAGGACGGCTAGCATGGCTCGAGTAGTGGCTACCAATATGGGATCCTGCTGATCAGACTTCTCTTCCAATTGCTTGGCTCGTCGTTGAAGACCATCCCAACTCCCTAGTGCCTCTGACGGAAACATTCTCAGAGTAGAAACTCTGACTTCCTTCTGACACCTGAAGCAGATCTTTCTCAGGACTTCCAATGCTGTAGCCTGAGCTCTTTCCCAAGGACTCATACCTTCTGCCTGTGCTTCCCAAGCTGGCCAAAACGGAGCGGTGGTACAAGCTGGGATCCGAAGTGACACTTCGTACCACGGCCGACCAAGAACAACAGTACGGGACCAACGATATTTTGGTGGTTCCGAGTAGCCTACTTCCTGTAGTAACTGCCACAACACCGTAGGAGTTCCGAACATAGCCAGGCATGCGTCGATTCCAGTGGTAGGGTCTTGGGGATCCATCTATTGAAAAGAAAGGTAAGAATTTGTTTTTAACAAAATATACATTTGGAAACAGGCTTTATTTTAGAAAGTAGAGATTTAATTTATATCGGGGGTATTACTAATAGTTGTAATGTCATGATGCATGAGCGTTCCAACGCAAGCCTAGGATACCCTGACATATACGTAATATACCGATTAAATTAATTATTAGAGTGACATGCACCCAACGTTTTCAAACATAGGGCATACTTAAGGTGCTAATCCACTACTAAGCTCGAAATCCTAACTATAGATCTATAGAAGTAATCGAGGAAAGATGCTATAGAATGAATGAGGAAAGTTCGGAAATAATTCGGACCAAACTACCCCATCAATTTTATTCATTCGAAATCCTTTTGAAGTTTTTTGTAAAGTAATACTGCAAGTACTTCACAATGAAATGCTCTGATACCACCTGTGACGGAACCAGCCTTAATCATAGGGCCCACGTGCCCCGTCATCGTCCCTAAGGACCGTTGACTAGTCTGCACGAGTTCCCTTTGACTTAGGTGGCCCGTCGGGTCTCATAGGAAACCCTAATTTCCCCGAGGATCTCATTGTAAAGACCTTGCAAGTATTACAACAGTTTACACAAATAATTTGAATCAGAGTAAAAAGTGCGGAAGTATTACTTAAACATAGATTACAATTACATTATCCCAAACCAGAGTTTCGCAGTGGAGTAGCTGTATACAACTAAACACCCTGCCCAAGGGTTTCATTATATACACATCTTCATCCATGTACGATCCGATGACCGGCACGATCCTTCGTAGAACTGTTTACTCAACTTACCTGCAACAGGGAGTTAACAAACCCTGAGTACATGGGGTACTCCGCAAGACTTACCCGACTAAAGGTGTAAAATTAGACTCAGGGATGCAGGCTGAGGGGAGTCAAGGTAAGGCTTGAGCAAGAGTCAAAGTATTTTGCAGGAAAGCATCACTATCCTATTTCATTATTTGATCTCTATATTATTTTATTCATATCCATAATTCCAATATCAATTCTCATATATCATGTACTTTCAATTTCCTTTTCATTCTCGAAAACACCTAGTTTCGAACCACTCTTCGCTGTAAGTGTGAGGATCATGTCTCCATTAACCGAGGAGCAACGTCGATTCGAATCCAGAAGTACCCAGCTGGGGATCCCTATCCACACTGCATATGTAGCACTTAAGCTTGCATATGCCAACCCCGCCTACCACGGCTTTTCATACCCCGGAACCGGTCCTGCGCCACCCGAGAGCAGCAGTACCCCTCTAGTCTCCAGGCACGACTGGCCACGAGGGTACACGCTACTCTCGCCATCTCTCCACTCCCAGTGCGTGGTTGTCGGTTCCAGCAGTAGAGCCACCGGAGTCAGAGGCTTTCCGTAGTATGTGGCTAGTTGCCAAAGTCATGATCACAGCAGGTCGACAACGAATGGTCCCTAATATTTTTCCGTTAGAAACCATGCATTGGGACTCTAACCCAAGTACACTGGTAACTACCCGGTTTTCACATTCCTTTCCCGATGGCGACGAAAGTTGGGACTCTAACCCAAGCAGTTGGCCAACCAAACGGGAAAACCCATCCACGTTGATGATAATGGACTGGCCAAGTACACCATCACCAAACGAGGACAATACCAATCCCATAAAATGATTCATTTGTTTCATATCATCACAGTTTTCAAAATAGCATTTTTGCAACTCTATCATTAAGCATGACTAAGCATTTTTCAATACTTTACATAAATCAGGGTCTCAGGTATAATATGTGGTCAAGGAAGGGTAATGCATCAATAGGTTATCACTCAACTCCTATTAACCTAATGCAGTAGATTAACTCAAGTGATAAATATTTTCAAAAAACAAGGAGGGGCTGAATGCACCGGGGCTTGCCTGTGTTGCAGGTCTGTTACTTCTGTTAGAAATCAGAGAAACCCCTCTTGACTTCTCCTGACGAACTATACTTCTGTCGGGCATCAAGCAAGTCTTCCGAAAACCCGTTTACTACACGAAATAAAAAAAATGCATGATGTGTATGCCATGATGCAGGAGATGCAATAAATGGTGAATTAATACAAGTAAACTAAATTTAGGAAGTTGAGTGCAACTCTCCTTCATGGTAAAGTGGTAAAAACAAATCTCGTTAGACAAGGTGGTGGTTATATAATTTATTCATTGACAATTTTAACGGTTGTAGAAGGCCGAGTTAACTTTCCTTATACGCTACTTCACATTTGCTTAAACAAATCATCATCCCTAATATCATATGTGAAGAATATAAATGATTACTGTTCTAATCAGCAATTTAGTTGAGAACTCAAACAATTAATTACCAGATGCCAAAGACCATTTTAAGTTAATGCCTCAGGATCCACAATAAATCTGAAAGTCACGCAAAACCTAAGTCACTAGAGTTTTCTATTTATTTTAACAATTATTTAATAGAGCATCAATTAACAAACAAGTAAACTAATTACATACAATAACATTTGGATATTGTAATTTAACAAGATTAACATAAGCTTAACAAGTTAACCAGGTACCAAGGGTCAGCACATGATAATGACCCAAGGTTAACACACAAATCCCAACATTGATTAAAGTTTTCAATTTATTTCATTAATCGATAAATAGAGTATTAAATAGTAATTAAGTAAACTATTTCCATTTAAATCCAAACTTTTTCTACAGATAGATTTTTACCCCAAACAGCGTCAAAACAAATTTTAGGATTTTTGGATTAATATTTTAACCTGTAAAAATCCTTGAAATCTCATTTGTTAATTAAAAGTGGCATTTTTATCTTATATAGAAAGTGCTTAAAATACTGGTTTCATATTTTTTATAATTACTACATTACACAAAGAAACTATACAATTTATTTCAGTGATTTTTGGTGCTACATAATAATTCATACAAAATAGACAATTATCGTCACTATTCATTTCCTAAAAAAACAAAAGGAGATGAACTACACTGCACGGGCCCGAGCTAGCAGACCGGCCCACACCGCCTACTGCGCGGCCCGACTCCTCTTCCCAAGCCCACTTGCCTCCCTGAGCTGCTGGACCGGCCCAACATGGCCCAGCTCGCCCCCTCCCATCTTCTTCCTTCCGCTTGGACGCGATACCGCGCGCGCGGCGGCGCAAGCTGCGGCGGTCCGCCGCCGTTGGCCACACCGACGGGGCCAAAACTATCCCTGAGCTCCCCCACCAACTCGCGCATCCAGCCGACTCCTCCTCCCAAAGGCTAGCACCCTAGAGCACATACTCCGGCGGTCATGGCAGACGACCGGCACGGAGCTCGTCGGCAAGTCGCGTTCCGGCCGCGACGGACTACAAGAAGCCAAATAGACTATTCCTAGAGGAACCGGAAGCTCACCGGAATTTGATGCACTTGGAGATTAAGTGGAGACCAAACGGTGACAAGTTGTTGATGGTGATGGACCTCGAAACGTCGTGCGCCGACGGCAAGGACCCCGTTCCGTTGGGCCTGCAACCCCAGATACTGAAACCAAGCAGCTGCATCAACTTAATAAGACCATCCCGAGGCTAGGACACACAGCCGAGAGGGAAGAAGCTCACCACAGGACGCTGGTCACGTGTAAGCCGACGCGGCGGCAATGGCGTCCGGCCGGGAAGAAGAAACGGCGGTGCCGAGGCTTCGACCGACGAGAGGACACCACAAACTGCTCGACCGATGCGCAAGAACTACGCGAAGTTGCCTACGATACGGATGGGATGGAGATGCACCGAGCACGACGAATTCACCATTGAAATGAAGCTCGACGGCGGCGAGCAGGACGGAAGAGAGAATGGAAACGATGACTCAGGCGGCTATTATAGGGAATGACTTGCGCAGGGCGTCGCCGGGGTCCCCCACGGGCCCGACCCGACGAAGGCACGCGGCCGGCCGGCCCCGGGCATCGCCGGCGGCCGGCGCGCGCACGCACGGCCCTGCCCGTGAGCAGAACAGCCAGACCCCCCCTTAGAGCACTGTAGCAGGTACTAAGGTCAAACTCTATTTTGTGCAATCATACCCTATTCCATGTGGCAAACAGGAAAACACCCAAAATAAAAGTTGTAGGAAATTTCAAGTAGAACATTTTTGGTTTTTGAAGCAAATTCAAATTCTGCTTAGATTTGAAAATAATCAAAAGGGGGTAATATAAGGTTTGAAATTTCAAACTGAAATTTTAAAATTACTTTTAATTTTCCTCAACTAACTTGAAAAATGGTTAAAATAAAAGTTGTTCCTCTCAAGGAGCTCTACAACTCTTATTAATAAAGTTTTATCAGATTCTCAATATTTTTGAAGTTGAAGTTTCAAATTTAAATTTTAACATAGTAATTTGAGTTTAATTTGGATTTCTGTAACACAACATCAAAATCCCCAAAGATAAAAGTTGTTCCATTTTGAAAGGACTAAAACTTTTATTAAAAGAACACCATCAGATTCCTACTGGTTTTTGATTTGCATTTTAAGTTTAACTTTAAAAAAAACTAGATTAAGATTTTATTTGAAATTATTTTTACTAACTTCAAAATTGTCCAAAATAGAAGTTGCTCATCTTTTAAAGATTCACAACTTTTGTTTAAGGCCCAACCTCTAATTATGCTTAGTTTTTGATTTAGAGTTTTAGGTCTGCTTTAGGGTTTATAATTGATTTTCTTTTTATTTCCCAATTTAATCTAGATAATTGCATACAAACCCAAACATTTACATAACAAATCATTCTTAAGAACTTATGCACAATCACATGTTGCAAGAAAAATCATTTTTGCTAATGCATAGTAAAAATGAGTTTATGCCGGATGATTTACATGCAATGATGATGACATGTCAGATTTTAATTAACCGTAACACCAGAGGTGTTACACGCTATGATATCAATATTTAGGGTGTGTTTGAGAGGGATCCTCCGCATGGGCTTCTCCGGAGGCTTCAGAGCCATTTTGGAAGATCCTACCAAACGATTTAGGTGTAGCAGATGTTTGGAGCTGGTTTCAGTGAAAATAGAGAAGCCAAAGTTGGAGCCACAATAAACCTACCAAACACACCCTTAGTTGGTAGTATGACATCAAAAAATTAATTGTTTAGGTTGTAACCAATAATTTGTATATTCTGGTTCATAAAAAAACTTTTTGCATATCGGTAGGCAATATATCTCATAACACCTATGAACTCACACTATCACATAATTTACCATATTACAAAAAATCCTTCTCTTCTCAATGCATAATTCTATCATATATCAATATTAAATCATTGTTTTGCCTTACTTTAATGATAAATTACACCTTAATATTTCTTTTAGAAAACTTATTGAACCCAACCCTAGACATCCTAGTCTAATTTCCTCCCCTTTTCCCTTGCGCCTCCAGCCCCCACCCTCTCACTGGCAGATTTAATGGCCCAACTTTTTTTTTCAAGTTTTAATAAATATGCATGTATAATTAACAGATAAGAAATAGTAAGAATGAATCACAAGGACAACCTTACCTACAGCTGGCCGCACTAATATATAGGCTTCATAACTCTGTGGAATCCATCGGTCTCATGGACGGGCTAGAATATTCAGGCATGAGCCGAATTTTGCAAGTAGCATAATTAGAGGCTTAGATCTGAGAAGATTGTGAACACATCTATGGCCCTGTTTGGAAGCACCCCAGCTAAAGTTTAGCTAGCTAATTGGATTAGCTGGGTTGGTCCAGCTAATAGGATTAGCTGCTTTTTATTAGTTGAGAGACCTTTTAGCTGCTAATTAGCTAAGTGTTTGGATGCACAACAGCTAAAACTAGCCAGCTAAACTTTAGTTGCTGCTTCCAAACAGGGCCTATGCAGAACAGCGGTAAAACAGGAACCTATAGGATACGGAGATAAGAAGAGAATTAAAATTAGTACCTCCAACCTGGAAAAGGAAACGACGCCGAACTGTGTTGTCAGCCCTGAGAAGGAAACCAACAGAGCTGTTAGTCGAAACCTAACCAAATTGAGTAGTCCTCAACAACAGCACGGAGATTGAACCCCAGATGCGGAGTGAGAAGAAGAAGGGGACAGGAACGTCGGCGCGTCGATATACTCGAAGACAGTGGCAAGCTAGACCTTGGGGATCGGAGCACCGGGCTTGGCAAGAGATGAGAGGGGCGCTTCCACCGTAGTCCCTGGGGCTTTCGTGCCCCAAGCGCCGTGGCACATCGGTCAGCGCAGGCGGCGGCAGGTCCGGCACACGCAGCTGCCCCTGTAGGCATCAGAGGAGGAAGAGGAGATGACGCGATTCGCCCGCGCAGCCAGGCGGCCGCATCCACACGTGCCACTACCGGGGGAGAGGCCTTGCCGACCGGGGAGAGGAAGATGGAGATGACCAAACGGCAGACCCAGGCAGAAGCAGCAAGGCAGCCGCGATTTTTTAGCTGCTGAAGACATGGGAGAGAGGATAAGGATAGAAAGGAACGGCTGTGATGGATATAGAGTATACCTACCGAGGTCGGCGTCGACGGCGGTGGCGTGCGGATGGATCCCGGCGGGTCAGCTGCGTCCGCGACCACCTGCAGGGCTCTCCCACCGCGCCGTGCGTTGAGGCGGGCATGGTGTCGACCTCTCAGTGCGCCGTCACGTTCGGAGAGAGGGACGGAGCGGATTGGGAGCGGGGACACAGGCGGCGACGACCGGGCTGGTTGGGAGTGGCGGAACTGTGGTGCTGCCGTCCGCGAGAGTGGAAGGGTTGGGACGGGGAGAAGCGGAAGGGCTGCCGCAATTTTTTTTTTTTTGGCGTGGACGCTGGAACACCCTGGAAAGCTTCGTTGGAGCGGTGTTTTACTGACCGTTGATGGGAGATCGCACGGCCATGAAAAGAGGCGACGTGGAACACCGTGGAATGAGATAGGTGAGTATAGTTATAAGGTAACTAGTAGGATGCGCGCGCCTTCGCGCGCGTGATGGGTTTTTTCCGAGGGAAAAAAAGGAGGATCATGTTTGTTTATACATAAAGTGCACAATATAGATAGTATTTGGATGGATCATATAGGAGTACAACTTCTAAGTAGTTGATACATGTAAGCACACAGCCTTTTGAAAAGCTGAGAAAAGCTTGAAAATTAGCATGTCAAGTAGGCTTTCTGTTTTCATATGCCACTGCTCCAATTACCATAGTAGGCGTTAGCATTCATCAGTGCAGTGAACATTTTCTTCCAGGAATGACAGGAACTGGCATTAGCTGCTATCACAAACTATATTCCCAAACAAACGATATAAACTCTTTTGCTAACCTGAAAGTACGCAGCCTTTTTCCAAAGGTGAGAAGAACCTGAAATTAATACAAAAATGGATCAAGCATAAGAGCTAAAAAGGCAGGTTGTTATAAGAAATGCATAGTAATCCCATAGTATATGTAAAAAAATATGGAGCACAGCACATAATATCTGTCATTAAAAAATATAGTATAGACCACATTTCCAACCATTTGCAATCTGTGAACCAGGGCAAATTTTTTGACAAGCGATAGGTGTTAAAATCATGAAAATAAGCTTGAACCAACAAAATTGAAGAGACACCATTAGACACAACAGGTACCTAGGTTCCCGTCTTCCTGTTGCATGCATTCCTTATAACGATTCAAGGTCACAGTTTATACACAGCAGCTAGACAAGAGGTTAACAAAAAAGCATACCACTTGGGTAGCAAGCATGGCAGCAGGTTCTCCAATCTTGTCTGAAGACTTCCATTTTTGCATCTGGAAATCCTAACATACAGTAACTGAACGCGTAATATCAAATATCAAAACAAATATGGAAGAAAATAATTTAACCATGCAACAAAATCATAGCTTGACATATGAAAGCTTGGTAAAATTGGGAGGGTTCAATGCACAAAAAAATGGGAAAATATTTTTGGTTACTTGCTATCGGACTACTGCTAGGAAATCAGCAGCCACTAGTACACAGGAGCTCTACAGTGGCGTCATATATTTTTTTTACTGGCGGTTTCGCTTGACGTCCGCCACTAAAAATCAGCGCCATTTTTACAGGCGGGTCACTTAAGGAACCGCCACTAAAAATCCATTTCTAGTGACGGTTCCTTAAGTGACCCGCCTGTAAAAATAATCTGAATTTTAATTTTTGAGTTTTGCAAATGACCTCATATGAAAAAACTGTCTAAATAAAAGTTGTATATCTCGAAAAGTTATGAAACTTTGTAGTTGACCACTTTTTCATTTGAAATCATCTTGGTGACGAAAAATACGTTTGAATTTGTCAAATTTGAAATTCAAATTTTGTAAACGACCTCGGATGGAGAAACTTCCAACATAAAAGTTGTGAATCTTGATAAGTTATGCAACTTTGTAGTTGACAACTTTTTCATTTGACTTCGTTTAGGGCCTCAAACAGTCAATTTACTCTCGGTTTGTTATAATATGTGGGGAGCCGAAGTGGGATATAGTTACAAGTGAGAGTGTGGTACAGTGATAGGGAGGGGTACGCGCGAGAGAGAGGTCGCGGGTTCGAATCCCACCGGCCGCGTAGCGCGCGAATTTTGCGCGAAAAATATCGCGACTTGTGACTTCGACGGAGACGGGCGGGCGCTAGCCGGTGGGACCCTTTCCAGATTTAATTTTTTTGTTTTGCTATTTTTAAAACACGATTTTCGAAAAATTATTTTTACTGGCGGTTTCTTATGTGAACCGATAGTACAAATCTACTTGTAATGGCGGTTCACAAGCAACCGCCAGTAAAAATCGCTGATTTTTAGTGGCCCCTAGCACTGGTGGTTCACAAAAACGTCAGTAAAAATATATTTTCAACCGCCAGTACTGAGCTCCTGTGTACTAGTGAGCATTTCCAAGAATAGTCACATAAATAATAAATAAGACATCAATGAAAAGCTGTTTGCCTTTTAGATTCTTAACTATAGAAAAGTGATGAAAGTAAGAAGAGAAGAGCGCTGCAGGGATGATAGGAGGCCATATCATCAGAACAGACATACTGAAGTTGATAGTACTATGTGCTTGTATTCTTGTTCTGAGTATAATTTATATCCATGTTCTAGGGTATGGTAATACAAAATGTGTAATATATGGAAAGTTCCAATGAAATAGGAAGCTAAATTCAGGTACATGTAACCTTTACAAAGATTCCAAAGTGAACTTAGCTGTAATTGAAAACCTAAGGTTCAAGTTTTAAAATCCATATATACATCTAAAGAATACTGTAAGAAATAGCATACCTGTGAAATGGTTCCTCCACAACAGGAAGATTAAAATAGCAGCAAAAGCAGCATAGGGGTTTGAGCTCCATGGTTCATCCACATTTTATTTGAGCCACATTCTAAGAGAACGCAAGCGGCAATATGTGCTCCTTAAGTAGATTCTGCAGATTCATCATAAATTAATTTATTAAAAGTTAACAACTAAAATACCAGATCTAAAATATGAAGGCTTGAAAGCTCAAAGAACAGTTAAGTACCAACAAATAAATCATAAAGTACCATTCATTTATTTGGAGCTCCTCTAAATCTAACAGCAATATCAGACACATGATATCCCCTTAGAAGCATCACTGATCATATGGCTTATTCTTCCTTGAGGGAAATTTCTGGCAGCCATATTTATATTTTGCCAATCAAGCAAAGAGAAATCAACCAGCAGTTAATACTCAGAAAAAATGCAATATAGGTTGAAAATATCCTGATAACCCCAGTCAAAGTTTACCTACATAGACTTCAGAAGCATCCTTTTTAGCTGTCAGCTTGAGCATAAAAGATCATAGCCTATGGTAACAGATATGAGTTCACACTAATAGGATTTTGACAATTCAGTAAACATATGGGAGCACACAAAAAATGAAAATTCAGAGAGTTGACATTGTTGTCTAATTTTCTTTGTTTGCATAGCACTACTATAATTTTGACATGGCAGATATGCACGCATCATGGTAAAGCTTCAGCTAGAATTAGCAACCCCAAGCATGTTGAATGCACTAGTCGTGTGATAAAACAAATAACATGGTTATATACTGCAGAGAGATCAAGTGTACCTGATGGATAACTAAAGCATTAAACAGCGGTGAATCTCTTACCCTGAAAATAATAACTATAGTGTTCTTTGTACTGCTGACAATCCTTTCCTTAAGTTCGAGCACAATAATGACTGCTTACTAATCCAAAAGAGAGAGAGAGGGAGGGGGAGAGAGGAAGAGAGAGAGAATAAGGTCCTAGAAGGTAGGAAAATCAATGAGCCTAAAGCCTTTGAACTTTGATGTTACAGGCAAGGCAAGGTACTTAACTAAGAGTACAGAGCCAAACGAGATCGTCCTGTACTAAATAGCAGAATGATGATGCCTTGATGATATCAGTTAGGCACAAAAAAAAAGTAAAAAAAAACTGATTGACAAGAAAAAGAGGATTAGATGCCAAAGCAATAAACTTACCTCTTTGTACGCTGTAGCACTATTGTTTTCCCCTTTCTAATTCTAATTTTCTCTTCCTTCCATCATCAAAATCCATACAGAACAAAAAAATAGGTAAATCTAAATCGAGAAATATGAAGATAAAAATAATTAATCAGACTTGGGCAGAGGGCAGCACACTCCTTCACATGAGTAGTTGTGACAAGCAGAGGCGGGTGTATTAGTATCTTTAAATTTGGCATCATGCAGGGGACCGCAACATCTAACAGAAATGGTTCCTAGGCATCGTACATAGAAGCAATCAAATCAGAGTAGTAGATAAAAGATTAAACGAATATACACCTGGATCTCGCGGAAGTGAGCTGGTGACGCCAGCAAGGGCCCCGACGAGTCTCTTGACGCGGCTACCCGCCTGCGCAGCCCGAGACGAGCTTATCCTTGCGCTGTTGCTTGCTGGAGTGGTGGAGCTACGCATGAAAATGGTACGGATATTTATCCGATCGTCCGTTCGACCGAATCTGTTTAGAAGTGTTCAGGTGAGTCCGTATCTGAATCCGAATATTCAACATTCGATACCATATCCGTATCTGAATACTCAAATCGTAAATTTATGATGTCGACATCTAATCGTATCCTATCCGGCATGGCTGAGACTATCCGTATTCGAATCCGTATCCGACAGAAATATGAAAACAAATATGATATCAATGATATCCGTTCGTATCCGATCCGTTTTCATCCTTAGGTGGAGCAAGAAGATGCAGGGCAGCCCGACGGCAGCTTGAGAAGTGCGACACCTCACGCATCAGCCATGGGGCAACATCAGCAAAGCAGCCTGACCAACCCGCTCGGCCACGCATCAGCCATGGAGCAACACGAGTAAGATAGCCTGGCCAGCGGTCGCTTGGCCACCTCCCTGCACGGATCCGACGCGAAGACGGACGGATCTGGCCATGGAGGCACCGGATCCGCCAGATTCGCTGTTGCGGGCCTCCTCCAGCAAGGAAGACCAAGCTAGCAAGCCCCCAAGCCGGCGAGGGAACGGAAGGTGGAGCAAGAGAGTGAGAGAGAGAGAGCGCATCTTAACCTACGCAGTGCCTAGGCAGCAGGTAACCAGCACCAAGCTCGTCAGCGGTGGCGGCCAGACATCGGGGCCCACGGCTGCCTGTGCGCTCGCCATGGCCGGATGCCCAGCAGGGGCTCCGCACCAGCAGCCGGTGCCGCCCCTGGGAAGCGCCCTCGCGTCGCCGCGCCTGCGCCACCGCAGGGAGAGATGTCGAAGCCGACCGTGGGGGCGAACTGGTCGCCACGCTGGGGCCATTGCCGGAGCGTGTCTGCACCAGGGGACCACCACGCAGAGGGCGGAGAGGATGAAAGCCCTAATTTGGTTTTGATAATTATTGACATCCTAAGGACTAACCTAGATTGCTAGTGATGGCAAGGTTTTAAGTTGGTCAATCCATGGCGTGAAGCCTAAAGGAAAATGGTGATGACTAAAGGAAGACTTAATCATGGAAGGAGCAAAGGTGATCAAGTGAGAAGGCAAAGGTATAATTTAAATAGGTTTTCCTTTTGATGAACAAGACACCTAGTGGGTGTGTTCACATTTAGGATAGATAGCCGACTATTAAGGGGAGAACGAGTGTTGGATTACTTTCAAGTGCTCTAGGTTGCATTTCATTTGCATTGAACTAACACAACCTAGAGATCAAAGATAGAAACCCTTAGAACATGTTTTGAAAATGCTAACACACTGTGCACAAGTGTTGGAGATCTTGAATGTTAGCACATAGAAACAAGGGGTGGAAAATTAACTTGAAAAACACTGAGAAATGAGCGTCGGACTGTTAGCAGGGGCAGTTTCGGACTATTGTCCAAAGTCCGACGCCTAACCCTAGCTCCGGCCAATGGCGAGCATCGGACGCTCGTTTTACGAGCGTCGGACCATTGCCCACTCCAGTCCGACGGTGCCGAGCAGCGAGGTGTGACGCGTGGCGCAATCTGAGAGCGTCGGACGCTGAAGCTTAGTCCGACGCCGAGCGTCGGACTCCGTTCGACGCAGCTTTCTCGGTTTCAAACCTCTCTGGAAGCGTCGAACTATACGTTTCGTTGGTCCGATGGTGTTCGCTTAACAGTCCGACGGTACGCGCGCAGTGTACTGGGAACAGGGCGTCGGACGGAGCACTTTAGTCCGGTGCCCCCAGTCCGACGGTCCGCAGTTGAGCGCGAGAAGTAGCCGTTGCGATCCAGCGGCTGAGGTTGAACGAGAGTTGACACGTGGCAGCCATCCGAGCGTCGAACGCGAAGGATTAGTCCGACAGACTCAGTCCGACGCCCCGAAAAACATGTTAACGGCTGTTTTTCAGTGGGTAACGGCTAGGATTGTACTTAGGGGTATTTATACTCCTTCTCTGGTCACTTGGTGACAACTCTTGCACACTTGAATCATTTGCATACTCTTTGTGAGCATCCTAAGCCTCCCACTCACTCACTTGTTCATTTTTGATCATTTTTGTGAGTTGAGTGATCCTCAAGTGCATCATTGCTTAGTGAATTGCATTCTAGAGCACTTGAGAGCAAGCCAAGGGTGAGTTCTTATTCTCTTGGGGCATTGCCGTATCCCTAGCGGCTTGAAGGCGATTCCGATGTGAGGTTGATTGGAGATTGTTCAAGCCCACACCGAGGTGATTGATTGTGAGAGGTTTTGTGGTTATCCTCAGCGGAGTGCCAAAACCAACTCTAGTGGATTGCTCGTGGTTGATAGCCACTTCTCTTGTGTTGGTGAGCGGCTTCCGGTGAGGGGTTGGCGTGTGAAGCCTAGCTCGCAATCCATCAAGGAAGACCGGTATCACAATGAGGAGTAGCGTGACGGCGATCACGTGAATCTCGGTAAAAAATCGAGTGTTCGTTGTCTTCTCCACCATCGAGTGGACTCTTGGCTTTCTTGTATTCTATTGGGTTTGATCATTTGGTTTTCATATTGGATATATCTCGGTTATTGGTCTTCACGGCGTGAGGACTTCACTTCAATCAAGCCCATCGGTATAATCCTCTCGATCTCTCTTCCTTGCACTTAATACTTGTTTAGGTGCCATCTCCTTAGGTTCGGGGGAGTTGGTTTCTTGCGTGTTGAGTGCTTATATTTGTGAGTAGCATATCTTGATAGGTGGCTTGCATAGAATAGTCTAGAGCTAGCGCTTTGTCTCGCTTGCTTATCAACTAACTTGTGGTCTAGTATTTTGCTAGAATTTTTAATAGGCTATTCACCCCCTCTCTAGCCTATACGGTCCTTTCAGAGGAGGCAGCTGGGAGAGGCGATTGCGCTCGATCCACGCCTGCGGCCGCCGCCGGAGCGTGCCGGTGCCGGGTGGGCCGCGCTGGCAGACCGCACGCCGCTACGTTAGGCAGCCGGGGGGCGCCGTGGCGTCCGTGCCGGCCGAAGCGCCGGGAGGCAGGGGGTCGGCGCCGCCACCGGGACGCGTCACCTGCGGCCAGTTAACACGCCGGGGCCCGCCATAGCCCCTTGGGGATAGAGAGAGGAAGCGAGACAGAGCGAGGAGAGGAGAGGACGGGGAAGGGAGGGAGACAGGAAGGGAAGGCGGTGAAGGTAGATGCGGCGTCTGTGGGAGAAGAAGCGTCACGAAGAGAGGAGAGAAGCATCGGGAAGAAGTCTGTGGAGGTAGAAGCAGAAGCTAGCCTTATATTTGTTTTTCTAGATTCGAAGCAGAATCCGGAGAAGCC
This sequence comes from Eremochloa ophiuroides, assembly GCA_038502445.1. NCBI lineage: Eukaryota > Viridiplantae > Streptophyta > Magnoliopsida > Poales > Poaceae > Eremochloa > Eremochloa ophiuroides. The sequence continues at coordinate 66,642,340 of JAHLJS010000005.1, forward strand.
GGTTAGAAACAGACTAGAAACCGGAGAAGTCGAGGGAAAGTATAAGAAGCAGCTTCTGACTGAATCCGATTCAAACAATCTGGGCTGTTGATCGGAAGATCCGATGGTCAGAAAAAATTCAGGTGACGTGGATAGGATGTCTGCTCCAGAACCCTACGGTTAGGTTAAACTGGGCTGTTGATCGGAAGATCCGATGGTCAGAAAAAACTTAGGTGACAGTGGAAAGATGTCTGCTCCAGAACCCTATGGTGGGTCTAGGGTTAAAAGGGTATAGTTATAAGGTAAAGGTATAGATTTCTGTCATGTATTCGCTATTTTAGCAACAACAAAAAAAAAACATCCAACCGCCCTTCTCGCATCGTGGACTCGCGTCGCAGGCCGGCCCATGAGGCCCATCTCGCCCTCTCCCTGTTCCGCAGCTCCGCGGCAGCACCGTATCGTTCCATCTTCCGTTCGTTCTTCCCGTGAACTCAATTCCCCAACCCCAATCCAGCAACAGCAAGGCGGCAACCCTAGCCGGCTAGACCCTGCGGGTGGCGGCGAACCGCTAGGCAAGGCGCGCGCGGCAGCGGCGGCCTGGGTGTCAGGCGCCAAGCACGGGACTGCAGGCCGCGGCGGCCGGCGGGGCTGCCCGCTGCCTGCGGCAGGCAGCAGGGCCGCAGGGGGCGAGCCGGCGAGGCGCGTGGGGCCATGCGGCTAGCAGCCAGCACTCCGTCAGGTTATGTAACAGTAACCTTGAAATTTTTGGCACAAGTCAATTTCCATTGTTTCTAGTGTGCTTTTGTCCCTTGAGAATGATGGAGTAGCTCATCTAATAGCTGCTAGTGGGTATGAATGTGAGCAAGGGAATGAGCTATTATATTTCATTCATTGTATTTAGTATTGGTGATGATGGACTAAAAGGCTTGGGGCTGTAGCCTACCCTAACTTGTTTGGGATTAAATGGCTTTGTTGATGTTCACAAAAAATAGAAAACAACAAAGTATAAGCCTTATATGACACTCAAAGAAGCTGTAAATCAACATCGTCTTCCGGCCACCATTGGGCTAGGCTAAACACACTAAAATGAAGTTTTTAACTAAACAAGACCAGTCCGTCTATGCGATAACCATCCATTTGACGCGAAGAACTCCATGGCTGAAATTATGCCAACTAGCTACAAATGAGGAACTACTACCTTGCGATGCTATATGTAGATTTTTGGGATCCCCATTTTCCTGCAGTGTTCTTCTAGCTCGTTGCTCTCGCATTTACGGACATCCAATATTTGCAGTGAACTAGGAAGGTCATCCTTTCGCAGCGACCAGACAGCTGGACAATTAATGATCACTAACCTCTTCAGGTTGGCAAGTGCACGTAGTCCGGCAGGGAGGCACTGAAGCTTAAAGCATACCACAAATTTAAGCTTTTGCAGGGAGGTGAGAAGATGAAGGGCCTCCTCTTGACATCTTGCCAAGTGTTCAACCATGTGATTAGCACGGAGATCTAGCTCACAGAGGGACGAAGAGAGAAATCTGCACACAGGCTCAACAAGAACACCTGCAAAATCATCAGTCTCCAGCTGCTGCAACATAGTGGAGTGGGAAAGGCACTCTTCCTTCATCCAGGACTCGCAACTGCCGAAGATTTGGGGGCACTGTAGGACGCTTAATCTGGTAAGGTGGCCCCCCTGGGTGAGGAGAGCCTGCAAGCCCTCTCCTGTCAACTCCTCTCCACACCTCCTTATTTCTAACTCGGTGAGAGAGGTGAGGTTTGAGATGGGCTCCAGTGTCTTCATGCCCTCCACATTAGTAAGAACAAGGTACTTCAGGGAAGATGGAAAAAGCCATTGACTAGATGAGCCAACACCGGAAAGGAACTTGGGGCAGAACCATATATCCAAACGTTGAAGGGAGCAAAGGGCTTGGAGCCCTCCTACATGCATATGTGTGCCTCGCGCCTTTGAGTTTTTGCCAAAATGAGGAGAAACCAGCAGTCTCAGTTCCGGATCATGCATAAAGGTTAGGGAGTTGGAGAGATGCAGCGGGAGAAGCAGCAGGCCTTCATCCTCCTCCTCCCCACTATTATCATACGATGAGCATGAGGGGGCTGTCAGGGTAGTCGACGACTGCTGCTTCACTACCAACCTTGTAATCTGCGGACATTTATGGACCCTTAAATCCAAGAGCTTGGGAAAATGGTTGAGAAGCTGTGTTAATTCCTTCCCACTTGTACCACAATTGATGACATGGAGTCTTTCAACCGGGAGCTGACTGATATCCCTGCACCCTTCTAACTGTGCCAGCACATTAGACATGCTGTCCAAGCGCAGTGACTTCAGTGTGGTTAGCATTTTCAGCTGTTCCACCGCCAGAGGTGGGCATTTGGAGATCGACAACTCTTTTAGATCTATTAAGTTATGGAAGGCTAACACTTCATCCAAGTTACGTATTAAATCATTGCCCCCATCAACACGCAAACGTTCTCCAATTGAAGAATATTCTGGATATTTTGAGTATGACAAGTTGAAGTCTGATCCCACCCTTTTTATACTCACCTCACATAATGTACGAGACCAAGGAACAGGAGGCAATGATGGTAGTTTTGGGCACCCATCGATCAAAACCTTCCGTAGCTTTGGAAACCGATCCATGTACACATCATTTTCTGCCGGACAGCATGCGTATTGTGAAAATGGCAACTCCACAAGCTCGCAGCAATCTCTCACAGTAAGTACTTCAAGAAGAGTAAACAAATGGCAATCTTCTTTTCCAACCCATTTCTTCAATCTTGGCAATCCAGCTAGCTCTATCCTTTTCAAATTCGTGAACATCTGGCCCCTGACACAACAACGATACTATTTATTTAACTCATTAATCTGGAACAAGTCCCCTAGAGGTGGAAGAAGTTTCCAATGCACTCCGACTAGAGAAAGAGATTCCAGAGTTTTGACAGAGAGACTACTACCCAGCCATGGTGGGCAAGCAGGACTTCCATTCCCTATGATGGATAGTTCGCGAATATTGTCATTTGGCTGAAGTCTCTCAAGAACCTTTCCTTCCTTTTCAGGTTCCTTAAGTGGATCATCTGTATGCCAAGCTAATGTTAACTTCTGCAATCGGTCTTTGTGCCACAGTTTTGCTGCATCTGCTTCGTCGTCTTCTTGTACATTCTCGAGATTGTATATGCTGATTGATCCTCCGAGCTGTCCCAACTGCCCCAGTTGACATAATTTAAAGCATTCATTCTCCTTTCTCACTTTGAATTTCCTCAACTCTTGTAAGAATTGCAGTTTCCCAACATCAGAAATGTTGGAATGAAGTTCATCATTATGAACAAGAAAATGACGCAATTTGACAAGGTTACTCATATCTCCAGGTAAAGTGAGAGGAACATCCCAATTCCATCCGTGTAGGTCTAGGATCTTTAAGTGATAAAATCTTGAGAGAGTTTTTGGTAACTGAATATTACTTCTATACTTTGCTGTGAGCCGTAGATATCGAAGATGGACAAGCTTTGGGAAGTGTTTCAGTATAGATTCCAGGGAACAAGATAGTGATGACAAAAGTACACGAAGAGCCTTTGTATGGGAATAGATCACAAAAAATGCTAGTGAATCTTTCATCATAATCTCCCAATAATATCAAACTGTGCAGGTTTTCAGATTTCAGGTTTGAGAGCCTACTCAAATCTTTCCTGAAGTTCTCTTCAGTCATTACATCTTTACTATCTGCATGACTCATTATTATAGATAAGTGACGGATAGACGGCTGAATTTCTTTATGTCTAGCAGTAGATGGATCTATGCTAAGACATTCTTGTTTTGACACAAGCCTTGCTAGGTCATTCAGTAGGTCATGAACAACATAATACAGACGACCATCAGTTCTCTCTCTTTTAAAAAATCCGTAACTGACCAACTCATCCAAATATGTGGATCCTATCTCCTCAGGCCTATTGTTTTTGTCATGGAACGGATCACTCGAGGGTAAGATTCCCATTCCTATCCACAGGTAAATTAGCTCTTCACTATCAAACTTGTGATCATCAGGAAACAAAGCACAGTAAGAAAAACATTGTTGTAGATGAAAAGGGAGATAGTCATAGCTAAGCCTCAATGCCGGCATGATACCATCTGTATGTGACTTCCATAGTTCATTGAGTAGAACTCTTGTCCAATGATCCGGAGTAGGGCGTTTCCTCAGTAGGCTGCCAACTGTTTTTGCCGCAAGAGGAGAGCCCTTCAATTTTTCCACTATTCTTTGTCCAATATTGAGCAATCCAGCAGGAACCTCATTTGATTCCTGATCATCATCAAAGGCATATTGTTTGAATAAATCCCAGAACTCTTTTGGTTCTATACCTTCCAGTTGCACTGAATGAACAGTTTTTTTAAGTTTAACCATATCAGCTATTTCTGGGATCCGAGTGGTGACCAAAACTATGCTCCCTTGTCGCCCTTTTCTAAGAGGAAGCAGTAGCCTTTTCCACTCGTCCTCACCACCACACTTCCACATGTCATCCAAGACAAGCAGCAACCTTTTGTGTTGCAATGCCTCTTCAAGTCGTTTCTGAAGGTGATCCAAATTCTGGTTGGGTTTCTCTTTTTTAGTGACACAACCATGAATCTCTTCTGTTAGCTGATGAACGTTGAAATTGCGAGACACACACACCCAAATCTTGACATCAAAATGGGACTGGACTTGTTTGCTGCAATATACGCTGTGTCAGAGTTGTCTTGCCGATGCCACCTGGACCAACAATTGGCAGGACGGTGAGTTGTTCACCACAATATCTATCATCCCGAGTAAGATAATGTATAATCTTTGCCATCTCATTGTCTCTTCCATACAGTTTGGGCTCTATCATTTGCGACGTTGTAACAGGTCGATTATTCTCAGGGGTGGCACAGTCGGAAGCCAACAATTCCAGTTTAAGGATTTTTGATAATTTTTGACACAGTGGCTCCAGTCGTTCTGTGACTTGCTTCATCCTTTTCGACAATCCCACCCTATCAAACTCCAACTTCGTTGTTGCCTGCTGATTGGCATGCGTTCCCCGCGGTGATCTGCGCAGCCAATTTCCAGGACGGAGGATCCTCCAGCCTCCCAGTGTGCCATCTGGTTGTAGTAACAGTAGAAGAGCAAAATTATTATTTATCGTATCATATATCCTTGTCGACGTCGTCATGATCACCATCAGGAACAGATAACCAAAAGCTTTGCATATATACGTACCGGAAGGTTGGTGAGCAGGGGGTTCTTCTTGTTCACCCTCATCGTGCTGCTGAGGGCGACCACCACGCGAGGAGGAGGGCAAAAGCCGCTTGAAGACGGCTTTAGCGGTGTGGCGAGGATTGAAGGCGAGGCCATGGAGGAAACCCCGAGCGGGGTCGGCGGCGTCAGCAGCCTCGTCGGTGCCCTCCACCTCATCCTGGATGCGGAAGTAGTCCAGCTCATCAAGCGTGTCCTCGGCATCGTCCGCGAGACGACGCAGCTCGGTCAACACCACCTGGCTGTCGTGGCTCCAGCTGCTCATCAGCTGATCATCCCTCCTCTGGGCGATGTTCAGGATGCTCTGCGCGTGCACTAGCGCCGCCTTGAGGTCGCGGACGTTGGAGCTCAGCTCCGAGGTGGCTGCCCACTTCTCTCTCCAGCAGGCCGTCTGACAGCGGCCTCAGGGCCTTGCTGACCACCCAGCTCGCCGCGCTGATTGCGGCGGATGCCATCCAAATCGACCTGACTGCATGCGTGACGAACACAGCTAGCGTGAATCGAATCTATCACTACTAGTTGCATAAATTGGATGGATCGACAAGATCAATCTGCAGTTCATGCATGTTGTTGCAACTTCAACTTTCTATCTAACGAAGTGGAACGGCAAAGATCGATGAAGATTGATTCATACATTAACAGAGAGCGGGCGAGCCAGCAATCTAGTCTCGCCCGTGCGGCGATATCTGCCGAGGTTTCAGGTTCGTCGATAATCGCTATATGCTTGGAGCTTGCACCACCGAAAAAAAGACAAGGATGCCGAACAAGAGGCGCGCCTGCCGGCCGGCAGCGCGCGCGCCCGTCTGCATGTATACAGCCAAACCCAAAACCTCGGGCCCTCAGCCAGCAGCGCCCTGCGCCCATGCATATAGCCAAATCGAATATCTTCAACAACAATGGTCAAAATACCCATTTCATGTTTAGACTGCGTTACAGTCTTCTACAACAAGTATACCTAAAAGAGAATCCTTTCCGAAAATGGGTTTTCAAGAGAGATACCCAGTTTTGGGTTATGCCTCCGCTGACATCTAAAATGGATCTCCCATATGGGTAGTTTGTTGAAGACTGAAACAGTACTGTCGGAGACTTATTTTGAATTTATGTGCCCATATATCACCTCCGTCCGTGTTATGCTGTGCTTGGACCGGGCTAAATCTCTAGGCTCTGGGCGGGCCGGCGGGCCTCGGGCCAAATGGAAAACTATAGCCGCAGTGGTTGCTGACGTTGAGCAGTAATAATAATAGTGGTAAGAAGCGTTTCTTTAGGGGAAAGCGGCCACATCTCTTCTTACCGTGGTGATTCTTCCTTGCCTGACATGGTGAACCGTTGCATCTTCATGCAAAACGCTAATTCCTCATGGGCCAGCGGCGTTGTAGAGATCAGAACATCTTCGTCATTTACCGCGTTGTAGAGATCGGCATATCGTCGTCATTTACCGCGAAGAACGCTTTTCGTTTATTGGCTGAAACTGCCTCTTCGTCTTCCCTTTCGAGAGAGTACAGATAGAGCGAAGCAATGCTGATAACGTGTTAGAAGTGAATGTAAATGAAAGTGATTTGAGAGAACTGTTTCTTTCATTATCTCCGAAACATATTTATACAAGGGGTGTCAGGAAGGGATACACTATTAAAGTGAACTAGTGAACAGATATGATTGTTTTCAGAGGACATGCCATTTGGGAATAAAATACTCAATGGATGGGATCATCTCGTGGAAGGGGTGTCTGTTGTGATTGTGAGCGTCAGACACCGTTTCTAACAGAAACAAGTGACTGGACGCGTGCATTTCCACCTGAATACGAAAGGCAAGAGCTTGCGAATGGCTTCACCATTCACCAACCTGCAGCAGGGTCCGCGGCCCGGCGGCGCGCGTCGTTTGCCTCCCGTCGCCGCGCCGACGGCCGGTTGGACTCCACGGCGCTGTCGGGCAGTGGCCGGTCGAGCGGGAGCGGGGCCGCCGGGACGACCAGCCCCCGGCCGTGTCCGCCGCCTTCGGCCTGCGGCGCCGGCCGGCGGCCGAGCCTACGTGACGCCTGGCGCACATCGCTGCCGCCGAGCACCTGCTGCTGGACGAAGGAGAGCTCCATGCGGTCGAGGAACGCCGCGTGCCGCTCCTCCGTCCACACCTCGGCGCGCGCCAGCGCCGCCAGATCGTCCATCGGGTGGATCAGCACCAGCACGCACAACGGCCGGCCAAGGCCCCAGGGTGTGGATCACGCACGGTTTCGCCGATTGTTTCGTGGATGGATGCCTTGCCGCTGGAGTGGAGAATGTAGTGGTGCCGCGGCTGGCCGAAATATCTTACGAGGAAGCTTAGGCTGGCTGACTGGCTGCGTTATATAATAATAATAACGCCGTCGCCGTGTAACTAACTGCGGCCTTACCGGCAACCCGGTGCGTGCTGCTAACCGACGCGTCAAAGTGACTTGTTCACTTCTGGATGACGATTAGCGGGCCATGAGGAACGCAGCGCCAGGTGGATCAAAGCGACCAAAGCGTTGCAGAGATATTTTTCTTTGTACGGAAGTGTGGATTGGTCATGTACTACGTCACTTCGATCTGGGTTCTGACTTGAGGGCGCGCTGCTGCTATCACTTGAGCTAATCATCCAAAATCAGTGCTTTTTTAAGTGATGGAATAATATTTTTCTCTCACAACAAATTCGCATCAACTAAAATGAGCGTTTATTTTCAGCTCAATCAACCAGGCCAGGCCAGAGAAATATCTGGCCGGTCCACTACAGCGAGGATCAAAAGGTGGTGCGCCGTGCGGCCCATGCTGGGTCCACTGCCCAGTCGCATTCAGTTCTTTCGGCTGACAACAGCGCAGTCAGGGCGCTCGCCCGCTCGGGCAGCCCATTCCGGGGAAATTCCGTGCTGTGAGCTTGGCTGGAAGCTCTACCATCAAAATATCTAACTACTGCTCAGGATCTCGTTTCAGCGTGCATACTTATCCGTGTTGGAGCATCTCGAATGGCGAGGCACTATCGTGGAAGGCTTAGGTAAGTTCTACACAATGGATATGTTTGCTGGGGAAACCGTAGGATACACACGGAGTACGAGTCAATCTCTAGCAGTGGGGTATGGTTCGTCACGAGCTTCCTCACTGACGTTCTGAACTGGGTGCCTAGAAAATTTCAGCTACGTCAAATGCCATCCACAATCGCGTAGATAGCTCGATCTAAGCACCGACCTAATGAGTGGGAGAGAGAAAAATCACAAAGCTCACTCGACATGGGACATTATCGTCCGTTGTCTCCTTTGCTCCGTTTCCCCTTCTGCCGGTCCTCAATGTCACTGGCAGACGCGGCCACAGGGTCATCTTTGTCGTGAAAAGATCACCACCGGTGCGCAAAGTAAAAACTCGCGTCCACCCTGCTTAGTGGCATGGCCCAAGATAGGAGACATGCAGGTAGCTTCATGGCTAGACGCGGGCACCACAGGTAGACGTGGACTGTCAGCTAGCTAACATGAAAGCTTCGGCGCAGCATATGGAACTTTGGTTTTGGATTAGAAAGCTGAATTTTGAGATTTTTTTTTATCGTGGCAGAAGTTTGATATGCAGGCTCATGTATTTGGAATATGCTCCATCACCACTTCACCAGTCAAGTGGGTGCCTGCGGCATCATGGAAAACCTGACCTGAAGGCTAGATTTGATTGGCATGACACCGCAATAAACATGATGCATATATATTCTGCCACAAGCGTAGTACAGCTCAACAAATTCAGCTACATGTTTTTACCATCATTGGCCAGATGAACGAATGGCGCAAAAACCTGTATAGCTACTATGATTATTATAAAACATTAGTAGAGTACTGGGACGGACGCTGCTCTACAGAAATTCTAAAACACGTACACATATACTATAACGAATATAAACACAACGCAAACAACTGAAAAAAGTTGACACATAATTATCACTATGGCGTATTAAGAATACAAGAATTTACATGGATCATTTTCTTAATTATACTAGCACAGATATGAATGCACACTCATGGGATTCTGGGATAAAGGATTACCAGCGAAAAGCCAGAACTGCTGGGTACGAATACTCAATATTCTCATATAGAGATTTATACTTCTTCGCTGCCACTGCTGCTAGTGCTTTTCCGAACATTGTATTTGCATAGGGGGCATGTGGCATTGATGTGCAACCATTTATCGATGCAAACACAATGAAAATGGTGGCCACACGGGAGTTCACGGAGCTCTGTGCCGTCATCATAAGCTGAGATGCAAATGCAGCACTCCTGCATAGACCAAGAGCAACAAATTCATTAGCACTAGAATACTGTTCGCAAATCAACATACAACTGAAACAAGGCCATCAGCATTAAGAGACGTCATGATGGAACCTGGTTACATGGAAATCTATGATGAGTTTGCAACAAAGTTTGCCGGGAAGATCCACGGTACATCATAGAATGATAGCTACAGCTTTGGCCATGAACAAGTACAGTAATAACAAAGTTTAGCTACTATCAATCCTTTCAGACATTCCTTCTCCATTCTGATTTTTTTTTTTTACTTGATCTAACACATCACCTATATCAATAGTTTATCAAACCTATTTTATCATACTTCTCTCACTTCAACAAATAATTCAGAATCTCAGTCTCCCTAATGCAATAAGTTAAGAATCAAGAACTAGAGAATTTACCGCATCTTCAGCTGCAAGTACTTTTTCAATAGGTTGATTGGTGCCACATTCTATCATAATTCCACCAGAAGATCCGGGCACACTAACAGACTCCTTTTCAGGCTCTTCCATCTTCCTAAATTTGTATTTTGGAATTTGGCGAATGTCATCATCAGATGCTCCCTCCTGTTTTCAATCATATGGACAGAACGTAATCATTTTTAAAATCATGCTAGCAAATTAAATATGCAATAAAAGTTATAAAGAAAGAGAAGAAATAAAACATAACACATGGTCTACAAGAAAAAGAAAACGAAAAAAGTAAATTTAAAAATAGAAAGGCATGTAATTTTACCATGTCCCTCATCACAGTAAATCTAGCGCAGCAGGCTCATACATTGGAAGTTCTCAGAGTTTGTTGTATAACCATATTGGAATCAGAAAGTTCACAAAATGGAAAATGGCATTCAATCAATCAGAATCACCACAGGCTAGTGTATATGTGGTAAATTGGTAACTGAGCTTCCAGTGTTTACATGGCCTACTCATATAGGGGGGCAAAGACAATGCTATGACCTGAGCCAACTTTCCTACTGGGAACATGCCCATGTGTCCAACTCGGATCAAACCAAGATACGTGGCAGTGCGATATTTTTCATTTCCACTAGATATTGGTTTCAATCATCACAACTGTGCTGGCATGCATAATCAATCAATCTTTCAATTGAGCAATTTTGTAGGTGCCATTGACAATTCAACAGCATAGCAGTAGCATGACTTACTCAAAATTTCAATTTCATGATTGGCAAGATACATGAGTCTTGGAAACTTTACAATGACCGGAACATGTAAAAACAGAGTAAATGGTAGATGTTTACCAACCTAGCCTTATGATTATTTAGCTATGCTTAGACTGATAGTTTAGCAACCATTCAGAAAGATTACCAATATTCCTCATACATAGTGAATTACACGGTCTAACCAGCTTGATTTGAAAACCTTTACCAGATTTATCTACTGACCACTGTGGCATAAGAAGCTTACATTATAAGAGATAAACTACGTAAGGTTATGCCACAAAAGTAGATAGTGAAACTAGTAAACCAATTTACCACGTCATACATAGAAAAAAAAACTAACAAACTTTAGTAAATGAAAACTTCCATCAACATATATTTGAGAAGATGTACCTGATCCGACACTGCATATAAAATTGCTATGATACAGGGAAGGCAGCAGCAAACAGCAATACCAATGATGCAGGCCAAAGCCACACAGAAGACGACAAAGAAAACATCAAATGCCAAAAAAACAATGCAAAGCCTGCAAAAGAAATTATAAAGAAGCATTATTGTAATCATCTAATGGACACAAATGACGAGCCATATAAAAGGTGACTATATTTTCAAGAATTATGTATACAATTATCGAAACAAAAAACTATGTGTACCAGTAAAGTTGAGGCGCATCACGAGTAAGAACTTCTCCACCAGCAGATACCCAATAAAATCCAATTATCCACCATACGAATGAGAACATTGTGTTAGCAGACTCCAGATGTTTAGCTATACTGCAAAACAGCAAAGAGGACATAGTTGGCAGTTTACATGTTAGAAATATTAACAAAACAGTTAGCCATTAAATGGGACTAGGAAATAGAAAAAAATGTGGGATGAATGCAGCAGGCAGCAGAGAATTCAAAGTGATGAAGTATGGAGCTTATAGATGAGAATTTATTTCTTTTTCGGAAACAACAAAAAATTAAATGTGGACACTGGCATATGAAGCAGAACGATGCAGTCTGAGCAATGCATAATAAAATACGAAAAACTCAACCACCAAGTTAGTCCACCTATAACCAAATATGCAGAATACACCAAAAGCACTAGTTAGCCTTTCATAGGTGGCTTACCTACAAATGCAGACTTAAAAATGCACTGCAGGTGTCTATCTTACTAAGTTTACCAAAACCACATATCTGTCAAATATCTTTTTAAAAGGTTCAAATTATACGGCAAAACCAAGTGAACAGTGACATTCATTAGTCCCACATGTTTGAATTTTGAACGTCATCATGATTCTATGCAACAGTACGACCAAAGAAACTTGTACTACTGTGTGACGAAGTGGATGGAGGTCTCAGAAACAAAAATATCTAGAGTGGGCAGTGCAAGAAATAATTGTAGTAATCTCATCACATAGCCATGATAGGCTTCACAGACGTGGTAAAACACTACTGAATGGCTGGCTGATGCTGGCTGGTAAGTTCAACCGAACAAAGCCATTGAAATGTTGCTGCTCTCCACTCAATCTGGAACTAATTCTGCCTCAACATCTTAAGTCCCACTCAGCTTTTAGTACCAAATTATCTCACAGACCGCTCTCCACATGATCTAGCTTTTCAATGCATAATAAGAAAAACTACTCGCACAGCACTCACACCAAAGGGTTTTGCTCCTGTGTCACCTTTTTTTTCTCGGGATTGCAAAACTAGCATTGCCTTCCACCCTCCGCTTGCTCCTTCTGCCACTGCACCATTAGATCGCACTTCCATCCATCCCACTGTCAACAGCTGCCTAAACCCTTTCCCCATAGCTGGTCTGCTTGCCTAGTAGCAGTAGAATCCATGGCCACCGTTGTATGCCAACCCCACCTTCGAGGCTACAATCCCCTTCCAGATCACCAAGAAACGATCCTCAGTGTCACTCCCCGGCTAGACTGGTACTGCTGCACAATATCTCTGCATCAGCTTCTACTACGATGGAAGCAGGCCGTAGACCGTAGTCATTAGCTGGCTTACTCTGGAGGGCTCTTGTCCTTGCTGCCAAAGGTCGTGGTCTTGTGGAGATGAGGGGATCACCAAAGAAGACGGTAATAACATATTGGAAGTGAAGTGCTAGATGGAGGAAGACACCAAACTAAAGCAATCCGAAGAAAAATAGTGCACAGGAGGAAACCCCTTGGAGTGCTATGAGAATAATTTTCCTTACATGCAAATGGATTTAAGTGAGTGGTACAGATGTGCAAATATTCTGCAAAATCGGGCAAATTTTGGATTGGGAGAAGGAACAAATCAGAACCAGATCAAATGCACTATTATGATTCGTTTATTGTTCAACAGTCACAGTCACCCCTTGATATGTTGTTCCGCCTGCACTGCCCAGAATAAAATCCCAACACAAACAACATTTCAAGCGACTATGGAACATTAAAGCAGAAACTAGACAATAAGGAATACTAAACCGAAAGTAAGAATCTCTAAGCTATAATAAGTACAAACATGAAAATCACTCTAGCTACTGATCGACAATTTCAAGGGAAGGCAATGGTAATAACAGCATATCTCTCGCCACGTACTCCAATTACCTGAGGCAATCGCCACTTCGACTACGGGAGCCGTGCTCTCTGTCGTCGTCGTCGCTGGAGGAGGACGATGTACCACTTCCGCTCTCTTCGTCGGCGGGAATTGGCGACCCGCCGCGCTGGCCGTATCGCATACGATACTCGATGGCGACGCAGACCATGTGGACGACACACTGGGCAGCGTACCCAGAGATCCAGAAACGGAGCGGCATGGAGGGGCTCTCGTCGTGGCTGAGCACGAGCACGACGGCGGAGACGAGGATGAAGGCGAGGTTCCAGAGGAAGTCGAGCGCCACCACGGGGCGGGAGTAGGCCCAATCCGCCTGCCGCTCCTCCAGTTGCTCCGCCGCGGCCTCCCGCACCAGCAGCGACGGCTCCCGTATCGCTCTGCGCCCGCCACGCCGCAGCAGCCGCGCCGCGCCCCGGAGCGACGGCCGGCGCAGCGCGCCCCCGCGGCGCCGCCCGCCGAGGAGCGGCGCCGAGTCCAGGAGCGCGTCGCCGCGGGGGCTCGGGGAACGCGGTGTCGCCATCGCGGGAACCCTAGCGAGATCGCGGGAAGGTCGTGACCCCCTCTGCCGAAAGGGAACCCAAAGCAGAGATGACGACTGACGAGTGTCTGAGTCGATATTTTTCCTTCGAATTTTTTCTCTCAAAATGAATATTTTTATTACATACTCTACCGTTCGATGTAATAAAATGGTTATTGAAATGCGCTTTTTTTTGTGTGTGTTTGGAATGTCTTTACAGTACGTCTAACAATTATTAATCTTCAACTAGTCCATCAATCCGTGCGAGAATTAATCTTCAACTAGTCCATCAATCCGTGCTCTCGCACGGGTTAAAATTTTGTAAAACTTATATTACATATGTAATACATCTAATTAATAAAGAATTTTTTATTAAATTAAATGTTTTATCTTTGTTTGTTTTTAGACATAACAGATATTTCATATAGTCTAATCCAATTCACAGATTGAAACTTATAAAGTCATGAATCTCAATTTATTTATTTATTTTTAAATTTTATTTTTTGTTGGCTACTATAGTTTGTTCACCATCAAACCGATTTTTTTTGTGATTATTATATTTTTTTATCAACTCTACCATTTGCTTGTTAACAATAAGGATACTTGGTCTTATAATATGTTCTTAAATACTACTCACTTCATTCCAAATTGTAAGTCGTTCTAAAAATCTTAGAGAGTCAAACTATCTCAGCTTTGACCAAAATTATAGAGAAAAATATAAAAAATTATGACACTAATTAAATGTACTATGAAAATATATTTGATGAAGAATCTAATAATACTTAGTTGATATTGTAAATATTACTATCTTATTATATAAACTTAATCAAAATTGAGAAAGTTTGACTCTACAAGATTTTTGAAATAACTTACAATTTAGGATGGAGAGAGTATAATAACAAGAGCAATCATTTAAAACATGCAGCATGTTATTTAAGATAAGTGATAGAACTTGAAGTGAGATCTCAGAACAGGTAGTTGTGCCAAGCTAAAGAGAATTTTAATACTTATAATAATCAAGTTTAATTTTAAAGGGTTGAAAAAATATAGCCATCAATGAACTCTCATACTTCATGTCAAATATTTAATTTTTTTCCCTACATGTTATTTTAATATTTTTAATAAAAAAATGTGCAATTTTAGACGTAGGTTTTAGAGGATATTTATTTTTAAGATAAAAATATAAAGATTATGTTAATAAATTATATTTCATAGTAAGAGTACATAGGTACATAGATCCAAATTTATATATACTTTAGGTCGTGTTTTCTTAATGACATACATGGGTAGTTTGAATATATAGTCATGTGTTGTCTTATGTTATTTTACGCAGTAGCAAAGGTGCTTAATTATTTCTAGAATGGATATAACAAATATCATTATCAATTGTAATTAGATTGTACCAAACTTATAGTCAAATGTTTCTGATTTTTTTTTTTTGAATTTCTAGGATCTATCATTTTTCCTATCATGTCTCGTGAGGATTAACATGTCTCATGAGGATTAATATGGATGATCCATTATTAATATCATGTTCGCTTGAGGTACATTCAGCTTATTTTCAGTCACAAAACAATATTTTTCTCTTATAATAATTCAGTCTTACAATTTAGCCAGCCGTACAATTCAATCAGCCATTCAATTTTTTCATCTCTTTCTATGACTTAAAAAATCATAGTTTAGCTTTTGATCGACTTTCAATTAAGTTGTGTAATTTTTTCACATGTTAGTTATTCAAAAAATATTTTTTATAAAATAGTTTAAGTCATAGTAGGATTGTTCCTCCGAATAGTAATTAAGTTAAAATTCTGATGGTACCTTAGCACCGAACTTATTGAATTTGCTATATCACATACCTATATGTGTCTAGTATTGTTTTATATATTATAGAGTGTACAAAATTTAATTTCCAATATTAATATGACATAATATTTTAATTAAAATATTTAAACTTATTTAGAATAGAAACTTATTAATTTCATGGTTGTAAAAGTTTATGACTTTGAAATGTGCTCGAACTTTATGAATATCTATTTATTTTATTAGTAGCACACAATACTATTCATAGGTATATTTAATATTTTTTATTTTTAATAATAACTGAGGCAGATACAAGTATAAAACTAATACTTTATATTTTTTTATAACAACATACTCTCTCCGTATAGGAGAAAATGACGTTTTGAAAAAGGTTTTGATCAAACATTAGAATATAAATCATGAATAACTTTTAAATTGTTGAGTTTGAAAATATAAAAACTATATAAAAGTATATATATATATATATATATCACTTTTCAATAAATATTGTTATAGAATTAGGAAGTCAAAGTCATGTGTTGAAGACCTTGCCGTTGTACTAAACATCATCTTTTTCTTATACGAAGGTAGTACATATGTAGGTTGAACGTAAAAATAATTACTATTTATTTTAAATTATCTTTCATGATGATAGATGTATGTAATCCAGATACAAAATTAGTCAGTTATATTTTAAGTTATTTGTTATAATGATATATATGGTTAACCTAGATACATATGTGTTTAAATCATCTTTTATAATAATAGATGTGAGTAATCTACAAAATTAGAGGGTTATATTTTAAGTTATCTCATGGATAATATAGAACAAAGTTAAATGGTTAAGGGTGTTATTTTGAATTATGTTTATATTAACAGATGTGACTAATTTATATATAAACTTAGGGGGTTATTATGAATTATCTTTCATAATGCCAAAGGTGGGTAATTTATTTGTAAAATCAGGGGGTTAATTTATGTATTTTTCATAATGACAGAGGTGGGTAATTTTTTATTCAAATAACAATAGATCCAATGGTTATTATTGATGATGATAATTAGAGTCTACCAAATTAAAGACTTGATATTTCTGATTATTGTGAGAATTTTTAGAATTTATCTTTTTTCTTAGCGCGTCTGGTAAGAATTAATGTGGTGCCTCCATTAAGGCCTCTAATTAATAATAGTAAGATTGCTACAAAATCAACGCCATATTTTGAAGGATAATTTCACTGGCACAATGGTTGTGCACCTAAGTACATCTCCAAGAGTTTGGTATTTTTTACTTCCTAAAACAACTAGTTTAGCAACTCCTAAAAGGATATTGGAAGCAGAAAAATTGAACATCTCCAAAAGTTTCTTAAAAGTAACTCCTAAAATTAAAGTTCCGTCTTTTTTCGTGGGACAGTGGGAGTGGAGAAAGTCACGATCCTGTCGCCGCGGCCGCCGTCGCCGCCAAGTCGCAGGCACCATCACCCTCCTTGGCGACTGTTTCTATGATTAAATCAACGCAGTAGCAGGAAGACATACAAATGTGAACATCAAGCTGGCCACGTACGGCAAGGCTACGGCCACGAGCACGCCAAATGCGGCCAACAAGCAGCAATGTCCGGTGTCACAGAAGCGCGATGGCGGCCAATCCCAGATTCCCAGGGGCGGAGACCAAACCTATCGCGGCTGCCGGCGGCGGCAACAAACCAATCACGGCCAATACAACGGCATCAACGACAGCCCGCGTTAAAAAGATCGATCGGAGTCGCATCTGGACGTCGGCAATGGAGCAGCGACCTGCCGCCGTGGATCGTCTGCCGCAATGGAAACAACCGCGCGAAAGAAACCTCGCGCCAAACTCCGTCTCGGGAAGAGTGGAACCGCACGGGAAGGGAGTTTCCGCGTCACCCCGAAGCCGCGCAAAGTTACGCGCTATGGAGGTGGATTTCCCAATTCCCTATTTTTTAGAGTGGAGATTAGGAGCTGTGGAAGAGTTATTTTCTCTCATCTTTCTAAAATATAAAGATTAGGAGTGGGTTTACTAAACTCTTGGAGATGCTCTAAGGGAGTGTTTAGATTCAGTATTTTGTAAATTTTTTACCGTAGTAATATGTTAACTTTTGCATTAAGTGTCCAATCATAATATAATTAGACTTAAAAGATTTATCCCGCAATTTTTTGCGAAGCTATCAAATTAGTTTTAGTTCATCAACATTTAATATTCTATACATGTGTTTAAACATTGATGTGATCGAACTTTTAAAATTTGGAGGTGCATCTAAACAGCCCCTAAATGCAATATAAACATTACTACCTAGATTGCCAAAACATGTCTATTTCAAATGAGAACAAGTCTCTTCAAACGTTGGAGGATAATTTGTTACTCAGGTAGTTGTTTTGTCCCATGGAAGACGAACAACTTGTGTACATATAGTTATGTAAAAAAACTTGTGTACGTATACATGAATCTGATTTGCAAATTTTGAAGTATTTCCAAACGTTTAAAGTGCATAAAGATGATGTTTGATTTAATTTCCAAACGTTTAAAGTTTGTGTATGGGTCAGGGCCACATTGGTGCATGGGTCAGGGCCACATGGTGCATGGGTCAGGGTTGAAACCTCTTTGGACTAGTACTTGGATAACACCGCCTCCTCAGTAGTGTATTTTACTCCCAATAAAATGTCTAGATAATATTTTGTTTTGAACAAAAATTAAACAGCCCCTTTCTAATGACAAACTCTTGAAATAATATGGAATATAAAATATCAAAAACAACAGTCTCTATTTAATGTAATAATGAAGTATAAAATAAAACAGGAAAAAGCAAAGGTTACTACTAGTTGGAGCCGATGAATTGACAATGAACCCATTCTATCATTGTCTAATAGAGGCATGACTCAATAGCGATCCTTTTAATATCACTGTCGGGTCCAACCAAACTGATAAAGACTTTTTACTATTAAAGTCTAAAACACATGTTGATATGCAAGCCCATGTAACTACCGAGTCATTTCTGACAACGAGTTTATTAGAACCAACGCCTTATGTTTCCCTAGAGTTGTGCAGTTCTTCGAACGTTTTGTAAAGTGGTTCGTTTTTCTCCAAAGCATAGTTTACTTCCATTTGTAACTTATCATTGGATTGGTTTTTCCTTGTTTGTGAGTTTTGGAGTTGTTCTGGCTACGGTGCCCAAGTGGCAGGTAGGATAGTACCCCTGCCTGTAATGCAATCGATGTTTCTTTGCTTTTTCTTTACTCGTCTAATAAAAATCCAACAGAACTCTTACCATCTGTTAAAAAATAATGCAGCATTTGATTAGTATGTGGACACTCAAATTTGAGACCAAACCAAGCAACTCGTATATATTCCAGAAGTCCAGAACTACTGTCTACTGAAACAATGCATGCATGCATGGCAAAACATCGTGGCCACTTTTACATGCATGACATTAAAACTATATGGGTAGACCGTACACTAACCACACGGGAAACAAAAGGCGAGATCCCAAAGTACAAACACCCCTATATAGTTTGGACCTAAATATATACTTTGGTCACAAGTACTACACACTAACAAAGAGGTGCCCTATACAATGCCCTCAAGTATATGTATAAGACTGCTTCATCACCTATATATATGATGTATTTATCTACTTATTTCCTGTATATATGTTTGCCTGACAGAGAACACACTGTATTCAGGATTCAGGACAGAAGAAGGTGTCAGTTCTTCGGTAAGAGCTGAACGTGAAAACCATCGGGGAAGTTGAGCCCGGGGGTACGGACTATGTTCCCTCCTTTGACTCTCCTCCAGCTGCAATTCGCCAAATTTATCTTAGATTTTTTAAAATTTAATTTTTTTTTCAGAACTAAAAATCTAAATATTTATGCATCTGCAAGTAAGAACTGGTACCTGTACTTTGTAACCAGGCAGTGGATGAAGGTTGCCATCAAGACCTTGCTGAGATCTGTGCCAACACAGAACCGGAGCCCCCCACCGAAGGCCATGAAATGCTTCGTCCCACCGGTGATTTCCGCCTTGTCCTGCCCAAAGTGACACCCACAAGAATTGTTTAGAGTGAATCCAGAGAAACTTGGTCAGTCAAGAACTGAATATGCTCTACGCTGTTTTTTATGTCCATTATTTGCTTTTGTCTTCCGAGTTATATATGATCGAATCCATGCTGGGAGGCTTGTAGCTATGATAGCCATATCTTATTTACAAGTTGTGCACCTTTGTTGCTTGATGCGATGAACAATGTATTATGGCTTTAAGATTGCTTCATTTCTTTACATGTACGTGTCTCTTTTTAGTGGAACAGCGCATATTAAGTAGATCTTATTTGACTATATGCTGTTCCATAAGCTGATTTGACCATTCTCATGTAGACATATCATGTAGCAGCAATCTACAAACAAACAACTGAGCTTACTACTCCAAATCCAGGTTCATATCCCCCTAGCTTGGTATAAGGGCAAGATAGGATTATTTACTCCTATGTCATGTATGTCTCCTTGATATATTTATTTTTCCACTTTTCTCACTGGGACGTGTACTATATATGTGATATATATGTAGCACTTGCATGGTTCATCTGCGTCCTGCGCCCCCATTGAGAAAATAATGTCAGGCTAGAACCCTAAAACCGAGACATATATGCTAGGACAAGTGGTCAGGATCCCATTCCCATGCAATTTGTTACAATATATTAGTACTCTTTCAAGGCGATTATTGGTGCAGTACGTTGTTATGTGCACGCTTGTCTGTTTAGGACTTCGGTATACCATGTGTGTACGTATAAGTCCTTTTGTGATTCAACTTTCTAGTATTCAGAACCCCTAATGGTAACTTTCAGTAGCACTAAATTTATATATGGATAGAGTTTGTTTCGGTTTTGCACAAATAGAAAAGGGCACAAACCTGCCATCTCCACGGATTAAACGCTAATGGGTCTTCATAGATTTCGGGGTTTAAGTGCACTGCTGGAGGACACACCATCACTCCCCAGCCTGCCGGAATGGTGTAGCCTGCAGCCAGAAGTCCGGACATATATATAGGAATATCTAAGTATATTTTTTATTTAATAGTCTTACCGAAAATAGGAAGTATATATTCTCTGTTTTCAAACAGGACATGGTGTCTACGAAGTATTTACTGCAGGTATGTATTACTGTACCTTTGAACTCAATGTCTTGCAAGGCCTTCCGAAAGATACCCGGCACGATGTTTGCCAATCGTACAATCTCCAGTGTAACCTGCTTTCGTTCATGCATGAACACCGAAAGAACACCGTCAGTTTACAAAAATTGCATTTCATCAGTTCCTCAAATCCGGCCGTTTTGCCTTTGTTTATAGGAGTGCTTGTTCTTCCTTTTTTTTTTTTGCGAAAAATCCTAGTGATCCACATGCACACATGCATATGTTTGTGTCCCAGAGAACTTAGTTGCATACTATTAAGCTAATTAAGTACAAAATTTTCCTCCTCGTAGACCGTGCTATTGAATTGGTTTCACATGCACGAAACACTGACCATGCACTTTGCGCAATCGTCCTCTCGTTTTTTATGTCAAAGTGGTTATATACATAACGCCCTTTGTTACTGTGCCTGTAAGGCAAGTCTATGCGTCGAGCTAGCTAGCCTTCTTTAACAACGGAGCAAGCTGCGGTCAGCACCAATCCTTTCCGTGCCGTATCTAGGTGTAGTATAGCTAGACCCGGTCCATTAGGCTCACCTGAGACGTGAAGGTCATGGACTTGTACTCGGCCCACGTGAGCCCGGCATCCCTGTCCTCCCTGCTGCTGACAATCGCCTCATGCTCCTCCTGGCCACACAACACACACACAGATCATATAAAACATCATATGCATCTATATATCTTTGGTCAATTGTTTCCGGCACAAGGCACAGGGCCTTGTTGCCTGCGCGGCTGTGCCTGCGTGCACGTCGTTGGAAGTAAACAATTGCGTTCAATTCGCAGCTAGCTAGCCCCCTGCTGCTGCGGCAGCACGCACGCACGCAGTGGCAGTGTGCAGAGTGCACACTAACGACTAACCGTTAGCGCCTGGAGCACCGTGGGGTTGTCGGCCAGGAGCTTGACGCCCAGCGTGAGCGCCAGCGCCGTCGTCTCGAAGCTGGCGAAGAGGAGCACGAACATGAGGTCCAGCGCGATGGCCTCCGTCATCACGGGCTTCTCCCTCCTCAGCTCCTCGATCAGGACGTCCAAGAAGTCCTCGTTCTGCTGCCTCCCCGCCGGATCCGCCATCCGCTCACGCATCATCGTCCTCAGCACCTTCATCGCCTTCTTCCTCCCCTGCCGGACCATATACACATGTACATGCGGTTACTAAGAAGAGGCTAGAAGCCTTAGCCGAAGGGGATTCGTCTAGCTAGAACCACCATTGACCGTGATGAATTAGCTAGATAGCTTGCATGTGATCGAGTGAGTGAATGGTCGTATGTTTGACTGGATGAATGTGTGCTGTCTTGATTGCTCACTACGTACGTACGTTGCATCTATCGCGTCTCGCATGCATGCATGTGCGGTTGTTAATTTAGTTAGTTACCTGCATGCACTCATGGTAGGCTGTGCCGGGAATGTCCACCGGGAACGATATGAGTCCGCGAATGAAGGCCACGAAGTTCTTCCTCAGATCCTCCGACGACTTGGACGGCTCGTAGCTGATCAGCTTCTTCGCCGTAAGATCGAATATCATCTGCATGCATAGTCGTGCGAATCAGTAATCTAGTACTAGCTAGCTAAGCTGATTGAGCGCACGCAGTGTTAGTTAAATGAGAAGATATATGTGTCATCGATCTTCTTATTAATTACGTACGGCGGAGATGGCGTCCTTGAGGTCGACGGTGGGTCGGGTGGCCCAGGAGGCGAGGCTGGCGCGGCAGGCGCGGTGGGCGTCGGCGAGGAGGACGGCCCTGAGGTTCTCCTGGCCGTAGAGGCGGAGCACCAGGGTCTTGAGGTACTTGTACATGAAGCCATGGAGGGAGCCGACGTTGTCGCGGCCGAAGATCTCGGTGAAGGTGTCCGGGTACCAGCTCTCGAACAGCTTCCCCTCCTGCTGGAACACGTAGTAGTTCAGCTCTGGGTCCGCCGACACCACCATCGGCCGACCCACGATGCTCGTCTTGAAGATGTTGCCATACCTGTGTATACATGCACATCCATGCATCCAATTGTTCCATCACCAATGCAATTTGTTCCATCATTAATTAGTTATATATTAGCAACCTGATTAACAATTATCTATCTGCTGCTTGCATGGTTTGCACTCTCAGTAAGATAGCTAGCTAGTGTACCTGTCCAGTCTCTTCTTCACGAATGGGGAAACGTCACAGGTAGGATTCGGCGCGAAGAACTGCAAGGTCTCGCCGAGGAGAGGGAAGCCCAGGGATCCCGGTGGCAGCTGCCCGTTAGCTTTCGGGTGGCTCCACCTGTATGCCCACAGGATGGAAGCCGCCATGGCCACGGCCAAGCTCACAGCCCACACTGCTACGCAGACCAGTGATTCCATGGCCGGCCGCGCCGTTAACAAGGGTCTGGCGATCGAGTGGTGAGGTGACTACTCCTGACGCCAATGGCGCTTGCGGGCTGCAGACCACCGATAGGGTGCAGACTGCAGAGATGCAGAAGAAGAAGCTAGCTAGCTAGTGCAAGATATGGCTGCACAACCGAGAGCCGCGTGCTGGTTATATATAGCAGGAGGTTGCTTCGTTGGCTAAAGGTTTCTTCAGGCTTGCAGCATATGCTTACATAGGCAAAAACATAAAAATACAACAATAAGTGGAGGAGGAATTATTGTTGCCACAAAATCGCTGCCAGTGTTTTCCTTTTTGGCGGAAAAGTATCCACCACACCAGGAAGTTCGTCTCTTGGGTTGTTCTATTCTGAAGAATGTGCTACATGACACAGGAAATAGGCTCTTCTTCAGGTTTGGCTGGCCTGACTCCGTGTGGTTTAGCAATAGTAGACGACATGTACAGCGAAGGGCTGCCGGCGGTTCTCCAGACCAGGGATCTCCAGTCTCCCGGTTAGATTATGTCATCCATTAGCAGAAACAGGGCTACTTTTGGCTGTACTAGCTACGAGTAGTTTTCATATGAACAGTACAGGGCTACAGGCATATTCTTGTTAATTTGGTTGCACCTGCACTACTGCGCATAGTATATGTGTATATAAGCTCGAACAATAGACCTGATCAATAAGTTTGACAAATGGAGAAAAAATCGAAATTTGCAAAATGAAGTGATGGACCTCAAAATGAGCCATATTTCAAAAAACATATTATTATGACTCCTTTTGAGCTTTGACCATCAACACTTAAATGGACACATTGTATAGTGGTGACATAAAACACATGTGGCTCTATCCGCTTCAACTTATCAGCGCTTATTTTTAGCTCTAGAACAGTGTTGAGTCTGAGAAAGTTCCATGTTAAGGATGGCAAGCAAACACGTTTCTGGGAAGATGTTTGGATAGGGAATACCGTTCTTAAATTGAGGTACCCAGGATTGTTCAATATTATGCGCAGAAAACATGATAATGTGGCGCGCGTGTTGGCAACTATACCACTTAATGTCTCTTTTCGAAGAGCATTAGTAGGAAATAATTTACGAGACTGGAATAGGATAGTACAAACAGTAGCAAACTTGAATTTACAGGAAGCTAGAGATATATTCAAATGGTCTCTTACCTCAAATGGATTATTCACAGTTAGATCATTGTATCAGTTTCTAGTTAATAGTGGAGTTCGTGTCTCACAGGAAATTTGGCGCGCAAAATTACCCATGAGAATCAAAATTTTCATGTGGTATTTAAAAAAAAGGGGTTGTCTAACAAAGTATAACTTAGTTAAAAGAAATTGAAGGGACCTAAAGGGTGCGCATTTTGTAATATCACGAAAACAATTCACCATTTGTTTTTCCGGTGTGCATACGTTAAGTTCCTATGGACAGCAGTACACATGATTTTTGGGCATAGCACCACCCACTGACGTTAATGATTTGTTTAATCATTGGTCTAAAGCGGGAGGAAATACCCACAACTTAACTTTATTAACTGCAGTTGCGGCGTAATGTTGGTTTGCAGGTGTTATTACGCGAGACTTATTGGCTCCGCCTTTGGGCTCAGTTGCAGTACCATGAGGACCGTCGTCAAGAGTTGATCAATGCTAGTCGGACACTTGAGTCATCTTGTCTTCAACTTTTTTCTTCTCCCGGTTGAGGATCTATGTTTAGAATTGGCCCAAGTTGAACTTTGTGTTTCGACCATGTGTTTACATATCGTGTGTGTTCTGGCTTGTGCCGTGCTTTTGAGTGCGTACTTTGTAATAATGTGGCCTGATTTTATCCTCATCGGATGAATGAAGCCGGATAGAGTCTATCATTTATCTTAAAAAAAAAGGAACAGTGTTTTCTTTCACAACAAATCAGCATCAGCTAAAATCAACGTTTCTTTTCAGCCAAAACCATCAATTCATATTCCTATTTTAAAAATGTTGAAGACCATACTTATATATTATATTAATTGCAGTAGGTTTAAATAATTGTGTAGAAACAGTAATAAATACTTAGTCTATATGAAGATTATTAGGTTTTAAGTTAGGGTCTCTTTGCAATTTTTTTTACTTGGAAAATAAATTTTACACTAGAACTCCCTTTCTTTTTACCTGTTCTAATGTTTCAATAAATGTTCACTGTAAGGAAAAGTTTCAGTTTCCTAAAAATAATTAGGCTTTTGATGGATAAGGGTTATCATAAGTCTGGGACACGACATGTGGGCCGTTTGCAAGAAATTAAAGGAATTGAATATGCACCGTCACACTAGAACTGTAAAGTAACAGTAGTGCCAAGTTCAAGTTTTCAGTTGTAGTTTGGTCTTTGCTCGGCCACATCGCTTTTGATTTGGTGGCTTTTTGATCGAGTAGGACGTCACCATCGCAGGTGAAGTATGCACCCAACAGTGTCAGGGAGTACGACGCGTCGTTCTCCGCCCCATCCCAGCCTCATACGGAGTATATACTGAGTAGTTTATATTATACGCGTGCATTATATTTAAGGTCCTGTTTAGATGCACTTTAAAATTCTAAAATTCTCATTACATCGAATGTTGTGGCATATGCATAGGAGCATTAAATGTAAATGAAATTTTTGCATGTTTGCACAGTTTAGATGTAAATCACGAGACGAATTTTTTAAACCTATTTAGACCATGATTGGACACTTATTGAAAAAGATTCCTTTTCTAAATTCTAACGGTTTTGCGCGTCTAAACGGGGCCTAATTATCTGCTCGTGCTAGCTTGAATCCAGCATGCACACAGCACAGCGAGGGAGCTGTGTTTAATTAGCGTCCAGCGCGAGGCACCAGCTGATTAGATCGCAGAATCTTCCACGAACGTAAGCAGAGATCGGATACCTGATCCTATGCCAGTTGGTTCATCAGATATACGGGCATACGGCACCCTATTCCCTCCGTACTAAAAAATTGTCATTCTTATTTACCGAAGAGTTAAACAAGTTTAGCTTCATCTAGATATATAAGAAAGTGTTGATATAATATTTAATACTTTCTCTTATATAAATAGCAGATGGAAGGTAGGAAATGGTAGATGGCTGGATTGTACGGCTGGCTGGCTGATTGTTGTGAGAGAAAAATATTGCTGAATCACCTAGATAGGTTATTTCAGCCTTGCTATCCAAATCTGCCCCCTTTATAGGATTATAAATGAGCATTATAAAACTATCGCAGAGTTGTAGGATGGCTCTAACATAAAATGTTCTTTTCGAAGGAATCTGAATGATGCCCGCCTTCAATCCTGGTTAAAGGTAGTAGATTTAGTTTCTACTGTTCTTCTATTAAGTGAAGAAGATGACTTTATCTAAAAACATTACTTTATCTAAAAAAAGTGAAGAAGATGAATTGGTTTAGCAGTTTACTAGTAAAGGCACTTATTCTTCTCAATCCTTATATAAGATTATTAATTTTAAGGGCATTAAACCAATCCATGTGTACTATTGTGTGGAAGATCAAAATCCCTTGTAGAGTTCACATGTTGCTATGGTTAATGATCAACAATAAAGTGCTCATCAAAGATAATCTAGCTAAGAGAAGAAAAGTTGAAGATGAGGCGTGTCATTTTTGTTCAGAGGAAGAGACTAGTCACCGCTTGTTTTTTGAATATGTTGTGGCCAACAGATGTTGGGTCATAGTAGCGAATATAGCAGGAAACTCTACGATAGAAAATTCGACTGATGCAGGAAAGGGCAATGCTAAGGTACAAATATTACCTACTAGGTAATATCTCAAATGAATTTGAACCGTTGATTATTTAGATTTTTTAAAGTACATAATAAATTACTAAATCATGAAATTAATTTTTGTTTTCCTTTTTATCTTCTCAGATCACGGTGGCTAAGTACTGAGTGTTTGCATGGCCTGAATTGGCGGCGGTTGTTGCCGCAAGACTTCATTTAATCTTGCGGCAAAAAATTAATTGCCCGACGTCGCGCTATTGAAATCCAAATTGAATAATACCGAATTTTCAAGCTATAAATAAATTCAAATACAAAAATCATTAACTACAAAATTTTATAAATCATCGAGATCTATAACTTTTGATCATTTGTCCACTCGACTTTGTTAGAACAATTTAAAGTTTAAATTTAAAAACAACTTTAAATATAGTTTATCATGACACAGTGATTTCAAATAAAAAACTTGTCAACTACAAAGTTGTATAACTTTTTATTTTGTCCAACTTTTCATTTGAGTTTCTTTTGTCAATTCAAAATATAAATTTCAAAACATATCCACTCTGTTTGGCTGGCTGGTACGGTACGGCTGGCTGGCTGATTGTTCTGAGAGAAAAACACTGCTGAATGGCTGGCTGGTGCTGGCTGTACCAGCCAACCGAACAGAGTGATCAGCTTTAAACAAAATTTTCAAAGATTAAATTTCAAAATATGTCAACTTCCTCACGCACCTGAATCAAAAAAAAAAAACTTTTCTAATGCACGCATGCAAACAAATCTACTAGATGCATGCAAACAAATTTAAAAAGATTTTTCATATCCTAAATATTCTTTTTTATCCTATTTTAAAAATAAATAAATAAATAATGTAATTGAGATATTACCCAATAGGAGGTAAGATCTGATCGTGACCATCCAATCGAATTAAATGAACGGCTCATAGTCATTTGGGGTACCATAGCAATTCCCTATAGAAAAGTTGTGGATTAGTAATAAAAAGCATAACACTTTCAATATATTTAATTCATTTGTTCTTTGGTCAATTTGGAAAGTCGGGAATGAATTTTGTTTTTAGAAAATGGAGTGGAAAGGTATGAAGGTGCTTATCTACAAAATTTATGGGCTCTTACATAACTGGCTAGGCCTATATGTTCTGGGGAGCAGAGAAATCTTTTAATGGCTGTTATGAGGAAATTAAAAGTAGCAGCGAGGACAGAATTATGGCTTCCGGATGTTCCCAGAAGAGAGGATTGAAGATCTACAAGGGAATGATCGAAGAAGGTGAAAGAAGCAACACTTGCGAAGAGTGGGAGAATAAAGGCTCCGGCGACCTTCTGGTGGAACGAGTTTAATCGAAGCCTTCAACAATATGTAATAGGGATCAATAGTCTTTTTTTTCTCTAGTGCTTTTTCAGATACTCGGTTACTGTCTTTAGCGGTTATCGATGAACGGTTGCTCGGCTACCTGCCTACTGGTTAGCTACTGGGCGTTCTGGTTATCCTGAACCTAAATTGTGTTGTAAACGGTTTGGTCTTTTGATTTTAATTGAAAGGTCGGGGCAACTTTGCCCTTGAATTCTAAAAAGGTATTAATATTTATAGTGTATATTTAATGTCAATAGATAGATCGTTGAATATGGTTTTATAATAAATTTATTTAGAGATCAAAATATTGCTAATATGTTTTATATAGATCTTATCCAGTTCAATAAAATTTGATAAGCACGATTTCTCGTAATGACACTTTGACGGATGATTACTACTACCTGCTGATAGGCATACGCCGTCCAGGTCCGGGCACCTGGCAATATGCCGGTATATATCGCCTGCTCCTGCCGCCGGCCATGCATCTTGTCCGCACAGGCAAGTCTGTCGGTCGCGGTCGTGCCTCGTGCATTCTTGGGATGTTGTTGTTGTTCGTGCATGCACCTAGGGCAGCAATCAACCATACGCGCACGTACGTGTCATTGGTTACTACTTATATCCC
This sequence comes from Eremochloa ophiuroides, assembly GCA_038502445.1. Lineage (NCBI taxonomy): Eukaryota > Viridiplantae > Streptophyta > Magnoliopsida > Poales > Poaceae > Eremochloa > Eremochloa ophiuroides. The sequence continues at coordinate 66,671,170 of JAHLJS010000005.1, forward strand.
TGGATGGACATTGATTGCGTCGCACCGCCCCGGTGTATGATGATGAGCGGGTGGCCGGGCGCTCTATGTACGACTGGTCGACTGCACTGCACTTCCACGTATGAAACCGTGTGGCCGGCCGTCGGAAGCTGCTTGCTTCTTCACTAGCTCGCCACGTAGGCGGGCATGACATGAGCTTTGATGACAAGTCATTCGTGGGATTAATCTACTATCCATCAGTACTATGATTCAAAGAAAATGACATGCCGTTGCCACAGCCCGCAGGCCCTCTTCTGCCGACCGACGACGGTGAATAGTTTATTTATATCCAAAGACGACTGGACTTGGAGACGACGACGACCAAGGCCAGCTGAAAGAGCTCTGTGCATGCCGACGCCCGGGCGGGAGAGGGGAGACCGGGAGACCCATGCATCGAACCGAACCACTACGGAGCGCGGACTGCTGCACACGCACACCCGCGGCTCTGAAAGGCGCTGCTGCTGCCAGTAAAAAGAAGCCAACAAGCAGCACTGAACTTTGCCCCCTTCACCAGCTGACCGGTTCCATATTATGCCATTATGCATCGTCATGATTCCCTTGTTAAGATGAATCGTTGTTCGCGTGGGGAGTTTATTAGCGCCGGCCGAGGAGTTTACACCACGAGCAAGTAGATTCGTCAAGATATGCATATGGCCGAGATAAGCCAGCCGCAGAGTCTGCTGCTCCCTAACTACCGTCCGATCGTAACAGAATGCGCAGGAAACACACACTTTTCAGTGGGCGACAGATTGGATTCGCGCGCTAGTACGTCCAATATACGAGATCTTTAGCTGATGCTGATGATCGAGCTTCGCCACCAGATCCCAATCCCAACCGATCGATCCGTGACACTGAAGATAACCTCACCACAAGATAAGCAAGCTTGCTTGCGACTGTTAATTAGATTGCATCCACGCTGGTGAATCACAATGATGCCTGAATACTAACGATCTCAGCGGTATAGTTGCCATGGCTAGCAGCCTAGCTAGCACTACTCTCCAAATTATTATAACACTCATTGGTTTGTATGAAAGAATTCAAAACTATTTCATATGACGTCGGATGAAAAATCTGATACTTTGTAGTTAAAAACTTTTTTTTCATCGGAAATGGTTTAGATGTCTATATATTAATTATAAGTTCTCCTACCTATTAAACAATCCCGGAAGAAGAGAAAGTCAACATCAAAGTAGTAGTAGCACGCAACACAGGATCTGCAACTTTATAGTTTATTTTTTTCCCACTTGAGATGGTTTGAATTATCAAATATATAACACATGAATGTGAGCTTAAAATAGTAGCACCGGTTTGTTGTAATGCGTAGCTAATAAGATGGTAACTGGTAAGAATGCTACGCATCGTCGAGGTTGAGGCCATTGGCTTGAGTCACAGGAAATACACATTTTGTATTTTTTTTGAAAGAAAAAATTTTGTATTATTTTTCAATAGTACCACGCCAGTTCTGAGCTAGACCGACAGTGATCATGAATATGCTGCCCTAAAAAAGACATCGTACAAGCTCAACTCTCAAAAACAGACAGGGTAACCCCCTTCAGCAATTTAAAGTGGTTTTGTCAAAAAAAAAAGACATCACACTGCCCCTTAAACCCTCAAAAACGAATGGTAGCTCAAAGTAGGGTGCGTTTGGTTTGAGGACAAAGTTGGATGGGATATAACGATCCATGGATATATGGATAAGGATATCCATGATGGATAGGATAGGACGAGTCATATTTCTATTTGGTTGGAAGGATATCTGTTGGAATGGGATGAGCCAATTTTTTGTTTGGTTGAATGAATAGGGATGAACAAACTAATGTGATGACCTCTTGCCCAAACTGGTGAGGTTACCCTCTTATGCTTGAAACATACACAGAAGGTACATGATATATCGCACAAGACACATGATAGATATCCAAACAGGTTAACATTCATCTCATGTTAACATGCCCACATTAGCTTTCACAAAAATGAGGGAAAATTCAGATCTGAGCATAGAAAAATAATATAAGCACATTACAATTCTAGATCTATGCTAATCCAAATACACGAACACTCAAATTATCAATACATTGTAAGATCTGTGATAGGTTTCTTAAGATCAAGATCCTTTTCAAAAGGATTAGGGAGGGGAAGGGGAGAGGAAGAGGGTGTCGTACCTCCTTGGAAGACACCGGTACGTGTAAGGACCTTGATGTCACCAAGAGGGGCCTAGAGGGGGGGTGAATAGGCCTGGATGTTAGCGGAAGCTTGCACACGAGTAGATCGAGTCCAATCCCTAAAATCACCACAAATATGAGTAAGCAATGCAAATCACAAGAACACAAGTGAGACACCGATTTATCCCGTGGTTCAGCTCGCCACTAAGGCTTGCCTATGTCCACGTTGTTGAGGTAGCCACAAAGGCTTTGGTCTCTTTCGACCTTGACCTCGTTCTCAAGTCAAGAGAGTAAACTCTTAAGATGAGGGTGTTCCACTATATGTAGAGGGTGATAACAAACATCCCGGGGCTGCCACAATCGAGTTGGAAGCTCCCGGGCAACGCTTAGCCGGCTAGGAGCCTTGCTCCAAGAGTAATGAACACAATCCACCGGCTTGAACGCGAACCAAGTGCTCTAGGAGATGAAGAACAGTTGGGGCTGCTCTCTAATATGGTTTGGAGGCTCAAACTCTCAAGAAATCGGAGAAGAATCAAGGGGAGAAGCTTGAGGGGCTCCAATGGAGTGAGAGAGAGGGAGAGAGAGCTTCTATGGTTGCACCTGGGAGAGGGAATGGCCGAACTAGCCGTTGGGGGTGACGAGAGGTGGAAGATATACCCTTTTCTGCCAACGGTCAGATTTTAAGTCGCGGCAGTGTCGGGCCAGAGGCCGGCAGTGCCGCGCTGCCAAAACAGATCAAAATGATATGGAATTTTGTGGCTTGTTTTGGCAGTGGAAATTAGAATGTTTGGTGGAGACTAAAGCACTTGGTCACATGTTTAAGCTTGCGCATTGTATCTCCCTTTATAGTACGGCTTTTCCTAAACTCAAATTCAAAACATAGAAGAATTTAAACTCCTTTGAGCTTGTTGCCGCTGCACTTTACAATTTGGGGATTCCACCATCAATCGTATTGTCCTCTTTCTCAATCTCTCTCCATAATGGTTTGCGATCATCCTTGTCTCATCCCTTCGAGCCAATCCATCTTGAGAATGTGACTTGAACCATTCAACACATGTGAATTCAATTCATGGCTTCAAATCACTTTCACTAAAGATTTGATCCTCAACACAATATGACTCCTCATAACTTGATTAGTTTCTCGACTAAATGCAAGTACTCTCTTCTTCACTTTAGCCATGGTATCTCGGTCTGAGCTTTTGCTTACCCTTCACCTCCGCTTAGTACCTCGAAGCCCTTTCCTTGCTATCTTCACCCCATCAAGCCATACTCAAGTCACATCATATTAAGCATCCATTGAAAACCATTTCTTCAATATTGAGATTCTTACTTGAATATCTTCTAGATTTGAATGTTGAGATCAATCAAGCTTCACATAGAGTGACATATATAAATCAACATCAATATGGTCAAGGCCAATTCACGATTCCTTATATCCTCTTCATTTTGGCTTGACACTCCAAACAATCACTTCAATATCTATCATCATACTTCTAACTTGATCACTACTAATCCATTATCAACTCTTCTTGTTCATGAAAAACAAGTCGTGATTGAGACCAATCCAAGACTATCAACTCATGTCTCTTTTGCTATTTGCTAAATATGCTTGCTTTCTCTTAATGCTATGATATCCCACCATATAAGCCATCTCATCAATTCCATTTGCATTGTTGTCTTTCACTTGAACTAGAGTGTATCAACGATCTTCCAACACAACAATGCACAATATTGGCCTTCATTGAACATTATGTGGAGTACCATCAAGTTTGCTTTCTTGTTAAACCTTTGACACACTTAGCAAACTTGTTAGACCTTTAATTGTCTTGTCATTCAATTCACCAAAACCCACTAAAGGGCTAGATGCACTTACAATCTCCCCCTTTTTGGTGATTGATGACAACACAATTAAAGTTTACAAGAGATTGATAAATATAAGATTTTGAATCTTATGATATAGTGAAGCTCTCCCTAAATGTGTGCATTGAAAGGAATTCAAACTTTGGCCTCAAATGCCAAATGCACATATTTAAAAAAAAGTGTGGGAACTCTACTATATCTTAGCATCCGTGGGGTGTAAGATGTCATCAAGATAACCGTGATGCTCATGGCAGTTCATGCACACAAGAGTTTGCTAGTCCAGCAGAGGGCGGCACTGCCGCACCAGAGGGCGGCACTGCCGCACTTGCCAGCACAGCAGGTCAAGTCAAGCACCACTCAAGGCATGAAAGTCACACCCTAGCAAAAATAGTCATTATCTAGAGCATCAATTTAAACTATCCTTGCACACACCATACAATTTTGAATAATCTTATATGCCTCTCCTTTACCCCTCTAAATCCACATATCAATCTCTCCTCACACTTTCTCCCAATATTTCTCCTCCTTTGGCATTAATCTCCAAAAAGGATCTCTCTACCGAGAGGAAGAAATGATGGTAGACAAGTGAGGACAAGAGGTAGGTAAAAGTTTAGCATATAGGATCTTTCTCCTAAGTTTTCTACCATAACTACCTTGAATTGTTATGGAGTGTTAATTTGCTTGATTTTGAGAGCTGAGAGGGTGTATGATGCATGTTTTTAGCACAGCCACCTTGGAAACAACTTTAAAAGGATGCCGAGAATCCTTAGCAAAACTTGCATTTTTGGGTCGGTGGGGGGTGGGTGGGGAGACGGAGGTAGTACTTGTAGCTGATATGAACCTTGGATTTTTTTAAGATAAAAGAAAGTTTATATTCAGCTTCATCGACCTCGTGGTAGAATCAGACCAATTATTACAAAGTTCGATCCAGCGACCAACACACAAACCACAGAGTTCTCAGGCTTACAAATGAACACAAGGAAAACAAGACGGGAAGTAAAGTGTTGACTAATGAAGACCAATAAACCTAATCGATAATGATCCATTGGAATTAAAAAAATGCAAGGCTGAAGTCTCCAATTGCTGCCCAACAAGAGTCACCTGATCCAGTAGATCATCACGCCACTGCAGCTTTGCCCATTGCCGTAGCCAATGAGTTCCTTCTGAAAAGTACTTGCAAAAAAGTTCTCGATCTACATTTGTCAAAGACCACTTCGTTTCTTGTTAACTAGATTGTCCAGCATAAGCCATCCCTGCGGTTAATAACAATGAATTATGTTCGTTTCCACCCGCCTTAGACCAATTAACAAATAAATCATATATACTAAGGGGGGTGATAAGTCGAACATTAAGTGTATAGCGCACCACAAGAACTTAGCATAATAACTTTGGAAAGAAAAGGTGTTGAATAGTTTCTGCATGATAACAGAAGAAACATTTCGTGTCACCATTCCAGTTTCGCCGTGCAGATTATCCTTGGTTAAGACTTAAGATGACACCTCTCTTTTAGGTACCATAAGAATATTTTTATTCTTGAAGGAACTTTGATCTGCCATAAATCCTGTGAGACTCTGACCTATTTGACAGAAAAAGAACTAGGTGAATGTAATGTCCAAACAAACACGTCCCTTCTCCCCTATAAGTTAACATCTTGTAAAGAGGCAACAATCATGTACCAATCCCTTAGATTTGCACCCCCCAAATTTCGGCGGAAGGAAATGTTTAGTGGGATTGATGCAAGTATAGTTGCCACAGAATCCTGCTTTCTTCTCACAATGTTAAACAACGAGGGGAATTTATCTTTTAATGGTTGCTTTCCCAACCAGGTGTCCATCCAAAAACGAGTTTGTGTCCCGTCTTTTATTTTGAATGAACGAAAAGTCATGAAACTATTCTTTACATTCATTAGTCCTTTCCAGAAGTGGGAGTCATTGGGATTTTTGGTACAGCTCCCTAGAGTTTTATCTTTAATATATTTATTTCTCAATAATTCTTGCCACATGCCATCCTCATTAAGCAGCATGAATAGCCATTTACTCATCAGGCATTTGTTCTGTACGTCCAAATTATATATGCGTAAACCACCCTGAATTTTTGGTTGGCACATAATTTCCCATTTGGCCAGTCTATATTTACGCTTGTGATGGTCGCTTTGCCAGTAGAATCTCGATCTAAAGCAGTTGATCCTTTGTAATACTCCTTTTGGGAGTTCAAAGAAAGATATCATAAATATCGGTAAGCTGGAAAGCACCGAGTTTATTAGGACAAGCGACCTCCTACAGAAAGAAACTTACCTTTCCAACCACCAAACTTGTTTTCAATTCTATTCACTATTGACTGCCAATCCTTATTACTCAGCTTCCTAGTATGCATAGGTAAACCAAGGTACCGAAAGGGGAACTTACCCACCCCACATCCAAACAACCGCGAATAGAAAACCTCATGCTCTTTTGCTTTGCCAAAACAAAATATTTTGCTCATATGAAAAATAATTTTGAGCCCCGATAGTTGTTCAAACGTGCTTAGTATCAATTTCATGTTTATCGCCTTCTCAACATCGTGGCTCATAAAGATCACTGTATCATCCGCATATTGTAGGATACACAAACCATCTTGGACAAGATGAGGAATGACCCCTTCTATCTGGCCAACTTCCTTGGCCCTACCAATTAGTATAGCCAACATGTCTACCACTATATTAAATAGTATTGGAGACATTGGGTCACCTTGCCTTAAGCCTTTTTTTGCCTGGAAATATGAACCAAGTTGATCATTCACTTTAATGTTTACATTCCCTCCCTGTGTGAACTGCTGCACCCATGAGCACCACTTCTGTGAAAATCCTTTCATTGCTAAAGTTTGTTGTAAAAAGTTTTATTTTACTTTATCATAGGCCTTTTCAAAGTCGATTTCGAAGATTATTCCAGCTTGCTTTTTTGAATGTAGTTCATGAATCGTTTCACTAAGAATTACGGCACCCTCTATAATATTTCTTCCTGGGAGAAAAACAGTTTGTGTTGGTCTAATGATCTTCTGGGCAACAACAGAGAGTCTATTAGTCGCAACTTTGGTAAAGATCTTGAAAGAAACATTCGACAAACAGATCGGTCTGTATTGCTGAATGATTTTTGCATCTCTTTTCTTTGGAAGCAGAATTATAGTACCAGAGTTAAGATTATTCAGAGGCAGAGTTCCCACATGGAATTCCATAAATAGAGTCATCAGATCTTCTTTTATTAAATCTCAGAAGACCTGATAGAACTCAGATGGAAAGCCATTCGGTCCTGGTGCCTTATTGTGTTTCATTTGGAACACCGCAGCTCTGACCTCAGACTCAGAAAACACATCAGTTAGAAACTCATTTTCCAAATCAGAGACTTGAGGTATGTCTTGGACCTGGTGCTCCTCCAATGCTATAAAAGAGCTCTCCGAGGGACCAAACAGGTTTTTATAATAGTTGGTAATATGCTGTTTTAGTTGAGCATCACCTTCTATTATATTGTTACCATCCTCCAGTTGAAAAATATGAGTTTTTCTATGCCTACCATTAGCCACCAGATGATAATATTTAGTATTAGCATCACCTTTCAGTAGATGTTTCACCTTTGCCCTTTGGTACCATTTAATTTCCTCTTCCCACAGTAGCTCAGCCAATCTCTCATTTAACACATGTTTAAGATTTAATTCCATCTGATTAAGCTGAGAGAGTTCTCCCTTTTTGTCTAACTCATCGAGTTTGACTAACAATTCCTTTTTTTCCCTTCTTATAAGCCCCACTCCATTTTTTGCCCAGCCTCTGAGGTACTGGCGAAGCCTCCTGGTCTTCGCCTGCCACCTTTCTAACGGGCTGCCTTCGACAGTCACACTGAGCCAAACATCTCGCACCATGTCACAAAAACCTTCCCTAAGCAACCAACCCAATTCAAATTTAAATTGGGGTTGATAAGCCGACGGAGGACTATTTGTGCAAATTAAAAGTGGAGTATGGTCGGAAATCTCTCTGCTCAAAGATGTTGCAGTTGAAAGCGGATACTTAGACTCAAAATCCGTACAAACTAGAATCCTATCTAGTTTTTCGAAAGTCTGATTTTGTAAGCGATTAGCCCAAGTAAACTTTCTTCCTATCAGCTCTAATTCTCTAAGATTTAACGTATCAATGACTGTATTAAAAAGAAAAGGCCATCTAAGAATGCTCAAGTTGCAAGACAAGTAAACATGCCTCGACAATGTGCAACTAGTCAAACAAGATGATAAAGGCGTCATCTCTGAAGTCTGAATGTACTAAAACTGTTGTTAAGTTTGCAACTTTGGAGCTTGCAGTAGCTCAAGTGACAGTGTGATACGGCACACACAAGCGAAGCGACCCCACTGATCCAATAGTAGTAGCACACTAGAACACGTACTGAGCCTGTTAGAGCTGTCACTTGTGACTTGTAGCTAAGACAAGTAGACGACTGATTCCTGTGGCGACTGTTGAATTGCTACCATATCGGTCTATCAGGATCCGACCACCCAAGACATGACAACATGCCCCATCCAAAAGTGAACATGCCAGCAGAGGCTAGTTGCCCCATGCATGCACTGTTGTATCAGGCTCTCTAGTGGCAAGTTGATCAACCCATGCTTGCATAGTTGTATTGCATAGATTCAGGTCGTCGCCCATCAGTAGCAAGCATCTATTACAAGATACTGTCTCACTCTCACAGTCTCACTCGCCCTATTCTGAAAGCTTGGTTTCAGACAAAAGTGACCAGTGCAAGTTTCGGAGTTGCATGTCGCTGAAGCCTGAAGGAATACATTGGCTTGATCACACGGATCATCTTTCTCGTGGCTAGGCCGGTCGAGAGGTTGGTCAACACTCAACTCAATCCTCGGACTAGCTCCTCTCGGTCGTCTCACATCCTTGAAGCAACAAGTGCAACTTGTGAGTTGTCCCATTCACTTTGAACAATTTTCAAGATTGCCGCTCTTTGAGTAAGCTGGTTATCCAAGTGAAGTTCTTTTACTCAATTCAGCTTTCGGTTTGACCCATAAAACGGTCACCTTTCTTTGTTATATCTGCGCTGTTTGCCGTGCGGACTTGCCCCAAATTCTTCACATTTATGCTCAATCAGTGAAGCGTGCAAACCGCTGTTTAGCCAAAAATCTTTTTGGGCTTGTTTGGGCTGAAATATCGGCACAGCCGCATGATTTACCCTAGCAAGCCCTTAATCTGCCAATGAGGCTATATGGGCTTAAAAAGGCAGCCCAACAAACGTACCGCGCAACAAGACATGGTCCGGCATTACTGAAAAATAGCCAATAATGACTGAACAAATTAACTGTTTACTGCAAAACTGATGAAACTTACTACTAGTACCAGTAGATCTTAGAATCATTTGTCGGCGTGCTAGCCTCCATAAAGAATCCACAGATGAGTTGTACTATTGGAAACTTCGTGCAGTCCAACAACATGGTGAACGGGGGATAGGATCGGAGAGAACAGAGACCTGTTAGATGGCCTACTGTCCTGTCAAAATGTGTCTGGACCAATTCATTCCGGGCCCTATTTGCCGTCACGACTGTTGGGGCCTTTCTCCATAATTTGGGATTGGGACCAGAAGCAGTGTTCTTTCATGTCATGAATAGATCTGAAATCTTGAATCCAGCACAGACAGCAGCACAGGTTAATTAGATTACAAAAGAAAATTACATAGAACAAAATTGTAATGCTAGAATGAACCCAGTGCTTATCCGGGGTGACTCGCAACAATGACTTCTATTTACCACTTGGACACAATGTGGCAATTGAAAGGGAAAAAAAACTTTGCAGGGACCAGGGGTCTTTCTACCTACCCTTCCATTTTCCCCCTGTTACACCATAGGAGACAAATTTCCTATCTGAGCAAGTACCGTCCAGAAAGAACAGTCAAGAGAACACTAGCTCAAGGAGTTAGAAATGGCGATATATAAATCCAAACATGAAAAATGCTTATCGACATTGAGAAAAATTTTTCTTCACAGTCCTGCTACTGCTGATCTTGGTCCTGGGCAGTCCAGTACGTCTTGACAACCAGGAGGATCTTCTCCCTGACGAGCGGGCCGTCTTCGTGGTCGACGATCTGGCTCTCCCACCTCATCCCGTCCGCCACGCTCTTGACCTTCACCAGCATGTCCACGTCTTCCCTGATGATCACCGTTCCCCTGGGCCTCAGGATCCTGTCCATCTCCAGAAGGATGCGGTCCATCTCACACCTTGCGAAAACAAGGCAAGCAGAACCATACCAAAATGCATCAGTTTCCTGCGTCTTCCTGCCTGCCTGCCTGTCTGATCATAATGCAGGTTTGCTCGTCAACTGATGATTGATTGATTTACCTGTTCTTGTACAGGGTGAACACCGAATCCGCATGGATGAGGTCGTAGGTCCTCGGGTAGGTAGACATGCCCTCGCACCTGCAGTGAATGCAATGCAGCAGCAGTGGGGTGAGATCGACCGCGAAACCTCAACCGACCGTCGGCGCCACCGACACACCGTCGCCCCATTCATTCAATCGCCGCCGCTGCGCCGCTGGCGGGGGGAGGACAAGGAACTCACTCACTCACTCACTCACTCACCAGTCCTGGTAGCTTCCGATGAGGCCGCGCTCGTAGATGGCCCCGAGCGTGGTGGTGTTCCCCAGGGTGGGGACCATGTTCATGACCCACAGCGGGTCGCCGGCCGCCGCCAGCGCGGCGGCGAACCCGCCCAGGCGCGCGTTCATGTCCAGCACGTTGCGGTACCGCCCCTTCTGCTCGAACTGGCTGACCACCGACTTGTAGTGCGAGACCCTCTTCCGCCACAGCTCCGTGTCCTGCGCGAAAGACCTGGCCGTCACGCCCCTGATGGCGCCGCGGGACACCCTGGGCGGCACGGCCGTCAGCCGCTGCGGCCATTTCTTCACCGCGCCGCCTGCGACGTCGTCGTCGGCGCTAGAGACCTCCGGCAGCGGCGTTATGCAGGCCTCCATCTTGTCGTACCATGCGGCGTCGGGGTTCTGGCGGGAGCAGAAGGGCGGGGACTTGGTGGTGCTGGAGGCGTTGCGGGAGGCCTTGCAGTGGGCGTGGTTGTAGGGCTTCTGCCAGACGGCGATGTCGCCGGCCTCCTTCACCTTGGTCCAGCAGAGGCTCCTGGCGACGGCCTCGATGGCCTGCTGCTCGGCGTTGAGGTCCTCCTTGGTCCGCTCCCACCCTTTCCAGTACTTCTTCCAGTTGATTGGCGGCCCGGACAGGATCCAGTACCCTCCGGGACGCAGCACGCGGTCAACCTCCATCAGGTACAGTCCATCTGCACGTAGTGGCATTCGGTACTGAGAGTGCTGACTGATGAGCTAAAATGGATGGAGCGTGCGTTTGAACAGTGAGTGAGTGAGGTTCGTCAGCTTGAGAGGCCGTGCGTCCGTGCATACCGTAGAGTTGCCAGGGGATGAGGCAGCGGGAGCAGTGTGCCATGTCGAAGGCGCGGGCTGGGTAGGCGAGGCGGTTGGACGCGAGCACGCCGATCATGGCCGGCACGCCGCGCTCCAGCGCGAACTGCACCTGCGCCTCGTGAGAGTCCCGCGGCGCGAACGACATGGCCAGGATGTCCCGAGACAGCAGGTACGCGCCCCAGCTCGCCACCTGCACAGCACAATTTTATTTTTCCCGTCACAAAGAAGCAGAGCAGAGTACACAATTTTCCCCCGCTGCCTGCCTTTTTACGTTAAACAGAATATCGACATTTGTGCGCACAAGCAGCGCTGCTCGGAACTTCGGAAGGCACAAGAATAGCACTCTAGCTACTGTACTCACGAAATTGTTGCTGAACTTGAGTGAAAGGATCGGACAACTAGCTTCTCCAAATTATCCAATGCTGTCTGGAATTGGAACTAATTTTACTAGGCATGTTTGTAAACCAGTACTGCTGCATACTATTTTGACGTAGGAGTAGTACCGATGTGCTGCGTAGTGTCAATGTAATCCAATTTTCCTCTCCCCAAACTAGCAAGAGACTGGCCTTCTCAAGTCAACGCTTAATTGGAATGTCTCAAATTAGATTTTCCAATATAGAGTAATCCTGTCGACGCTCGTCGGTCGACCCCATTTTGACCAAATCCAGTAATTTCTGCATCTAACTAACGAGCTGAGCGAGAGTGCCTAGAGTAGAGTATTACTTACCCCGCATCCGGTGTCGAGCGCGGTGCGGATGGAGCCGTCGTGGAGCGGGATGAGCTTGCCAATGTCGTCGATGTAGGCGTCGGCGCCGTTGGGGAACATGGTCCCGCCGCCGGGGAACCTGAGCTTGTCGCCGTCGACGCGGATCCAGTTCTGCACCGCCTTCTCGACGGTGAGCTCCTTGTGCGGCGCGTTGGCGAACCAGGCGACGTCGCGGCTGGCGGGCCACGGGAACGGGGTCCGGTACCCGGCCGGCGCCGGCACCAGGCACCGCAGCCGCTCCCGGTCCGACGCCGGGCAGTGCCGCTCCCGGTACACCAGCCGGTCCCGCGGGAACCGCAGCGACCGCTCCACGTCCTCGCACGGCGTGTACTCCGAGTACTTGGCCGGGCACGCCGGGTACCGCCGCGGCGCGGCCGAGGAGGACGAGGCGGCGGCGGCGTCAAGCGCGTCGTCCGCCGCGTGGCGCGCGGAGAAGTCGAGGGGCGGGGGGCCCGAGCGGGAGCGGGACGGCCGGGTCCTCCTCTTCGGGGTGGCGGCGGCGGTGTTGGTGCAGGCGACGGCGGTGGCGGTGGCGGTGGCGACGGAGACGGCGGGAGAGTCGGATGGGGAGGCGAAGCCGCCGTGCTGCCAGACGCCGAGGAGGTAGGAGGCGGAGCAGAGGATGAGGACGGCCACGACTGGCAGGAACGTGGGGCGGCCGCGCGCGGCGGAGGGCGGGATGTGCAGCTTCGTGGCCGCCGAGCGGACCCCCATGGCGTGGCGTCTGCCCCCGGCACCGCACCGCTCCTGCCTCGGTGCCAGCTGCCGCTCCCTCCCAGTGGAGGAGTGCCGCTGCTGCTTAAGAGCGTGCTTGCCTGGGCATCAATCAGCAGCCTGGTTGTGGGTTTAGGCGGGGACACGGGCTTACTGTTGGAGTATTTGATTTGGATGGCGACACGGCCGACGGGACGGGTGCTTGGTTAGATGGGAGGTGATTACAGGGGACGATAACTTTGACCGCACACGACGAGTGCTCTTCCGTTTTGACGGCCGCGGTGCGTGGCTCCAGTCCAGCTGAGCTGGAGCTACGACTACGACTACTGCTACTGGTGTACAACTACGGCTCTGTTCGGTTCAACTAAACGGCATATATCTTTCAGCTCTGGAAGAGTATTTCTCCTCATAATAAATCAGTTTCAGTCTAAATCAGCTCAGTTTTTCGGCTGAAACGAACATAGCCGTACTTGACAGTGAGAGTGCGTGTGACGAGCACTGACATTGTAGGAGTACATATGGGAAATAGTAGGAGTTTTTGCTAGTACAGCAAGGCTTAAAAGCTGCACCGTGTTTGCACCTGCATTGTATTATCGGAAATAGGGGCTGCATTTAGATTGATTTGGAATTTAGAATTTTGACACTATAACAGCGGAGAAATTTTTCCAATAAATATCTAATCTAGTCTAAGTAGGCTCAAAAGATTCGTCTCGTGATGTATATGTAAACTGTATAAATATATAAATATTTCATATATTTAATATTCTATATACGTGCCGTAACATTGATGTGGTTTAAAGGTGGACCCAACACTCTAATAGAGCCTGGGCGAAGCTAAAGAACATCGATAAGTTCACGTAGTTTTAAGCTTGTCACAAGAGTGATTTGACTAGTACCACAGTGTTCATCGGTGCCGGAGCCCGGGAGGGCGCTCAGGGTCGTCGGGCCTAGGGTCCGCCACTGATGTGACTAGATATAAACTATGCAAATATAAATATTTCATCTATATTTAATACTCTATGTATGTATCTAGTGATTAGATATAATTGAAAGTTGCAGGATATTTAAACAAGTTCCAGTAATTTTTGCTAGTACAAGAAGGTTTATTAAATGCTGAGCCCGTGACGCCATTTCCAATCTCGGCGGCGCTCATGTGACATGCCGCATCTTCCTCACGTTTCTGTGTTTGTCTTTACTGTGACCCCCTTCGAGGAATTGAAAAAGGGAGAATGACGCTAGCTTGGAAACATTCGCCGAGGCAAAAGTATAAACAATGGTTAAATCAGGAAACAAAGCAAGTGGTTGGCTAAAATTGGTTCCTATCGTGACGTCGCAGCTGGAGTAGCAACGCAAAACCGCACAAGGGACGAGGCACTCAGGCTGCTGGCGCACGTGGGTCGGGTCCGCCTGGCTCGCGTGCACTGCAACGGCACCCTCCTGCCCTCGAGCTCCCATATACAGTGCAGTACGGTACCTGTGCTCTCGGTACACTGCCGCGGTACCGGTGTACGGAGTACTACCGCGCAATGAGACCTCGATATATCTGCAGGTCGGCATCAAGCCATTAATGGTACCTTTTTACTGCGGCCGCGACGGTACCGCGCAAAGCGACCCTGATACAACCACGGTAATCATTCAGCCGACGCACATTAGCGTAGATGTAGGCCAATCAACAGCCAGTGCCACAGGAGACTGAAAGGGATCGTCGACCCCAGCAGTCTGACTAGGGCGTCGCGCTTCTTCTCGTCGGCCTCGAGCAACCACTATATGCACCAACAGTGCCGAGCTAGAGCCAATTTAAGAAGGGTGTGCTTACCTTGTGGGTACATAGATTTTTATTTTGAGAGTGCAAATATGATGAAAATTCAGAGGCTATCACTATTTTTTCAAATTTTTGTGGGTGCAGGTGCACCCAAAACTCCCTATATAGATCCGCCCATATGCACCAAGTGGTCCGTATGCGTAGCTTTTGTATCAGTAATCTATAGTTATTGTTGTCTTCACAATGTATATGGAATGAGTAGTCCATACGTGAGAGATGGGGAAGAGAGAGTGCAGAGAGAAAATCATTTGTTTATTCCTTATGGGCAGCCCATAGGGCTATGCGTACCTTTAACTATGGACTGCTCTATGAACTATCTCTACAATGTTTCAGCTAACTGATAGATAATTTTTTAATCACTATGGACTGCTTTACTGCAACATTGTGGTTGCTTAGCTCCAACGCAGGCAAGCACTAGCTGTTGCCTCAACAAAAAGTTACCGACCATGTAGGAAAAGAAAACTGAGGATGATAGTCTTCCAACGCGGGCAGCTTGATCCACTATTCTCCTATCACTTTCACCAGACCCATGACATATCTTTCTTGTCCTCTTTTTTTCTAATGCTCACTCTAGAGGAAGCAACGTCATGTTTGAGCAGCTCTTCACCACCCAATGCACTCTTTAGTTGTTGCCCCACGCTTTTCTCTGGCGAGGTAATGTCACACCCAATTTTAAGGATAAAATTGAATGAACCAACTTATGTGCGCCCAGAGATCAATCACACACATAAGCGACTACATAGTACCATCACAAGGTTCAATATATAACGAATAATATCACAGAGTCTTTACATAAATAGTAGCGGACTAATAATTATAATCTCTCACGGAAGCTCCAATTCATAGGGAAATAGTTGACTGGTGAACCACAATCCTAGTAATCCTCAGAAGAATCATCATAGTCATCTGTTACCCATCCGGGATTTTTATCCAAATATGAAAAATAAAGCAAGCGTAAGTACATGTCGTACTCAACAAGAATAACATGGGTTTATGAGGCTCAAATAAGGCAAGACACTGGTTTGACAGCGGTTGTTTTTAGTTGATCATGTTTTAGCAATTTGAGTAGCAGCAATAGAATATACCAAGGAACAAGATTTGCAAGATCATATAAACATGATAATTAATATGGAATAAACATCAATAGAAACTCCAAATAAATCAATATTAAATTAGTTAAGTTCCTGTAAGACGTCCAAGGCCGCTCGTGACCGTGTGCACGGCTGATATATCAGTTTTACACTCTGCGGAGGTTGCACACTTTCACCATAAGTTGTGATTCCCATATGCCAAGGGTCATGACTCCCATGTCACCTCACCAAGGAAGTGCGGCAGGGTACACTATGAAGTCTTTCAAAAGCCTTCCTAACATGCCACTAATCAATCCGGGCGCAATGGCAAGGGGTGGTAGAGCCCTCCTTCTAGTGGCACACACACGCAACAGTACACACAAATACAGGAGCCGCAAAACAACCAGCTCGACAAGGAACCTTTCAAGATTAACAATATGATAGAAAGTAACTTCATACTTAACTAAAGTCAGAGCCATATGACCCTCATGGTTGCGCTGTAAGTCCCGGTGTCATACTTACAGATAAGTCCTTAGTCCATGTTGCTAAAAAGCATCTTTTAAATCTTTATTTCATAATTAATTAATCAAGTTCATAAGATCATGACACCATCAAGCACTAGCATCACTACTCAAATGCAATCTCATAGGTAACAAGGATCAAGTCATCAAAACTTAGGAATAAATACTAGGGTTACCAAGGTAGACACATGCATCATGAATTTAGTGATTTAAGGTGAATAGGCAACAAGGATGATCCATGCTATACTTGCCTTGATCAAAGTGCTCTGGAGAACTTGGATCCTCAGTGTACTCTTGATCACCAACGTATTGCTCACCGTCTGAACTCGATCATAAAATCACCACACAATCATCGAGGCAATCATACACGAAGCAAACAAGATCTATATTAGAAACAGTACACCAACAAGGGGAAAATAGATTGAAAAGTTTATAAAACCAATCTACGCGTCGCTACGATTTCAACGATATAAAGATCACGAAAATCGGAGTTCAAACGGAGAAGTTATGAAATAAACAAGTTTTACTTTAATAAAATAATAGATTAAATCTAATCTCGAATTTAAAAGTTGAAAACATGAGTAACAGCAGCATCATTTGATAGATAACAAAATTACTGAATCTAACGAGACTTGAACGGATCAAATCGGAGTTAAAACGAATAAAATATGGCCGAAATAAACTGAGTGGCAAATCTGTAAATATTGAAAACGTATTTTTGAATCTAAACCGAGGAAAATACGTTTTCAAAACAGGAAGACGTAATCCAAGGAATACGCTTTGGGCTGCGGGTTGAGAGGTTAAAAACTCGGGGTCTCTTTTGAATAAAGGCCGGCGAAGGGGTATCTCTCACTGTGAGCCGTTGGATCGGCCGTGGACGGCGTAGGTTAGCTCGGGGAAAAAGAGGGGCGGCCTTGGTCGCCGGAGTCGGGCGGCGCCCGGCCGGTTCCTCGCCGGAAGATGGCCGGAGACGGCGTTTTTGGAGCTTGGAAGCTCGGTTCACCTCGGGATCTGGTCGGGGAGTAAGAGAAGCTCAAGCTAAACCTATCTATGGTTTCGGTTGCCACAGAGATAGTTCGGAGAGGATGCGGCGAGCTCGGTGGCGGAACTATGGCGGCGGCGAAGCTCGGCATCATGGCTTCAGTGCACAAAACCGAGGAAGAAGGGGTCGGGAAGATCCCTGACCTTGCTGCGAAGCTTGGAGGGCAACCAATTTTGACGGAGAGACTTCTTGTTGGCGAAATCAACGGCGACGGCGGAGCTCGGGGCGGCGGCGGTTCTGAGGCTGCGGCTAGGGCAAGATTGGAGGGCGTGGCTTGCTCGGGAACTTGTGGGGAGGGACGGCAGAGCTCGGCCGACCTATATAGGGGCGCGAGGGAGGCGTAGGAGATCTGGACTCGGGAGATTCAGTGGTTAGGATACGGTCGGAGGCGGCAACCGTGCTCGGTTCGGGCTCTGTCCAGAAGAAGGGGACGGCGCTGTGCCGTGGGCCCGACGCGTCAGTGCCAGTAGGAGGGGGGAGAGGGTCACGGCTTCCTTTTATGGGCCGGTGGAGGCGGCAAGGTACCTGGTGGCCGGGTCGGCCACGACTCCGGCGGGAGTCCCGCTCGCATACGAGCCGGTGAAGGAGAAGGCTCTGCCTTGCGGGCCCCGGGCGGCAGTCACAGAAGGGAGAGGGCAGGGCACACCTGAGAGAGGAGCTGGGCCGGCACTGATGCTAGGGCTCGGCCCATGCGAGGAGAAGGGAAGAGGGGAGGGGGCGGCAGAGGAGCTGGGCCTCGACTGGGCCGAAAGAGAGGAGGGGTGAGGTTTCTGTTTCCTTTTTTTTCAACTCATTTTCAAATAGGTTTTCAAATACATTTGAATAATTTCAAATCTCAATAAAGTGCAAATCAAACAAAATATCTTTGAGCAGCATGGATGCAACAAATCATGTTTCTAATTCCTATGATTTATTTTAATTGCTAAAAATTATTATTTGCCAGGTTAATATGCCAAACAATTGCATAAATAAATTAATTTTTCCCTATTTTAATAAAAGCAAATTTTAGGGTGTTACAGGTAACTAGTTCTTCTGCAGGGGTCTCTGACACCCTGCGAGGCCACTACTTTCTATGCCTCTGTTCGCTTCAGCTAAAAAACTGAGCTGATTTGGACTGAAGCTGATTTGTTGTGAGGGAAAATACTGTTTCAGAGTTGAAAAATATGTGCTGTTTAGTTGATGCGAATAGAGTCATAGACATCGAGACAGTAGTCCACTCTTGCGCGTTGGGGAAGCCCTCAGGAGGCATGGAGACTGTCCCAGTTGGAGCGAAAAGGAGCTTGTCCTTGGTTGCTTTGCATGAATCCTGTAGACTGTCGAGTTTGGTTGCTTTTCTCCCTTCCTTGCTGCCTTGCTCTCTGATTGATTACTCTGAATTCGTCACGTACGATACGTTCGCCTTTTAGTAGCGGCACTATGTACAGTGTACGGAGTACTAACCGAACATTTGTACCTACCCGTGCTTGTGTACGTACATGCCGGCGTCGTCTGTCGTGCGGTAACTTTACCTTGGCCCTCGGGGGCTCACCGTGCACGGTCCCCCATGAACGGAACACGTCAAAATATGGAAGTCTGTCTGGCGTGGACGCTGTCGGGTGTCGGCACAATATTTCAAGGAACGGCTGGGGGCAAAAAAAAAAAGAGTAGAGACACCGAGACAGGCCCCCACATCAAAGCCTGTGCAGAGCGGTAGACAACAAAACAGAATCATCAGAGGTCCCCCGATGCGCGGCCCATGGACAGCAAAAAACATCAAACGGCCACGTAGTTTGAAGCCTCTACCATGCATGGCTCGGCCCAGTTGACTGGATCCCCTGCTGCTAGCTCGGGCCCCCGCCCTCCAACAGCATTCGGTCCATTTGTATCCATCGTCCCCAGCCGCTCGGACGGGCTAAACAGCGAACGTTCAGGCGTTTGGAATCAGGCGATTGATATTTCGAGCACTGCTTATTTCTTTTTTTTTTTTGCAAAAAAAGTATTTCCGTATGTTTCCATTTCTGGACAAGCCATGTGCACCAAGTTGTTTTTCAAACTTTCTGCAAGCTCTCGCTGTAACCCGCATGTTTCCCAACTCACAGTGACGTCACATCATGTAAACTAAAAAAACAAAACATTTATTTGTAATTGAATATAACTTCTGAACGGTTTATCTATTTCAAATCCGTTTGCACCAGTATGTTCCTCATGATAAGATGAACAAAACTAGACCACACTTGTATATGTTTCGAAAAATTTATTTCATTAATAACTTATATACATTAACTTATAACATATAAGTTATATATAAAAAATTATGAAACATAACTCATGTACGGAGGTTATTAAAAATAAGAAAACGGATGAGCTTATAACTTATGCTGAAACTTATAAATGCAAAGGTTATTGAAAAAAAAAAGAAATAAAATAACTTATAACTATACTAAAACTTAGAAACACAAAACACAACTTATACACAAAAGTTATCAAATACAACTTGTATACCTAAGTTATATGTTCTAAGTTAATACACATAAATCGTTATTAAAAAATTCTTCAAAACATGTACAACTAGGGATCTAGTTTTGTTCGTATCGTCGCTTGGAACACACCTGGTGCAGGCAAGATTAAAAATAAATATGCCTTCCAGAAGTTATACCATTTTAAAGGAAAGTTGAGGCAACCAAAAAAAAAACTTCGCTAAAAAAGGAAAGTTGTGGGGACGGGCTGTTGATTCCCGTCCCGATGAACGCTCGCGAACCAGCGTTTTTGGAGCCGCAGCAGCTTCCCTCTATCGTCCGTTCCTGCCGCAGTTGCTCTTTCCGGTAAAGCCGCCACATTCATCTCCAGTTGTCCACTTGGATGACGTACGCGCTCCTTGGTACTCGCTCGATCCCGTCAGGTATGTGCCATCGGGATTCTCGTCAGTCGTCAAAGCCCGGAGGATTTGAATGGGCGCGCCCATATAATACGGAGTACTTCCCAGAACAAGCAATCTGTGCAGCTCTTTTGGCTTCTTTCTATCTGAAACTTGCTGAGCGATATTGCTGACAATCTGAATAAACATTGGTACCGGTTTCGTACTGCTGATAAACTGAAACTTGTTCCACTGAATAAACAACCTGCTCAATACTTGTTCTGGTGCTGCTCTCGAGTTCGGTGGTCGAAGCAGTAGCTTGACAGTAGCATAATACTTCGGATTTAACATTTCTATCGCATGTATAGTCTCAGTTACGATAATGATCCTCGTACCCTCTGCCCAAATGCGACGTTCGTTTACCTCAAAAAAAAAATGCGACGTTCGTGGATGGACGTATCAACTAACTTCCCGTGTGTTACAAGTGCTCCTGCATTCATTTTATCTAACTCTGATATATTCCGTGTATCGCTCATCTTCACGAGACGGGAGCTGAAAAGAAGCATTGAAAGGATGGAGGCTGCTTCGACAAACATCCAGACAATTTCTAATTGCATTATTTTACACATAAATATATTTAGATAGATTTCAAAAAATATTTTTACGATTTTTTGGGTATTTGCTTAAAAATTACTAGTCTTATTTATATCTCAATGAATTTTCAACTTAATCTGATTTACCCTCTTTGACATGGTGCCACATCATCAAGCCCACTATCAAAACCCCTAGGATGTAAAAACAAATGGTTCAAAAGTTGAGGTATATGAAAAAAAAAGTCGTATAGTTGATTGGGGAGAAAAAACTGATGATTGTGATAGTTTTTTTTAAGACATGATGATTGTCATGAGTTGAGGAGGTAATTTAATTTAGACTTTTTCTGGGAAAAAATAGGTGTTTGAAGGCACAGATGAAACGGCGCATCCGGTGGACTGGGCTACTGCTAGAGGTGGCCCAAGCCTGAAACCCGCTGGGGTCCACGTCCAATGTTCCGCAGATCTGCAAAACCTGCGGCCCAACGGCAAAGTTTTCAGGCATCACACACGGGCTGAGCCATCATCGCCACACCCTTCCTGATCAGGTGTCATTGAGAATTTGTGAAAGCTCACCATTCTGGTTGATTATTTGCTCTAAAAAAAATCTGGTTGATTATTTTGAGTGGTGTTTACCGCTTACTTCTGGAGCTAGCTTTACGGGTGTATGTAGCACCAAAACTATCTCGGTATATCCTTTATAGTTTATACAAATAAAAAGATTTTGCAGACGCCGACAATCTGAAACAGGCAACCAAACGCCCCCATGGGGACTGGAAGATCTATACTGAACGGAAGAAATCAAAGTGAACGCTGTCGTCGCTGGTTACAAGTTACAACTGCTCCGCCAATTGACTTCCATGTTCAGTTCCAGAACGTTCCGATTTTCATCATATTTTATCAGCAAATAACACTACCTTCTTTGCGGTCACATGCACGAATTACGTGCCAATAGAAGCAATTGAAACTGAGAAACCTCATGCATGCAAGGATTGGAAATGTCACATCGTCACCACTTGTACGTTTGAAACAAGGTAGAGATCGACATGGTCATTGGTCCCCTGGCGGCCCGCACCTTCCGTCGCATTCTATGAATGAAAAAATACTCAGGGGGTGTGCGGAACGTGTTAGGTTATTCTGTACTTAATCCATTTCAAATTATAAGGTCGTTTGACTTTTTCAACCCTAAGTTTGACCACTCGTCTTATTCAAAAAATTTGCATAAAAATAGTTAAATTTAATATATTATTGAAGAACTTTTGTTAATAAAGCAGGTCATAACAAAAAAATATCATAGTTTGCATAAATTTTTAAATAAGACGAGGAGGGAGTACCATCCTAAGATCGATATCGCCCATCTGGATCTTAATTGCATCGTCTGCCTGTGGTCCAAACCTTCATCATCTAGACCATCATCTAGCCATTTGTTCCTTACACTGGGTCCGATTGCTCTGTACAAAGAAAGGGTTGTCACTCAAGGCATTGATCGACAACCCAAATGCAGCATTTCATGGTGCTATATATAGGACTCCAACAATGGAAAGAAACAAGAAACCAAATTAAGGCTGTACGTGGTGCAGAATCTCTAATGTGCCAACTTTTTGAAAGTGTAAGACACGTTTAGCCATCCCGGCCGCATAAGCAGTGACGGCATGTAATTTACCTTGTAATCTGATAATGGCCGTTTTGGGCCATATATAGAAAGCAAAGCCAGGTGGGGCGCCTCCCCCGCCCCCCCTTGAAAACTCAAAAAAAAAATTGTTATTCCTTAATTTTTTTAGATAAAGAGTTATTCCTTAATGCATATATCCAAATTCTATTCTTAAAAAAAACATACGCAAACCATCTAATCTAGCAGAAAAATAATGAATGGCGATTGCTAGTGCAGGGACTACAACCTTAGAATGATGTTGCTCCTTTTTTGTTTTTTAACAACGGTGTAGGCAAATTGATGCATGTTTTAGCACTTCTTGCGTGCGTGCGTGCGTGTGTTGGGGGGCAAGTGCACCCCAAGGCCACAACCGACCTTGCACATGCATATACATGGGAGGTCATCCCTTGTTCATCCATGTCGTAAAGACATATATGTAACAACAATAGAACGACAGGAGCCCATGGCGTCCAACGGAGAGTTGGATTAGATAGTTGTTGTGTTTCTTTTTGTTGTCGATCTACGATTGGCCAACCTCTAATTGTTGTCAAGCCATGGTTAGTTGGAGACATCTGTAGCTTTTCATAGTCCGCCAAAATACCAATGCACATGCTCCCTCACTCCTCTTTCTCCACTCCCTTTACCCCCCCCCCCCTCTCTTCTGCTCTCGCACAGGGCTCTAGGCCAAGTGCGGCAACACCTCGACTCGGACAGCCCAATTGAGGGCAGCACCACGAGAGACCACCGGCGCAGGCGAGGTCCAGCACGGGAGGCCTCTAGTGTGACGGCTGTGGCGCGGGTGAGCCCTAGCTCAGACAGCACCACTGCGGGAGGCCTCCAGTGCGAGGGCGTTGCGAGGACCCTAGCGCAGCCACAAAATTCTAATAGGTTATAGTCACTCAACGTTCTAGGTAATTGTTATTCCCTAATATATATATATCCAAATTATATTCTCTGAAAAATGCAGCCGCAAAACCATGTAATCTTAACAGAAAAATAATGAATGGTGGTTGATAGTGCAAGGATGTGCACCATTTCGTTTTTTAACAATATAATGGAGCAGACAAACGAGCATTTGTGTGTGGTGGAGGGGGGAGGGGGAGGAGAGGGTTTGCTCGTGCACCCAAAGGCTACAACCACCTTGCACATGTACTATGGCAGGTCGTCCCTTTTCATCCATACTCCATTCCCTGTGTTTAGATCCCAAAAGTTTTGTAATTTTGGCACTGTAGCAACGAGGAATCTTTTACAATAAGTGTCTCAAAAGATTCGTCTCGTGATTTACAGACAAACTATGTAAACATGCAAAAATTTTGTCTACATTTAATATTCCATGCATGCGCCACAAAATTAATGTGATGGAAGTTTTGAGATTTTAGAGAGGAACTAAACACCCCTTAAAATACAAGTTTGTTTAAGAGTTCTAATTTACTAGTCCCTAAAAAAATATCATTCACCACTCCCACAACTAGTCCACTGCCTAGCCATACAGACGCGCCAGCTTTTGCCCCTTCTTGTCCATCCGGTCCACATCAACAGTTCATTTGTTTAATGAGAAATGTTCCACGCAAGTGGATGCTTTGGGGTCTTCAAATGAAAGATGCGTGTGGCCTTTCGTATGCACAGATGCAAGCAGTAATGCATCAATTCCTGTTTGTATAATGTTCACTGAACCTTAAAATCACTTATTTTTTAGTGGTTCTATAGTATTTTTCTCTCAAAAAATAGTTTAACGTTTATTTTTAACGGTTTCTAGCTTCAGCGAACAGAGCCATACTATATATGTAGGTCATCCATTCACTTTCACGGTAGTTTCGTCCAATTCTGTGGGGGTATTTAAAATTCAGGGTAGAATTTTTACATGTCACATCATATATTTCATGGGATGTTGAGAAGTTTATTTATACTAATAAAAAAACTAATTACATACCTCGCTCATAAATCACAAGAGGAATTTACTAAGCCTAATTAATTTATCATTAGTAAATGTTTATTGTAGCACAATATATATTATCAAATCACAAAGTAATTAGACTTAAAAGATTCATCTTATAATTTACATTTATATGTAATGTGTCAAAAGATAGTAGCACGATGTGTCATGTCAGCTAGCCTAGCCTAGATACCAGTAGGTGCCAACTGTCCATCGTCCTTTGGTGACCTTTCAACACCAATATAATAACATTCACCGCATGAACCTCGCGCTCGTCCGGTTGTCCTTCCGGCGCCTACGTCCGTGGACGGAGAAACGCTGGGCCTGCCGCCGGCCGGCGGCCTTTTCTGTCCAAGTCATGACCATTAGCCACGCTGTTCCTACGTGGAACTAATAATAAACTAAGGAGAAGTTTCAAAAAAATTATAAACTAAGGAGCCATTTGCAGCACACACATCGGTCCGACGTGGTCCACATGAATAAGTACGCCAAATAAGGGTTTTAAGTTTGAACACACAGGAAATCAAAGAAAAATAGAGATATGCCGTACTCGTGCGCACTGAGAGCTTGGAGCTGTTAGCATTCAAAGATTTTTAATTAGAGCTGTGTGATCGCCTTCGCAATTTTCAAACCACCATGCATGTGTGTGATGGATATCGATATGATGGCAATGGCTAACCGCCTTGTCCTGCAAGGACCTTAATTTTATGTATCAGCTATAGTGTAGTAAGCATCAAATCTTTTTGATTCGCGGAAGTACATGTAGCTGTACGTCCTCTTTCATTCTTCTGATTTGATGACCTTATTACTTAAGAAAACAATAAATATGTGTTGACATCTGGGTACGGACAAATTAAAAGATCATCTAGCTGGGTCGGTTCGGAAATCAGTGGCAGAGGGGAGGCCACGCTGCGGGCGCTCTCTCCGTTCGTTGCAGGGTCCTACTATACGCTCCTGCTACGCACGTGAAGATCATTGGCCGAGCTTTTCGGCTAGCTGCTACTCCTGCTTTCGATCCTTATTGGGCGCCTACCAACCGGTACCAGCACAGTATCTGAAGCTAGGCACTGGGATTGGACGAACGTGCCTTGCAAGTAAAAGATCTGGAGCTGGCGAACAGCTTGGCTGGGGCGGCAATCGGCATCGATCGGCTAGCTATTACAGCTACAACTACATGCAATGGACACACACACTCTGGACCGCCTGTGGTGGATCAGAAACGACGACGTGCAGTGTGTGGTGGAGTGCATGCGAAGGGACACCTGTGATACACGGTCGGTCGGGTTCTCGTGTGGGCATGGGTCGACGTGGATGGATGCATGGATGGAATGGATGGTGGTGGTGCTAGTAGTACATACGAGTAGTTGCGGATGTCAACAATCACGAGTGCTGACAAGCGATGATTAAATTGCTTTGACAAGCGGTATATGCAAGTGATATGATGGACATCATGCATGCATCGGCGCCTCCTCCTTCTCTTTGATGATCTGGCTAGTGGCCAGACGTAGAACCTACTGTAGTAAGGAGAGGTCTGCCGATGTGAACCACAACACAGCATCACCAACTAGGTCGAGCCGGGCCATCGACAGCAGCACCTCTCGCCGAGCAGTATGCCAGTATCCATATAGGAGTAGCTCTGCACACACCATCATGCATTGCATGTCCGTCGTCCAATAAACCAGTGGACGCCATCGCCCGGCTCCACCTGACCTCGCTCTCGCACCGTATCCCCCGCGCGGCCGCCCTGCACCGTCGATGCAGCTGCTTGGCGATTGGGTCGTTGAAGGATGCAGATGGCCAACCACGTCACGTTCCCGCGGTGGACAACAGAGCGGGGGCAGTCACAGTCGTCATAGCCTAGCTCATAGGCTTGCGACAGGCATTGTCAGCTTTCCCTTTCGCTGTCCTGGGCCGTCGGGAGCGGGGTGCGCAACGGGCGGTCGATATGCAGTGCTTGTGTTCCTGCGTGGGCGACGTGTGTACGTTACGTTGTCGGCGTGCTATGCTACTGGCGACGGGAACTAGCTAGCTAGCGCCGTCTCCCGTGAAAAGGGCACCCGTCTACGTCTACTGTTAACTATTAAAATTAGTTCATATTTGATCAAATTTTTAATAAATTCCTTTTACATTTATCACTTTAAATCAATTTATTAAGAAATTATATTTCATAATTAATCTAATAGTATTTATTTATATCGTTAATATTGACATTTTGGACCTATAATTTATATCAAACTTAACATACAAAATCATAAGTCTATAACATTGTGCTAAATTATATTATTTTCTGAACGAAGGAAGAGCATGAGTATATATTATGTACAATAATTTATAACTTCGTGTGTGGTGTGGGTGCCAGACTGCGAGGGCTAAGCGTCATGGTGGTAGGCCACGGCTGGTCACAGATAGTGGTGACATAGCCAGTGCATCAGGAGCAAGCAAGGACGACACATGACAACAAACCCAATTTAATGAGACATGGGTGAGCATAATACTAGCAGGAATGGGTCACGATGAAGCTGCTTGGTTGATTGAAAGGTGGTGGGAGGCAGCCAGCAGGCAAGAGATTTTATTGTGATTTGATTTTGCGTTGTAGTGCTACCGTTCTCTTCTGCAACTAGAGGAAGAAGAAGCAACATATATAGTCCCTCGTCCTACTTTCATACATGACACTCCACGTTCGACCAACTTAAAACAAAACACTTTAAGGACAGTAAGTTCCTTAAAAACAAGTAGCCAACAAATCATTTTGTTCCCAATTCTCATCACCATGATTTTTTTACACCGGACGGGAATAGACCTGGCTACATGCATACGCTACAGGATTCGTGCAACGACATGGCAAAGAAACTTTTTTATTTTTTTTTAAAAATTCTTTGCCGAGTGTCGTGGCACTAGCACTCGGCAAATCTGGGAAACAGGTTGTCTGCAATAAGGTCTTTGCCTTATTAGATACATGTTACATCAGACATGATCCCACATATATATACACACACATCAGACATGTACCATCATTTCAACAATCAATTCTTTATAAACTTTTTAGATACGTGTTATACTACAAAATGTGTTATCAGCCATGGGCCATTTTTGACAAGGTACAACCAATATTCTTGATGAGCTCACACAAGAAAAAACACTTAATAATCCTAGAAGAGTAAAACCTTGTTTCCTCATTGCTCGATCATGAAAGATAGCATCTCTTTATGTTCTTGGAAGAGCACCTGTAAAGGAGTGAAAAGTTAAGTGACTCAAGACATATTGTGAAGTGACAGCAATTATAAATGCAAAAAAGTCCCATGGCTGACCACTAGGATTCAGCTTGCTATTTTGAGATTGTCGGTGCTAGTTTTAACGGGTGCTAACACCGGCTAGTGATTTTGTGTTTTGCGGTCGAGGCTCCAGATGGTATGCAAGGGGGAACACAGGGTTTATACTGGTTCAGGCCAAGAGGGCCCTACGTTCAGTGGAGAGGAGAGTCGTGTTGGCTTGCACCGGGGTGCTTGGAGTAGGGGGTTACAAGCTAGGCGAGAGAGGGAGGTGCTTCCAAGTCTCTTGTGAGTGTCGAAGTGTATACAAGTTGCTTGTTATTGTTGGTGAGATGGTATGTGTGCGAGAGTGAGTCTCCTGTCTAAGGCTGACCTCTGCTCTCCCTTTTATAGTCACAAGGGAGGGGAGAGGACAACGCGTACATTGCTATGCATGTTACACTGGGGAGTTGTTGTCTCTGCTTGACTGTCGTCAGCTACGGTCTTGTCTCCGCGTCCCAGGGGTATGGCCGTAGTGGTTCGTACGATCTTGGTGAATTCTAAGGCTGCAACAGTCGTCGGGATTACGGCATGACGTAGTGTCACACCTGGCACACCTGATGGTTGTCCTTCCGCACGACGTGACAAGAGGGAGAGTCGCCTCGGGGCGTTGTCTCCCGAGGCTCGGGACTTCTGGAGGCGTGATGGAATAGAGCAGGGCGATATTTCCCCTCAGGCGCATTTTCGGCTTTCGGACAGTGTTTCCCGAGGGTCAGGTGGGCCTGGATAGAAGGCGTGCTCGTCCTTTCGACTGGACAGTGTAGTAGGTGCCTTTCCCGTTCTTGTGTAGCCCGTTCGTCAGGCGCTTGGACTGTCGTAGTCGTAGTTGGTAGATCCTGGCGGAAAACGGGACGGAGCACCGTAGACCATACCTGGGAGGGGATGGCCGTAGTGGGCCTATCAAATCCGTTGCCAGGGAAATCCTGACAGGTGGTATGGCCGTCGGGCGCGTGCGAAGCACAGTCGCGTCGAGAATCTCGCCTGACGGGACAGTGCTTGTAAAGTGGTTAGAGAGATCTCTTGTGGTCTAAGATTGCTCCGCTGACGTCAACTGTGCATTGGATGCCCTTGAGGGGTTGCGCTCGAGGGGGATGGGGAAGCTCGGGTGAATCGGAGAATCGGTGCCCGAGGGTACCGCTTTCCCGAGCTCTCTCGGGGAGGCTCGGGCGAATCGGAGAATCGGTGCCCGAAGGTGCCGCCTTCCCGAGCTCTCTCGGGGAGGCTCATGCGAATCGGAAAATTGGCGCCCGAGGGTGCCGCTTTCCCGAGCTCTCTCGGGGAGGCTCGGGTGAATCGGAAAATTGGCGCCCGAGGCTGCCGCTTTCCCGAGGGTAGGTCGGCGTTGATGCAACATCGTCATGGGCTTCCGTAGGCGCGGCCTTTGTGGGCTTCCGCAGGCCTTACCTGGGCCGGGCTGTGTTGGGAATAAGTGTTTTTGCATCGAAGTTGGGTACCCCATACTTTGGTACCCGACAGTAATCGACTCACTACTGGGACTTGGACACAGCACGGGATGTCCCTTGTGACGCTCGGGCATCGGGATACTGACCGTTTTCGTGACCCATCTGCGAGCTATCCCTAACTCGGTTTCCCTGGAGCGACTGTTCGAGCCACTGTGGGCCAGTCCTCGATCCCCTAGGGAATGTAATGGGCGTCCGAGCCCGAGGTTCCTTCCTCGAGAAGGAGAATGTATCGGCGCGATCGAGACGGGTGGGTGTAATGATTCGGCTCACCTTTTGAGGCGCGCAGCCTGACGGATGCGACGGTTCGGGGCAGTCGAGGCGGTTGCGTGCGCGAGGCCGGCGGCGATGCTGGGATCGTGGCGGGCCCTGCGCAGTTAATGCGGTGGATTCTCCGCATCTCCTACGATCCGTCGCCTGGGTATATAAGAAAAACTCGTGATTTTTTCTTTCTACCCTAGCCATTCGCTCACGCAGCCGTTCGCCTTCTTGCTTTCGCCGTCCACCCTCTCGCCTTCGTTGCTCGCTCGAGTGAGAAGAGCCGCCGCGGCCGACTTCGTTGCTTTCCCACAGCTTTTCTTCTCTAGTTCGCCGTGGCCTCCTCCCTTGTTCCCACCGATGCCGCCGCCGCCGCCGGCGGCATTCTTAGGTTGGAGCCATGGCCGCGCAGCACCGTGGCGGAGGAGGATCTGGAGCGGCTCGTGGAGTTAGGGCTCCTGCGCCCCTGCAACGATGTGGAGCTTCCGGAGTGGGTCGTGCCGTCGGACGACCACGATGAGCCGAAACCCGATGAGGGGTACGTGGTGAGCTTCATTGCTTACCACGAGCACGGGCTCGGGTCGCCGTCGAGTCCCTTCTGTCGGGCGTTGCTCTTCAACAACGGGCTGGAGCTCCACAACCTCATCCCCAACTCCATCACGCAGGCGTCGATTTACGCCGCCCTGTGCGAGGGTTACCTCGGGGTACCCCCGCACTGGAACCTATGGCGCCGTATCTCCCGCGTCGACTGGTACATCATGGCGGCTGGTTCGAAGAAGCCGCGGGAGATCCCGCGCGTGGTGTGCTACGGTTTCGTGATCCGCTCTAGCCTGTACATCCCCTGCAAGGCCCCCTCCTCCAACAAGGGCTGGCATCACGGCTGGTTTTACCTCCGCAACGACGGGGGACGCCTTCCCCAAATATACGGGAAGGGCGTTCATCGCTCCCCTCCCTCAGTGGGAGTGGGGGTGCCCGGCTAAGGAGGCCAAGCATCTTGATGCCTACTTCGGCGCACTCCAGACGCTGCGCGACCGGGGTCTCACGGGAGCCGTCGTGGCGGCGTAGTTCCATGCGCGGACAGTGCTTCCGCTGATGGACCGCAGGCTGGCGCTGAAGCAGATCCTCATCGGGACGTCGTGGGAGGGCACGGCGATGCTGCCCCAGGACATCGGCCAACAAGAGATGATGTGCCATGTTAAGTACATGGTGGGTGGTTACCATACCTGGGACGAGCTGAACCGGATACCCATGCGCCCCCGTACGGGCTTCATCGCGCTAGTGAGCGTCCTCTGCTCTGCTGAGTTTGCAGTGCCTCTGCCTTCTTTCTGATTTTCTTCTTCGTTCGTCGCAGGGTCTTTCAAGGACCGAGAAACCTTCCCTTCCGCCTGTCCCAGAGGAAAAGGTTCAGCGAACCCAGAACCGCCTTTGGGACGAGGCGACGAAGACGGAGAAGGACCGGAAGACTGCGCTGAAGCAGAAGAGGGCTTGGAAGACGGAGGAATCCTCCCAACGCCGTCGTCACCGTAAGGAGGCGGGGGAGCCGGAGGAGGACACCCTCACCGACGAAGATGACGAGGAGGATGACGAAGAAGAAGATTTTTATGATTTCACGGTGTTGGACCGGCCCTTCGTGCCCACAAAGCCCGCGGTGGGCGCCGACGAGCCCGGGAAGGCTTCGATGTCGCGTCCGCCGGCGGAAGTGCCGGGGCTTTTGACCCGAACCCCCAAGCAAAACTGCTGGAGACCGTGTCTAAAGGCGCGGTCTTTGGCGGCGTGACTATTGGAGCCACGGCTCCGCCTTCCAGCGACCGTGAGGGCTCCCTGGAGAGGCCGGGAACAGGCCCGGACCCGGCATCCGAACCAAGCCTGGCTGCTGCCAGCGGGACCAGGGGGTTCCCATTTCCGCACACCCTCTGCCCCGACACGTCGTTGATCGGCGCAACGGCCGAAGGCGGGGGAACCGGTGGGCGGACGCCGTCGGAGCCGGAGCCGACCAGTGCCAAGACGCCGGAACTTGAGCTGGGGTGCTCCCAGACTCAAGCTTCCCTGCCGAGGGGCGGCAACCCGTGGCGGGGCGGGGTTGGCCCGGACGCCGAGGTGGCGCCCACCCCTCCACCGCCGGCATGGCCCACGCCGTCTGTCATCTCACCGAGCGTGGGGGCGGTGAAGAGGAGGAGGGTGGTTCCTAAGACGTGGCAAGTATCTTTACCTGTTATTTCTTTCATCGAAGATGTTGTTACGAACGTTCCTTTCTTCCTTCTCTGCTTCAGGAAGTGCTCGAGGTTGGACCTCCAGGTCTCGCACCTGAAGGTCCTAAAGGTGCAAGGCCTCGACACGGCCGTGGGGAGCGCCCTATCGACGGACGAGGAAATCCGTCCCCCCACGGGCCCGGGCGTGGCGTCCGAGGTTCCTCCTTCGGGAGGGGTTGTTCCGGCCGTGGCCGCCATTGTCACACCCGTTGCTAACGTGGAGGCAGCGCCAGCGCGGGCTCCTGAGGCCTCAGTCGTTAGTTCTGGAGGCGCCTCGGGAGTGTTAGCCGATGCCGCCCTCACGGAGCCTGCCGCTGCGAGTTCGACAGTTGTGGATGTCGACGCAGGAGCTCCCCCCGCTCGTGAGGAAGGCCCCTGGGCATTGGCACTAAGGCAGCCCCGGCCTCGGGAGTTGACCGCCTTCCGGATCGAGTGGGCGGACCGAGCGGATCCTCAAGCGCCACACGTCTTCTCGCTCTGGGACGACCTTGAGGCTCCCAAATGGGACGCCGTTCAAGAGCTCGGGCTCAGCTCGGCGGCGGGTCTCCGTGGGATCGCCGACATCCTTGAGACGGAGCCCCCGGCCTAGCTTCAGGTGAGCATCCGTGTTCTGTGACTTTACCTGTGTATGAGCGTCGTCTTTACCGTCTTCGCTCCTCTCTCTTTTTTAGGACCTTATGCACACCTCTCGGGACAAGTCTCGCTTCCTCCGTGGCGGGCTCGGGCTCTGGAAGCAGCTTGACCTCAAGGGGAAAGACCTTGCCCGTGCCCAGGGCGAGCTTGCCGCCGTGACCTCCAAGCTCGCCGAAGTGAGTGTTGACAACACTATCCTGAAGGAGGAGGTCATGGAGGCGAAGTGACGAGCCGCTGCCTCGACGACACGGGTATAGGAGCTGGAGGGCGCCCTGGCCGAGGAGACGAGGGAGCGCGATGCCGCCCGACAGCTTGCCGACGAGAAGACTTCTGCCGCTGAGGCCATGGCTCTCGACCTGAGTGAAACTCAGGCGGCATTGCGTCTGGCGGTTAGCGTGGCGGACTCGGCTAAGGAGGAGGCGCAGAAGGCTCGGGAGGAGGCTGGCGGTATGTGCAGTGTCGTGCTTTTTGTTTTGTTTGTCTTGGTTGCTCGTTGCGTCTTTGTTCACCTCCATATTTTGCTCCCACGGTTATGCAGGCGGCTTATGACGGCGAGGCGGCCGATCACCTGGAACTGCAGAAGGCAGCACGCGCTGTGTGACTCCATCGGCACCGGTGGGGAACCCTCGGGGGTCTGAAAGGACCGTATAGGCTAGAGGGGGGTGAATAGCCTATTCAAAAAATTCTAGCAAAATACTAGACTACACGTTAGTAGATAAGCAAGCGAGATAAAGCGCTAGCTCTACACTATTCTATGCAAGCCACCTAACACGATATGCTACTCACAAATATGAGCACTCAACACGCAAGAAACCAACTCCTCCGTTTCTAAGGAGATGGCACCTAAACAAGTAGTAAGCGTAAGGAACAAAGATCGAGTGGATTATACCAATAGACTTGATTGAAGTGAAGTCCGCACGCCGTGAAGACCAATCACCGGGAGATATCCAATATGAAAACCAAGAGATCAAACCCAATAGAATACCAGAAAGACAAAAGTCCACTCGATGGTGGAGAAGACAAGGAACACTCGATTTTTTACCGAGGTTCACGTGATCGCTGTCACGCTACTCCTCGTTGTGGCACCGGTCTTCCTTGGTGGATTGCGAGCTAGGCTTCACACGCCAATCCCTCACCGGGAACTGCTCACCAACACAAGAGAAGTGGCTATCAACCACGAGCAATCCACTAGAGTTGGTTTTGGCACTCCGCCGAGGATAACCACAAAACCTCTCACAATCAATCACCTCGGTGTGGGCTTGAACAAACACCAATCAACCTCACATCGGAATCACCTCCAAGCCGCTAGGGACACAACAATGTCCCAAGAGAATAAGAACTCAGCCTTGGCTTGCTTTCAAGTGCTCTAGAATGCAAATCACTAAGCAATGATATACTTGAGGATCACTCACCTCAAATGGATGAACAAGAGATGATCAGATGAGTGAGTGGGAGGCTTGGGATTCTCACAGAGAGTATGCAAATGATTAAGTATGCAAGAGTTGTCACCAAGTGACCAGGGAAGGAGTATAAATACTCCTAAGTGTAATTTTAGCCGTTACCCACTGAAAAACAGCCGTTAACACACTTTTTACGTCGTCGGACCGACCGTCGGACCAATCCTTCGCGTCCGATGCTGGGATGGCTGCCACGTCTCAGTACAGTTCAACCTCAGCCGCTGGATCTCAACGGCTACTTCTCGCGCCGTTTTCTCAACTGTCGGACGCTCAAGCTGATGGTCCGACGCGCGCACTGCTCCAGGCGTCGGACCGTCCGACTCTCACAGACGAGACATAGCTCGGCCACCGTTGGACTCTCGCGAGGTTAGCCGTCGGACCAATGATCACCATGGTCCGACACTTCCAGAAAGGTTTTAACTCGCTAAAACTGCGTCGGACGGAGTCCGATGCTCGACGTCGGACTAAGCTTTAGCGTCCAACGCTCTCAGATTGCGCCACGCGTCACACCTTGCTGCTCGGCACCATCGGACTGAAGTGGGCAATGGTCCGACGCCCGTTAACCGAGCGTCCGATGCTCGCCATTGGCCAGAACTAGGGTTAGCCGTCGGACTTTGGACAATAGTCCGACGCTGCCCCTGCTAACAGTCCGACGCTCACTTCTCAGGGTTTTTTAAGTCTATTTCTCAGTCCTTGCTTCTATGTGCTAACACTCAAGGTCTTCAACACTTGTGCACAGTGTGTTAGAATTTTCAAAACATTTTCTAAGGGTTTCTAACTTTGATCTCTAGGTTGTGTTAGTTCAATGCAAATGAAATGCAACCTAAAACACTTGAAAGTAATCCAACACTCGTTCTCCCCTTAATAGTTGGCTATCTATCCTAAATGTGAACACACCCACTAGGTGTCTTGTTCACCAAAAGGAAGACCTATTTGGATTATACCTTTGCCTTCTCACTTGATCACCTTTGCTCCTTCCATGATTAAGCCTTCCTTTAGTCATCACCTTTTTTCCTTTAGGCTTCACACCATGGATTGACCAACCTAAAACCTTGCCATCACTAGCAATCTAGGTTAGCCCTTAGGATGTCATTAATTATCAAAACCAAACTAGGGCTTTCAATCTCCTCTTTTTGGTAATTGATGACATCCCTTACAAAGATAAGAGTTAAGTTTATTTTTGAACTTGTGAGCTTGTCCAAACAAGATTGTCATGTTTTGGAAAGGATAAACAACACAAATTCGGTTTGGTGGCTATTTAGCTCCCCCTACATGTGTGCATGAGTTTGGATTTGAAAGCTTGCACATATGCATATATAGAGAGTAAATTTCCACCAAGACGTGCTGGGATGGTTAGGATAAACCTTTGAAGCGTGATACCGATTGAAAATTTCATATCGAAGTTGCGGAAATCTCCATCCTTAGCACTTTTGATAACTAGATGATCACAGAACTTGAACATACCGTGAGATCAAAATTATAGGCAATGCTCAAGAACCACTTGTAAGACCACCTGTAAAGTACAAGATCATCTAACTACCACCTAAGCATGCTAGTTATCAAGTCATCAAACAATTCTATACTAGCATACTCCACTCAAGAACATGGCAATAGAATGTAAAAACATATGCAAGTGCATCAATCATATGTGAGTGCACATTCCAAATGCAACAACCAAGTTCATGAGTTTGCTCCCCCTTAAGGTGAGCTTATCTTTAAGTAAAGGTTATGATTCAAATTTTTGGTCCCTTTACTTTGGCTTATTGCTCTTCCATCATTGGCCTAATGATGGTTCATTGTGAAGTTCAAGTTCTCTCCCCCTTTGTCATTTTATCTTTGTTCATTCTCCCCCTTGGCATCAAGTACCACAAAAGGGTCAAGTTAATGGAATGAGAGACCTTTGTTAGTCAAATTTCGGTTTAATCTAGCAAATTTGTACAAGTGCCTTAACTCGGTTTGAACCAAAAACAAGCTTCTTCACGCCACCCGGGGTTATCTTGCCTATGTTGAGTTAAGCAGTTAGTTACTCAATTAATCTAGATTCAACACTAGGTTTGCATCCCCAACACTAGGTTTGCATCCCCATGAACAAGTTATATGGCATCACTAGATCAATCAATCATCCAAGCAATAGTGATGCCATATAGACTTCAAAACCATTTTAGCTTTCAATGAATGACTTAGAGAGAACAAAATCATGTCTATATGATCTAGCAAGTCCTAGCAAAGTATGAATGCACATGTCAAATAATGATACCTTTACCTTGCTTGGAGAATAGATATGTCATAAGATATTCATGAAGTGCATCAACACATGTTGGAGTAGTCAAGTATGTTCAACTCATTCTTTAGCTTGCAAAATCTAGCTTCATCATGTGGCTTGGTGAATATGTCGGCTAGTTGATCTTCGGTGCCTACACTTGTGATTGCAATATCTCCTTTTGCTTGGTGATCTCTTATGAAATGGTGCCTCACATCTATGTGTTTGGTTCTTGAATGTTGCACCGGATTGGTTGTGATCTTCACCGCACTTTCATTGTCACAAAGCAATGGAACCTTGTTGAATTTCAATCCATAGTCCTTCAAGGTTTGTCTCATCCAAAGTAATTGTGCACAACAACTTCCCGCACTAATGTATTCGGCTTCGGCGGTATAAAGTGCAACACTATTTTGCTTTTTGGATGACCATGAAACTAGTGACCTTTCCAAGAGATGACATGTAACAGAAGTGCTCTTTCTATCACATTTGCAACCGGCATAGTCCGCATCCGCATAACCTATCAATGTGAAGTTGGAGCCCTTGGGATACCACAAACTAATGTTAGGTGTGCTCTTTAAGTACCTCACTATTCTTTTAGTTGCCTTCAAATGACTTTCTCTTGGAGAGGCTTGATATCTTGCGCATATGCGCACACTAAACATCACATCCGGCATAGAAGCGGTCACATAGAGTAGACTACCAATCATTGACCGATATTGCTTTTGATCAACCAATTCACCTTCTTCATCCGGTTCCAAGCTTCCACTAGTGCCCATTGGTGTTGAGATTGCTTTTGCATTTTGCAATCCAAACTTCTTCACCATATCTTTGATATACTTGCTTGGACTCACAAATGTGCCATTCTTCAATTGTTTGATTTGGAGTCCAAGAAAGTAGCTAAATTCACCAACCATGGATATTTCAAACTCTTTGGCCATCATTTCTCCAAACTCCTCACAAAATGCTTGACTTGTTGATCCAAAGATGATATCATCAACATAGATTTGCATAATGAACAAGTCATTCCCGATCTTCTTAGTGAAGAGTGTGGTGTCAACTTTTCCCATCTTGAACCCTTTAGAGAGTAGGAAGTCCCTCAACCTCTCATACCATGCTCTTGGTGCTTCTTTCAAGCCATAGAGAGCCTTCTAGAGCTTGTATACATGGTCGGGTTTCTTGTCATCTTCAAAACCGGGAGGTTGCTCAACATAGACTAACTCATTGATGTATCCATTTAAGAATGCACTTTTGACATCCATTTGATAGAGCTTGATATCATGAGCACATGCATATGCCAATAAGATCCGGATTGCTTCCAATCTTGCCACCGGTGCTAGGTTTCTCCAAAGTCTAAGCCTTCAATTTGAGTGTAACCTTGTGCAACCAATCTAGCTTTGTTCCTCACAACAATCCCATCTTGATCTTGCTTGTTCCAGAAGACCCACTTGGTGCCAATCACATTGTATTTACTTGATCTTGGAACTAGTTCCCATACTTGATTTCTCTCGAAATTGTTGAGCTCTTCATGCATAGCATTTATCCAATCCTCATCTTTGAGTACCTTCTCAATGTTGGTAGGCTCCTCTTGTGAGACAAATGAATAGTGCTCATAAAATGAAGCCACTCTTGACCTTGTTTGTACACCTCTACTAATATCACCAACAATTTGATCTAGAGGATGATCTCTTGCAATGTGAGTTGGTTGGAGAATATGAGATGACTAGAATCTTGAACTTGGTCTTGATCTTGATCATGAGCTTGAGCTTGAGATTCACTTGAGCTTGCTTGATTTGCATCATCTTCCACTTGTTCAATGGGAGGGATGACTTCATCATCATTATCTTCAACTTGTCTCGGTCTAATGTCACCAATGTCCATGCTCTTCATAGCATCAACTAATTGAGGTCCTCTTACATCATCTAGATTATCCTTCTCTTCTTGAGACCCGTTGGTTTCATCAAACTCAACATCATAGACTTCTTCAACTATCCCATGTGCCATGTTCCATACTCTATATGCTTTGCTTAAAGTTGAAAACCCAAGAAGAAATCCTTCATCACACTTCTTCTCAAATTTACCCAAACGAGTGCCCTTCTTTAAGATATAGCATTTGCAACCAAACACTCTAAAATATGCAATGTTGGGTTTTCTTCCATTCAAGAGCTCATAGGGTGTCTTCTTCAACATTGGATGACAATATAGACGGTTGCTAGTGTAGCAAGCCATATTGATAGCTTCCACCCAAAATTCATCACTAACATTGTATTCACTTAACATGGTTCTTGTCATATCAATGAGAGTTCTATTCTTTCTTTCGACAAGACTATTTGATTGAGGAGTGTACTTTGCCGTCGGACTGAAGTGGGCAATGGTCCGACACTCGTTAACCGAGCATCCGACGCTCGCCATTGGCCAGAACTAGGGTTAGGCGTCGGACTCTGGACAATAGTCCGACGCTGCCCCTGCTAACAGTCCGACGCACACTTCTCAGGGTTTTTCAAGTCTATTTCTCACTCCTTACTTCTATGTGCTAACACTCAAGGTCTTCAACACTTGTGCATAGTGTGTTAGCATTTTCAAAACATTTTCCAAGGGTTTCTAACTTTGATCTCTAGGTTGTGTTAGTTCAATGCAAATGAAATGCAACCTAGAGCACTTGAAAGTAATCCAACACTCGTTCTCCCCTTAATAGTCGGCTATCTATCCTAAATGTGAACACACCCACTAGGTGTCTTGTTCACCAAAAAGAAAACCTATTTGGATTATACCTTTGCCTTCTCACATGAACACCTTTGCTCCTTCCATGATTAAGCCTTCCTTTAGTCATCATCTTTTTTCCTTTAGGCTTCACACCATGGATTAACTAA
Organism: Eremochloa ophiuroides; assembly: GCA_038502445.1. Lineage (NCBI taxonomy): Eukaryota > Viridiplantae > Streptophyta > Magnoliopsida > Poales > Poaceae > Eremochloa > Eremochloa ophiuroides. The sequence goes on from JAHLJS010000005.1 coordinate 66,710,087, forward strand.
CCTAAAACCTTGCCATCACTAGCAATCTATGTTAAACCTTAGGATGTCATTAATTGTCAAAACCAAATTAGGGCTTTCAGGGTCTCGCTCCGGAGCCGACTGGAGGCACTTTACGGCAGCGTTGGCGGCCGGGTCAAGGAGGCCCTTCTGACGGGCGTCCAGAAGACACTGGCGGTCGTAAAGTCCCCACTATGGGAACTTTGACGCCGACCCTGTCAGCGAAGGCTTCCTTGAGGCCGACGATGCCGAGCTCCTAGCGCTGGAGGACTCGATGAAGGAGCCCGGCGAAGCGCTGGCGGGCCTCTTTGAAGCCGAGGTCGAGCTCCCTCCATTGGACCTGCCATGAAGAACAGCCGGGCCGTAGTGCCCTTGTAAAAATAACTTTTCGTGAGTGGTTGGGAGGAAACAAACATGTGGCCCTTCGTGGTCGTAATATTTATGTAAATATTTGTTGCATGTTTGATTCAATTCATGTAGCTTTAGCGGCGTAGACACAGCCGATGTCCTAGGAGTTTTGGCAGAAGGAATCCTTGGAAAAAAAGCTTAAGTGTTTCTTCCCGAGCCTCCTCCCTTTGCCGAGCGTAGATCCTATAAGTTTTCTTCCGAGTGCGAGTTAGCCTTCGAACGCGGAGTGGCGAGGGGAGATGTTGCCCAGGGGCGTAAGCGGTCTCCTCGACTCGGCCGGCTCTGTCCTCTGGGACTTCTCTTACTCTTTCGAGTCTTATAAGTTCATGCTTGGTTTTAAGAGGGAAGCATGTTTTAGGGAGAAACGATTTCAACGGGTTTTGAAATTTTTGCGTTTTCAGAATCGCTGAGGCTCGGGAGAGTCCGGGGGTTCCCCCCGTCCTAGCCCCCGAGGGAGGGTCGGCTTTTCCATAGGTTATGCTGGGCCTCTCTTTTTTAATGCGTGGTGAAATGAAAGATCATTTCACTTCCGAGTGTGGGCTCAGATCGAAAATCTAAAAATCAGGTAAAAAAAGTAGAACTCAGGTCTTTTTATTGATTTTAAGATTTTACAAATTGTACAATGCTCGAAATTTTAAGGATAGAAGCGACGTAGCTGTTCGATGTTCCAAGCGTTGCTGTAGACCTCGCCCTTCTCGTTTGCGAACTTGTACGTGCCGGGACGTGGCACCTCGACGATGATGAATGGCCCTTCCCACGACGGGAATCTGGCCCTTCGGATGGCCTCATTGAAGACACGAGGACCCGAGGGCTCGGGTGAGGGCTCGCGGTCCTCATTCGAGTCGTAGCGCCCGCCCCGATGGACATGGTAGCCTCGTGCGGCTCCATCGGTCTTCCGCCGACCGCGGGTTTGAAGGATGGCTCAGATGTCGACATCCTTGCCAAATAGTTGGTGAACCGACGGGGCCCTCGGGACCTCGGGATGCATCGAGGTCTCACGCTCGTGGCGCGCCGCACCGCCACGTTGGTGACTTTCAGCGCCACGATGTTGTGACGCTGAACTCGCCGCCTAGAGAACGGCTGCGTCCTCAAGGTGATCCTTGAGCTGGTTCCTGAGCTGCCGCGCCTCCTCGGTGGAGGGCTCAGGCATGTTCCGGAGCAGCATTGCCGCCTCCGTGAGCTTGCGGCTCGCTCGAGGCAGGGCTCCTGGTGTTTGAGCTCCATCGTCGGCGATGATACGAGCCTGAACGTCCCGGGCCCGGCGACGAGCTGCTCAGCCGGTGCCCTGCTTCTCCTCGCGCTCGAGCGTGGCTCCTAGCTGGGTGAGGCGCATGCGGTCCTCATCCATTCGCGCCTCGAGTTCCTGGAGCTGCTCTAGCTCCGAAGACTGGTGCGCGGGGCGAGAAGTCCCAGCCCCCGGGTCCTGCGGCGAAGCTGACCGCGCAGGCCGCGGAGTCGCCGGAGGTGGAGTATGTTGCTGCTGGAGCGGAGAAGGTACGTCGTTGTCATCCCCCGAATGGACGTCCTCCACCCGTCCGTCTTTGGGGTACACCAAGTGGTAGCATTCCCGAGCGGGGTCGATGTAGCTCGGGGTCGGTGACGACGCTCGGGGCGTCTTCCCACGAGTCATTGGGGCGGACGGTGAAGTCCACGTTCGCCCAGAACTCGTCGTCATCGTCGTCGTCGTCGTTGAGGCCCCGCCGTGATGGTGAGGTTCAACCGCGACAATCCCACTCCTTCGAGTATTCTCGGGGAGTGAGACTGTTAGTGGAGTCCGTCTCCTCCCCGCCATGCGTCCTAGGACTGCTCCCGGGAGAGGACGGTGGGGAGGCCACGTGGTCGCCCACGAGGTCATCTAGACGCTCGAGGCGGTGGATATGTGTCTCCATCAAATCGTGCAACAGAGCGCGGACCGCACGGACGTGGGCGTCCACAGTGCTTTGGAGCCCAAAGAGAGATGACAGCGTCGTCCCCCTCCCGCCATGAGGGCGGAGAGAGAGACCCGTCGACACCACAATCCCGTCCCCCGCCCGGCCTTTGGGTGGTTGGCGGGTGTGTGGCTACCGGCGCCGGAGGTGTCGGGGTGGCGGCCTGTGCCGAGTTGGCGTCCCCTACTGGGGGCACCTGGCTGGCCGCGCCTTCCGCGACCAGGGGCAGGTAGGCGCGGTTGCGCCTCCTCCTCCTGGTCCGCCGGGAGGCGCGACGTGCGGCGTTCCCCTCGTCCTCTGGAATGGGAGGAAGCGTCGCCGTGGTCCTTTCTCCGGCCGCCTGGTGGGCCGGAGTCAGGACGATGATGGTGCGGGGCTCAGTTGGGCGCGGGTTCATCTCAAGCCCTTGGCCGGTGGCCACGAACTCAAGACTCCCGAACCGGAGCACCGCACCTGCAGGAAGCGTCATGGAGATGTCAGCCATCCGTAACCTGAGTCAACACGCAAAAGGCCCCTACCTGGCGCGCCAACTATCGGTGCTAGTTTTAGCAGGTGCTAACACCGGCTAGTGATTTTGTGATTTGTGGTTGAGGCTCCGGATGGTGTGCAAGGGGGAACACAGGGTTTATACTGGTTCAGGCCAAGAGGGCCCTATGTCTAGTGGAGAGAAGAGTCGTGTTGCCTTGCACCGAGGTGCTTGGAGTAGGGGGTTACAAGCTAGGCGAGAGAGGGAAGTGCTCCGAAGTCTCTTGTGAGTGTCGAAGTGTATACAAGTTGCTTGTTGTTGTTGGTGAGATGGTATGTGTGCGAGAGTAAGTCTCCTGTCTAAGGCTGACCTCTGCTTTCCCTTTTATAGTCACAAGGGAGGGGAGAGGACAGCGCGTACATTGCTATGCATGTTACACTGGGGAGTTGTTGTCTCTGCTTGACTGTCGTCAGCTATGGTCTTGTCTCCGCGTCCCAGGGGTATGGCCGTAGTGGTTCGTACGATCTTGGTGAGTTCCAAGGCGGCAACAGTCGTCGGGATTACGGCATGGCGTAGTGTCACACCTGGCACACCTGATGGCTGTCCTTCCGCACGATGTGACAAGAGGGAGAGTCGCCTCGGGGCGTTGTCTCCCGAGGCTCGGGGCTCCTGGAGGCGTGATGGAACAGAGCAGGGCGATATCTCCCCTCGGGCGCATTTCTGGCTTTCGGACAGTGTTTCCCGAGGGTCAGGTGGGCCCGGATGGAAGGCGTGCTCGTCCTTTCGAGTGGACAGTGCACTAGGTGCCTTTTCCCGTTCTTGCGCAGCCCGTTCGTCAGGCGCTTGGACCGTCGTAGTCGTAGTTGGTAGATCCCGGCGGAAAATGGGACGGAGCACCGTAGACCATACCGGGGAGGGTATGGCCGTAGTGGGCCTATCAAATCCGTTGCCAGGGAAATCATGACAGATGGTATGGCCGTCGGGCGCGTGCGAAGCACAGTCGCGTCGAGAATCTCGCCTGACGGGACAGTGCTTGTAAAGTGGTCAGAGAGGTCTCTTGTGGTCCAAGATTGCTCCACTGACGTCAACTGTGCATTGGATGCCCTTGAGGGGTTGCGCTCGAGGGGGATGGGGAAGCTCGGGCGAATCGGAGAATCAGTGCCCGATGGTACCGCTTTCCCGAGCTCTCTCGGGGAGGCTCAGGCGAATCGGAGAATCGATGCCCGAAGGTGCCGCCTTCCCGAGCTCTCTCGGGGAGGCTCAGGCGAATCGGAAAATTAGCGCCCGAGGGTGCCGTTTTCCCGAGCTCCCTCGGGGAGACTCGGGCGAATCGGAAAATTGGCACTCGAGGGTGCCGCTTTCCCGAGGGTAGGTCGGCGGTTATGCAACATCGTCATGGGCTTCCGTAGGCGCGGCCTTCGTGGGCTTCCGCTGGCCTTACCTGGGCCGGGCCTTGTTGGGAATAAGTGTTTTTGCATCGAAGTTGGGTACCCCATACTTTAGTACCCGACAGAGATATAAACACAAGATGCCCAGTCTAAAAATTTGCTAAGCCACTTGACCAATAGGATATAGCTATCGAAAAGTACAGTTGACCAATAGGATATAGCTATCGAAAAGCACAGGGCCACTCTAATTCTAAAGCAACACTTACACTGCCACAAGCTGACTGAGGGTTATTAATCTGCTCTGCGGTGAGCTCTAGCTTCCCAACCTCCTCCTACTTCCCAACCTTCACAGTTAAATGAATTCAGTAAGTAGAAAATGGGAGCAAATAATGTTATTTTTCTTCTCAAAAGGGTATCACCAATGTAAATCAATGAGCCAACATCCATAATTGTTGAATCTGTAAGTATAAAGAAAAGGAAAACAGTAAGAGGGGATGCCTAGCAATATGCAACAAGATCTACAGCTAAGGTAACACTTGCCTACACAGACTAAAGCTTACAGCAAAATTTGCCTAGCAGTACATCTAACATATAGAAGTCTAGCTTGTGCGTTAAGGTGGCAGTAGGAAAATTGGTCAGATAAATACTATTGGTCAGCACACTAAGTAAAAAAATTGCTCAAACGGAAACTGAAGTGAGCTGCAACTCCTGTCACATGCAAAAGACAGGGAAGCTATGGACTTACCAAATCAAATTATGAGTTACTCAAGAACTAGCTATAAAGTAAATTGCTTACAGTTTAACTGTGAAGTCTATACATGGATCCATGTGAATTTAGTGAGCTGCTAGGAAATATTTCCCAGGGATACACAGCCTAAACACATATTAGCTATAAAGTAAATTTCTTATAGCTTGTTGCACTTCTCCTACAAAATTATAATTATAAGAGTAAAAGATAAGGAATTGACTTCAAAAGGCAACTTGCATCCCTAAAATAATACCAGATCACATAGTTTGTTTAGTTAATAACGAGAAACTTATATCCGTCATAACATGCTCAGAAAAGCAGAGACCTTACACTCCATAGTGCTTGTCAGTGATGAAGTATGCTACTTTACATGTAAAAAAACAAAAATGGGCAGCGAAAGAATAATGTGAACAATTAACAATCATACAACAGATAAAAATGGCTTCAATTTTTATAGGAGTTGTTAATTATCACTTCAATTTTAGATATATTTAACTTATGATTCAGATAGGTTGTGCACTGCAGTGGAGCGCCAAGCCCAAGACACAATGCAAACATATCTAAACACAGGAGTGCAAAGGTAAATAATTTCTATATGGGGTGAGCACTTCATTTTCATCTGAGCACTTCATGTATACTTACTCCAAAAATAGGGCAGAGCATGGAAAATGTGGAAAATGCCAAGTGTTTGTGAAAGTGCACTCGGCAATTTTTTTTCTTTTTTTTTTGAGTTTTAATTTCAAATTTTTTCTGCAGTTTTAATATATTATATATAAGCACAAGTATGAATTTAGGACTTTTTTATTATTTTTTCCTATATTTCAAGAATTTATTTTGTTTACTTGCATTTTTTCTGAAAAAGTAAATTTGACTTGCAACTGCATAAAATAATGAAATCTAGCCATTCAAAAAATGGTATTCATGGTGTAGAGTGTATTTTGAGGCCGTATCCAAGAACTCACCCAAAATTTTGAGTGCCTCGTTCACCAAACATGGCCACCCGCTTATGGTCGGAGTGTTTTTAAATTATATAAAATGCAAATGAAGCCGAAAATCACGAAACCTGTCGAGGTGTTATGTTATCACATGTAGAGGCTATGATAAAAAATTAAAATGTTTTCGAGCAAGTTGCGACGTCGGATGTCTAAAACCCCGACATCTTCACAGGTTATCACATGATATCAAACGTGGATATATGCTAGTTTATGAACATCGTACGTGACAACGTGCTCAAATTTTTTTCAAATTTTTACCATGGCACACTCATGTGATATCATTACATCTCGACAAGTTTCATGATTTTTGAAATTCGTTTGCATTTTATATAATTAGAAAGGCACCTGCACGCTAGTTGGCGACGTTGCTCCGTGAGCACATTCATCAAAATTTCGAGTGAGTTCCTGAATTTATCCTAAATTTATACTAACAAACAATGATAATATTTTTTAATAAATAAAATTTATTATTTGATGCACCTGCAATTCAAACTAACATTTTTTGGAAAAAATCAATAAAACAAAATAAACTAAAGAAATATGCCAAAAGGCAATGAAAATATCCCAAATTTGAACATATTGCTTATGATAGTGTAGTGAAGCTTAAAAAAAATTTGGTATAAAAAAACAAAAAAACTTTGCTGAGTGCCTAGGGTTGGCACTCGGCAAGTCACTTTGCCAAGTGCCAAACAGCTGGGACTCGGCAAAAAGGACGCTGTTGGTATAAGTTAACTGCACTCTATTAAATAAAATTATCCGTAAGCGCACAGATACAATACCGATGTAGCATTTTATCCGGAGGTTTTAAATATCGTATCCACAGAAAAAAGTAGGTGATAATGACCAAGACTATAGACTTAACCCAACAATTAGGCTAGATAATATTAAGAAAGAGGAAATAGCTATTGACTATCTAATTCCAACAACCGGTAAGCTTTATATAATACCGTTCTAACTGGGCAGTGACCTGAATAAGAGCAGAAATCAGATTTCTCTCCTACCAAACACTTATACACCTATCGATCCTATCAACGAGAAGTGGACTACAGAGAACTTAACGTAGCTGTCACCTATGCGAACTACCACTATCCGGCCAATCAGGGGACATTCACAAGTAAACCTAGCCTAGACACCACGCCTACACTACGAAATACTACTTCAATCTATAGGGTCCTATAGATCAAAGCACTCAATATGAGTTGCAAACTTAAGAATAAATAAGAACAACTGTTTAATTGAATTAGAATGTTGAATACAAAAGTAACTCAGAACGCATCTCCGGGCGAGGAAGCTGAATCCAGAAGAATACAGCCACGAAGAAGCACCGACGGTCCGGAACTCCTCCAGAATCTCTACTCTCCTCTCTATCTCTCTAATCTCTAAACAAGACTAGATCTAGAAGAATTAGTTTCTCCTAATTGCTACATCTAACCCTAACTGGAGATATTGAACTGAAGCTCAGGAATAGAGGATGCCTCCAGGGAGGGAGTCTGTCCCTTTATTTATAGCCCGGTGGGATGAACGTGCACCGCAGGAGTAAACCGACTTAACCAAGGGCCGAAATGACTCCTCATAGGCGGTGGAGGAAGACTCCGGAAGGCGGGGGCCAAACCCTAGTAGGGGGCGCCGGCCGGCCCCACCTGGAGGGGTATGGGACCCTAGTTGCTCGGGCGTCTTCTAGATGCTTTTAGGGTCTTGATGACGATGTTTGCCTTCGCGGTTAAGTTTCATGTCTTTTACGCACTTTAATCCCTTTTTTACGCTTTTCTGGAATAATCCCTGAAAAATACAGAATATGCAAAACTCGTGGAAATCTTCAGTTAAAACTCTAAACTAGTATGTATTCATGTATCCTTTCATGTCTAAAGTTCTAACAAAAGTTGACGTTATCCACCGTCAACAGACACCGTTGGATGCTGTCGGCCCCCTACAAATCTTTGCCGAGTGTCAGGCTTTGCCGAGCGCCAGGCACTCGGCAAAGACTTAATTTGCCAAGTGCCTTGTTTTGCCAGTACCCGATATTTGGCACTCGACAAACCGTCCAGCACTCGGCAAAGTATAGGTTTCCTGTAGTGATACTACTATGGGTGGAGCTTAGCTACCCCATTCCTACAATTTTCATTCCTTTGATGAATACTAGTAGACTACTAGATAATATATGGTCAAATTGTTAATTGACCTCGAAATTCCCTTGTACGAATACTACTATGTGTACTGTGTTCACCCTCTACCACTGCATGCTACTAAGCCTACTACCACGAGCCAACTTAGCAAATGCATGAAAATTACTCTTATTGACGCTTACCATTGGATATGCTTCGTCTCAAAGCAAATCCAATGACGATTTAAGAGGAACCATGACAGGTGATTTCTAGCCTGAACTTTTATAAATAGCATGTAAAGGTTCAGTGGTTCACGCATACAAATTTTGTGAGGGTAAGGTAGAAATCCAGTGATGAATCACACGAGAACATGTGATAGATTATTTTTTTTTTACCTTTCTCAAATGGAAAAGAAGAAGAAGAAGAAAAAACACTTCCCTAACCTGGCCGGTGTCGAGTTCAAGCGTGAATGCCAAGACCAGGATTTCGCAACCTCATGGGAACAACTGGCGCGGCCCTGGACCACTTGATATCGACAGGTCGTATACCAGCCATCTGCATTGGACTATTAGAGTAATATAATAATATACTTACAACTTTCTTGTTATAAGAAAGTCCTTTAATTTTAACAGCACGGTTGGATGGACCTGGACGTGTAGGCTTCGCACACTGGTCCCCGTAGCCTAGCTTGCTACTAGTTCCTGCAATATTTCCTCCAAAAATAACATTCTACAGGCTGTAAATCTAGAAAGCACTCGCTTTCAGTTCCTCTGTTCATGCTCCAAGAGGCAATACCCGATGCATGTCAGCATGTGCATGATGCTGGTACGTCCCACCTCCCACGTACTCTAGTGCTGATTTTTCCTCACTCCTTCCGAGGACCGTTGCGTTGAAACTTAACCTTACCATGTTACCATCTTTACTAATATAAAGATTACCAGTTAGAAGTATCCTACGTGCACTCCACCAAATTTTTTCTAAAGTCTATCTCTCTCCTAATATTCACTAAACGCACCTCAAAAAGTGTAACTACAAAACCAACTCTGTTTAATATAACGCTTCTAATACACTCTTATCCCCTTAATCTCTTACTTACTCAGATCCAAGGGTCCAGATTGTTTGGATCCGTACCCTTTCCACCTCTCACACGGCGCGATTAGCCGCGACGACGCGCGACGTCCCGCAATCGTCTCTGCGATCAATGCAATCGCTAATTGAGCCCACACGTATGTACGTCTCTACGTCTCTGAGCCGATCACCGCAATCGCCGATTGATCCATCACGTACACGTCTCCGAGCCCTCAGGTACCTACGTTTCTCTCCTCACGCTGGACGCGACGGCGGCCGTTGCCGATCCCTCGTACGTATACGTCGCCGAGCCATCTCTTCTCACCCTGCCGTTCTCTCTTCACACGCTGCTGCCCACGCAGGACGCGACAACGCCCGGTATCATGGAGGTTCGTCGTCGAGCTCCTCCATCTGGATCACGTACACACTGCCGATCTCTCCTCACGCGCTGCTGCCCACACAGGACGCGACGACACCCGGCCGGGATCACGTACGTCGTCGCCGAGCGATCGCTCTCCTCACGCTACCGCCCACGCAGGCGATCTACGTCGTCGAGCGATCTCTTCTCGCGCTGCTGCCCACGCATGACGCGACGACGCCCATACGCCGCCGAGCGCTCCTCCCTCTAGATCATCACGAAGCGACAGGACCTGTTCTGGATCACGTACATACGTATACGTAGCCGTCGGATGCTCCTCGCTCGTCACGTACGTCTCTATATACATGGAATTTTCACTACGTACGTCCTGTGCTTATTTGTTTTTTATTCTGCTAGAATTTTTAATTAGCTATATGATAATCTTATGAGATAAATTGCTTGGCTAATTCAATTAATTTATGAATTAGTTAACTTGATCACCAGTTTTTCACTACTTCCTGTACTTATTTGTTCATTATTGTGCTAGAATTTTTAATTAGCTATGATAATCTTATTAGATAAATTGTTTGGCCAATTCAATTAATATGATAATTAGTTAACTTGATCACCATTTTTTCACTACGTCCTGTACTTATTTGTTTATTATTGTGCTAGAATTTTTAATTAGCTATGATAATTTTATTAGATAAATTGTTTGGCCAATTTAATTAATATGAGAATTAGTTAACTTGATCACTATTTTTTCACTACGTCCTGTGTGCTACAATTTTTAATTAGATATGATAATCTTATCTCTACTAATACAAAAGTCACGTATTAATTTGATGCACGTATTATGGAAATTTAAACCAGATGTATAAGTGAGCATCAAATGTGTGGGAAGGGCAGCTGCCAAACTTTGGTTACTTTGTTCAGTTTTATGTTTCTGTGAGTGTGAGTTGAATGACGCTTGAGTCACTGCCTGGATGGTCATTGTTACGAGGAAAAAAATCACGCACTACAAGGGAAATGAAGTATTTCATCATAGAGTTCTATCATCGGGTACTTTTTGCTGGCCTTTAATTATTAGTACTTAGTTGATGTTTCAGGAGGACTGGAGTTGTCTCGAGTTTGAAAAGGCTACATTCCTTTTAGATTATAAGATGTTACGAGTGTGATGAGTCACTTGCTTATGGTGGTTACACAGGATGAAACAGGGGTTCTAAATGTCTGGATGCTAGAATTACTAAAAAAATTCTTCTTAAAAGAGCTAGATATATCAAATAATAAATACTATTGCTCTGTTGCCTGAATTTTAGAAAAGTCCACTAGCTATAATTATATGGCTATACATGGAACTATTATGTGGCTGTTATATATATAGCTATAATCAAAGAATGTATTTTTTCACTGCATGTTGGGTTGTGTTAAGCGATTTGAAGTCGAATTGATGAGATTGGTGGTTGTTCATTCACTCTATTCGCTTGAGCTAGATTCAGCATATTTTCAGCCATATAACAGTATTTTCTCTCATAATAATTCAACCGTATAATTCAGCCGAACAGAGTAATTGTTTAAAACTCTGTTATTATAACGATATTTGCTTGGTTGTTTAATAGCTCATTATTTGTGATTAGATCCTAGGAAGCAAGAGCTAACTTTTACCGTATTATAGCAGGATATACCGGCTGGAATTTACAGAATAAAAACACTAGAGGCTGCATATCTCCCCTGATCGCACTCAATTTGCTATCACATACCCTCATCTCAGGATATGGGTATTTTGGTTAAAATGTGAGAAATTAAAACGTGTATATAACGAGTCCTTAGAGGTATTTTGTTTTTAAAAATTTGTGTCTCTATTAAATATTATTTAATGTTGTAAGACTCTTTATATGTTTATTTTAGTTTTATGAACCACAAGAGCTTGAAGATGCTATTTATTTTATCTTTATTTATTTTATCTTTAGATTTATGGTTTGTAAATTTTGGGACGGAGGGTGTACGTAATAAACTTGAACGGTTAGTCATATTTTCTTTGAATGTGTGATGGCATAATTTATTTTAGAGATCAGCTTAAGACACTATAAATTTTTATAGTATTAAAATGTGACTTGTTATGCTTTAGCGTAGATCATAAATATGGTGAAATAATATTGTTTGAGACTTAAACTAATGATAGATATGGTTATTTGGTTTCCACACACCTCCTAAAAATAATCCGTTGCAACACATGAGCACTATACTAGTTACCAGTACCAGTACCAGCACCAGCACCAGACAAACCAGTTGCTTTTGTACAGAAGTGGGCAACACGCGCACCACGTAATGAGCGGAGAACATGCGTGCCCAGGATTACGGGCGGATCCACAAAGCAAGCTGAACAAGAAAGTCATTGCTGAACCACGTTCTGAGCGAACCATTGGCAGTTGAGACCAGCTCTTGTTTGAGCCAAAGCCAATGTTTTCGTTACCAAGCTCTCACGCATAGTCTCGCTTAGTCCTCTGTTTTATTTATTTATTTATTTATATTATATTATATCGTTAGCTTGCGTGTCTGTTTAACATCGAACCCTGTTCAGCGAAGCTGAATTGGTTAAATTGTTATGAGAGAAAAATACTATTTTGTGATTAAAAAAAAGTTGAACTTAGGTCAAGCCAATGGAGTATAGTTTACAAATAACATTTCATAATCATGAGAGAATTTATTGAATGTAATATTACTCATGAGGTGTATGACCATATTACTTTTTTTCCCAAGAACACATATACTACTCCCAATGGACTGTACCATACACATTTTTTTATTAGATGTCACGTAGGGTGTTTTGCTTAAGTGACAACAAAAATAATTAGGAGATAGAGTGAAGCCACAAGGGCAATCCTAACCCAGAAAACAAAGATGTTTTTATGGTCGCTAACTAAGGTACCGAGTAAGAACAGTGATGATGTGTTATTAGAATTAAGGAAGAGAAAGACAAGTATTGAAGTATAGTAGATGATAGGAGGGAAATTATGTTGTCTAAATGAGAATCAAGATATGAAGCTCTGTTATAGGTAGATGAAAGGAGAAAGAAGACACGTTTGGGTTAGTACCCTAATTTGGTAATTTATTAAGCTATATACTATCCTGATAGGAGTGTATAGTTATATTTGGTGTAAATTGTAGTTTTTATATCTGAATTTTGTAAAAAAAAAAACAGCGCTATGTCAGTCAGAACTACCCAAATCTGGTCCAGCCAGATCATCAGGCCCTGTTTAGATGCACTTTAAAATTCCAAAATTTCCATCATAACGAATGTTGCGGCGTATGTATGGAGCATTAAACGTAGATGAATTTTTTTTTGCATGTTTGTACAGTTTGCATGTAAATCACGAGACGAATCTTTAAGCCTACTTAGGCTATGATTAGAAAAGATTCTTTTTCCAAATTACAACTATATCTAAACAGGGCCTCAGTTGTCCAGAAAACACGCCCGTGCTGCCGTGCACATGAACGCACAATTATCCAACATTATCCGATGATGCTACAGTATCCTTAACTAAAGCAAGATTAGTACAGTAGCAACTAGCGAGGAGTAGTATATACGGTCGGTTAGGTCTGCTACCTACCGTATGGTCTGAAGAACACCAGCAGCAGACACGGCTATATGGATACGGAGGAGACAGAAAAGAACCAGAGGAAGGAGAAGGAAGGAACTACTTTCCTCCATCCCAAAATAGATGTCATTCACATTTTCTGAGAAATCAGCTTTTTTTAACTTTGACTAATTTTATATTAAAAACGTCCACAACTAATATTATTGGAAAGATCTTTAAATCTAGTTTTTTAATAAATTTATTTAAAAATAAAAATATTAGACGTATCTATAAAACTAGTTAAAATTAAAAAAGTTTAATTGGCACGTTTTCCATGGCCTTATCTGATATCGGACGGAGGGAGTAGTCTCTCCCTTTAAAAGGCCCTCCGAAAAATCTCCGCGTCGCCTCACCTCCCTGCGACCAGCGCGCATCCCCCCGTTCCAATACAACAAAAGTTCGTGCTAAAAAGGCAATACGCCGCTCTGTCTGAGGTCGACTTCTGGAGCATTCGAGTTCTTTTCCGGTAATTTTTAGCGGGGATTGAGGGCAGAGCTGCTGAAGATTTGGAGCATTTGGGGTTCAGCTTTTGCGCACTTTGAGGATCGAATCGGGCTGGTACAGCCGGGCTCACGTGCATACAAGGCGAATCGGCGGTCTGTTGGCTACAATTGTTCGGTTCTTATCTTGAAGGCCGGTGCAAGTCGCCAAGGTAGCTGCAGTTATCCATCCGCGTGAGACGGTTGCTACGCCATCCCGGCGGTGAACTGCTTTGGGGCTTCTTGGAGGAAGGTTCGTATCTTTTTGTTCAAGAAGAAGTGATCCTGAAGGCCTCGGCCTTCCTATCCCCAATTCGACCCTTTCCCGAGACTGGGTGGTAGATGGGGACGGGGTCGAGCATCCTGGGTGCGGACGGGGAGTGGGGGGAGACGTCCCTCGGCGACATGCCGGAGAGCTGCGTGGCGGCGGTGCTCCTCTACCTCGACCCGCCGGAGATCTGCCAGGTGGCCTGCCTCAACCGCGCCTTCCGCGGCGCCGCCTCCGCGGACTGCGTCTGGGCCGCCAAGCTCCCCGCCAACTACCGCTACCTTGCGGCCCTAGCCGCGGCCGCCGATGACGAGGGCCGTGGCGATGGAGATGCCAACGGCAAGCGCTTCTCCCTTGCGGCGCGTAAGAAGGAAATTTACGCTCGCCTGTGCCGATCCACCCTCTTTGATGCCGGCAGAAAGGTAAACAGAAACTCATTTCATCGTTCCTCTGTGGAGATTAGGGCTCATCTGCTATATATGGATGCAGTTCTGTTATTAGCCTTGCGTTTGCTTGAAATTCATGCTGTCCATTTTAGGAATTCTGGATTCTGAAGAACAAGGGAGATCTTTGCATCAGTATATCATCAAAGGCAATGACTATTACTGGGATAGATGATCGGAGGTACTGGAGCCACCTTGCCACAGAGGAATCAAGGTACTTCTTGTCTTTGAGGATGTTATTTTGTAGGCAATAGCTTCTCTTTGTTGTATGAATCCCATTCCGTTATATTTCGTTGTTGCTTCAACCACTTCAAAGTTTCAATTTTAGAGAGTTTTTGAGTGATATATTTTTTTATTTAGCTGCCCAAAAATCATATTAAAAATCTGTTGAACTCTTGTCATTTCCTTTGATTTGTTCTAAGTTCCACTGTTAACAGAATATGACATTAAACAGACGAATGTTCAACGCCTCCTATTTAGAGGAATTAGCCACTTCAACGACCTTTGATGATTATAAGGGTATCCAAAGTACAAACCTGATGGTTGTTTATTATCCCAACCATTCTTCCCAACACTGATACCAATCAGGAAAGGGCATGTTAGTGCAAACCTAAAAACTCATATAAATGTTCTTTACTCTTTTGATAAAAACTCATATTTAGCTGCCCAAAAATCATATGTAAAATATAATTCCTTGTTGGCTAAGTTATATACTTGGCCGACAAGTACAAATTCTTTGTTGCATCTTATTAACACCCCACCCTGTCTTCAGCCCAGCAATGAGAAGATAATTGACCTTATCAAATTTTGCAAATATCTTATGGCAATTGACTGCGGTAGTTCTTCTCAGGGATTATTAGCTTATCATGAGCAGTTTTATAGTTTTTCAGTGATGGTGGAAAGCTTGTAATTGGTCAAAAATCATTCATCAGTTCTATAGTTCATAAACAAGGATTCTGAAAGACATTAGAAGAGAAGATTCAGGATGGGACTCATTTCCTTGCTTCTACGAATAGCACTCAAAGATGTTTCAGATAAAAGATGATTAGTGCCTTTTCTTTCTTCAGTACATACATAAGGAAAAAAATATATACAAAATCCTTATAGGGAGCAAATAAAGTCTATCAATACTATCACGTCGACTTTGAACTTATGGAATAAAATGGGATTCCTATAAGTTAGGTCAGCCTGAAATTGCTTAAGTCCCACAACTAAGTTAATGAGACTGTTGATTTTTGAATAGAACAGAAAATAATGTATTTGTGTCATAATCTTATACATTGCCAGCCCATCAGAGAAAGGCGGTAAATAGCACATCTCAAGCCTATGCTTCCATAACAATTTTTCTGCCCTGAACATCATAGGGAATGGCACTCGAAAACTCAAATAATGGATGCCGCAATCCAACTTTTTCTTAAGTAAATATGCACGCTGTGATTGCTCAATCCATGATGTCTTAGGGTGCTGTGATTCTAAATCCCTCCAACCTGTATTGATGCATAGCAGGATGGCATGCCTATTTCATTAATAGAAAAATACTAAAATATGTGCACTATAATTACTCAATCCATGATGTCTTAGTGTTCTGTGATTCTAAAGCTCCCACAGCCTCTATTGATGCAAAGCAGGATGGCATGCCTATTTCATTAGTAGAGAATACTAAAACTGTAAGAAGGCACGCTGTATAATCATATCAAGCTCTATGGCGAATGAATCATGCTCCTGCTGCCCTGAACATCACATGAATGAACTAAACAAATCCCAAAGCAAAACAAAAAAATAAATTTGCTGGCATCAATGGAAGCTTCGTCCAGGACAGTCCATTACAAATAAGCCATCTTTGTAGAACCATCTAATCTGGCCTTGTTCTGAATAGAGGATCATCTTTGTTCTTGAATTTAGACGACCTTCTAATGAATTTATAGACGACCTAAAGATCCTCAAGCAGGAGGAATTAGAAAGCAAGCGGGAAGAATTAGAAAGGAGGCAAGAGGAATTCTCTATCCTTCACTCCCGACTTTATCTCTCTCACTTCCCAACTTTCCCACTTGCAGTATAATCCTAGGTGCAATTTGCGCCAAATTCTTCTCAATTTGTCATGATTACTGCTGGGATCCTGACACAACAACACTGATAATAACATAAATGCCCGATTGGGTGAGGTTTGGGGAGGGATGAGAGTCAGCTTACTGACAACTGAAGGGTAATGTGGGATCCTGTCAGCAAGAGGCTCGAACCCTAACTGTAGATGTTGCACGGTCGCGGGGAGATGCTCCTTCTTCTGGGTCGTGCTACAGGCTGCTGCCTTCTTCTTCCGCAGTGGAGCAAGGGAGGGCAGGGCTGGGCGAAGGCGGCATGGCCTTGCAGTGGGATGGGGGCGTGTAGTGGAGCAAGGGGGGTACATGGAATGGGCTGGGGGCAGAGTGCGGAGAAGGGGAGGTGCGTTGGCGTGGCGCAAATTTCGATGCGGCTTCACCGCTGTTTGGTGAAACGGTTCCAGTTCTGTCTTTTTAGGAGCAGAGATTCAGTTCTTCTATGCCCATCAATAATAAAAACAAAGCCCTGTTAAAGAAAATTGACTTGTTCTGCACCAATTGTTCTTTAACATGGTTTTGGATTATAGAGCATGGTATGCTCTAGGTCATTTGAGATGAAGTAATGAAACCATTCATTACGGTTTGTGAATTGTGACCCATTAAAGATGTGACAGAGCAGATAATTTCAGCGCCCTAAAAAGGTGTTTGTGCTTTCCTTATTATTTCTAAAAGCTGCCAATTCTTATTGCAGCCTCATTCTTTCTACTATTGTTTCCTACTGATCTCCTACTAAGTATAGTTTTTGTTGAGTGTATCTGTGTTTTATAGGATTGCCAAGTACTCCTGTGGAAGATACTTTGTTGTTTCTTGTATGTAGACTGGAGAATATGATCATAAGAATTGCCTATGAGGTTATTGCATGTGATTGTTGCTGCGTTTTTTGTCCACTTATTGATAATAATCTATGAAAATGGAACACTTTGAACACTGTACATTTGTTTGTTGGACCAATTTTGGTACAAATTGCTCATATGCTTTATATATTTGTGACGAATGTCTGATTGATGACTTGCTTTTTTATGGTACCACAGATTCCATAGTGTTGCCTATCTCCAGCAGATTTGGTGGCTTGAGGTAGATGGAGAGCTTGAGTTCTGCTTTCCTGCTGGTGCCTACAGCCTTTTTTTTCATCTTCACCTGGGCCGACCCTATAGGCGCATGGGTCGTCGGCTTTGTGGAACTGAGCATGTGCACGGGTGGGATGTCACGCCCACACGGTTCCAGCTCACAACCTCTGATGAGCAGCAGGCCACATCCGAATATTATCTGCATCTACATGAGCAAGGGGGCTGGAAGCTTTACCATGTTGGTGACTTCGTCGTATCAAACCCTGATGAGCCCATCAAACTCAAGTTCTCAATGATGCAGATCGATTGTACACATACGAAAGGCGGCTTGTGTGTTGACTCTGTGTTTATATATCCTAAAGGTTACAAGCCTGAGAAGGCGAACATAGTCTGCATGTAGTTGGGCAAAGTTGGCCTTGTGCCTCCCCTGCAAGATGAAGCAAGAGGCAATTCAAATGTGGATGGCTAGCCTTTTTCCTGGCCATCCTTCCTGAAAGCCCATTGTACATTCTTTTTTGTTTTTTCCCCCCTTTCATTCTGATAGTTTTGCATGAATGTAAGGCCTTTTTTTTTGTAGTGTTAGTTAAACAGTTGGAGAATAGAGGATTTAGAAACAGGTCAAATGAAGTGAGATTTGAGTCATTGAGTGCAGTATTTGCTCAAAAGAGGCGGTAGATTGTCATCTGCATCTGTAATTTTCATCACTATAATAATGATAATGATGTTCGGCGAGCTGGATTGATATTTTTCTGCATGCTCCGATATAGTCCTAAGGCCAAAAAACCTGCATCTGTTGTTAATCATCGGTGTGTCCATTTTGTGCGGACTGACGGTTTCTATTCTGTTTCGAATACAATGCGCATTGTTCTCGGTTACACCTCGACAGTTACAGCAACAGATTTTGACCTAATTTGATTTCCTAAAAAAGTTTGGTGTATTACAGTGACTTGACTGATTGCTGCTGGTAGTATTATGGTTCCTCTTGCTCATCCCATCAGGACTCAGGAGTGGGCAGCGACGCTAGGCAGGCAGCTGCATCCTTGTTCGGATTAAACGTTGTTGTTTGGTCCAGACGCGTTTTTCAGGATGGGAATCAATCAGGCCTGGTGCATCCGTGCATGAACCCATCGACCACCAAAAGAGTTTGGTGTGTGGGTTGGCGTGGGCTGCTGAAGTGCTGATGGACCGGACTCGCCCTTGGTGTGTCGAGCCGTCAACAACCAAAGATTTTTATTTTTATTTTTCAATTCTTTTTCTGCAAAAATATTTGTCTAATCTAAATAAAAAAACTGCAAAACTATATTACTGCCGCCTGCCGCCGATTGAGCTGGCCGAATATTTGTTACTCTCACTTCAATTGGCAAAGTTTTCTTTTTCGATTGGTTCATATTAAAAAAATAAAATTTCATGTGCCTTTTTTTTTCTCAAACTAGTTTACGCATGCATTTCTTTGCATTAAATGAAATAGAGTCATACAATAATATTTTTTCTCTCACAACAAATTAGCATCAGTCAAATTTTGTGTTTCTTTTAAGCCAACGAAACAATCTAATAATCTTATACCTTATTTGGATCCACTAGGTAATAATAATTAGTTGGCCAATAGATCATAGCCGATAACCAATCACAACAAGAATGTCATAATTCTTCTAGTGAGATGGGCTTCTCCTAGTGTTTTGTTATTTAAAATTTAGTATAAATTTTTTCTACTAAACGTCTCCTAATATCATTGTCATGTGTTATAACTAGTGGTAATATTTTACTACTAAATAAAAATATTAGCAGAAGCCCACCACTTTGGTAGTAAATATTGACTAGCTATTGTTGGTTGACTAACTATTAGCTATGATATATTTAGATTCGCCAGATATATACATGGATGGATTGCTAGTTTTGTCTCTAATGCTCCTTTCTCTCTCCTTTTCTCTTCAAGCACTGGCTCGACGTACTATTCATGAAACTTGAGCTCGTAGATGTTGTTTGGATCCTTAGAGAGATTAGTACCATATCCAGTGGCGGAGCCAAGATTTTAATCTTGGGTATTCCCACATCTAAAAAGAATCTAATCCATTAACACCGTTGTAGAATATAACTCCACACTCCTTGTCTTTGTTGTTCTATACCACAAAGTCCTCAAATCAATCAATTTGTTAGTTCAATTTGCAAAAAAAATAGCAATTGTGACGTAAATTGTAAACAATAGAAATAGGGATGCAAACCAATTTTATAAGTACATAATAAATCACTTTGCAATTTGTAAGTTGTTAGTCCTCACACTCATGTCTTCTATTATGCTATTGTTATTGCTTAGTTCTCAACCGTTGTCTTAGGAGCCAGGATATCGAAGTGGGCTGGGTTTTGAGAGGCGTCATGGATGATGATCTCCTGGTGGGCTGGCCTGTAAAGGTGTCCAGTTAGGTGATAGGCCGAGAGGCCTTTTTTGGATGATATGAGCTATAATTAACTGATATACTAGAGAATTTTGCGTATAATTAACTGATATACTAGACAATTTTGCGTATAATTAACTGATATACTAGAGAATTTTGCGTTATATATTTATATATCTAAGTATGTAGTTGTATATAATCAAGAGAGCATCAAAATAGTTGGATATTTATGGAAATACCCTTGGTTCCGTGATCATACCGTGACCATACCGCCCAGTGGCAGGGGCACCCATGCACCTGCGCCGGTTTCTGCGGCACTAACTCAGCAATACTATCCATTTTTATTGGTGCTCAGTAGTTGTCGTCTTGTCGATGTGTTTGAGGCCTCCTCGAACCATTTTTGCGGCCACTCTACCACCTTCTCCACCGACCGCTGGTGACCTATTTGTACGCACGGGAAACCAAACTGCATAGACACATGACATATGCGCTCGTTCGGAAGCTGAATTGATGAAATTTGATGTATTTCCTTTTTAAAAAGTTTCTCTTTGTACTCACACATGGACGAATCATCACAACTTGACATAGGTGTGGCACACTAACAAATCAAAAACATCGTTGACACGGAGGTGAAAAAAAACTTCTCACCATTGCCCTGTTAGCTTGAGCTTATCTGTTAAAATCAACACTTCTTTTCAGGTATAAAATAATATTTTTCTATCACTACATCAATCAAAATCATCACTTCATTTGTGCCAACTGAATAGACAGTAGACAATTTAATCCAAACAGACGCCACAGCTAAAAAAACAAATATGGCTATGTTTAGATCTCAGTTGCAGTTGCAATTTTGCACTGTACCACATTCGTTTTTATTTGACAACTTTTGTCTAATCATGGCCCAAATAGGCTTAAAAGATTCGTCTCGTGATGTACATGCAAAAAGTACAAACATGCAAACATTTTGTCTACATTTAATGCTCCATGCATATGCCGTAATATTGATGTGACTAGTTGTAATTGTAATTTGCAGTGTATCTAAACAGGGCCTATCTTACGATGCTTTGTTCTGTCCCAGCGACACGTCTTTTAAGACCTGGGGGTAATATGTTTTTTTCCGTAGACAAGTGCACGTCCTATATACATTTATATGGCCACTGTTGCACGGGTCAACATAGGGGCTGTTTGATTGGGTAAAAAGAGTGTAAAAAGTACAATGTAGCACTTTTGTTTGTATTTGATAATTTTTGTTCAATCATGATCCAAGTAGATTTAAAAGATTCATCTCGAGTTAGCCAGACAAAGAGTATAAACATACAACTGCTGCTTCTTCATTTAATGCTTCATGTAGGTGTAAAGTATAATGATGTGATGAGAAAAAAGAAAAAATTTTAGAAAGTAAACAGGGCCATTATACTATACCAGCGCACGGAACTGGCGGCCTGGCGCAACCTGCTCCTGCCTCCTGGCGCTCCTTGCTCGGCGCCGCCTCCGTAGTTGTTGGATCGCGCCCTGCCAATCGTGCTCCGAGGACCAGACCTCGCCACGGGGCCGCGGCACCCCAGCGTACCCACTGCCCACCGCCGCGAGCGCTGCCCTCCGCCGGCCCTGCCCCTTGCCCGTGCGCGCGGGCGCGGCGCAGTTAATTGAGGCGCGGCCCCGACCTGCGGTTCCAGCCTTCCAGGTAAAGCAGGCGGCCGGTCCGGCATTCAATCGCCCTGCCGCCGGATCCGATCGCGGCTTCTGAGACCCCGCGACCCGCGTCGCGAGGGAAAACTTGACAAGTGAAGGAGTCCAGTGTTGCCCGGCTCTCCAGGCTTCCAGCGTCGCGTACTCGCGTTTGACTGCGCGCTCGGACGGAGCCTAGGACGACCACTGTTCATGCGAGATTCTACACACGCCCCTCTGAATCTCGCAAAATTTTGCGGACTTCTTCTCCGACGGAGCGGATCGTCCGAAGCGATCCGGTCATTCGGATAGTGTTCGGTTTTCAGACGTTGAACAACCACTGCTAGCTAATCGTCGCTCTACTTTAATTTGGTGTTATATAATGATAGCATTTGGCACCTGCAGGCTGGTGACAGCGATCCACGGCCTATGGATTCGTGTCGATGTTCCCGATGAACCGGAGCCAATGCGTTTGAATAACACCTGCAAGGCTGCAAAAATATTTTAGGACTACACTTATCAAAAACATTGTCATTTCTAATAACGACCAACAAAATGCGACCATCCCCACTAGTAACAACAAGCTTGCATCTTTTCCACATTGCTTACGCTAATTCTCAAAAAGGTTTGGTACAGTACGCGATGGGGTAATACCAAACACCATATGCAACGAACGCTAGAGAAATTTATCATATTTACACTCAAAAAGCAGATGTTGAATAGTTTTAAAATTACCGTAGAACTAACAATATTTGCTACCTTGCCAATTTCGTTTACCTAGGTTGTCTTTAATCGGTATTACATGTTTTTTGAGGATCCAAAGAAAGATCTTAATTTTAAGTGGCAGATTTACGTGTCAAATTTCCTGTGGTACATTGATGTCATTGGCGAAGTATCTGTACATCGATCTACCCATAAAACTACCACTTTTACTTAAGGTCCATGTGATAGTATCATTCCCTGCTTATAAAGTTAACATTCGCAATAGTCGCAATCGGATCATTTCATTCCAACAATTTATTTCCAGTTAGTGCCCTCCTAAAAGAGACATTAAGAGGAGTAGTGATGAATCCTCCAGCTACTATTGCATTTTATTTTATTTTTTTTTGCGAACTATAGTGAACAAGTTTGGGAATTTGTAATTTAAGGGTTGGTTCCCTATCCACGTATCTTCCCATAATCTGATTTAAGAACCGTCTCTTAAGTTGAACCTCACCAGATTCAAAAATTGATCCTTCACTACCACTAAACCCATTAAAAAATGAGAATCACCAGCTTTCTCATCAACTTGGGAAAGAGTTTTGTTTTATAGGTACTAATTTCGTAATAATTCTTGTCACGTTCCATCTTCATTATAGAGTTTGCATAACTATTTTCTTAGAAGACACTTATTATGTACATTTATATTTTGAACTCCCAACCCACCTTGTTCTTTAGGTTCTGTATTTTTCTTGTGTGATCATTCTACTAGAAAAGGCTTGATTTGTAATATTCTTTTTTTAGAACCCCTTGAGGTAATATCTAGAAAGAGAACATATATATTGGTAAGTTGGATAGCACTGAATCTACTATCTACTACTCCCTCTGTACCTGTTTTAATTGTCATTTTAGAGGGAGGGTGCGTTTTCGTTTTAATGGCCGCTTTGGACGTGCAAAGGAGTATATCTAAATAGAAGAAACCCACTAACTTATTTTCTTGTAATTTCGTGAAACCACGTCATCTACATTCCCATCAGCAGCAGCTGAAGCATCGTGATTTTTCAACTGCTCATGCACCCAATCGATTCATCCACATGTGCATGTGCACACATGCAGTTGATCTACACATTCATTGCACCGCCACCGCCTCCCTCCAAAGCTCCACCCACCGCTCCATCATCCAAAGCAGTGAATAAATGCAAGAAAGCAAACAGTCTCCAAATTCTTCCATACGTGAAATCGATGCAAGAATGTAAAAAGTTTATGTTCTCATCAGATCTAAAACCACGGGTCCCAATATCGCTTATTTATTTATCGGTTAGCCACCCTAGGTAACTCAGTTGATGGGTTGTTCATCTACATGTAGCGCAGTCATGCCTTTCCAGTCTACACGATCAAGAATCAGAGCACTACCGCCGCTTTTTGGATGTCATCGTTTGAGCGGTCGTTCTTCACCTCCCTGTTTGGCTGTTTGCCTGTGTGGAATTGACATCAAAGTGACGGTGAGTTTATCTGATATTCATTGTTCGCTTTTAAGCCTCATGGTTTTGTGGTTCGTTTAACTATTGTGAATCATTTATCCTCAATCCATTTATCCTGCTCAAATTGGAATCAAGTGTACGTCAATGATGGTTGATTGATCCTTTTTCCAAGTATAAACTCTTTAGTATAGCATACGTGTTCAGATGTGAATTTTTTCATATTATATAGCAAACCACAAGAAGAAACCTCTTCGATATTGCTTTATTCCATGACATGTAGGACGTCGTCAACCATGCTTGCAAGTTGATCAGAACTACAATGTGTATTATCTACAATTACTTATACTGTTGATTAAACCTAGAATCAGTGAACACGATATTGATCACATTTATATTAGTTGTAATCTAGAATTGTCATTATTTTTTTCGTTGATGATGTAGTGCATGCATGAATAAAATAATCTTGATTTCCAAGAAAAGAATAAAATATCTCGTATCAGCCGCAAATTGAAGGCAAACATATGTTGCATCTAGCTTTTCAACATGAGAGACAAGAAAGTAGCTTCTTATGCAGCAGCCATCGCGCAACACTTTCTTCATAGTTAAATACAACAAAAATAAAAAGACGACATGCGAATGTTGTCCTGACAAAGAAGAAAATTCATTTCATAAACCCATATGTGCATAACTACAAATTGAAAACTCATTTCATAAACCCATATGTGCATTACTACAAATTCCTGCAGCAACCGCGCGGGGTATTATCTAGTTGATTAGAACAAACCTGCCACCAATTGATAGAGAATAGACAGAGGTCCGTTGGCATTTCAGCTTCTCTTCTCCTTTCAGAGCCTATCCGAAAGAGAATCCAGGACCCCTTGGTCCTGAATATTAGAATAGGACGATCTTCCAACTACAAAGTCTTTTCTCAATTCTTTCTTCAACAATCCTCCCGCCATTATTGTTTAGTTTTCTAAAATACATAGGTATTTCTAGATATCGAAAGGAATAGGAACCTACTTTAAACCAAAGAGATGTGGATATTGAGATTCACATTCTTTTGCTTGCCCAAAGCAGAAATTTCACACTTTTGAAAATTTATTTTTGGACATGATAATTTTCCAAAGTACAATGGAGAAACTTCATGCTCTATTTTTTTTGTTCAATATCATAGTCCATAAAAATAGTTGTATCATCTACATATTGCAAGATTGATAAACCATCTTCTATGAGATGAGGCACTATCCTTTGATTTGATGATCCTCTTTGGCTCGAGCAATAATGATTGCTAACATGTTTGCCACTATATTAAATAGTATGGGAGATAATGGATCACCTTGCTTGAGCTCATTCCTAGTTTGGAAATATGGTCTTAGTTGATCATTGACTTTTATACAATCATTCCCTTCTTGTACAAAAGCTTGTACCCAGTTGCACCAAGTTGGTGAAAACCCTTTCATTCTAAGAGCTTGTTGCAAAAAGTCCCGTTTAACCCTTATCATATGCCTTTTCGAAGCCAATTTTAAATAATACACCATTAGAATTCTTTTTATGTAGTTGATGGATCGTTTCATATAGGACTATAGCTCCCTCCATGACATTCCTTCCTGAAGGAAAGTCGTTTGTGTAGGTTTAACCACATTTTGTGCAACCTCTTCACAATTCTGTTGGTGGCTACCTTGGTGGATACATCGATACCCACTTGCATCCCTGTGTGAGGGCCAATTCGTCAACACCTACTATAAACTTACATGATATTTTTGTCCACATATACTTATATTAAACATATACCTTTTTTTAAGAAACATAGTATAGATAAAGACCCTCACATATATATACACACACTCATTTTTATTAGGGTACATTACCTAATACAAAGATATAGTGGGTTACAATGGAAGGATCCTATTTTTTTAGTGATGTTTGGTTCCAAAAGAATATGCCTCTCCTCTGCTAGCTTCTCCACAAAGGAACAACATAAGACTCACTTGTTGCCTTGTTGGTGTTCATACCATTGGAACCACGTGGTCGGATGGGGCCAACAAAGGCGTTCGTAAGGACTGGGTAGCAACAAGAAGTTAGCCACGACCAAAGGGGTTGAATAGGGCAACATGGATAAGCGGGGTCTAGACGGGGCACCACAACCTTGGGCATGGACGGGTAGGGGCTAGGCGGAGCGGCATGGTCGGACGAGATCTATATGAAGTGGTAGAGACCTTGGATTTTACTGCATCTTTGTGCTGCCCCGTGCGAGTGATGCAGAAGATAGAAGGAGAATAGATTGACATATGGAATATACTAATAGTGGTTGACGAGATCAAAACTTGTAATCCATTTTGTCCCTTCTTGTCATTGAATCCCTCAATCTTTGAATAAATCAAATATCAGAATTGTTAAATGCATTACAAAAATATTTTTATGGAGTATATCATTATACCAGTTTAGTTTCATAAACGACTTTGATGCTCCTTTTTAATAAAATCCAGTCTTGTCATAAAAAGTTTAATTACAAAGAAATCTAGGAATCAAGTTCTTTGTAATTAAACTTTGTCTCTAAATACTCTCTTTGTCTCTAAATAAATTGATTCCACGCACTTAGACTTCTAGTAGATTCGAATTCTAGTTGTCAATTGAGTGTGCGTAGAGAATACAATGCTTAGCCATCAGCAATGAAGTATACCCGGGGCATAGATATGACTGCTGGCGGAGAATAGCATACTTATTAATTAATTAGATGTCACGTATAACGTTTCAATGACGTGGCAGAGAATTAACGAAAAAATAGATAAAAAGTATATACAATACTTGGCACAGTATATATATCCAAGATTAGAAAAGTGTGCACAACCCTTACGCACATTGTCATGAAATACGTACGGAGTAGTTGCTTGTAATCTTGCTATACAAGTTAAATTGAGGATCATGTATTACGCAACTCCACTGCTCCACGGATCAAATGTCACTCAAGCACGATGAAGCCAACACATCAAAACTCCTCTTTTTTCCCCTTATTTTTTTTGGAAAGAATGTGTCGAAAAACAGTAGAGCCGTCACAAATGAGCCAACCGTACGCCCTTACGTAATGAAGGCACTCATTCCTCCACCCTATCAAAAGAAAGGCCGTGCATGATAATATGGGTCGTACGGGTGCTGTGGACACACCGGGATAAATCCAAATTTCAAAAGTAATGGACTATTTCGACCATTCGTTTTCCCTGTAGACAGAAGCTACTCCCCCTATTCTAAATTATGAGTCATTCTAAGAAGAGTCAAAGGATCTCAAATTTGATTAAATTTACACTTTCTATCCTTGAATAAATATAAACTTTGACCGATTTTTAAGAAAAAAAAACCGTCAAAATTTATGACATCAAATTAATACTATGAGATGTATCATAGAATATATTTTCATAATATGCTCATTTTTAAAACAGATGTTGTACTCTTTCTTATAAAGTTAATCAAACTCAAAGATAGTTTGACATTCAAGGATAGTAAAAATTGATTTATTCGGGATAGAGAGAGTAATAAAACAATATCATTTATGATACCAACTAAATATCATTAGGTTTTTTTATTAATTTTATTTTCTTAGTATACATATTTAGTGTTATAAATATTTGTAATTATGTGTATAATAGACTCTCCAAGAAATTTAGAATGACTTATAATTTGAACTTGATGGAATATTTGTCAGTATTGTGCACCGTTGTTGTCTTTTTGCAAGCTCAGCATAATAATATACAAGCAGGATATTCTATTTAGTGCTAGAGTAAAAAAATAAGTTAGAATAAACTCATGCATATACCATGAGTTCACCTTCAATTTCACGAGAAGCTCATTGAGCAATCGTGATGACTGATGGAGCATGCTTGGGAGTTGGGACTTAGGATACGCGGAAATTCACTTGTAACCAGCGAAAGGACAAGATTTGCCTCCTGGACTCCTGGTTGGAGTTGGACCAAATGCTTTCCGTAAACCGATTTCCCTATTTTTACAAAATTTTAATAACCAAAACAGAAGGGGGTTTTCTACAAATCTGCCTTCAACATGTCTGCCGCTGCCGCATCCATATACGGAGTCCACACCGCTCGGAATCGGAGCTCGCATCCGACCGCGAGCTAGCGGAACAAATCCTCCTCCGTATTCTATCGCTCGCACGCATCTGGCCGCCACGACCCTCGGCGGCGGCGGCGGCGACGACGATGGAGCTGGAGATGGAGGCCATGGCGGCGTCGATCGGCGTATCGGTGCCCGTGCTCCGGTTCCTGCTCTGCTTCGCGGCCACCATCCCGACGGGCCTCCTGTGGCGCGCGGTGCCTGGCGCCACGGGGCGCCACCTCTACGCGGGGCTCACGGGTGCCACGCTCTCCTACCTCTCCTTCGGGGCCACGTCCAACCTCCTCTTCGTCGTGCCCATGACGCTCGGTTACCTTGCCATGCTCCTTTTCCGTCGCCACGCCGGCCTCATCACCTTCCTCGGCGCCTTCGGCTTCCTCATCGCATGGTGAAACTTTCCCTTCCATCCTCTTGTCTACAATCTCTAGTGGGTTGAGCCTGGCTTCTGGCGATTAAGAAATAAGAACAGTGGACCCATACTTGTATGTTGAAATCTGAGTAGAACCGAACACGAAAATTACACTGACTGCAGTTTATTCGAATGAGAATTTAGTAATTGTGGACGTTGCACGGGGGTGTGGCGGCGCCAGCAGTGTTGCTTGAGTTGACTGAGCATTTTTGACCTTTGTTATGGGTTCTTGTGGTCCTGCCCAAAGTAAGATCTTGAAGGGGGGCAAACGACCTTGCATTAACTCCACGCCAATTTGCCTCTATGCCTGCAAACTTTTCGATAGGGAACTCATATTGTTTGCAATGAATAAGTTCAAATAATTTAGTCATTTTCCATTGTTGGTACGGTGGCGTAGAATAGAAGTTCATAATGTATGGATTGCATGTTCCAATTCAACCATATCCTCGTAGACCCTGAGTTAAAAAATGATTTTTTTGGCAGTGTTCTACACTTGGAGTTCATGACTGCTGCATGGATTGCATCTTCCGTTCGAAATTCGATTGCTTATTCGTAGCATCTAAACCTGTTAACATTTGACCAGTATCCTGTCATATGTTGTTTTGTTTTATACTCAAATATCAGAATTCTAGGTCCTGTAATGTGAAGTGTAGAGCCCTATATGTCACTGGTGGTACTGTATTAATTTTAACACTAAGGTAACTCTTTGGAGACTTTGAGTTGAAATTAGTGTCCTACTCCTACCAGAAAATTGTGGAGCTCCTTTATTCATATCTTCTCTCTTCTTTTACAACGGCTGTGTTCGATTTATACTGTATATGACTGGAAGCAGTTCTTGAGCTTTCCAACCAAACAATTGTCTTTTCATGTCCCACTTCTATGGTTTCCTTTTCAGCAAGTCTTGGTTAGTTGTTATTTGGGTCTGCACCGGTCTAATCTTCAGTTGTTGTGAGTTATGCCGTGGGCATTAGGTCATGTATATACCTCTGTATCCATCGGTTTACTCAATGGAACGTGTGAGTGGAGGACTAGAAGTTAAGTGGGACCTTATCATGTACTTTTTTTTACTATTTGCTCAAACCTTAAGTCACAAGACCCAGTGTTTTGTTCTGTGTGTGAGGTCGATTTTGGTTTATATGGTAAGTAAATAGTAATATTGAGATTGTATTTATGATTCATTGCAAGGAGTAGTTGAGTTTCTACGAACTTTGTTTGTCTAACCATGGTAAAGAGACTAAAGGGTAAACGGTAAAGTTACATCTTCTGAGGGTTCCCTTATTCTCAAATACACCCCGCTCCAATGAATAATCAAGCACACTGTGTATTCGAATGGTTCAATGCTGTAGTGCCTTTTTGAGTGTAATAGCTAGAGGCACTTGAACACGCAAGCAACCTTGATAGGCACTGAGGTGATATTATTTTAACTAGTGTGTGTAAGATGGGATTTGTGCATGGTAGCTGTAACAAAATGCAACATTACAAAAAGGTCAAGGTGCCTTGAAAAATGCAGGAACATGATGCATCAGCACGAGAGAACCCCTACCCTAGGCTAGCCATATTTCTGTTTGAAGCAATTCAAACTGTTTATATTATCATCCAAATATCCAGAAAAAGAGTGGCCTTTTTTTGTCTGCGTTAATGAGATTTTATTTTTTACCTGAGTAATCCAAAGATGCTGCCAAATTATTCCGTTATCATGTTCTCTTTATTAGGACTGGACACATTAATTCAAAATAAACTTTTTTCATAACTAAAAACAATCTGACAATTATACTCTTGCTGTTTTATACAGTGAATGTATTACTTCTTGTAACCTGATAAATCCAAACCCACCTGTACTTATACTGTAGGGTTTTCACTGTTGTATACCACCCACATCCAATGAAGCCTAGAGTATGTGGGCACATGTGAATCCTAGTTTCATTCTCATCAATTGACACTCCCTTGTCCTCTCATGTAACCTCTTCTGAAAATTGCGCTACACCAATATATTCAATTAACTTGGATCATCAATTTGATATTTAGGCTGATATTCTGAGAAATCAGGCATTGTTAGCCCCTTTTTATGGTAATATTGATGGTTTCAACATATATGCAATAATAATGTGGAGGTTGCATCTAATACAGACTTCTTTTTCTTTGGGTGAGGTATAGTGGTTCAATTATTTTTTCACATGGTGCTGAATACTATGGGTCTATGGTACCCTATTAGTGGGCCAACTTTTGCAATAAGTTTTGTATTATCCTACTACGCTCCAAAACAATGGCAAGGCTTTTGGCAGGTCCTCATACCTCATGCATTCTTGCCACATTAACCTTTATGTAAATAAGACACAGTTCCTGTTTATATGGCATCAACAGCTCTAACGGCTTAACTTGTGTCAAACTGGGACTTGGACCCTATAGTGATTATCTGTAACTGAAATTGAGACCTTTCATATGCCAATTGAACATCTTTTATGCTTCCCCTTTGTATTGGCATGTTTTACTGGCATGGGTGTAGTAGATATACTATTGATTACTCTAAGCTTTTTGCCATATTTTGTTTGCTACTGTGCCTTAAATCCCATGTGTCATATGCAAATTTTGAAAAGCAAGGCAAACCATTCAGCTGTTGTTGGAGATATAAGAAAGTGGGACCTTGAGTTCAAAAAGGCTTTCTTGTTTGGGCTTATTTGGTTTAAAGCTTAGATCTTACAAGTAAAAAAATCTTGACCATGATATAGAATGTTGGGAATCCATTCTGTTTTAGATAGTGTTTGAAAGAAAAGTGTTGACCATACTTTTTTTCCGTGGCCAGTATTGACTATATTGCATAATAATAAATTAATTAAAATATTCTAAGGCCTTACATCTTTTGCTCTTATTAATAGTCATGTGTACTACATGAGCGGGGATGCATGGAAGGAGGGAGGCATTGATGCAACTGGTATGTCTACTGCTGTTTGTACATCAAATACTTAAATTAGCCTTTGCTGTGCAGTTTTCTGGAGGATTGCTAATACACATATGAAATAATGCATAATTTTTTTTTTATGGATTTCAAACCCCCATAGTTATATGAGAAATTCCTTATTTGACACTGAAAGATGACTTAGCTCTTTATTTGACACTGAAAGAAATTTTTTCCCTAAATGACACTGACTTTATTTTTGGTACCCAATTTGACAATTTGTTCTCTTCTGTTAGTGGTTTCTGTTAGATTTATCGCAGAAGGGCGAAAATGCCCGTGCCCAAAAATATGGATGGAACATATCCCAGTTCGTTTTCCTGAGGAACCACTCGTTCACCTCTCTTGTCCTCTATCCTGTCCCCTTCCATGTCTCTCAAGCTTCCCAAAAATTAGACCGGATCTAGTGCTTGAAGGCAGTTGGCAGGACATTGGAGGGGCTCCGGCGGCGGCAGCCCTTGCGGCATGGCCGGCCAGGGCGGGCGGAGCCCCATGGCTGGCTGTGCCCATGGCGAACTGCGCCCCATGACCGGCGGCGAGTTGAGTGGCTTGGCCAGGGATTTCTTGGCCAAACTGATAATCAGGAAGCGTGCTGCATGTGACTATGCAAATACTCTTGGAGATAAATTAGCCAGTACTTGTTTAACACATTTTGCTAATAAGGCATATAAAAATGCATGGATGTGGGAGTTAATTGATATATGGCGTGGCCTGGCATGCCAGTGAACAGTTCTGTTCCATGGTCAATTATGCAGACGGTGGATGTGAAAATCGTTGCATAGACTACAGGTGTATGACAAGGACGAGAATTAGTGATGGTATCGTGTCCTTTGGAACCACTTTATTTGAACACGCCACAAATTAATTGTTTTAAAAAATGATGCTGCCCCAAAAAACCATCATCATAAAAGAATATAGAACACAACAAATCTATCATAACCTGCTGCTGTGAAATCTCAAGGTGCTGCACAACCACATCAAGGGGAAAATTGTAATTTCTGCTGGCTGATAACAGTGTTAAAAGCCAAAACTAATGGTAGAGTTAAGTTGGGCACCAAAAATAAAGTTGGTGTGATATCGGGAAGATTTATGTTTTAGGGTCAAATAAGGAACCAAGTCTTCAGTGTCAAATAAGGAACCAAGTTAATGATTTCAATTCATTTTCTTGTATTGTGCTGCTGATAGTTAACAGTGGTGCGTCAGGATTTTTGTTATCACCAGAAAGTTGAGAGCAGTGCT
Organism: Eremochloa ophiuroides; assembly: GCA_038502445.1. Classification (NCBI taxonomy): domain Eukaryota; kingdom Viridiplantae; phylum Streptophyta; class Magnoliopsida; order Poales; family Poaceae; genus Eremochloa; species Eremochloa ophiuroides. Next base: position 66,742,491 of record JAHLJS010000005.1, read on the forward strand.
GATTAACCCTTCTGTAAGAGGCAAAGACAATGAATATTTCATACTGCTCATTTTCTAGAAGTGTAGGCATAGTGCTAAAATAATGGCTATATAGAGGCAAATGCAATGATAGTGGCAACAACATATCTGAATGGAAGTAAGCACATGTTCCTTCATTTGGCATTCTTCAACCTTTTCTTTTTGTTCGCATCTACAAAGTTTTGTTTGTTCCAAGCAAAAATAGCATACCCTGTTACATTATAGTGACCTTCCAGAATTTAATTTGTTTGTGCAATGCAGGCGCTTTAATGGTTTTAACACTCAAAGTCATTTCGTGCGCAATAAACTACAGTGATGGTATCTTGAAGGAAGAGGGTTTACGTGATGCTCAGAAAAAATACCGATTGACTAAGCTTCCTTCTTTAATTGAATATTTTGGGTACTGTCTCTGTTGTGGGAGCCACTTTGCTGGACCGGTTTATGAGATGAAAGATTACCTTGAATGGACTGAAAGGAAAGGAGTAAGTGTCCTTCAACTACTATGTGTGGGTTATGTTATCCTTTTCCTCTTTCTGATATTCGTTAACCTTTTGCAGATATGGGCTGGCCCAACTCCTTCGCCATTGTTACCTACTCTGCGTGCTCTAGTTCAAGCTGGTATATGCATGGGGTTATATTTATACCTGTCACCTAAATTCCCACTCTCACGGTTTAGTGAACCCCTTTATTATGAATGGGGTTTCTGGCACCGACTCTTCTATCAGTACATGTCAGGCTTTACTGCTCGTTGGAAGTATTACTTTATATGGTCAATTTCAGAAGCCTCAATTATCATATCTGGTCTGGGCTTTACGGGTTGGTCGGAATCTTCTCCGCCCAAAGCCAAATGGGATCGTGCAAAAAATGTTGATGTATTAGGTGTTGAATTAGCTGGAAGTGCAGTTCAATTGCCCCTTGTGTGGAATATTCAAGTGAGCACATGGCTACGATACTGTAAGTTCTGTCTGTTGATAGAGTCCGTTACATCGCTGCTTTGTTGAATGATAGAACAATCCTTTTAAACATGATAGGATGAGTTTTTCTAACTGAATTTAATCTGTCTGTATGGAAGTGCTTTGATCCCCCCCTCCAAGATTTAAAAGCATAAACTCAAAGGAATCGAGAATTTGATTTGCATCCAACTGGTATACATGATTGCCTCCTGTAATACTATCCATGATCACCTGCACCACTTCCATGAACAAAGATTTGTGGAGCTTGGTTTGGGAGATAATATAAAAACTACTTATTATTTATGGACAACTGTAACTAAGTTCTGTACACCTGGAAGAATTATGCTACACGAGAGCCACTGCTGAATGGATTTTCCTTAAATTTATTCAGACTACAGTTTATTATTCATTACATAAACCGAACTAACTTTTATGGTTCCGCAACTATTTCAGATGTCTATGAGAGGCTAATTCAGAATGGAAAGAAACCAGGTTTCCTTCAGTTGTTGGGTACACAGACAGTCAGTGCCGTCTGGCATGTGAGTTATATAATATATATTTCTGACTCCTGATTTATTTATTTTTTGTTGATTGCAGCTTTTATTTTTTGTCATGTTGTAGAGCAACCTGTTGTTAGTTGGATCAGTAATTCCTGGTTAAGCTAGAAGATTACTTTAGGGAATTAGTATTGCTATACTATTGTTCTGGTGCCTTAAGCATGTTTATCAAGTCATCTGACTAATTGCAATTATTCACTATTAGTCGAGCTTATCAGTGCCATGGCAATCAATTATGCACTATAGTCCAGTTAGTCGCGATTAGTCAGGCTAATTGGTTCCATGGCGACTAGGGCAGATTAGATGATTTGAGAAACACAAGTGGCTTAGTATCCACCTTCCCAAATAGAATTCACATTTGAAAATTGTAAATTGCTCGTTATTTATTAGTCATGAACTTATTTGACTCCTAGGGGGTGTTTTGTTTGAGAAACGACCCCATTCCTGATGAGGTGGTCCACCATGAGTTGATTTTTTTTTTGAACCGGGGAACTTCCCCATTCCCACTCATTACAGAGCGGAAATACGCTGGCTCTGGGATCGAAACCGGGTAGCCGAGCTCGCGGCTCGCGATGCTGACCAAACGAGTGTCTCGGTCGTTCCCATGAATTTTGTTGGAATGACTCTATCCCTCATGCTTATACTCACTAAGTCCCTCTATACTAGTTCATTTACTTTGCCCTAGTATCAGCCATTGTTGACTGGTGGGAGTACTAGTTCATTGATGAGGTGGTGGTATGGTGGTAGATGTGGATCAACCCATTCCATTTCACAAATGTATCAGAAAAGTAAGGAGTGAGAAGATGATGGATCACCCCATTCCTTTTACCAGACACCCCCTTAGTGTATTAACATCCTCCCTTAATGGCATTCTTATCCCACCAGCTTGTCTTTGCATAGATTTACCAGACATTTTGCATAGATTTACCCACACTGGTTTGTCCTTGTATCTGATCTTTTCATTCTGCAGGGACTGTATCCTGGATATATCATATTCTTTGTTCAATCAGCATTGATGATAAATGGTTCACGAGGTACCTCTCTATCCATCATGGTTTTCTTTTAATGAGCTGCTACCCTTTTTTCACGAGATATATGATTAAAGTGCTGCATTATCCTAGACTAAATCATATTATATCCTGTAACTGACTACCCAGCCAAAATCTGGGACATGCTCCGATCCACCAACAGGCTGTTTGCCTGGGATCAGTGGTAATAAATTCCGTCAGGGACTCTTCGTCCCTCCCATTTCGATAAAAAAAATCTAACATTGAACGAACAAGTAGTGTTAGAAACACACTACCTTGCATACATCCTAGCAGTCCACCCAGCAACCATGGGCTGGTGAGCTACCATGGGGGGACAAGCAATTGAGAGCCGCCCTTGTAACCATGCAAATTTCAGCAGCTCGGGTAGGCATGCAGTAGCTAGTGCCATGAGCTCTTACCTTTCTCACGATCAGGGAGGAAGGGCAGGTTGGCCTTAAGGTAGCTCCGCCAGTGGCTGCAACTATGCTATTTTTTCTGAGCTTGTATTGATAAAAATGTCTTTTTAGCTTGTATAATTTTTTCCTTTTCTTCCAATACAGTGATATACAGATGGCAGCAAGCGGCAAGCAGTTCATTCCTGCGTGGTATCCTGGCTTTTCTAAATTTTACTTATACATTGCTGGTGCTTAACTACTCCTGCATCGGGTTCCAGGTCAGTGTCAAGCCTGTGTTAGGCTCTTCTTCATTTTGTATCATGTTCGAAGTCACGGAAAACAATGGTGCTTCTCTATATGAATTTTCAGCAAAAGGTTCTTGCATAATTTTTTTTGACCTGATGACCTCTGAAACAATGAAGTTCCCAGAGCATCTGTAGTTCCATGTATACTTTACCTTTACAGATGATGGAATGGTCCGTAGTCGTTGGCAGAGAGGGGAAAGGAACATGTTAAGAAATATGGATATCACCCTTAAATAATGCTGTTTTAGTTTCACGTGTCTTTTTTTCTCTCGAAAATATGGCAGGAGCTCTGCCTCTCAATTAAGTAAGGAGAGAAATTTATATGTACAAGAAAGTCCGGATGTCCGAAAGCCACAACAAACACACACAGAAAAACAGAAGACACCTAGCTCCTCCCCTCCAAGCAGATTAAAAGGAGAAAACCTAAGTCAGGTTGCTAAGCACCCTAGAGCGCAAAACTATGTCCTCTTTGGCATTGAGGGCCACTTGCCGAGCATCTATTGCCGTGTTTTGAAAAATCCTTATGTTTCTTTCCTTCCAAATGTTCCACATCGTGTAAATCACCACCCCATTGAAGTGTCGTCGTCGCTCCATTGGGACTTCACTAGGTGGAGGAATACATGTCTTAATTCCTTTTCGGTAACACATGTCTCAATTCCCCATTCAGTAGAGCACTGCGACTGCGATGGCTATGGCAGGAATGGACGGAGCCCATCACGTGTCTTCTAAAAAACTTTGTACCTACTGCCTCCACTAGGTGGAGGAATACATGTCTCAATTCCTTTTCGGTAACACATTGTGGTACTTAATATGCACTTACTTTTGTTCTTTGAAGGTACTGAGCTTCAAAGAAACCTTGGCGTCCTACCAGAGCGTATACTATGTTGGCACAATTGTTCCCATTGTGTGTCTCCTGCTGGGCAATGTTATCAAGCCAGCCAGGAAGCCGAAGGCTCGGAAGACCGAGTGAGGAAATATACACTCAAGTGACTATTACATAGAAGAAAGATGGAGAAGCTTCAACGAAGATAACTACATTCTATTTTCAGTTTATTTATTCTGTCTTTTTGTACGGTGTCAAATTTAGCACAAGGATAATGTGGTGACCCCAGTTCTCCTACGTCGGAAATCAATTTCCATTGACCAATTGGCATAACCACTGTGTTTTCTTTTACTTAATGACTAATCATACGTGTGTGCGAATGACTTTGTCCTGACGAGGCTTTTCCTATGGTGTTCCTATCTGCCTGATGAATGTTGTTAGGGGTGTTACTGGCATGATCTGTTCACCCACCGTAAGTGATATCCATGAACAAATGGATGGAGACATCAGGATACAAAATCACCAGCTGGCTCAGGCACATCGCTTATGCTGTCATTTTTCTTCTCTTAATTGACCTTGCTGAAAATCAACTTTTGCTGGGAATCTCAGTTTGCACTCCACGATTATTCACTTCCTTTGGGAATATTCGTCATGCCAGCTATTTTTTTCCTTCTAATATGCCTCCTTTTGCAGCGTGATTTATGAGCATCAGAATTTGAGCTCAGATTGCTGTTATGATGCGCCTGGAGCTTGACGGAGGTGTGAATGCTCATGACGATCCTCTAGCACCTCACTTTCCATCGCTGTAGTGGAATAGTAGTAAGGTAATTGTTAAACAGCTGAGCTCCCATAACTGAGCATCCGTGTTTTGACTCCCCCAGCGCAGCTTTGAATTTGAATGCCGTTTTGGTGCGATTGTAGCTGAAGTTTTGAAGTCGTGGGCATCGAGATGAATATGATGGGGCGCTTGGCCATAAGAGTCCGACGCCCGGACTGCTGCTGCTGCGGTATACGCCCGTGTGGTCAGAGGCGGTCCAAGCCAACGTGCGGCAGAGGCGGGCGGGGTCGATCATTCTGGGCCACCAATACGTGGACGCTGGGTCTCGTTCTCGTCGGTCGGTGCTCGGGCGCGCCAGAACGACTTTGTAAAAGGGACGTGGCAATGACAACAACGGCAATGGAATGGCATACACAGTTATGAAAAATGGCGACGCGACGGGTTTGTGGCTTTGACCCGGTCACTACCCTGACGACATACTAATTGATTCTCCACTGGATCACTGATCCATCATGCGCTATACTAGGTGTCTATACTTCCAGATAGAGAATGTGCGGGTCAAACTAACAGCAGCCCAGCCGGCGGCAGCCGCCGACGACCCACGCCTTCCTGCGCACGGCCGGGTTGGACTTGGAATCGCCACTCCCAAGACCGGATGTCTTTTCACCGTTCCTGTCGGGCCCGTGGTCGTCAACGTTTGCAGCCACAGCCACAGCCACGGGCACTGGCCGTCGGCGCGGGCCTGGAAGAAGAGAAGAGAAAGAAGACCGGCACCGGCCATAGTGGTCGCTCTCGTTGGTCTCTGATTGCAACAACGCGCGCCGTCTCGCGCTCCGTGCCGCGCACGCGCCTCCGACCCACCCACCCGGCGGCGGTCTTCCCACTCCATCCATCGGTGACCCGTACTGTACACGTCCCAGGCAGGCAGCGACCAGAGCGCGGCAGCCACACGAGAGCGTCCGCGCGCCCATGCCCTGGGCGCGACACTTGCAGCCTTGATCGCTGCCAGGAGCCCAGGGCTGGCTGGCTCCGTTCGAAATCTCTCAGTATTGGTGGTTAGCGCAGAGAACAGATTTATGCATGGACGCACCAGCACGGCAGCACCACTGAACCAGCAAGCAAGCATGCATGGACGGCTCGTACGTAGCTAGCGAGACAGCGACCGGACAACCTGAAATTCTGCAACGATACCAGGCACAGCCTTACTGCATCAGACTTCGCTAGTCGTGCTGCATGGAAAATGCGCATGTACTATATAGTACTCCTGCAAGTGCCACAGGCCACAGCATGCTGGGCTGCTGCTGGCATCCATGCAAACGCAACGCCGACGCCGATGATGAGAGCTGAGAGTTGCGGACCGCGTCTGCCCGTCTGACGCCACCGCATCCGCATGCCCACAGGCGCATCAACAGGAGTCAGCCACTCATCATCATCATCAGCGCGCGAGCATCCCAGTTTTGGGGCATGCGGGGAGCGGTGCGCGTGCGCTATTCTTACGACACGAACTAGAGAGGGCCCCCAGCACCAGCAGGCCGCCCGGACACACGTTTGCAGCCTTCAGCAGGGGCGGGTTTCATGGCGGCCTTTAGCGCCGCGTGCAATGCACCAAGCGTCCCACTGCCACTCGGAATGCTGGCGCTGATGGATCGTCCTTTCTGTGGCCATCTGGGTGGGAGTTGGGAGAAGCGTTCGATGACCGCCCTCCGGCCCTCGTCGTCGTCGTCGTCGGGTTCTCAGCTAGCTGCCCAGCCTGCAGACTGCAGCAGCTCCCGCGCTTAAGTTGGGTCTCTCTCAAGCCACCGTGGCTCTGTTTGGCTAGTTGAATTGTACGGCTGACTGTCTGATTGTTGTGAGAGAAAAATACTGCTGAATAACTGGCTGAATATATGCTATAGGAGTAAATTTTTCCCGTCAGTAATAATCACTGAAAACGGCAGCCACATGCCTGCGCGTGTATATAATATGTCTAGTTATATAGTAAAATTTGTGTATCAAATTATAATGACCTAAGAATTAGAACGGATAGAGTAGTAATTTGGTTGCCTAACTTAACTATATTTTTATTAGTAGCGGTGGAGCCAAGAATTGGACATAGAGAACGGATGGAGTATGATGCTATCGTCGGCTCGTCTTGTTCGGTCATCACATTGTGTTTAGCTAGTAGCGGTCACCCACGGACACGATGCTGTGTGCAAGTTCTTCCGTGAGACGACAACCTCACTGTCTCTTGTATCCGTCCGCCGGGATTCTTATTACAAGATTGACAGCATATTAACGACGCTGAAACACCTGTCATGCTGTACCCTAAGTCGTTTATAAATATTTTGACAGCATATTTAATCCGTCTTAATTTATAAGTCGTTTGACTTTTTCAACCCTAAGTTTGACCACTCGTCTTATTCAAAAAAATTTACGTAGAAAAGTTAAATTTAACTTATTCTTGAAGAACTTTTATTAATAAAGTAGGTCATTACAAAAAGTAAAATTTTTCACAAAATTTAGAATAAGACGAGTGGTCAAACTTGAGGAAAAAAAAAAATCAAACGACTCCCCCCCCCCAAAAAAAAAGAAAAAAAAGAAAAGAAGCCTATGCTTAATCCTGTGTGATGGTTTCAGCCATGACTAGAGAAAAAGTAGGCAATGGATATTGATGAGCTACTACAACACAGTAGAGTATATATAGCAGCTCTTGATAAGTAAGACCAGGACCAGGATAAAATGTACGCATGTGATCTGAGACCAAGTGACTGACCGCGGCATCTGTTCCTAGTTTCTACGGAGTAGCCCTATATAGCTCGCCGTACGTACGTGCAAATCTTTCTATAAAAATCTTTTGCCGACATGAATGTAATCGTAGTCTCTCTACATGCAAAGACTTCCTACCACGTGGAGGAAAAACATGCGTTCAACGGTTTTTTTATTTGACCGGCCGTGAGTCAATAATTTTCAGGTGCAATCTGCAGCTAGCTATAGCTGGGTGCATCGCATGCATGGGACGTCAAAATTTTCTTGAATGCGCGCATTCATGCATAATAAACATAAGGATAATAGCATAAATATAGTAACATAGGACACGCATTCACACATAGTATGTGCCCATTTTCTCTGTCTGTCCTCTAGTAATCTGTTTCGACAACGGCACGTAGAACAAACTAAATGTCACTATCACACGTGAATCATAAATTAAATGTCACTATCTGAAACGACCTCGATTTCCACGAAGGGAAATCCACAGGCTCGAATTGTAATTCAACAGATTGCTTGGGACAATCCATGAAATTACCCATATCTCAGTTGCCACCAGGATCCATACAACGGTAAATAAGTCTTACATAAATATTTATTACATCGCCACACTGGCGGAATCAACAATCAGAGAAGCTTTAGAAGATGCGGAAGCGATTCATCCTTCACGGCCAACTTGAGTATAGCACGTGACCCTATCCCTCGTCATCATCTCCCTCGAAGTCGTACTCATTCTCGTCACCTGACAGCAAATTTATCAGTACGATTTGTACTGGCCACGGAGCCCACCTATGCAGCATTTGCTTTGTGGAAAGTGGATGCAAGGCTATACAAGCAGACCTATAGGCTGAGGTTTTCCTATGCAGCTGTAATCAATGTTTAATTAGTCAAGTTTTATCACCAGTTAACACCATCATCCCTTTTCCCATCACCACACCTCACATATCCACACCTCACTCTCATTCGACAGGCCCAACTCCCTCTCGGGCCTATCTCAGCGGCACACTACCACAACGGGTACACTGCCGGAAAAATGTTATCCAGGGGGAGAAGAGAACACTCACTACACTAGTAGAAGCTTCACAGGAAAGGTCCATAGCCAACGAGTTGGCATATGTATCGATCGATCAACCGTACACTCTGCAGAGGTTTCACTACCCACAAGATTAGCCATCATAGGTGTTGCGCAAACACCTAGGCAGAATTTCGGGTGCTTGCTTGCCTAGGTCGATGCCACCCTACCACTCAGCCCTGGGATATTCCGGATCCTACACCGTTATGCTGAGACTGGGAGACACAGTACCGGGCCCATCCAGTGGTACTGTGCATCTAGAACGGAACGGGAACCCATCGACCGTCTCCGCCCACCCTTATCACCTTTCAACCTAGCAGTAGTGGCACCGTCCTACCAAGTAGTCCAGCCGTCTCCCGCCCATCAGAAGCGAGTGAGTAGAAAAGGATTCCCATGAACCTGAAACTAGTCCATCCTAGGTTTGACCAAGCAGGCATCTCCACTTAGGGGATACTCTCCCCGTGCTATCACAGCACCTCCGTCCACGGGCTTCAAACCACCAAGGCTATCCCACCCGGAACCTCCTCAACAACTTTACCTGCCACAGGTATCTCGCTTGGGGATGCCCAGGTTGCACCCCCGGCACGACTTGCCCCATGGGCTTGTCTCACATCCCACTTGGTCGACATCAACCCTTACCACGCACCCAAGACGCACGCAGCACTCTCTCCCAGTAGTTATAATCAGTTATACACCGTCCCAATTCCACCACATAGCATATAGCAAGTAGTAAGTAGTGAAAGAGTAACAGTAAAATAAGCAACAGCTAACCTAGCAGCGGACAGCAGGGTAAAGTCTTATCAAGGCAGGGAATTCAAATATACTACCATGCAACCAATCCATACATAATCATAATGCAATAGCAACAATGTCATTTGCAATGCGTAATAGGATCTAAGGATTTGGTGGGACGTGGCACCTTCGTAGTCGTCTCTTAGCTCCTGAAAGTACTCGTGGTCGTCTTCCTTAGTCAGATCCTCCTCCTGCTCTGAAATCGAACACGAAATAGTCGCGTCAGCGACTCTTATAGAGTATTTCAGAAAAATCCAATAAAATAAAGAGCCAAATGCATACAAACACAGTCTTAGATTGTAGATCTCATTTTTCTGAGAATTTTGATATATGATGCGCAATTTTTGGACTTCGTATGAATAAGTTATGAATTTCCGAAGATTATCCTATTTTCTAAAAATGGAAAATGGTCGATTAATCAGGGGCAGCTCGGGATTGGTCCACGTGGCGCGCGGGTCCAGTAGTGCGGCAAGTGGCGCCTCATCCGAACACAAACCCGATGGTCGCCCACCAGGTGTTCGATGCTGGTTCCCAGAGAGTTGCCGGCGTTGGCGTAGCTCGGCGTGGCTCGGCGGTGGTCGGGGGTAGCTCGGCTGTGGTTGGGGGTAGCTCGGCGGAGCTCGGCGGTGGTCGGGGGTAGCTCGGCTGTGGTTGGGGGTAGCTCGGCGGAGCTCGGCGGTGGTCGGGGGTAGCTCGGCGGAGCTCGGCATAGTTCGGCGGGGCTTGGCTTAGCTCGGCGGAGCTCGGCGTAGTTCGGTTTAGCTCGGCGGGGCTCCGGCGAATCTGAGATTCGGGGCGCCGAGGGTGCCGTTCTCCCGAGGTCTCCCGCGGAGGTTCGGGCGAATCGGACATTTGGGCGCCCGAGGGTGCCGCTCTCCCGAGGTCTCCCGCGGAGGCTCGGGCGAATCGGAAATTTGGGCGCCCGAGGGTGCCGCTCTCCCGAACTCTCCCGGTGAGGCTCGGGCGAATCGGAAATTTGGGCGCCCGAGGGTGCCGCTCTCCCGAGCTCTCCTGGGGAGGCTCGGGCGAATCGGAGATTTGGTGCGCCGAGGGTGCTGCTCTCCCGAGCTCTCCTGGGGGGCTCGGGCGAATCAGATATTTGGTGTGCCGAGGGTGCTGCTCTCCCGAGCTCTCCTGGGGAGGCTCGGGCGAATCGGATATTTGGTGTGCCGAGGGTGCTGCTCTCCCGAGCTCTCCTGGGGAGGCTCGGGCGAATCGGAGATTTGGTGCTAGCAGGGTTCCAGGGCGTCCGTTCAAGGCGGCGGTGTCTCTCCGGTGCGGCGGACGATGACAGGGCGGCGATGACCATATTTCGGCAAGGCAGGGCTCGGCTATCTAGCGGCGGTGCCGAGGCAGACTTGGCGAACCTCGGCGGCCTTTCTCCGCAGCGCGAGGCGACCGGGGGTACTCGGAACGGATTTAGGCGAGGCGGAACCTGTCGGCGGCGATGTCGTCGCGACGGTGAGGTTCCGGCGGGGCTAAGGAGGTCTTCTAGGAGATGTATACGCGTCCAGGGTCTATGGCGATGGTATACCAACTACCAATTTTGGCTACCGAGCTTTCCAAGGTGCTCGGTTGTGGCGGCGGCGTGTCGCCGACGACGGCGGAAGGCGGCATCGCGGCTACGACCAAGTATTGGTTCAATCGAATGCGGTCTTGTCAAATTGGTGAGGCCAGAGAAGCATACAACACTCTGGTGGCGAACTTTAGCCATGGCATGACCTTCTTTTGGCGACGGCTCGCGGCGGCGCTCCGGTAAGGTCGCGGCGCACGCGGCCAAGGCGATTCAGGCTTCCTCTAGCGCTTAGATCCGCGTAGCTTGCTCGAGGGGGTCGTGGCGGTGCTCCACGACGCTCTAACCTATACGGGTGCTAGTCGGATTGCTCGGAACGGGTGATTCGGCGTCGGAACGCGTCGGTGGTGAACGCGCTCCGCCGAGAACGCGTCGTGCTGCGTTCTCGGTCTAGCAAGCTTGTAGTCCGGGGGTTTCGGCCGGTCGAATGAGTGCATGGTGCAGGTGATCTTCCCGAGCCGGTAAAGGCTCGTGCCTGCGCGTCCCGAGGGTGGAACGCCATGGCAAAAGCAGGGCAAGGCTCGGACATGGCGTGCGATGGCTCACCGTGGTGTCGGTGAAGCTAGGATGGCGGTGCAGTGGCAAGTCAGAGCCGTGCAGAGCGATCGCAGTGCCGTGCCGCTCCTCGTCCGCAGCTCGGGCTTCTCCTCCGTGTCCGGCTCCGGCGTGCTCCGCGGCGGCAACGCTCCGGCAGCTCCTCCTCCTCTGCTCCGCCCTTCTCCCTCTCTCTCGGCTATGCGGTGGGGTGTGGTGGCTTGTGGAGCCGCAGCGTGGCGGCTGCGAGTGGGAATGGGCTAGGGCTCCTCGGGTGTTCCAATTTATAGGCGAGCTTGGCAGGTTCCCATGGCGGACGGCCGCGATTGATCTCGGTAGATCAGAGGGCTTCGGCCGCTCGACGCTAGGGCTTCAGGGTGCACGCGGGCTCGCTTGGCAGCCAAGAAAGGAGGGGACAGGAGGGGGACAGCGGGGTCAGGGCTCTGCCATGCTGTCGGCTGTGGGACCGGGGTCACGCCATTCGCGCGACACCCCCGGCAGGCGCGTCGCCTTCGTGAGGAAGAAGAACAGTGGGGGGCGAGAGCGGCTGACAGGCGGGGCCGGGTTGGCAGCGAGCGCGAGCGTGTGTGTGCCGGTCGCGCGCGCGCTGCCGAGCCGCAACGTGGGCCGCGCGCGGGTGAGGTGAGGAGAGGAAGGTCGGGCTGGCTTGGGCTGGCTTAGCGATCCGGCTGGCCGAATGGCTGGCCTAACTCTCTTTCTCCTTTTCTATTTTCAATTTAGTGTATATATACATATATTGCCCATTTTAAATATTGAGTAAATACAAACATAAATTACAATAAATCCCAAATGTGATGCATAAGTTATTATTCTATGTGAATGGAATTAAAATGCAAGCTACACTCCTTTATTTACCAATTTCATAATGAAACCTATATGCTTGCACAAGAAAAATGGGTTTTCACAATAAATAAATGAAAAATTTTAATTGGTTGGGATTTTTAGATTGTGTGGATTTTTAGGGTTGTTACAGTCCTCCCCCCTCATTAGGATCTCGACCTCGAGATTCAGGGATAACGTACCCATCGAAGAGGTAAGGAAACATAATCCGCAAGTCTGATTCTTTCTCCCACGTAGCTTCCCTTTCAGTGTGATTGCTCCATTGTACCTTGCACATCGGAATGGTTTTGTTTCGAGTCTCCTTTGTATCCTGTGCCAAGATCTTGATCGGATGTTCCTTGTATTCAAGTGTGTCTTGCAGGTCTAATGCATCCGTAGGAACTTGCTCCTTGGGAAGCTTCAAACACTTCCTTAATTGCGAGACATGGAACACGGGGTGTACTCCAGATAATTCCTCCGGTAGTTCCAGCTTGTAAGCAAGCTTTCCAACCCTTTTACAGATCTTGTATGGCCCAACATATCTTGGTGCCAATTTCCCTTTTACGTGGAATCTGACAGTGCCACGAAGTGGAGATACCTTGAGGTAGACATAATCCCCAACCTTAAACTCAAGCTCTCTACGTCTTCTATCTGCATAGCTCTTTTGCCTACTTTGTGCAATCCTCAAATTCTCTCTTACTTGGGCAACACCTTCCTCTGCTTCCACAATCTTAGCAGGACCGAAGAATGTCCTTTCACCCGGTTCTGACCACATTAACGGGGTTCTGCACGGTCTTCCATACAACGCTTCAAATGGAGACATCTTAATGCTTGTCTGATAACTGTTGTTGTATGAGAACTCGGCGTGGGGTAGACAGCTCTCCCATCCTTCCTTGTACCTCAATACGCAAGCACGTAACATGTCCTCGAGAATCTGGTTCACTCTTTCTGTTTGCCCGTCTGTTTGCGGGTGGTATGCTGTGCTGTAGTCGAGCTTGGTCCCGATGGACTTGTGCAAGGATTTCCAGAACTGTGATACAAACTGTGATCCTCGGTCAGATATAATACTTAGAGGCGCCCCATGTAACTTCAGAATGTTTGATACGTACAGATCTGCTAGCTTTTCGACTCTATATTTCCTTTTGACCGGTATAAAATGTGCAACTTTGGTTAGACGGTCCACTATTACCCATATAGAATCATATCCATGCTCGGATCGGGGCAGTCCTATTATGAAGTCCATGGATATGCACTCCCACTTCCATTCTGGTATCTCAACTGGTTGTAGCAACCCTGCTAGTCTCTGATGTTCGGCCTTGATTCTATTGCATGTATCACATCGGGCTACATGCCCTGCAATGTCTGTCTTCATATTCTCCCACCAGAAGTGCTTCCTTAGATCATGGTACATCTTGGCTAACCCTGGGTGAATGCAATATTTGGAGTCATGCCCTTCTGACAGAATCTCTTCTCGTATCGCTGAATCCGTCGGTACACAGATTCTATCTTTGTACCATACAGTTCCCTGCTCATCTTCTCGGTATTCGGGGCCTCTTCCCAGCTTCATCAAACCACGGATATAGTCTATCTCAGGGCAGTTCTTTTGCGCTTCACGGATTCGTGAGGTGAGATTGTACTCGACGCGAAGCTCATTTAGCATGCCATAGGAGATTACCTCGAGCTGGAACGCGTCTAACTCTCTCCTGAGCTCAGGCGGCATAGAGTTGGTGATGAGGGTATGGCAGTAGCTTTTGCGGCTAAGTGCATCAGCGACAACATTAGCCTTTCCTGGGTGGTAATGGATCTCAAGATCATAGTCCTTGATGAGTTTTAGCCATCTGCGCTGCCTCATATTCAGATCTTCTTGTGTGAAGAAGTACTTCAGGCTCTTGTGGTCAGTGTAGATGTCACATTTGTTGCTCATCAGATAGTGTCTCCAAATCTTGAGTGCATGTACCACGGCTGCAAGTTCTAGGTCATGAGTCGGGTATCGCTGCTCATGTTCCTTCAACTGTCTTGAGGCATAAGCTATCACTCTTCCTTCTTGCATTAGTACACAGCCCAAACCTTGCCGAGAGGCATCACAATATACAACAAAATCCTTGTGAATATCGGGCAGGGCTAGTACAGGTGTAGTAGTGAGCTTCTCCTTCAAGGTATGAAAACTCTTCTCACATTCAGGAGTCCATATAAACTTGTTCTCTTTCTTCAGCAAGTTGGTCATGGGTCTTGCAATCTTGGAGAAGTTCTCAATAAATCTGCGATAGTATCCTGCAAGTCCCAAAAAGCTTCTGATTTCTGACATATTACAGGGTTGTTCCCACTCTTTCACAGCTTCAATCTTGGCTGGGTCTACTGCGACTCCTTCTCCTGACAGTAAGTGTCCAAGGAAAGCAACTTCCTCAAGCCAGAATTCGCACTTGGAGAATTTGGCGTATAGCTGGTTGCGAGACAACCTCTCCAATACGGTCCTCAGATGATGTTCATGTTTCTCTTTTGTGGCTGAATAAACCAATATATCATCAATGAATACCACTACAAACTTGTCTAGCTCATTCATGAAGATCTTGTTCATCATGTTCATGAAGTATGCTGGAGCATTAGTGAGTCCAAATGAGACTACTGTGCACTCATACTGTCCATATCTAGTGACAAATGCAGTCTTCGGGATATCCTCTTCCCTGATCTTCATCTGATGATACCCTGATCGAAGATCAATCTTTGAGAAGTACTTGGCCTTACTCAATTGATCTAACAGATCATCGATGCGAGGCAATGGGTACATATTCTTGACTGTAACCGCATTCAGATTCCGGTAGTCAATGCACATCCTCATCGTGCCATTCTTCTTCTTGACAAACAAAACGGGAGATCCCCAGGGCGAAGCACTAGGCCTAATGAAGCCCTTCTCCAGTAATTCTCCCAGCTGCTTCTTGAGTTCCTTCAACTCATCAGCCGACATTCTGTAGGGTCTTTTGGCAATCGGTGCAGTCCCTGGCATCAGCTCTATAACAAACTCCACATCTCTATCTGGTGGCATTCCTGGTAACTCCTCTGGAAATACGTCATTGAATTCACAGACTACTGGCACATCTCTGAATGTCAGCTCTGTCTTATCTGCTTTAGTCTCCAGGGCACATAGGAGGGCTTGGACTCTCTCGGTTTGGGGTACACATCGGACAGCTGTTCCCCAAGGGTGGGTTACCTGAACATATCTAGGTGAACAAGATATCACTCCCCGGTGTTTGGTTAGCCAGTCCATGCCTAAGATGACATCTAAGCTATTGGAGGGTAGTAGGGTTAGATCAGCTCGAAAGTCAAGTCCCTCGATTGTGATTATCACTCCCCTACATATGTGAATGCTTCTGAAGGTTCCTAAGGGCGAGCTAGTTAGGATGAGGTTTGCTCTCGGGGTTACAGGTATGTTATGCTTTCGTGCAGTAATAATCTTATAGTGGTTTAAGTAGAAGTTAGATGTTTTCAACGATTTAAATGAATTAAAACATTTTTCATGCTATCCTACACTCAACCAAAGAAGCATAAAGAACCATAAGAAGCATAAGATCCAAATGTCACTCATCACATGGTTATTATTACATAAAGGATGTTCCTAGCTGCTAAGAAGATCGTGCTATGCGCAGATAGCCAATGACAGGATAACTCATGGTATCACTAGTCTAAGGGCCACGCAGGGTCCCATAAGTTACTGGTGCATAAGGTCAAGTACGGCGTCGGGTATGCGGCTGTCCTCTGCCTCGATCTCGTCGTCGGTCATGGTCAGGCGCTTGACATAGTCGAGTGCTACTGCTAGCTCTGGAGTGGCCTCAATCTCTTGTATCCTTTGGGACGGACATGCTCTCAGGTTGAGCGTAGTGGGTGGTACGTGGAAGTCTCCCTCCCGAGGCTTCACCATCTCCAGTGGGGGAAGCGAACTCTGTACCTTCCGGACCTCAATAGCTCTCCTGGCGTCGGACTGCTTCCAAGCTGTCTCTGTCCTCCGTAGCTTGTCCTTTAGGAACTCCACCATCTTCACGCGGTCGATCAGAATCCCTTGGTTGCGGGTGGACTTGTCCTCGGCTTTCTCCAACTGCTTTTCCAACTCCTTGATCCTGGAACGCAACGTGATCATCTCGACTACTCTGTCTCTGCTCCTCTGCTCCCTCTCAGCAAGTGCTCTCTCCTTGTCGTCCAGCCTCCTCTGTAATTCCAACACTCTGCTGTTCAGGTAGTCATTGCGAAGCCCAAAATCTCCGATCTTGTCTCGCAAGTCGGCGATCTCGGCTCGATGTAACTCATCACGGCGCTGCATCTCCAACTGCAAGTCAGTGACTGCTCTGCTCAAACTCTCCAGGGTCTGAGTCCCTTTCTGCAAACTGTCCTCGACCTCTGCCATGCGTGCTCGGTCATGCCGCCTCCTTTGCTCCAATGAGCTGATGAACTCGTCCTGCTCCTGGAGGTGGTGTGCCACTGTGCGTAGGCAAGGGTCAGTCTCGGCCTGAACGATCTGGCTGGTGTACAGAATCCTCTGGATGGGGTCAGGGTGCAGCTCCAAGGCCTGAGGTAGCAGACGGAAGTGGGTCCCCTTAAGGTACTCGTATGCTGAGTACACAACTGCGCGTAGTACCTTGCGGGAGACAGACTGTACTCCGTCCTCCACAGTCTCTCCAGCAGTGTAGTCAGTAAAAACCGGCATTCCTGGAAGGGTCAGGCTGACGGGTGTCTCAACTCTGGTAGTGACAGGTCCTTCAAACCTCTCAGCCTCGACAAGCTTCCCTCGGCTGAAGTACTGGATCTAGTCAGACGGTGCTCCCAGCTCCTACAGCACCTGGCGTAGTACCATGGCAAATCCGCCGTGGTTCCTCCCATTGATCGGGATCTCAATAGTGCCGTCGTGCAGTGGACGAAGTGGTGGTCCAAGGCTGGTCATCTGCAAATTTTTCAAGAAACGGATTAGCAGGTCCTTGTATTAGATAAGCCATTGCATAAAAAGTGAATGTAAGGTCGGTAATATAACCGAAAGAGAGTCTGGTCTCCTATTCTAACGTCCATTTTCTATGGGTCTCGTCCTACAGTCAAGTATGGCTCTGATACCAACTGAAACGACCTCGATTTCCACGAAGGGAAATCCACAGGCTCGAATTGTAATTCAACAGATTGCTTGGGACAATCCATGAAATTACCCATATCTCAGTTGCCACCAGGATCCATACAACGGTAAATAAGTCTTACATAAATATTTATTACATCGCCACACTGGCGGAATCAACAATCAGAGAAGCTTTAGAAGATGCGGAAGCGATTCATCCTTCACGGCCAACTTGAGTATAGCACGTGACCCTATCCCTCGTCATCATCTCCCTCGAAGTCGTACTCATTCTCGTCACCTGACAGCAAATTTATCAGTACGATTTGTACTGGCCACGGAGCCCACCTATGCAGCATTTGCTTTGTGGAAAGTGGATGCAAGGCTATACAAGCAGACCTATAGGCTGAGGTTTTCCTATGCAGCTGTAATCAATGTTTAATTAGTCAAGTTTTATCACCAGTTAACACCATCATCCCTTTTCCCATCACCACACCTCACATATCCACACCTCACTCTCATTCGACAGGCCCAACTCCCTCTCGGGCCTATCTCAGCGGCACACTACCACAACGGGTACACTGCCGGAAAAATGTTATCCAGGGGGAGAAGAGAACACTCACTACACTAGTAGAAGCTTCACAGGAAAGGTCCATAGCCAACGAGTTGGCATATGTATCGATCGATCAACCGTACACTCTGCAGAGGTTTCACTACCCACAAGATTAGCCATCATAGGTGTTGCGCAAACACCTAGGCAGAATTTCGGGTGCTTGCTTGCCTAGGTCGATGCCACCCTACCACTCAGCCCTGGGATATTCCGGATCCTACACCGTTATGCTGAGACTGGGAGACACAGTACCGGGCCCATCCAGTGGTACTGTGCATCTAGAACGGAACGGGAACCCATCGACCGTCTCCGCCCACCCTTATCACCTTTCAACCTAGCAGTAGTGGCACCGTCCTACCAAGTAGTCCAGCCGTCTCCCGCCCATCAGAAGCGAGTGAGTAGAAAAGGATTCCCATGAACCTGAAACTAGTCCATCCTAGGTTTGACCAAGCAGGCATCTCCACTTAGGGGATACTCTCCCCGTGCTATCACAGCACCTCCGTCCACGGGCTTCAAACCACCAAGGCTATCCCACCCGGAACCTCCTCAACAACTTTACCCGCCACAGGTATCTCTCTTGGGGATGCCCAGGTTGCACCCCCGGCACGACTTGCCCCATGGGCTTGTCTCACATCCCACTTGGTCGACATCAACCCTTACCACGCACCCAAGACGCACGCAGCACTCTCTCCCAGTAGTTATAATCAGTTATACACCGTCCCAATTCCACCACATAGCATATAGCAAGTAGTAAGTAATGGAAGAGTAACAGTAAAATAAGCAACAGCTAACCTAGCAGCGGACAGCAGGGTAAAGTCTTATCAAGGCAGGGAATTCAAATATACTACCATGCAACCAATCCATACATAATCATAATGCAATAGCAACAATGTCATTTGCAATGCGTAATAGGATCTAAGGATTTGGTGGGACGTGGCACCTTCGTAGTCGTCTCCTAGCTCCTGAAAGTACTCGTGGTCGTCTTCCTTAGTCAGATCCTCCTCCGGCTCTGAAATCGAACACGAAATAGTCGCGTCAGCGACTCTTATAGAGTATTTCAGAAAAATCCAATAAAATAAAGAGCCAAATGCACACAAACACAGTCTTAGATTGTATATCTCATTTTTCTGAGAATTTTGATATATGATGCGCAATTTTTGGACTTCGTATGAATAAGTTATGAATTTCCGAAGATTATCCTATTTTCTGAAAATGGAAAATGGTCGATTAATCAGGGGCAGCTCGGGATTGGTCCACGTGGCGCGCGGGTCCAGTAGTGCGGCAAGTGGCGCCTCATCAGAACACAAACCCGATGGTCGCCCGCCAGGTGTTCGATGCTGGTTCCCAGAGAGTTGCCGGCGTTGGCGTAGCTCGGCGTGGCTCGGCGGTGGTCGGGGGTAGCTCGGCTGTGGTTGGGGGTAGCTCGGCGGAGCTCGGCGGTGGTCGGGGGTAGCTCGGCTGTGGTTGGGGGTAGCTCGGCGGAGCTCGGCGGTGGTCGGTGGTAGCTCGGCGGAGCTCGGCATAGTTCGGTGGGGCTTGGCTTAGCTCGGCGGAGCTCGGCGTAGTTCGGTTTAGCTCGGCGGGGCTCCGGCGAATCGGAGATTCGGGGCGCCGAGGGTGCCGTTCTCCCGAGGTCTCCCGCGGAGGTTCGGGCGAATCAGACATTTGGGCGCCCGAGGGTGCCGCTCTCCCGAGGTCTCCCGCGGTGAGGCTCGGGCGAATCGGAAATTTGGGCGCCCGAGGGTGCCGCTCTCCCGAGCTCTCCCGGTGAGGCTCGGGCGAATCGGAAATTTGGGCGCCCGAGGGTGCCGCTCTCCCGAGCTCTCCTGGGGAGGCTCGGGCGAATCGGAGATTTGGTGCGCCGAGGGTGCTGCTCTCCCGAGCTCTCCTGGGGGGCTCGGGCGAATCAGATATTTGGTGTGCCGAGGGTGGTGCTCTCCCGAGCTCTCCTGGGGAGGCTCGAGCGAATCGGATATTTGGTGTGCCGAGGGTGCTGCTCTCCCGAGCTCTCCTGGGGAGGCTCGGGCGAATCGGAGATTTGGTGCTAGCAGGGTTCCAGGGCGTCCGTTCAAGGCGGCGGTGTCTCTCCGGTGCGGCGGACGATGACAGGGCGGCGATGACCATATTTCGGCAAGGCAGGGCTCGGCTATCTAGCGGCGGTGCCGAGGCAGACTTGGCGAACCTCGGCGGCCTTTCTCCGCAGCGCGAGGCGACCGGGGGTACTCGGAACGGATTTAGGCGAGGCGGAACCTGTCGGCGGCGATGTCGTCGCGACGGTGAGGTTCCGGCGGGGCTAAGGAGGTCTTCTAGGAGATGTATACGCGTCCAGGGTCTATGGCGATGGTATACCAACTACCAATTTTGGCTACCGAGCTTTCCAAGGTGCTCGGTTGTGGCGGCGGCGTGTCGCCGACGACGGCGGAAGGCGGCATCGCGGCTACGACCAAGTATTGGTTCAATCGAATGCGGTCTTGTCAAATTGGTGAGGCCAGAGAAGCATACAACACTCTGGTGGCGAACTTTAGCCATGGCATGACCTTCTTTTGGCGACGGCTCGCGGCGGCGCTCCGGTAAGGTCGCGGCGCACGCGGCCAAGGCGATTCAGGCTTCCTCTAGCGCTTAGATCTGCGTAGCTAGCTCGAGGGGGTCGTGGCGGTGCTCCACGACGCTCTAACCTATACGGGTGCTAGTCGGATTGCTCGGAACGGGTGATTCGGCGTCGGAACGCGTCGGTGGTGAACGCGCTCCGCCGAGAACGCGTCGTGCTGCGTTCTCGGTCTAGCAAGCTTGTAGTCCGGGGGTTTCGGCCGGTCGAATGAGTGCATGGTGCAGGTGATCTTCCCGAGCCGGTAAAGGCTCGTGCCTGCGCGTCCCGAGGGTGGAACGCCATGGCAAAAGCAGGGCAAGGCTCGGACATGGCGTGCGATGGCTCACCGTGGTGTCGGTGAAGCTAGGATGGCGGTGCAGTGGCAAGTCGGAGCCGTGCAGAGCGATCGCAGTGCCGTGCCGCTCCTCGTCCGCAGCTCGGGCTTCTCCTCCGTGTCCGGCTCCGGCGTGCTCCGCGGCGGCAACGCTCCGGCAGCTCCTCCTCCTCTGCTCCGCCCTTCTCCCTCTCTCTCGGCTATGCGGTGGGGTGCGGTGGCTTGTGGAGCCGCAGCGTGGCGGCTGCGAGTGGGAATGGGCTAGGGCTCCTCGGGTGTTCCAATTTATAGGCGAGCTTGGTAGGTTCCCATGGCGGACGGCCGCGATTGATCTCGGTAGATCAGAGGGCTTCGGCCGCTCGACGCTAGGGCTTCAGGGTGCACGCGGGCTCGCTTGGCGGCCAAGAAAGGAGGGGACAGGAGGGGGACAGCGGGGTCAGGGCTCTGCCATGCTGTCGGCTGTGGGACCGGGGTCACGCCATTCGCGCGACACCCCCGGCAGGCGCGTCGCCTTCGTGAGGAAGAAGAACAGTGGGGGGCGAGAGCGGCTGACAGGCGGGGCCGGGTTGGCAGCGAGCGCGAGCGTGTGTGTGCCGGTCGCGCGCGCGCTACCGAGCCGCAACGTGGGCCGCGCGCGGGTGAGGTGAGGAGAGGAAGGTCGGGCTGGCTTGGGCTGGCTTAGCGATCCGGCTGGCCGAATGGCTGGCCTAACTCTCTTTCTCCTTTTCTATTTTCAATTTAGTGTATATATACATATATTGTCCATTTTAAATATTGAGTAAATACAAACATAAATTGTAATAAATCTCAAATGTGATGCATAAGTTATTATTCTATGTGAATGGAATTAAAATGCAAGCTACACTCCTTTATTTACCAATTTCATAATGAAACCTATATGCTTGCACAAGAAAAATGGGTTTTCACAATAAATAAATGAAAAATTTTAATTGGTTGGGATTTTTAGATTGTGTGGATTTTTAGGGTTGTTACACTATCACACGTGAATCATACTCGTTGTAGTAGTAGTTAAGGAGTTAGTTGAATCAATTTGATATAGCCTATATGCTCACACTAAAGGGTTCAGATATTGCGTCGGATCGACGTCCATCGAGACTCCCATGTTGCCACATGTAATCTGGAAATGAGCAGGGCAGCCGGCCGAAACGAAACCTAGCTGACGGCTGACGCTGCAAAATCTTACTTGCTTGGCCGGCCGTAAGCTGATCTATATATCAAACTAGCTATACTACTCATGCCGGCCCGGCCAGTTCAGGTAACGAAAGCGACATGGTGGATGCAGTACGTGCATATATATAAGTATATAAATAAATGTCAAAAGGGAAGCGAAAGAAGCCCTAGCGCCCACACGATAAGTTCATGCGTGCTAATAATTTAGCAGCACCTGCCTCATTTATGATGCCTGAATCATTATCCGATTAGAAGAATCGAACTCGCGTTTTCAGTCTGCCAAATGTAAGACTTCCTGGCCGTTCGTATCCAAACGGTCTCACGGCCGGGAGGAATCAGATAAACTGGGATGAAGAGAAGTCAAAAGGCACAAATCTAATTTCAAATGTAAACGGCCGGCAACGGCCCCATCTCTGATTACTACAAATTAATGACCGGCCTAACGCTAATGGAGACTCCATGTTAATCTCACAAGACACACGTTCCGAGAAAAAATTCTATAATTTGAAAAATCACAAAGAGTGTTGACCATCAGTTTGACGACAGACTAGGTGAATCCAGTAACTACGTGGTGAGGTGTGTATTGTTTCACCAAGGCTTCTCGCTTGCGTTACCGTGCACGGGTATAACGATTTTTCTCTTTATGAAAACATGTGAATGGAAATTAAAATCTACATCCAGCTATAAGTGTAGATGCACTCTAATTACTTTGCCATAACGGAAAGAAACATAAAATAACCCCAGCTGTAAATTAAAATCTACATCCAAACTACACATGCACCCCGATCATTGTTAAACATAATATAATCTAAAACAACCTCTTAAATTTGCATCTATGCTACTTACTGACATTATGATAGATAATCTAAGCTGTATATAATTTATCCACTTATGCCATTATTAAAAATAAGACTACATTGCACCCACCATATAACAACTAAGCATATATGGTTGCATATTGCCCTAGCAACTTGTAAAGCACTCAAATATGTATAACAACTTGATAATATTTGCACAAAAGGTCCAAATTATTGTCAAAATACACATGCAACATAGTATACCAGAAACGAAGAACTGAGACACTTTCATTAGAGACGGTAAATTACCAAGCATCAGATAACATAACACAGATGTATCTAGTTAAAACCCGTTTCTATGTTTTGTTTGTCTAGAGCCATGCAACAAACATATCCATCTCTGGTGAACTATTCCATAGATACGTCTATCCATAAGCCGATAGAAGTGTGTAAGGATTTTGAGCGTCTACCATAGTCCATGGATAGAAGTGTTCCTTGTAAAATCCATGAAATCATTGCATCTTTGAAGCCATCAATGAGATAGGGGCATTTCATCCATCTAATTAATCATGTGGTTGTAACATTGATCTGTGAGCCGTCATATGTTGCAGTTGATTAATTAGCTAGTACCTCGAATATTTTGCTTTTGAACTTGTCTCTCCAAAAACTTATATGGTGTGTAATGAGATCTTATGCTAGTACCTCCATAAATGCGTAATCTCTGATTAAACACGCAGACGATGCCTTTTAGCATCACGTCTGTGATATTGTCATATCAGAGACAATATTTACTAGTAACCGTCTCTATTATGAACTTATCAAAGACGGTCTTTATATATATATACACACACACACAGTACATAGCAAAGATGGTTTTTATCTAGTAACCGCCACATGCATATATCAGAGATAGTGAATATCGGTTGCTAATGTTGCCCACATCTTAGAGCAACTCTAACAACTCGATTATTTTTGTTCTGGAGGCTATTATAAAATTTGTATAGCAAAAGGTAGGCTCTAACAGATATGATATCCGGCTTTGTAAAATAGGAAGCTGACTGAAAATGAGAAATAACAAAGCTGCTGTAGAGAAAGCCAACCACGGGCACTAGCTATCTAAAAAATGAGAAATAACAAAGCTGCTGTAGAGAAAGTCAACCACGGGCACTAGCTATTGAAAATGAGAAATAGTGAAGCTGTTGTGGACCACTTCTTTTTAAGGAGTTTTCCATTTTATAGAATATCTAAACTATAGAATTTGACTACTCATTTTAGCGCCCTTAAAATTGCTCTTACGACCTGGCTGGAGCATATGCCAGCAACCAATATCATAGTTTTGGCTGCATGCAGAGCATAGCCCGCGGTAATAATGGGGACGGCAAACGCCCCATCAACAGCACAAGCAAAGGCGCTTTTGGTGCTTGGCACAGCGCACACAGGAATGGCGCATGCATGTCCGTCCCTGTGCGTTAGTTGTCCGCATCGCAGCAGGCTGAAGGTAGCTTATCTACATTAATAAACGTCATAATAAGCTGGCCGGGAATTCGGTTCGATACCGACAAATGCATAGCCAAGAAACAACAAAGAACTCCATTGTACCCTTGTCACGTATACGAATTCCTCTTGTTTGAGCCAAATTCCAACGCAGGTGCTCCAAGAAAGTCCACTCGTGGACTCCCCATGGGCGTTTGTAAGCTAGCATGTGTGGCATTGTGTTAGTTTTTTTTTTTTAGAAAAAAAATACAAACTGTGTAGATGCCTTGGTGATGCCCTATACTATGTGGTGTTACTGTGTTAGTAGTGTATATATGTAGAAGCATGGACCATCGCTCGACCTCTAGCTCGATGAACATGTGAAATTGTGAGTGGATTGGATGGGTGTATATTTATCTGATCAACAATGTGAAACTTTGGACGGCTGGTATTTAACTGGACACCACCTGCGGACAAACATTTCGGAGCTTTTATATCTGGTTAATTAACTCAAGTGCTGACAAACGATGCCTGCATGATCGTTCAGAGAATCCGTTTCTGACAAAACAGGACGAAACACTCCGCTTAGCCCCAAAAATTCTCGATTGATGCTCATTTATAATATGGTTACACTTGCTCCAATAGTCCAATGACTCATTATACCATTAGCTAGATGCATGGCCGAGGCGTGCATATGCCCACGCATCTTGTAGACGCGGGCAGGGCCGGGTGGAAGCCAGAGCAAGGATTATGCTTTGTGATAGCATCCCTGTGAAATTGGATCCTTCGTTAAATCAGGTTGTATCTTTCCGTTATTTGCTATTTAAGGTTATGTTATTTGTATTAATCATTGTATATAAATCATTATCTTTTGATATTACCCCTTACTATATATAGTTATATGCGAGATTTGACTTTTTAGACTCACATATAGTGTGTATCTGGTTTTGTGCTTAAAATTAGGTACTATTTCCTAAAATGTAGTTAGATTTATTACAATGTTACAAATGTCTTCTAGAACCACTACTACCTGCCAACATCCATTGGAACCTAAGGCTTTCTCAATTTAGCTGTGAAATCATCATTGGTGTCTATCAATCTCATGCTTGCTACTCACACAATTATATCTCAATGCTATCGACTATCTCATGGCTGATGCAATAGTGATCTCGCATCTAAACGATTTTGATGCAATAACCATTTTGCATCAAATTATTATGATACAAGAGACAACGGACGGACGATGCAATAGCAAGCCTCTCGTATCGGTCATAGCAAATCAATGATAGGCTATTGTATCAAGGTTTCTTGCATCGGCTCGCATCAAACGCGAAATCGATGCCATAATTAGCTGTTGCATCAATTTTGGCTCTAATATAGCAAATTTTTGTCGATACAATAGGGTAAAAAAACTAGTAGTGGAACCACCTTCTTGTGGAGAAAAAGGCCAAGTAATGTTCATTGCAGTGCTGCTCGTGACCTTTTCATGCATGTGGATGAGAGGATTGATGGACCAATTGCAGGTAAGATGTCAATTTTGATGATATTTTCAATCTTGGTTGTTGTAAATAGTTTCTCCCATATGTCCTCACCATAATTAAAGCCATCATATTTGAGCCATGATCCTTAGGATTAACATGTTATTTTTGGATATTTTCCACTCATATGGTGGATCTCTAATGAGATGAAGATCAAATGATTCATGCTTTGATCCAGGAGGTAGGGCTTGCTTATATAGATTGGAGCGTTGAATATGACCCTTCGGATCAAACCGACTTCAAACAACGGTAGAGATAGAAACCCTAGGTCGGTGGAGCACCACCACACGAAAGTGGGGGCTGACAAGGTGGGCCTAAACCGGTCGCCCCCCTGTCCTCCTCTTGCCTCCTGCTTTGGTGTGTCGTCTTTTGGTGTCTTCTAGATGCTTCTAGAGTTATACCTATATGCGAAGTACACAATTAATCATGAAGAGTTGGTCCTCTCTTGTCGGTTTGTTGATTAATCCATGCAGGAATACTGATTCTTCAAAGCATGTGGAATTCTGTTAGTTTACCTTGGACCTATATTGGTGATTGTTTTATGCCCTTATTCATGTTTCTTTGGCAGTTTATAATAGAGTTAACTACCATCAACAGCTATCGCGGGAGGATAAGCTGAGATGGAGAGGCATAGAACAACAAAGGAAGGGTTGACGTGAGGATTGGAAGTACTTAGATGGCTTTTTATAGGCGTTCCAAGACATTGGTGTATGTAAGGATGAAAACGAACGGAAACGGTATTATAATACGGAAACGGGTATCATAATATAGAAAAACGAACGGACGAAAACAAAATATTTCTATATTTTAGTGGTTAAAGAGTTCAAAAAATAATTGAAAATGGTTATGAAACCAATTAAAACTGTAAACTTTTATGTTTCAGAATTTTCCAAAAAATGTCAGAAACAGTATCATAATATGAAAAACGGACGGACGGAAACGGGATTTTTTCCATCCGTTTTCATCCTTAGGTGTGTGGTTTAGATAGATCTTGTGCATATAATCCTTGCCATAGACGTTTCAGTCATTTCCTTGTTTTTATTAGCATGGAAAATTGGTTGAAACATGGATATTATGCATGATCAAGTTGTAGTTTTTAACTTTATGAGGGTATTTATTATTACACTAACGTTTTATTAAGTATTTTTCAACATATGGAAATCAAAACAAAATTTTTTATAATTTTTAAAAAATCAATTTAGATACTTAGTAATAACATTTTTTAAAGTAAAATAATAGTTTTCTATATATTATCATTATAGTATTTTTTAAATAGCTCATGAAACTATTACCCATAACAACTCATGAAGTTGCTGTTAAAGTAGTGCCAAATAAGACCTTTTTTCCATCATGACTTGGTCGAAATTCATTACTCGAAAGGAATGAAATTACATATATCTGTGACAAAAGAAAACAAAAGCTTCCAAAAAAAAGCCTCAAAAAGCCACCCTGGTATGAACACAAAGGGTTCATGTAATTGGCACCACCGTAACTATGACCTAGAACCGTGTTTACTCCTCAGTCATCCCAAACACGCCCAAAAGCAGTGCAAAATCAACTTATTTCATGCCTAAAAGGGGATAATGACAGCACATAGGTTATGCCCGTGAATCCAGCAGAAGCCTCCCCACAACGTGCTCATCCTTCTTCTTCCTACACCCTCGCCATCTTGTTGTCGCCTCCATCGTCCATTTGCCCTTTCTGATGAAAATGCATGTAGAGTCGGCTTCTTGAGAACTTCCACACCATTCTCAAGTTGCGTCAAGCCAGCACCCTTTTGCAAACATGTCCAACACGTCAACATAGAGCATATCAGACATAAGATTTTATTTGGTGATTTGATTATTTCCCTTTCCAAGCACACATTATTCCTGGTTTTCTAAATAGTTCAATAGATGGCTCCAAGACCGACGAAATGTAAATGATTTCCCTTTGGCAAGGTTCAATTAACCCAAGTTTAGGACTGGGGTAAGGATGGGGTAAGGAGGTTGGTCTTACCGTTACCCTGAAGATAAAATCCAAGATGTTCTAAACATATTTGATAACAGGGCACTCAAACGTCATATGCTTAAATGTTTCATCTTCTTGGCAAGGGCCGCACGAAGAACTCTTTGTTTGTTATCATCATCTTCATAATCTCTAAACATATGGCTGTAAACCGAACTTACAGAGAAAATTCCAGATTTTTCCCATTTCCAGAGCACTCCGTTAGGTTGGTCATTAATTTTATATTTAAGGGCCTGTTTTCCACTTCAAACTTTCTACTTTCTCATCACATCGTCACATGAAATGTTTAGACACATGCATGGAGCATTAAATGTATATGAATCTTTTGCATGTTTGTACAATTTACATATAAATCGCGAGACAAATCTTTTTAGCCTACTTTGTACACTTACCGTAAAAGTTAGCACGCGTGCTACCGTGTCAAACTTCCAACTAAAATAGATCTAAACGGGACCTAAATAAAAATATTATGCAAATCTCTAGTTGATCTTGTAAATCTTCAGAAAGCCATTTCTTGAAACACAACTTCCAATTTCTGAAAGCCATGAACTGAACACTTCTTATCAAACATATATTGTATAAATTAGTGAACCTATCCTTCAGGGATAGAGGTCCACACTAGATGTCATACCAAAATCAATGTTTTTGGCATTATCTAGCCTCATATTCTGCCTTTAAGATAAATGAGTTTAACCGTGATTAGATCATTCCATACAGAGGAGTTGGATGGTTTTTTAGCAGTCCGAAACACCAAAATATGTTTCATATACTTTAGCCTCACAATCTTTTGCTAAATTCCATTTTCATGTTCCAATTTCCGCCACCACTTACACAACAAGCTTCTGTTCATTTTCCTTAAGTCCTTTATCCCTAACCCCCCCCCCCCCCCCCCCTTCTTTGGCTTAGCGGTTATTTTCCACTTTGCTAAGTAATATTATTTTTTGTACCCCCTCCTTATTAGGAAAACCTTTTCCTGACCTTATCTATTTTTTCAATCATAGTTAAATGAATACGTTACATAGACTTGGCATAAGTAGGCACACTGCTTTGAATGGATTTAGAAGAATGGTTCTCCTTGTAACCATCCGATCTTTTCATATTTTTCTCATTTAAAGGCAGTCAATCAAATAATATGCAATCTGGAGATAGTTATAGGCACTCCCAGGTATTTTATAGGCCACTTGCCCACGGAGCAATTGAAAGCATATTCAACCGCCTTTACCATATCTTGGTTTATCATAATTGATTAACTCTTGCTAAAATTAATTTTGAGTCTGGACATTGACTTACAGAGATACATATTATTGCGACAGGACTTATTGTGGCTACGACAGATTTTTATGACTGATTTGTTCAGAAAAAAAAAATATTCCATGGCTAAAAAATATGGCTGATTCTAACTGATAAGCTGAAGGGAACATGCTTATAGCATGAACATATTGTAAAATAGCAACAGCCAAATAAAACCTTAATGATGTACATGCCCTAATCACATCTGATCACCTCAGATTCAAAAAAAAAAATCTGATCACCTTGGCACGCACCAACCGCTGCCAAGCGAGCAATGAGTAACGACTAACGACCACAGGTGCACAGCACACACATACCCTGCCCCGAGCAACAACGCTGACGAGACTGCTTTGTTAGTTTTCAACCAGATAAAATAATTCAATAGACTGAGCAATTGCATCGTGGGGGATTTTTTTTTTTCTGAAAACTCATCGTGGGTGATTGGGAATGATTGAATGAAAGGAAAGAGAAAGACGAGCCGGCGATCGAGCCTGCTGTTGTTGAACGCTGAACCTGAATTTTCGAGGTCGTCGGCCTGCGTCGCTGCCAAAAAGACACCGGTGACATTCAGCGACGGGGCGTCAGACTTGCTTTTGCTTCGCCTTCCTCCTATATAAACCCTCGCCCACCTATCCCCCTTGCAGCAGAGCAGCGGCGGACGGCGGCACTCCCTCCCTCTCGCCAACCACGCATAAATTATTCGCTGCTCTTTGTCACTACCGTCGCCTCCGCGCCGGAGACAGCGCGCTAGCCTGCACGTCTCGGGACTCGCGCAGCGGCAGTCCTCGGCTCCCGGCACGTCCCTCTCTCTCCCTCGGAGACGCACGCGCAGAGCTGAGCGTTCCTCTGTTTCAGGTATGTCGTCTTGCGCCAGCGCCACGGTGGCGTTCCAGGATGCCGCCGGCGCCGGCGAGGAGGCCCTCACCGCCTCTCTGCTCTCCAAAGCCGAGGTCCGGCTACCGGTCGAGGACCTGCCGCCGGTGCTCACGAGCAAGCCGCCGGCAGGCCGGCTCGCGAGGGCGGTGAAGGAAGCTTGGTCCGTCTCGCTGTCCGTCACATTATTCCCCATGGTGCCGTCGACGATGTCGGCCGGCGCGGCGGGCGCGGAGGCGCGGTCCATCCTGGCCCTGGCGCTGCCGATGATCCTGACGGGGCTGCTCCTGTACCTCCGCTCCATGATCTCGATGCTCTTCCTTGGCCGCCTCGGCGGGCTGGCGCTCGCCGGCGGCTCCCTGGCCATCGGCTTCGCCAACATCACGGGATACTCGGTGCTGTCCGGCCTCGCCATGGGCATGGAGCCCATCTGCGGGCAGGCCTTCGGCGCGGGCCACTACGAGCTCCTCGGCGTCACCACGCAGCGCGCCGTGCTGATGCTGCTCGCGGCGGCACTGCCCATCGGCGGCCTGTGGGTGCACATCCGGCCCCTGCTCCTGCTCTGCGGCCAGG
Source organism: Eremochloa ophiuroides (assembly GCA_038502445.1). Lineage (NCBI taxonomy): Eukaryota > Viridiplantae > Streptophyta > Magnoliopsida > Poales > Poaceae > Eremochloa > Eremochloa ophiuroides. Next base: position 66,773,260 of record JAHLJS010000005.1, read on the forward strand.
ACGCCGGCATCGCCGCCGTCGCCGAGACGTACATTCTCGCGTCCCTGCCGGACCTGCTCCTCCAGGCGTTCCTCCACCCCGTGCGCATCTACCTCCGGACGCAGTCCGTCAACCTGCCACTCACCCTGTGCGCCGCGCTCGCCATCGCGCTGCACCTCCCCATCAACTACGTGCTCGTCTCCGTCCTCGGCCTCGGCGTCAGGGGGGTGGCATTGGCCTCCGTGCTCGCCAACCTGAACCTCCTCCTCTTCCTCTTCGCCTACATCCTCTTCAGGGGCGTCCACCGGCGCACCGGCGGCTTCTTCGCCGTCTCGGCCGAGAGCTTCCGCGGCTGGGGCGAGCTCGTCAGCCTCGCGCTGCCGAGCTGCGTCAGCGTCTGCCTCGAGTGGTGGTGGTACGAGATCATGATCCTGCTGTGCGGCCTGCTGGCGAACCCGCAGGCGACGGTGGCGTCCATGGGCATCCTCATCCAGACCACGTCGCTCATCTACATCTTCCCGTCCTCGCTCGGCCTGGGCGTCTCGACGCGCGTCAGCAACGAGCTCGGCGCCAACCGCCCGGGCCACGCGGCCCGCGCCGCCACGGTCGGCCTCGCGCTCGGCTTCGCGTTTGGCGGCGTGGCGTCGGCGTTCGCGTGCCTGGTGCGCGGCGCGTGGGCGACCATGTTCACCGCCGACCCGGCGATCGTCGCGCTCACCGCGTCCGTGCTGCCCATCCTGGGCGCCTGTGAGCTCGGCAACTGCCCGCAGACGACCGGATGCGGCGTGCTGCGGGGCAGCGCGCGGCCCAAGGACGCCGCCAGCATCAACCTCCGGTCATTCTACCTGGTGGGCACGCCCGTGGCGCTCGTCCTCGCCTTCTGGTGCCGCTACGACTTCCAGGGCCTGTGGCTGGGCCTCCTCGCGGCGCAGGCGACCTGCGTCGTGCGCATGCTGCTGGTGATCGGCCGGACGGACTGGGCCGCCGAGGCCAAGCGCGCGCAGCAGCTCACCGGAGCAGGCGCAGGCACGGTGGGGGAGAGCGGCAAGGGCAGTCATGTCACGAAAGTCGCAGCAGCCGGCGGAGACGAGGAGCTGGGCTTGCCTATCGACGTTGTGATCGAGAGACCAAAGGAGCAGTGCTGACATCCAGCGCGACCATCTGCGTACCTTTCGACATTTTGAAGCAATTTTTTGTCATATAATTTTTGGCGGGAGGGAGAGGGACCACAAGCTGACAGAGTGACAGTTTTTTTTTTTGGTTTCGAATTGATTATTTGTAAATGATTTATTTCTTGGTTCTTATAGGAAACGAAAATATTGACGAGCAATATGAAATATATTTTTTGTTCGGGTCTCTTTAAGGCTACTTTAGAAACTCAAATCCCTTAGGGCTCTTTTGGGTATCTCCAAAACTGTGGGGATTCCCGTTGACTCCACGCGGTTGTTGTGCCCCGATGATTTGCTCCTCTTCTAAGGCCTTGTTTAGATTCATCGCAAAATGTAAAAAGTTCCGTCACATCAATTTGTGGCACATGCATGAAGTATTAAATGTAGATGAAAATTAAAACTATTTTGATAGCTTCGCAAAAAGTTATGAGATAAATCTTTTGAACCTACTTAGGTCATGATTGGATACTTGTTGTAAAAATTAGAACACTGCTACAGTACTTTATTTTGTAAAATGGATGTAACTAAACACCCCCTAAGTCCCTTGGGCTATTTGAACACCATCCTGACCAACAAACTCCCATGTCATTCTACACCTAATCACGTAAAACGAAAAAACGCTTGCTAACTCATAATTTTTTTCTCATTGCATCGTCTCCAACATACGCCTTAGTGTTTTTGTCAACCAAAGTCCACATAATTTCTGAATGGTCCTTTGACCACCCGGGAAAGCCACCAATTGAACTGGTCTAAATGCTAAGTGCATTGAGGCCACTAGTACAGTGTCCTATTGGGAACACCCTTAGACTGTCTCCAAGAGTGAGACCCAAATACACGATGCATAATGTTCATATGGGTGGCGCACAGGAGAAAGGTACGTGACCCAAAGACTTCCCTCTCCAACAGCGGATGCAGATCCTCCTCTTCCCTCCCTCCTTTCACAGCAGCAGGGCAGCCAGGAGCAGCGAGCCGACAGTGCGGGACTCACCCTCGCGGTGGCGGGGGGAGCTCGCCGATGCGCCCTGGGACGGGACGCGCCCGTGCGGCGGCGGGGCGGAGCTCGCCCACGCGCGCCCACATGGCGGCGGCATGCGCCCGCGCGGCGGGGGGTGGGGGGGCTCGCCGATGCGCCCGCGTGGCGGCGTGGCGGGACGCGCCCGTGCGGCGGCGGGGCGGAGGTGGACGGCCGCGGTGGCGTGGGGGCAGCCGGAGGCGGCCGTGGAGAGCAGGTGACTGGCCGCGGCGGTGTGGGGGCAGGCGGAGGCGGCCGCGGCGAGCAGGTGGCTGGCCGGCGGATGCGACGGGCAGGGTGCTCGATGGATGGAGACGAAGCAGCAGCCAGACATTGGGTAGCGAAGAGAGAGGTGACTCATTTTTTGGTATGGTTTGAGACGGGATGCAAAATGCATCACGCGTATGGGTCTCCTGTTAGAGAGCTTTTTTAAGAGGCAAAACAACTATAGGAGATGCATTATAGGTTTGGGTCTCACCCTTGGAGATAGTCTTACGAAGATCTAGATGTAGATGGCATTCACATACACACATCCTCTCTGAAATTGTATATCTTTTCACCGTTCAACAACTTCTTTTTATCTTTTGCGCACTTTGGAGAGACAGATGTTTCATCTTTAGCTAGCGAGAAACTTAAAATAAAATATAGCAATTTCTAGAAATCCAATTGAAAAGTATGGTATAGAATTTTTTTTATCAAATTAAATCTCTATTCTACGGAAGGATATAATAAAGGCTTGCACTTTCTCTAAATCCAGTACTAGTACATCAGCAACGAAAAACTATACGAATCCACTAATGGACCGATCACGACTCACGAATTGCTTGATCGACCATAGGCCAAGTTTCTGATCAATAGGAGCTCAATTACGACTGCGAGGTCCAAGGAAGCCATTAACAAACGAAGATTCCGTCACGTACCGACGTACTCCCTATACCTCTACGAATCAACAATGACGGTCTAAGTTCAAAAAAGAAAAGGACGGTCTGAGCCTATGATGCTAACAAACCCTCCAGATGCAGACCCGTGCTAACAGTGATTACGGTAGTTGAAGTTTTGAACTACGCTGACAGCTAGCATATTTAAACAAACTAATAGTAATTTGTAGTGTCGCTGGTCTTAAATAAGAACAGCAGAACACAGGGGTGTACAAGAAAAGGCTACTGGTACTGTACAGAGCGTCCTTAACGGTATGGAACAACAACTAACTCATATATATGTCATTGTCATTTTATTATACGAACCTTATATATGAGTGATTTTTTTATTCTATAGTCTTTCTCTTAGTGTAAGTAGACGACCCATAAAGGGCGTATTTGGTTTTCTGGTTGCGATCGAGCCAGGCTCCTCACATGCATCTAGCATATGATTGGTTGGCTGCGCTAGCCTCTGCGCCTGTCCCAAGCCATGCAAAACGGACGCTGAGAGTTGGCTCTACGGTCCACATATACGAGAATTTATCTCGTTTCTATCGGGCCAGGGCGTCATGGTGTAGTCTGCATGCGCGTGACAGAGCACTGGTACAGGATCATAGAGCAACCAAACAGCGTCGCCGCATCACCTAGCTACACGCAGGCGACAACCAAACAAGAGAAGCTGCATGCGCTAAGCCTGGCCGGCCGGAGCCTAGACGCCAAAATAGAGCCAGGTTTCCCTTGACAATGAACCAAACGCGCTCAAATTGTCTCGTTTTATAAGCGAGATATGTGTTGAGATAAGAGATATTAGTCGCTTATCTTTTTATACTCTCTCACACACATACTCCCTCCGTTACAAAATAAGTGTCTTTTTTGACTTTTTGAAATCGATATTTGTCCATTCGTTTTATTCAAAAAATTTACGAAAATATAAAAATAAATAAACCAAGATTAAAGTATTTCTAATAATGAATCATTTCATAATAAAATAATTAATTTTTTAATAATTTTTTGAATAAGATGAATGATGAAAAGGAGGGAGTAGTGTACAATGCAACTTGCATGAATGCAAGGAGGGTCCCAGTCTCGCCGACGCGGCCCGCATCCCAGCGAAGGCGATGAGATTCCTCTGCTACGGGTGTCCGAGCGCAGGGCGCAGACCAACCGAAGCAGCCACGGCCCGGCGCCACGAGGTCGAGGTGGATCCGCCTGTGCCGCGCATAATTATACGCCGAGTTCGTACGATGGCAGCAGTGGCTAACTGGCCAGCTCGTGCCTCGTGGGCGTGACGGCTACCGGCAGTATGGCGATCAAGGTTCAAGGGTGGTGGCGCAGTTTTCTTTTCCTAAAAGAAAATCAAAATGGTCAGCCAGTGGCAGTGTGGCTCTTCTTCAGACTCCGAGGAGAAGATAACAGTGTTTGGGCGGCCCCAAGAGCCATGCAAGGCGTATTATACTATATACTCCAGATATTAGTCAGTAGAAGTATGGTGCTCATCATCATGCATGCCCTGGAGCTGTGGATTCTGCGTATCACATGTCGTCGAAAAGATGCACCCCTACGTATATGTTTTATATATGTGGTGTAGTGCAATGTAGGTGGTTATCCGTAGCGGTAGAAGTAAAACTTCGGGTCGGTATACGTTGCGATTCGGCGTGGTAACATCTGGCGTTTGCGTAGAAGCAATCACCATTCTTGCTTGAATCAACAATGTAAGATCGTCGCCGATGGGATAATAAGGACCAGTAATGGACTACCACTAATGTATGTCCATGAGTTGTGCACTCGAAGTCAATAGTTTTTTTTTTCTTCTTTTTTTAGGGAAAGTCAATAGTCTTTTCTAGATTTGATGATTGCAAACTAACAGATTGGAATTCGATTACGGCTACCACTACCAGATCTGAGGGCTCAGCACCTTTTGAATGAAAGTAATCCCGTTTAGCCATTGACTTAGAAGCAAAGCGAATTCTTTACCGTGTCTGATGTATATTTCATTCTCTTGCGCAACAAATCTTACTGAATGTAGTGTGCCTTTTTAAAAGACAAAGTCGCGTGTTTACATGCTTTATTGACAACTAGTATCTGCAGCTTCTCCAAGTGTTATGAAACTTTTTCTATCAAATTCTTCCTGACGAGGATTCCCATGTGATATGACTAGTGGTGTTATTTTATTACTACTTAAAAACAATAGGGGAACTCTACTATTTTGGTATTGATGTCTGTAAGAAGCATTCAAGAAACATGTCCATTTGAGTATTTGTATTCTTTTTTTATTAGGAATCACAATAGGAAAAATTTCAATCATGACTAAGGTTGATAAGAGATGATGTTGAGCCAAAAAGAAAAGTGCAGGACTCAAAACACCAACTTTAATAGTTCATGGACACTACTAGTCAAATCGTTTCCAGAGACGATTATAAAGGATTTACATAGGTGAATGGAGACTCTGCCTCAACTACCATGTCATTGTTAAATGTTTATCCATCTTTACAGATGTGTTGATGTTGTCCACCTCTGTCTTATGAAAACAAAAATGCTAGAAGCCCAATACCGTGCCCATTCTCGAGCTATGGAGCATGTCGCCTTCCTTGCTGTGGAGCCTGCCGCCAATAGAGATCCATTGCCGCCGTCCAATGTAGATCTGCCACCACCGTCTTCCCCGAAGCATGTCCCTTCTATGGATCCTAGATGAAGAGAGAGAGTGAGGGCTATAGAATTGAGAGAGAAAAACGAGATGAAGGTTCACCGCGCGAGGAAGATGATAGTGGTGGAGTTTCTCCTCGCTAAATTTGGGCTTGTCCCATCAGATGCGCAGAGCTAGAGGTAGGACGATGTCATCATCATGATGTATAACAATGATAGAAAACTAATGACCCATCAATAGGGTCCATTTTTGCATTTCTTCCTCCTAGGTTCCATGTAGGGCCTAAAATACAAAATAGGGAGACTCCCCGTTCGCTTGCACTTTTCAGCCGATCACCACCACACAACCGTGCTATATTGCGAGGCTACAACCATAGAACGAGATGGAGGTGCCAACTAGGACGGGCATTTCTTCACTTTATGTACCTTGGCCAACCAGGAGCGCCAATGCTTATCAGAAGCGATGAAATACATGATGTCAGTGAGCTCTAGGACACCTCGCAACACACTAGCAATCATTACTAATCTATCCTCGATTACAAAGCAAATCGATTGACAGAAATCAAGTAGGCCCGATCAATCGTTAGTGATCCTTGATGAGCATGAGACACTCACGTTGTGGCATTTTAAGCCTATTTGGTTGGACCCTGCCAGGCATCTCCTAGCCTAGGCAACAATCTTAGTCCTATGTCTCTAAAGTTTGACTTAAACAAGTCTAGGAGTTCATTTATCAAGGACGGTGAGAGTTATTAGAGACATAACTTCTTCAAAGCGCTGGTCCACATTTTACGTGAGAAAGAATTACTTGCTTATGCAAGATCTATCTCAGTAGAAAGAAGTACTTGCTGGTCCACATCTTTTTTGACATAAAAGAGAAAATTTAGAAAAAAAAACACTTATAGAATAAAATGACTTCAGAAAAATAGTATCCTATCTTACTATCGCCCTAAACAGATATTCCCTCTATTCACAAAAAAAAAAGTGTACGTACAAGTTTGTGTTGGTTGCTTTTTGAGTTTGACTTGCTTAGTATAAATATCAGCAATGTTTGTATCTTTAAATAGATGCGATCATGAAAATATATTCGACAGTTCATCAATGATATAGTTGTTTACTTACCTAGATTTTGCTTTTTTTTTAATCGTGAAACAGTGTATTTCTCCATATAAGTCGAAATCAGGGTTTCCTTTGAGAAAAGCAAACAACACCTTAATTTGCGAGCGGCTCTGGTTCCAGACAAGTTCAGAGTGGAGTGTAAAGAGCATACACGTGGAATGGAACGAGTGAAATTGTGCCATCCTGCCCGAGTGCGTGGAACACGATGCAAGCTAGCTTCTGCAACTTTTATGGCAGGCAATCCTGACCGCAATCCGTCGGCCTTCTTGTGACGTAGCACCATGGACTGTGGTTCTTCCGGTGCGGTTCCGGTCGGCGACTGACGTGCCAACCCGAAGACGGCCTACACGTCCTGCTCCTGATCGCGCACCAACTGTTCACCGAAAGCACGCTCAGCTCGCCGGCCGATCGCCACGCCCCGTACATCCTGAACCCTGAGTCCCTGACCCGCCGCGTTCGCGAGCAGCCGGCCGGCAGGGCCGGGGAGCCGTGGAGGCAACGGGGCACAGCACACCACGGCACCGCCACCGATCGCGACGGCTCGTGGACTCGTGGGGGGATTTCTTTACGTTGGCGGCTGGCCTATTCAATTCGGGGAGGGCGAGCTGGGGGGCCTGGCCTGGGCGCGTGTCTAGTGGTGGGGGAGCAGCGCCACCGGTGGGGCGGCGCGCGGGTTCAAAGGCTCCCACCTGCGCTGCGGTTGCGGGCCGGTGGAATGGAGTGGATGCACGCCGGCGCGATGCGTCGCATCACCACGCACCGGCCGGCGCACGCGCGGACTCAGTCCAGTCCAGCTCCAGCCAGACGTGCGCGGGACGTAAGCCTGCTAATAGGGCTAAACCCGCCTTAAATCCGCCCCGCCCCGTTATTTATTAGATAATTTATTAACCCGATTCGACCCGAAATTATAGCTCATCAACCCGCCCCGACCTGCCCCGTTCCACCACTAAACTACACAACCACACAACTTGCAGCATAACTGTCATTCACAACACAATCCGTGCCAACCCGTTTATCTATGAACCCGACCCGTAAGGTAAGAAAACCCGTTTCCACCCGTATACACACCACCTGAATAAAACCCGTCCCAAAAAACCCGTTTCAACCCGCCCCGTTAGCAGGGCTAGCAGGACGTCTCGGATGAAACATGTGCGAGATGAGCGCGCGCGGGTCGCCGGTTGGCTTTGGCTGGCGTCGGAGGGGCGGTGGCGGCGTCGGGCTGGCGGTCGTCGATGCGGGCACGGCGGCCAGCCGTCAGCCTGTTCTTTTGCTGAGAATAAGAGCTGATTTCGACTCGTACTGATTTATTGTGAGAAAAAAATACTGTTTCGTGGTTAAAAATAAGCGCTGATTGATCAAAACAACACATGACGGCGCAGTGCGGCGTCATGGACGGATGGACCTGGTCCAGTTGGGATTGGGAGGTCGTTGCAGCGATGCGCCGACCCTGGCTCAGTGCCGACGTGGCCACCTGCTGGAGACGTGCCCACTAATAGATGAAATGCGCATAGCAGACGTGGTTGTAAAAATAGCCAACATTTTTTTTTGCAAGTGATAATAGCAAATATTTCTATGTGCAGTACACATGCCTGTATAATATAAAATATGAGCACGGTACAATAATGAAGTTCAAACAGTTCAGAGCAAACAGTTCAAAGCACTGCCAATGCGGTTGACTGCCTGCATTTTTCTTCACAAGCTGACTTTCCGCATGTCAACTCCATACGGCCATTTTAATTAACAGTTGTCACACAAATAAAAAGCATACACAAGTGCCCAATTGAGACTTTACTTCACGACGCATGCTTTGATTCTTATCTTTTTCTTTCTCGGTGGTAATGCGTCGATCGATGTCCACTTCTCAAACATATACAGTAATATTTACCATGTCGGATTTTCAGTTGCTAACTCTGTTCGGTATAATATCGCACTCAGCATCGCTGTAGATAACGATTGTAGATCGCTGAAGTATCGTTACCCAGTGATTTTGGCCCATTCAGGTGACAGTGTCTAGCTTATCACTAGCTGCGTATGAATTAGTCTTAGCCAGTACGAACAGTAAAGGATCCGACTATAAGATATTGTCTGCTCCTTTAAGTTGAATCAAACAGGCACTTTTCTGTATTCTATGGTGCCAATTACCTTGAGAATTTATGTCTAGAGAGCCTGCATTAACCAGATCTAGTAAAGGCAGAAAAGGATCAAAGTAGCACATAGATGATACGACTAATTAATATGATAGTTCAATCAATGCAAAGCCTTTATGCAGCTACAAGCATGATGATTGTTGAAGCAGTTCCCAACAGACAATTTCAGTTCCTCTAAATTTAGGAAAGGAAAAAGAACTTCGGTTGCAACAAAATACTTTGGATGATAACGGCCTTATACCTGAAATGAACCCCAATGAATTTTTGTTGACAATATGACAATGAACTTCAAAGGAGGCAAGGTACAGCGATTATGCAATATAACAATCTGTTGACTTTATTTTTCTTGCATTCTTCATAAGCTAAGTAGTCGAGTAATAACATGGGTTAGAAGAAAGTCAACACAGAGATTAAATAGAAACACTATAAAGTCAAATCATGACATAGCCAGTCACAGCGTGCGATCTGCATCTCCTACAACGGTTGACGACACATAAATTAGAACAAGGAAATGCAATAGAGTCAAACTATTACTAAAAGGGATTGGAAGGCATTAAGTTGAGCTCTACTCTTTTAATTAAGTTTATATATCACGTTGACTACTCATGAGGAAGACAGCTAGCCCACTAGCTAATACTATTCGGGTCTTAAGAATCCGTTTCTTCCTTAATTTCTTAGCTGAGGCTCCTTGCTTAATTAAATTATCATAATTTTGTTCCCAAAAGATCCAAATTCAAAAGAAAAATAGGCGTATCGCTCAGTTTTGCAAAAACTAGCAAGATGGCAGATATGAATAGCGCACAAAAGTAGCCTTTTTTCTCTATAATAATTAGTTTTTCTTACTTTAAAATATTTGTATACATGATTTTATTTTTTATTTGATTGTATTGGTTCCCACGTCATGTACCTCCTCTGAATCCATCTGTGCAAACTCCATTAGCTATCGGTGATGATTTTTTCGCTTAAAGTGTGCTATCTTTCTCATCTTCTTTTACCGCACTATCAGTGGTGAAGCTAAAACAGATTAGTGGGGGGTGCACTTGCCTTGTGTGTATATAAACTCTTGCTATTAGGGGTGCATATATATGGTGAAATTTTTAAATAAAACCACTGCTTTTACAAATTTTTGGGGTGAACCCCCCCCCCCCCCCCCCTGTAGACTGTAGGTTCGCCCCTCACTATTATTACTCATTGTTTATATCATTTCTAGCGGTGAATAAAGGTTAGGTTTAACTTGTAGCTCCATTTTTAATAAAACCATTGTCCAAAATTGTTGATTTATAGCCATCTTCTGAATTTAATTTTTTATCACTTTGTACCATGGGAGATGTGTTGATTTTCGGTCTGCTAACATGCCACTATACTAAATTGTTTGTCTTCGATGATATGACCACATTTATTTCTGCTTGTGACAAGCTTCTTGCAAAGAAAAACCGAATGATGTTACTAGTCGTCTACGGTGAGCTTCTCATGCATGCGCATAAGATAATCAAGAGACACTGGTAAAAAAAAGGCGTCCCGGTTCTCAACCCCCTTTAGTCCCAATTTTTCCAACCGGGGCTAGGAATCCAGGACTAAAAGTCCCCTCAGACTAAAAAATAATGTATTGATACTATACCCTGTGAGATTCGAACATCATACCTCATGCATAGCCTCGCGTGTGACTTACGACCTCACCTACACAACAAATGTTACTATAGACATGATGTTTTCCTTTTGAACTAACTCATATATGATCCTTTAGTCCCAGTTCGTATTAACTACCGGGACTAAAGGGTCTACCTTTAGTCTGGGTTGGTGTTATCAACTGGAACTAAAGGGTCTAGGCCTTTAGTCCTGGTTGGTAATACGAACCGGAATTAATGTTGATCCTTTAGTCTCGAACACAAACAAACATCGTGACTAAAGCAAAAACTTGATGTGGAACAAAAGTCTTTTCTCTACTAGTGACAACAATTACCCAAAGATATAGATTTCAAAAGATAATACTTTTTTTGTGACTTGGTCATAAACTTGTAATATTGGCCACATGAATATGTTTCTCTCCTAGGTTGCCATGAAGCCATGAGATTTGAGCGGCATCATTGAAATCAACACATATGGCAAAATCCAAAGAAGATAGCATCAGCGCTACGTTGTTGAAGTAGCCGGCTGCCACGCGCCGAGCCTGAAAGCTGATTTGTCAAGTGCAACTCTAGTGTTTATTTTCTTACCAATGTGCAACATGTAACACATCACATAGTGCTCTACTAACAAATTAAATTCCAATGTATAATCTGGTAGCACATCTAAAAGTGAGATCCACACATACTTAAAATATTCATCTTTCTTTTGTTCTAAAATAATAATATTCAATATTCATCTTTCGGATTTTCCCTAACCAGATATTCGTATTTGTGTCCTTTCGTTTTTTATTCTTTGCACCTATACTCAAAAAATATGCAATAGGCGCCAGCCGCAAGCAATGCTATGCCGCACCTCTACTCTATTGTTTTATACCTCTCTTATTGTTTCTCTCTTCTATTCTTTTGCACCTCCTTAAGTCGTTCTCATTGGCAAGTTTTATTCTAAGATGTCTAAAACCTCCATGTCACCTAAAGGATTGTGACCACTGAATGACATAGAGTCTCCAGGTGCATAAATTCATTTAAAGGCACAGTCAGATGAAATGAATGAAATAAAAAAGGCCTGGCGGCCCAGACGCAAGGCGAGGTACCAGGCCCAGGAGGGGGAGAGGGCAGACCAGCGGCGCAGGTGAAGGGGGTGAGGGCCCACGGCAACGACAGCAGGCTGCGGCCCACCTTCCTGGCGCGGAGGCGTAGGGCGAGCGGCCCAGCAGGCCCCCTCGCAGACCTCCCCGCTAGGCCGCCGCAACTTTCGCAGAAGGCCCTGGAAAGGCGAAAACTGTTTTTCCAAAGGAAAAAAAATTACTTTTCCTACTTCAACTTTTGCTAGGTCTGTTTTTTTTTTCTAAACCATAAAACTGAATAAATCATCTCCCTCAACTTTAAAAATCATAAATTTTACCTTTACCTCCCCGATATGATTATAAGCGATTTGAAGACGGTTTTATTTTTTTTCTTATTTATTTATTTTTGGCTAAATATTTTAAAAATTCATAGTAAATCACAAAAAATAGAAGTCAAATTTTATTGGACTCTAAATAAGTAAGTAAATCTACAAGTAAACATATAATATGATATGCTTTATTATAAAGTTTTCCTATAGATTTGGATCTATGCTTTTTTATAATTAATTGAAATAATTCATAATTACTAAATTTATGGTTCAATTGTGGTGAAATTTTTATGGCGACTTAATTATTATATGCTTAGGCTGTAGTAAAAATTTATACTTATTGGATCATGTATAACTTATTTATAGATTTTCTTCATGTGGTTTCTAGTATTATATGTGATTTCTATCATTAGGACTGCTCTGAGATGTCAAGAATAATAAATGGGTACGTTGATCGCTTGAAACTTCGAGAAAATAAAGGGATCTTATGATCGAGCGCTAAAAGTTGATTTATTCTAGGACTACTACCAAACAGAAGATCCGCGGTTGTTCAGGAACATGTAGGTGGCAGTTCAACAGTTTTCTATCTTTTCTCTTCTAAACATGCTAAACATGCTAGTATGGCAATAGAAAAAGAGAGGTCATCTTCATCAGTATTCCTCATTCCATTTTATTTTGCTCGGCAGTTTTTTTCCATGTAAAACCTTTCCGTTGTACGTAACCATGGGCGGATCATGTTGATGATATTGGATGGAGTAGCACCCAAATAAAAATAAAATTTGTAGTAACTACTGTTAAATCTATACTTCCTATATAAACAAACCCCACTAAGGTAATTCTCTGATCTCTCCTTGCGCCACGTCAGCAGTTTCCGTTATATTTTTTCGTTACTTTTATTTGCCCGGACCGATCTAGTCCATCCTAAGCCATCCATCATTGCCGAACGGATCGAGTCTCCAACCCCAGCGTTCCCGTGCGTCGTTCCCCGACCCGCTCCGTCCCGCTCCACCTCCACCCCGCTCTCACACGCCGGCCCGCCGCCTCCCGCTATGGTGTGCCCGCTCTCACGCGCCGGCCCGACGCCTCCCGCTCTCGCGCGCCGACCCGCCGCCTCGCTCGCCCTTCTGCCCGCTGCATCTGCGCCGTTCCCCGACCCGCTCCGTCCCGCTCCACCTCCACCCCGCTCTCACGCGCCGGCCCGCCGCCTCCCGCTGTGGCGTGCCCGCTCTCACACGCCGGCCCGACGCCTCCCGCTCTCGTGCGCCGACCCGCCGCCTCCATCCCACCTCGCGTGCCGCCTCGCTCGCCCTTCTGCCCGCCGCATCTGCGCCGTCCAGGGCCGACGCCCCGACTGCCTTCTCCACAGTAACGGCCACCAACAACGCACGCCACCAGCTCAATGCCTTTACTGCTCCATCAAAGGCCGCTGCCCTCCCATCTCTTCGTTTCCATGTCTTCTGTGATTTATATGCTGACACCCCGTGCGTATGACCTCTCAGATTGTCAGCCCCGGTGCAGTTCCAGGTGCGTTGGTTTTCTATTGTATCCGTATTTGCAAATTCCAATTAGTCAACATCTGCACTCATCAACTATTTTTAACCTCCAATTCTGTGCAGATTACATATCTCTCAGAATCCATGCATTATCATTGAGGTGTTCAATCTTCGAATTAGGTTTTCCTCGAAAACCTATATCATTCATATATTGTTATTCTGTGCTCTTTGATTATTATGCCTTTCTGCTCTTTGATGATTATGCCGTTCCAAGCAAATTGTTGCTATCGATCTCTTTAGGTCCTATTTACTTGCATCTCAAAAAAAAGTTCTAAGTATCAGTTCTCCCCAATTCTTAAGTTTCGATATAATGGACAATGGAGAAAATTCATTCCGTCCTCCGCGTGGTCGTGGTCGCCCTCGCTTAAATCACCAACCTGCCGCGACCCCTACGGCAGACCGTGCTTCCATAGCCGAAGCTCGGCGCACATGTAGGGAACATATGCATCGCAGTGATTCAGGTTAATTTCAGCAATTTCAAAGCCCTATATATGTGTGTGTATGTAGTTTGCCTATAGTAATTACTCATCTATACACAGTAGACTCCTTGGCAGTACAACACCGTGCAGTCCGTGCAAGAGTAGGTGGATCATTCTCTGCTTCTTCGTCAACTTCCCAACAAGCATCAGATTTACCCACTGGAGACCATATACCTCCATCCAGTGCAAACTATAGACACAAACGTAAGATTAACTAACATTTCCAATATCCCCAATGTACATGTCTTACAAAATGCACATTGCTTTCAGGCACAATTTTCAGTCCATTAAACCTTGGTGGGCCTCAATACAATTGTTCACATTGTGGTGCTTTCTTCTGGTACGAAGAACGCCTCCGCAGAGATAGGAATACATCAAATCCAATATATAATTTGTGCTGTAAAGGAGGGAGAATATTGTTGCCACAGTATAATCCACCTCCTCAACCACTATTGGATTTATTAACCTCTCAGAACAGCTCTCTTACAAACCACTTCTTTGACAACATCCGACGGTATAATTCAATGTTTGCCATGACTTTAATGGGAGCCAAGGTTAACGAATCAATAAATGATGGACGTGGTCCATACGTATTCAAGATTAGTGGTCAGGTGTGCCATCGGATTGGCTCTTTAATCCCCATAGGAGATCGCCGTCCAGAATATGCACAACTTTACATATATGATACTGCCAATGAAATTGCAAACAGAATAAATGTTGTCTCTTCCCAGAATGAGCCCTTTTGTCCCAATGAGGCCATAGTTACCTCCCTCATGCAGATGCTTAATATCCATAATCCCATTGTCAAGCTCTTTCGAACTGCTGGTGAAAGACTAATATCATCTGGTGATTCTTCTGATCGTTTCTCCATCAAATTATATGATAACCCGGATGCGCATGGGGATATATACAGTGCACCAGTAGCATCTGAAGTTGTTGGCTTAGTGGTCGGTGATATAGGAGCAACTGATGTTGGTAGGGACCTCATAATAGAAGATCATGCATCAAACCTACAACAAATAAGCGAAGACCACTGCAAATTTATGGCCATGCAATATCATCTCTTATTCCCTTATGGAGAGGACGGTTTCCATGACGAGCTAACATATTAGCCCACTGCACAATCCACGTCTATGCAACGTCAGAAAGTAACAATTTTAGAGTACTATGCATATAGATTGCATGACAGACCTGGTCAAGCCAATACTCCTCTATGGTGCAAAAGATTAACCCAAGCTTATCAAGTGGATGCTTATTGTTGTGTTGAAGACAAACGAATCAGGCATTACCGAACACCTACCTTCCAAAAAAAATATAGATCAGCCCCCTATAATTCTTTGGCAGCATCTGTTTCAAGGGGGTTCACAGCTGCATCTTCCACTGGCCAGAGGGTTATTCTACCAGCATCCTTCACTGGTAGCCCACGCTATTTATATCAGAAATACTAAGACTGTATTGCCATATGTAGGAAATATGGATGCCCAGATTTATTTATAACCTTCACAGCAAATACAGCCTGGCCTGAGATTGCAGAAGCTTTGGCACTCTTCTCTGGTCAACATCCATCTGATCGTGCAGATATTATTGACAGGGTATTCAAAATGAAACTTGATATTCTAATGGATGACAAAAAAAAGCATAAGTTCTTTGGAACCATAAATGCGGGTATTGATTTGTCCATAGCATTTCCCATATAACCATTCAATTACAATGTCAATTAATTATCACATTAAAAAATTACCTTTCTCTATACAGTTGTTTACACAATTGAGTTTCAGAAACGGGGTCTACCACATGCACACATCATATTATGGTTGCAAAAGGATACACTCCTAGATGCTGAAAAAATAGATTATTACATTTCTGCCCAGTTGCCTAATCCAACAATAGATAAAATTGGATATGATGCCGTCTCTTCTTTTATGATACATGGGCCTTGCGGACCTCTGAACCCATCTTCGATCTGCATGTCAAAAGGTGTTTGCTCCAAATCTTATCCAAAGGAATTCTGTGAGCATACCATTGTAAAGGAAAATGGGCATACACAATATGCCAGTCCAAAAAATGGGTTAACAGTTCATAAAAATTACTTGGACATTGACAATACCTTTGTTGTTCCTCACAGTGTTGACAAACACAAAGAGTCCATCTTCACAGGTCAGCTAAAAAATCTAGACTTAGTAATCAACTAAATTTAATTACCTTTCAATCTCATACTACCCTGCTTTAACACTTAAACTTTTTTTCAGGAAAATCATGCAAAGGTTGGAATGTCCACCACGAGCACACCTCCATCTGCAGAACACATACAATCAACATCAGTCCAACTCAGGTAAATAATACCACCAAATCCCATTCCTCTCCCCCACTTCAACTGTTCCTATTCTGTGATAATTTAGCATATATATGAGCTGCAACTACCTTCAATCAATCAATCAACTCATATAAATAAAATTATATTTTCCCTTGACATTTATCTTATTATCTATCTTAATCAGTTCCTATTTGATTTTGATGCACATTTTAGACTCTACAACACTAACCATCTTAAGCCACCCTCGCAACACCTATGATTCAAATATAACAATCCACCAATTCTTTATTTTCGTAGCAGCTCACTGACAAAACGAAAGATTGATGTCAGTGAAGTGGAACCAAATGATCCTGGAGGCAAACAAAAAAAAACAGTAAGTACTACTCTACATATAATTTTTTTTTAAAAAATACAGTTCCATAAACTTACTCAACTCTAATCTCTAACATTTATATGATACTTTCTCTTAACGCAGGTAACCTTTCAAAATCTTCTAAATATCAGGCGTGCACGAAACAATTAAAGACATCCAATCATCTCCCAAGAGCGTCCTCAAATAAATTATTATTATCTAGCTTTTATTCCATTACTATAGATTGTAACCTATGCAACATATTTAAATATTTTCGTTTAGTATTAATTCAGCTTGAAGCTCAGACATTGGTTTAAATAATCTATACCCTATATGTCAATGAATATAATTTCAGTTTGATGCAGTTTGGATACTGGTGCCATCTCATGAGTGCCTGCTCCTGCTAACGTATATATGATTAGATATTTCTACCTTTGCCCGCATTTGTTAGCGGCAATGTCCTATATGCCAATCAATATAGTCTCGGTTTCATGCATTTAGGATGCTGGTGCCCATCTGATGAGTGGCTGCTCTTGCCAACATATATATGGTTATATTCTACCTAAGTTTGATGAAAATGAGTAGATGTTTCTGCCTTTGCCCAATTTGTTACCGGCAATGTGCCTTTCCATACTGCTTCCTGCTGCTCCTGCATAGACCTATATGTTTACCACTGATGAACCCACTTTGTCTTAAAAGAGATCTATTTGATCCTGTTGGACCATTTTGTATAATACTTAAGAACTATTGATTGTATGGCCAAATTCATCATTTTCATCTCATAACCATACATATACATCTATAAAAAATTCTTAGAGATTAACATCCTAACCTATTAAATTCTCTCGTCCGTACGTAAAAAATCTTCACACCTATCGAAAAAGTATATCTCTCGGATTTGCTCTAACTCCGCCACTAAGTAACAACGCCGCCGCCCGCTGCCGCTTCCTTCAGTCGTCATCGTTTCTCCTGCAGTTGCAGAATAGGGCAGACAAGATGGACAGCGACGAGGCGGTTACTCGCGAGAAGCAGCCGTCGCGCGCCGCCGTCGTCGTTGGAGTTCACGGCCGAGCCGAAAAGCTCACGGTCCAAGGTCCATGTCGTTCGTGGGCACGCATGACTACTTGGCGCCGGAGATCATCTGTGGCGAGAGGGACGACAGTGCCGTCGACTGAAGGACCTTTGGCATCTTCCAGTACGAGTACGAGCTCCTGCACGGCGTCACACCCGCCTTCAAGGGCTCCTGCTACCACACGACGCTCTTCATCGACTCATCCTCGTCGTGCAGCTGCTCAGGTTGGCACGCCTGCGGCTGCCTTGATGCCTTCTCCCAGCTGGCCTTGATCCACAGCGACGGAGATCGCCGATGGCGGGGAAGAGAAGACCGTGCGAAGAAAAAACCGCGAGAAGGAAGTTCACGCCGCGAGAGAGGCTAGATGCGAGACTTCTCTATGTGCGCATATTTACGCATCGGAGGGAGAGATTTTGGAAATTTAGAGAAGTGATTTGCAACCGTTGGAGATGCTCTTACGTTGCAAACCGTCGTTTCGTTCTGGGAAAGATATTTGCAAGCTGAAAGGGCCGTGCACGCAAACGCCGCTTCCCGTTGTGGCGGCACTGTGGCAGTGGCGACTGCCAAATCTTGGACGATTCGCCGGCGCACACCTCATGTCGTGGCCTGCCCACACCGCCGCGGCGGGCCCCGCGTGCCTCCCTCACCTGTCGAGACTCCAGATTGGCTCCGGCCACGGCACCCAACACATGCCGTTCCGTTCCGTCCATGACAGCTGACCCCGCGGTGACACAGGTCCCGCACGTCATACGGGTGCCAGGCCCAAGTCTCCAGAAAAATACAGCAGCATCACTGTCACTGCAGCAGATCCGGCGTCGTCGCAGGCAAGCCTGATAATTCTGTGCTGAGCGGAGCTGAGGCGACCAGCGTCGCATCGCGCAGCGCAACCCTCGCAAGTCACGCTCACGCACAAATAGTAGTACTTGTTTCTCCAAGGACCTCGCTTACCAACTCCCGGAATCCGCCAACTCCCGCCGCCCGCCCCGCGGCGCATCATTCCTTGCCAGCGGGCCACGCAAATCCCAAATCCCAAACCCCGCGCCGATGGCCATCGGCCCCCTACGGCCCCTGCCCGACCCCAGCCGCCCGCCGCGCCGCTCTTATACGCCGCCCCGGCAACCGCAGCACCTGCTCGTCGTTGCTTAATCCGTGATCCCCGTGTGTGTTTTGGGAGGGGGGCATCAGCTGGGCTGGGCTGGGTTGGGTGGTAGGGGGAGGCGACGGCCGACAGGGCACCGCGTGCGGCCGTGGCGGCGCAGCGGCAGTGAGGGAAGGGGCGGTGCTGGAGTGGAGATGCTGGGGTCCGGGCTGAATCTGGTGACCACGGTGATCGGCTTCGGGATGAGCGCCACCTTCATCGTCTTCGTCTGCGCGCGCCTCATCTGCGGCCGCGCCGCGCGTGCCGACGCCGACGCCGCCGACGCGGCCGCGGTCGCCGCGGCGCGGGCGCTCGCGCAGCCGCCCGTGCCGTTCGACTTCGACGTCGAGTTCCGCAACGTCGCGGATCTCGACCGCACGGTGAGCGCCCAGTACCCTGCTACTCTGCTTTCTGCTACTGTATCATATTGTTTGTGAAGCACGGAAGCGACCCTTGAGTTCCGGTGATCCCTAGTCATGCACGAGGCCAATTATGTTCAGGAAAAATATTCCATTAAATTCTTCTTTTTATTTTACACACTAGAACGCAGTTCGATCTTTTCAGTCGCATTGCTGTTTTATAGGACTAAGGTTTTTGTACGGGCTACAGCTGAGCTGGAGGTCGCATATGCGTTATTTGTGTGATGTGACTTATTAGTTAGCTTGGTTTTAGCCGAAAAGTAATTATCTCGACAACATTAGCATCAAATACTTCGGAAGGCCACCACCACCAGCGGATAGATTTATAGAAGATATTGAAGGGAAATGTCATATCACAGATGCATTAGGAACTAAGCAATCTGCCGTCTCAGTTCTAACTAATAACTGGAGAAAGTGTTGCTGCTTTCATTTTGTCTGCAGCTACTGTGCTATATTTAGTTGTTCCTAGGCGTTCCCCTCAGTTAGTCGGTTATCTCACACATTGCATCAGCTCTTAGTCTCTACACTGTACAAATTCTAATTCTTGATGATGTTGCAAGCTCATTGACATGAAGAACATAACCACAGGTGTATAATTCATCTCTGTCTCCAGAATACAAAAACAGTTCATCTTGACCAAATAATTCAGCCTGAGATGGGCCAAGTCGATTGGATTTAGTCACGGTAATACCATGTTATTTACCATTGTATTCATGATGTCCGTATCGAGAACATTTGCAGCAGGTGTTTAGATTCTCAGATTGAAAAATGGTATTTTAGCCCTGTAAGTTATGGCCATTGGACTGGTAACGTGGTTATCAAAGCCGATTTGATTAGGATCACTGTACATTTGAATATCTGGCAGTATTTTCACCCTCAAAATGTAGGCATTATGTGGTTCTATCCTATCTTCTGAATTGTCTGAACCATGGACAATACTAATTCTGTCGTTTCAATTGATAGGCTGGCATTTATGTGCATCATCTCTCTCAACTGTGAATATGATGTATACGAATGCATATAATTTGCATATAATTTTCCATCCAAATTCTTCTTTTGAAGGAAAACTCTTCCATGGGCATGGGCTATACAGATTTGGAGGTCGGAATATTTTCACCGAATGCTTCAAAGCAATTATCTTAGTCGTTTAAGTGATAAGTTAGGACTTAGGTAGTTACATCCACATTCTGCTAGCATTGTGTCTTATCAGTCCTTTACGATTCTGCTAGTTTCCAGTTGTAATCAAAAGTGGACAGATGCAAGGTTTTTTTTTTTTCCTTTTGAAAAGTTAACTAACTACTAAGCATGCATATTTTGTTTTCCATTTGACTATTTCCAAATATTTCTCAATGTTCTATGCTTTCTTTCATATCCCATGCATTAGTGGCTGACTGAATAACCCATGCAGAAACCTGAATAAAAGTACCATTTTTCTAAAAAATTGCATTAGGATGGATGTGGTAGCTAAAGGGCATGAGATGCACATTATGTATTCTCTTTTCTTTGTCTACAATCAGAATACTGATAAACAAAATATTTATGCAAATTTATGTATGACCAAGGAATATACTTTCAATCAATGCTTAACTTGGGTATCTGAAAGTTTAAAGATAACTCTTCCAACCCTCTAGGAAGCCACTCTAACATGCTCCTTTGCACTCAGATTGTCGTTTTTAGTTTGCTTGTTTCATTGTTTTCAAAGCGATGCTTGAGATGACTAATCAATTGAGGGGTTTAAATTACTAAATGATATATGTAACAACTTGCAAGCATTATCTTTCTACTATGTGATCGTTGGTTACTAAATGGTATGTGTTGCAAGCATTATGTTTCTGCTCGGTGATCGTTGATGTCAGTTTACTTACAGCAATCCAGACAAGACTTTGTGTTAAAAAATGACATGGTTCCTTTTGCTCTGTTCAATAGATTGAACGCTCCCGCTGTGGGTTGGATCCTTTTGCCGTTGCTGCAATTCCTACAATGAATTATAGTTCTGAGGCCTTCCATTCAAAAGATGATGCCCAGTAAGTACATAATGCATGCTCTACAGTTATACCTTCATGTTTGCAAATGTACCATCGTTCCTTCAACCAGGTTCCCTAATCTCAGAGGCAGAGGGGGTTACTTATATGATTCCCTATTGTATGATTGTCAATGAAATTTAAGAACATGCGACATATCAGTTAGTTTTCACAAGATATCAGTGTTTCTATTTATTTTAATATTTAACAAGTAGGGGGAAACCCCTATTATTATTTTCAAAAAATATATATATCATTGTGTGTAGCATTGAGTTAAAATGGTGATAGCTTGATCATCGAGCCTCCAGAATTTCCAGTCTTTGTTATTTGGTGACTTATAAGTTCTAGTAAATTACTGTATGTATATAGCTGCTACATGGTTTATATCAGTAAAGATGCTATAACTGAGTGAAGCACTTAAATGGGCAGATTTTTAGTTCTGTTTATAAAATATCTGATGTAGAACTATATTTTCTTGAACAAGAAATACATCAACCCCTTATCTGTATTTTGTCTCTTATAAGTATAGGAAGGTGGGCAAGGCTGATAATTGATCCTTGACATGACATTCAATAATCTTTCATGATTGTGCACGACATATAAATAATCAACTGCATAGTTGTAATAGAAAAAAAATAATCTTGATTACTTACATCTACATGTGCTACTTTTTATTTGCATAACAGAAATTTATGTGCCTCCAGAGGAAGACATTTATTCATGACTATATTCATCAAATAGTTGACTAGCATCTTTTGGTGAACAGCCACAACTATCATACACATCTCTTGCCTGATATTACCAGTTTGATGGGGAGCACCTAATTTCTTTCCCAGCAGATACTGCTCGTGTTGTAGTGCAAACTTTTTATCTGTCATTGAAAAAAAGAAATATCTAAAATGAGACATGACTTACTAGATTAGATATGTCCTACGGAGTATATGATATTACCACTTGATGATTTTTGAGAGAAATATTTCTGATAGAACTATATTACTACTTGATGATTGTTGATGAGCATCATGGGAGTTAAGGAATTGCATAGGTTACCGTTATGTGTTATGTTTACTTGTAACTCAAAAGAAAATAATATGTTCTTATTTTTATTTGACAGGTGCTCCATATGTTTAGGTGAATACAATGATAAAGAGATACTGCGTATAATGCCTACATGCCGACATAACTTCCATCTCGAATGTATAGATGTATGGTTACAGAAACAAACTACTTGCCCAATATGTCGCATCTCATTGAAGGACCAATCTGGTGCAAAAGCTACAGCATCCCCTCTTCGTACCCTCCCTCAAATATTGGGACATGCCGAGAGCTCTGTTAGTAGATCACCCCATTGGATACTTCCGATTCATCGCGATCGTGCTGGAGGTAGACAAAACAGTCCAACCTCACAGGAATCATTAGAGGTGATCATTGAAATCCAGCCACAGAGACAGTGAGGGACACAAGGTTGAATTGAAACTGGTGAAACTATACTCCTGTCGGGCGTCAAAAGGATCTGCCATTGCAGAAACAATGCTCGGGCTGTTCGTCCTGCAGCACAGTAGTTGGGTACAGGCTGGGCCTGGTGTCGAGGCATTCTTTGTACATTTCGAGCTGTAGATTAGCGGTTGCCTTTCACAATTCGGGTACCTGTCTTTGGGTTTTCTTTTTGATGTGTTGTCACTGTACAGAAATGATAAACTGTTCAGATTTGGAGCTGCGAAAATATTTGCAGTGGCTCCGCGTGCCAATAAATTGCCAGTGCTCAAGGGAGCATTTTGGCTCATGAACCTGCGGAAGCAGTTTCATCTCCCACTCCAAGGTGGGTTGTTCTGTGAGGGCCATCACCTTGTCACTAAGCACTCACACATATTTGTTTTCGTTTGGGAACGATGCGGGTTAATTTATAATTTAATAAGGCATGGGTTCATCCCAGCAAAATTCATTGGATGGCTCCAGGTTACGTTCTAGATGCTGTGATTTGTCGAGCACATATCGTGTTCTCGCTGTTTCACTGTTGTAATCACCCTAAAGGCTCGGAGATTGAAACAAATGCATCCACTGTTGTTTTCTCCTGATGATTTTGCAGCTTCACTTTCCATGCGAGATGTTTTAAACTTGCTCCTGTGTTGGCTACTTGCTGTTCCCTCCCTTTCCAGGCTGTGAACGCGGCTGCTGCTACTCCTGAAGGCAGTCCTGTACCAACAGCCGTGACGTTTCATCAGCCACCCGGACAGTTTGCGCTGTGTTTTCGTTCTGCGAGCGGCTGTAACTGTAAGGACACATCAGCTTCCACGAACGGTTGTTGCGATACCTGATGGTCGCAGGGACACACACAGTCAGTCAGTCAGTCAGGTCCTGGATCAGCCAGGCAGCGATCCCAAACCGTGTCAAGCGGCCCGAAAGAAAAGACACCGGGCGCGCCTGGCCGATCACTGTAAAAAGGTGTAAAGACGAGTTGCGAGCAGCGCGTTGGATTGGATTGGATGTGCGCGCGTCAGATCAGTCGGCGTCCGGTCCTGCGGCAGGATGCAACCTGGCGGCTGACGCCGGACGCCTCCGCGGAGCAAGCGGGCGGCCGGGCGCGTTCATGTGGAGGCGTGGAGCAAGCGGCGCATCACCTCGCTCGCAGAGCACAGGCCGCGTGACGTGAGCCCTCTCCACTTCTCCAGCCTTCCACGCGGCTTACTGCGTCTGCGTGCAACGAATATAATCCGCCGGATTTGACGTCGCGCGCCCGATCGAAAAGGGAGCTGGCTCTCGGCCGACTTGTACCTCCGGTGTGCCGGCTGGATGCCACGACGACGCCGGCATGCATGGGCATGCGCTCCGCCGGTTTTCTTGACGGTCGTGCTCATACATGGCGTCGAGTTAATTAATTATTATTAATTAACAAGACTTGGGAGCAGAACAGTGGACAACTGAACATAGAGATACGGGGCAGGTACTCGCGTACGACCACCACCTTTTCATACGGAGAAGAACGGCAGTACGGTAGCACCCACCGGCCACAGAAATGGAAGTGGCAGGGGCGATGGAGTGATGCAGCAAGGGTGCACACAGCACTCGGCATACATAGGCCTTTTTGCTGGTCGCACGACTGGGTCAATTCGAAGATAAATATACTGTGCCTCTCGAATTCGACTGGAAATCTGCTCGAAAGTCGAAACATGCTGCCACGGGCCACGGCAGCTGGTTTTCTCCAGCAGCGGAATGGACTACGCTGGACGACGTGCTCTTTCCTCTCTCTGGCTGGACGACGGCGACCTGAGCATCGGATTGGACACGCGGCGACGACGCGCGCTCGCCTCGATCGACGATGACCCTCGCCCAACTCACACGTCCAGGCAGCCAACGGGCCGGCAGCGGGCTGGCCCAGTCCGACACAGGCCCAGGGGAACTATGCTCGGGTTTATGGTATGTTTTTATTACAGATTTTTTTTTGCTATTATTAAAATCACTTTTACTACGTCATGTATGTACGCACAGGGTCTGGATGATGGAACGGATAAGCTGGAAAAGGCGTGATTTGCAGTTTTGCGCACGCAACAACGGCCACACAGAGACGTGGACGCTCCGTGGCTGCTCGTTTTAGACGCCTTTTAAGGTGCTGGCCGGTATGAGTTGGGTCCTATACATGTCGCTTCGTACTGAATTTTAAGTATTTGTGAGCTCGATCAAGAACTACTGTACACGTACTAGTAGAGTAGTATAGTGTGTCCGGAGTTGTTCTGTCAGAACGTCAATCACTAGATCGGACCCTATCATCTGCTGTTACTGTAGATCGATCGGGCCAACAAATTATTGCATGGTTGGCCTCTTGCGCCTCGCGAATACAGCCGAAGTGGCATGCATGTTACCGATATGTACTCCAGCAATAAGCTTTTGTACTGTACTCACTCCGTCATTATAAGAATCTTGAAGAGTCAAACTTTTTTAACTTTGATCAAGTTTATATAATAAGATAATAATATTTACAATATCAACTGAGTATTACTAGATTCTTTATCAAATATATTTTTATAGTATACTTATTGGTGTTATAATTCTTCATATTTTTCTCTATAATTTTGGTCAAAGTTGAGATAGTTTGACTCTTCAAGATTTTTGGAACGACTTCCAATTTAGAACGGAGGGAGTAGTATATATGTTGTGTCTACCGTCACCGTTTGCACCTATTATATACCATATAGAAACCAAATAAAAGGGGCTATGTCTCTATCGTCGTCGGGTTAGTAGCCGCGACCTACTTGATCTGATCTGACTAGCTGCATAGGTAGAATACTCCTATATATGTAGTACAGTATTGTACTTAGTAGATACTCCTGCAGGACATAAGTAGCTTTCATATTATGGCAATAATCCGTTAAGAATTGGCCTATTCACGGATTACCAAATCCGTTATCTCGTTCCCGATCCCAAGAAAGAGACGTGTAGAAGTTGTAGATCGATCCCGTCTCCCTTTCCTAATTTCCAAGAACACAATAGAAGAATACACAGAGATAAGTATATGAGGGGAGAATCATCTTTTTTCATCATAAGTACACATGTAGTCCGTTTATATAGATATAGCCTACATGGTATATATGGTAGCCTTCAAGGTATATATGGTATGAGCCCATCACTCCTCTAATTGAGGAATTCTTAACACTTCCTCTTGGGCGAATACCATGACAAATGTATGCCTCGTTAAAACTAAAAAAAAAACCCAATGGAAAAAATATGGAGAAAGAGTACATTATTGCCGTTAATGCATGCATTTGCATATTTGTTGTCTCATTAAAAAACTTATATGAGAAACTTCAGAAAAACTCACTAAGGGAAAAAGAGGTCTTCAGGACAAAATTGTGACCTTCTGGATCAAATCATTTTGAATTCTCTTTCGATCAAGGGTTAATATTCTAAGAAAGTTCTCCCCTTGAATTTCACAGAACTGTCCCGCTATGCCAAATACACTTTCTACAGGAAGCATATGCATATAGATACATAACAAGTATATTGCATACATTAGGAAAATCATTTCATAATCTTAACCTCATCTTACTTCTGGAAGCATTAGAATAACACCTGATAGGTATTGTTTGAGGCTTTCAAAGTCTCATGAATGATGATCAAATCTTGTAAACACTCTCCCTGAAGACAACATCAGTCAAAATCATTCATTCCTATGACATTAGCCATTATAACATAGACATGGGTAGTGAAAGTGAGATACAAGATTTTCACAATATTTAGTCTTCATGACTTCTGTCTCGCTATTCTTCAACAACATTAAGAATAGAGAATAATGCCAAGAGAAACTTATTATATTCTATCATGCATACATCAGGGTGCATATTTATGCAATGCAAAAGTTGCAATGACACACATCTTCAAAATGTGACCAATATTCATTATTCTTTATAGCATTATAATTTCCTCTATTCATAATAGTTGCAACTCCTTCTAGGATTGACTAGCAATTCTTCAAGAATCTTTAATACATAGTTAGACATCATAAGTATACAAAACCAGTACAATGGGGCATATTGCTAGTAGCACCAAATATATCGTATCGCCTTTCAAAGGATATTTCAACTCCAAATCTTCAGGTGGAGAATACATTCTATCACAAGTATATATATATACACCTATAGTAAAACCTTATGAAATGCGTATGATCTTATATGGTATCTCTCGGGTCTTATATGGGTCTTTATTCCTTCCAAGAAATTCACTTATTTTGGTGCATTCAGACTTATAGCCATATATTCCTTCAAGGAAAAATCCTTCAGGGAGTTGTTAACATTATGGGGAAGATGATGTCCCATTAAAGATAATGTTGGTATGAGATTTCGATGTTGCTCTTTATGGATTTTCAGAATCCCAAAACTGCTTATTTTAATTCATGCCACTAGCCAGATTCATTATATAACGGAACGTGTTTTACAAAAACTTACGTCGGAACTGGTCTCTATTAGGACCTTTTGAACCATCGCTTTTCACCACCAATTATTTCAAGATGATCCATAATAATTCAAACATCAGTACATGATATTCACTTAGTGATTTTTGGTTCAGCCTCAATTGAATGTTTCATTTAACCCGATATGAGAGCTTCAAGCCCTCTTGCTATGGACTTTGTTACGGATCCGAGTTCTCACAAAGAGACTCATTCAGCAATTATAGAGGCAAACAAGTGTCGACACATATTTTCCAACTTAATAATGATCTTCGTTATTTCCCAAAATGATAGATCCATTGTTGTTCCATAATCCTACCTTTACAATAAGTGCGCATTGGTAGGATTTTTATCTTCAGGATGGACCTCATTGTGAGGTGACTCACCAGCAGGGTGATTTCTCTACAAGCGTATGAGAGGAGTTTACCGCTAGATCTCATTTGCAGGCGTCCCCACATAATTTGATCAAAGTGCTTAGGTCAATGGATATGAAATTAATCTCGGGTATATCCACAACTACCTCTAGTAGAAGCATTCTTTTTTATTTTAAACAATCTAGTAGCTCCTCATCAATATAAACAGTTATCTGGCATAACTCCATACTACAGGATAGAGGAGTGTAACTAAACAACTAGTTTAGCTTCAAATTGTGCAATTTGATTCAAAAATATCAAGGCATTCTATGAAATGGACATCAATCTCCCCCTAATGCCGAGATATTTAATAGCATACTAAAAAAATTCATTCACCAACTTCTAGTGGTGTATATGTATGCTTTAGTGGTGATTCATTTGGGAAATATTACGCACTTTATTAGGGGGCCTATTACTATTTTTATATGCAGTGAGCTCAGACTTTATTAGTGCAGTTGCATCAATACTGCACGTATTTCCTTCTACTGGAGAAATATCATCAACTTCTTGTTGGGCCTACAACTTCTGGTAAATTATAAATTATTTCTCTATAAGTTCTTTGTTTCAACAAATACACAGTCTTCTAGACATAATACCTAGTAACCCATTACTTAGCCATAATAATCCTTCAGGGGGCTATGCTCACCAATTTGTTGTATAATTGATAATCAATTTGTCCATCATGTGCATTGACCTTCTAGGTCATATGCATGAGAAAAGACAATGGTGGCATTGTGCTTTCACGCACATTAAGTTTGGTGTGCATAAGTATGATACAAGAATATGGCATTTAGCCATGGTTGCCAAGTAGAAATTTTGGATGCAGAATTATTCCATAGTCCAGCTCTTATTTGTCTACTGCCCAAAATTGACCCAATTACTCATACCATATAGAAATTGGGTTATTATATTTATTGCAACATATTTCATGTTCTATATAAAGCATGGTTGGGATCCATTCATTGTCCAGCATGAAGAGAAGCTTTTAAATAGAACAGATAAGACCAAGAATTTTTATTTATCTAGAAAATATTATTTTAATGCAAAGCCATTAACTTAATAAAGAAATCGGAATGACCAAATATCCTTCTAGGATAAACTTTCAACTGATAACATGAAATTTCTTAGGTAAAAGATATATCTAAGAAACATCATCACTAGTGGTGTAGTTGTCAAGATTCATTTGGCCTTTCAGAGCATAGCATAACTACTATGACTGATATTTGTTAACTCCAAGTTACCTTCTAGCTCGATTGTGATATTCATGCTTATTTGCCTGCTTTCTATCTTCTGGTAGTTGACAGATAGATCTTATAGTAGGCTGGGTGTAGCATTTAAACTGCTACTAACCAATATATTGTCGCATGGAGTAATCACTCCACATAGCTGTCATATCAATTGGCTTACTTTTTCTTATTATTAATACAATTGTTCCCTGTATGATGTCCACTATCATTTTAGCGACTGTGGATATCTCTAATCTAAGTTCTGATGTGCACTTCGGGGCTTCAATAGTCCAAGAAAGGACAAACAATGTTCTTCATCGGAAAGAAATATTATATTTTCACATTAATCATGAAAGTTTTTTTTTAGCAACTTCATGTTGCCTAGGGAATGTATTATCCATTAGCTATATTAAAGTCTCAAAACATTGGTTTAAAAATAAACCTTAGTTAGGATAAGACCTCATGCTTGTTCTGTAGCAAAGAGACAGAGGCAAATATGTTGACTTCAGATCTCGTATTAACTCAATTATTGTTGTAATCCTTATTACCATGTTTGGTAACTATACCAAGATGATATATTAGTTCCCCTGGAGGGAGGTTAGAGATGAATCCCAAATTCAAATGTGTAATATACCAACAACTCTCATGCAATGATTTTTCTTCAGGTTACTTCGGGTAAATAAACCAAAACATTACATAGAGTGCTAGAGAGAGAGAGAGAGAGATTGATCATATATATTAATACATTTCATTTATTTCTTAGAATTTTCCAAGCATATATATTTTTCCAGAGTATTTATATTGATCTTACATAACACTTCAGGATTATATTATTCATAGAAAACATGATCATATATAAACTTTGAAAGGAATATGGCTGCAAGCCGCAATAGGATCGTCGAATGCGCACTACCATGGCAACAAACGAGGTACAACTAGTTAGCGAAAAGGCAGTGAGCGATGGCCCGTGCCCATCTATAGCCATGACAACAGTGTGTCAATCTATTGATAAAACAACATGGCGTGCCTGTGCATCTATGACAAACATGATTCATACTTCTGAAAAAAAATCACTATGCATGTACTGACCTCCTTCAGTATTAGGAATCCACTTACCAGAGTTTATCTTCGAGATTTAAACTAGTAGGAAAAAATAGGAGTATATATCCACGTCCAGCCACATTGCTTGTGACAAGGTCGGCAAATGGCAGCAAGTGCATGTCTCAGTTTTAATTAATAAAAGAGTCAATGATAGACCATATAGAAAAACCGATCTATTATGCACTAGTATATACCCAAAATTGGTGAATAAGACAAATGCATTCTTCGAGATGCGGTTCATTCATACCTTATAAAGGATGTCAATTTGATCTACGTCACATGCCGCGTAGGACAGTGGTTAGTATATACATACCGCGTAGGGCATTTGACATTGTCGTAGATCAACCCGCTTTCAATGACGATGACACATGTCGCAGCGTAGCGTGATGGATGTCGAGGGCGCGTGCACACAACCATAGGCAGCACTCCAATATCAGGACAATCCACATGAATCAAGCATGAAGCAAAGGCAAATTCATGATTAGCCACAATCCAAATTTAGACTTGTATATAAAATAAAGTAAAACATGCCGTTTTCCCCTGTTCTTCGATCTGATAGAGAATTATCGAATGGAAAAAAAAATCAAAAGTCAAACCGTGACTGTCCAACTTAAGGACGAAATGATACAGCGGTGCAATCAGGTGGCTGCCATTGCGGCCTTTGCTTTTGCATGCGAACATGCATATTGCATCTATGCAAGTGCCGCCACGCACTTCTTTAACCTCGCCTAGACCTGGAGGCTGGAGCGGTGCCGTGCGGTAGGCTACCCGCTTCAAGCGATGCTCATGTAACCATCGACGATTGGCAACAACAACGAACGATGCCAGATCCCAGGTGGGCAGAGAGGTGCGATGTCGAGAACAGTGAGCACTATCTGCGGGCCGCAGGCGCTGGGAAACGCACAATAACTGACGCATCGACCGGGGATGACGCACCTTCAGAGTGCGGTACCCTTGGCCATACATGTCTGGTGGCCGGTGCTACAAAGCCCAGCACCATGTATACATAATTATCTTGAAGACTTGAACTAATTGTAGATCAAAGTCAAACAACAAACTAATTGCCTAACTGCAATAAACTACAGGTTGTAGTTGTAAGGAAGAGATCTACTAGAACATATCAATAATCTACAAGATTGGTCTAGTAGAACTTGAATGCAGATAAATCACTATCGAACACAGCAAACAAGATTAAATTGCTATAGAAGAAAAAAAACTCATCTACCAGCAAAAAAAAAATAATCTACTTGATTGATCCATGGTAGAAAATCTATTGATATATGGGAGACGTCAAACCGTGGCCTTGCCAACTGACGAATCGATGCTGCAAACTTGGACTAGTTGCAGATCGCATCCATGTACGCATGCTTTGTTGATCTAATAAGGGGGCCAGTTCTGCTCCAGCGCAGGGCCGTGGCGTAGTACTGGTGTGGATGGGAAGCGTATGCAACGCTCGAGAGCGACGTGAGCAGAAAGCCGGGGATGCATTGGAAAACAGAAATGAATCCATCATTACCATCATATTTCAAAAACCATGAGTAATCAACAAATTAAGAACGTCGCACCCAGTTGGAAGAGCTGCTGATAACGTGTTAAGAATTGGCCTATTCACGGATTACCAAATCCGTTAGCCCATTCCCGATCCCAAGAAAGAGGCATGTAGTTGTAGATCGATCCCGTCTTCCTTTTCTAATTCCCAAGAACACAGTAGAAAAATACACAGAGACAAGTATATGAGGGAAGTGTTGGATTAATTGGGCTAGGCCCATAGTTAGTTTAGCAATTAATCACTAGAATTCCAAAGCTCCACAATTAAGTGTTAAGTGAAAATAGAATAGTACCACATGGAAAACTCACTGAGAGTGAGCCTAACTTAAATATGATGTTGGTCGACTCTCCCATGTGCAAGGAAAGAGGGAAAGCGGGGAGACCACGCGCGCGCCGCCGAGTCGTGCCGAGCCGCGCCGCGCCGCGGGCCTTGGCCGGATGTGATGTTGCTGGGCCATGTTTTGCCGCTCAGCACAACGGTCATAAGGGCCAACGGTCATGTGCAACGGTCGCATGTGGCAGTGACGTGGAATGCACTAGCGCCAAAGGGCAAAGAGGTAAAACCGCCTGCGCCTGGGCGGCTAAGGCTTCCAGCGCTGGCCACTATAAATACGGCCCTTCCCCTGGCTCCTCCCAGACTCAGCCGTCACACCTCTCTCCACTGCTCACTGTGTTCTTGAGTAGAGCTGCTCTCTATCATCTTCGGCCGAGCTCCTTGCACGCACAAGGGGTCTCGGTGAGCAGGCCTCCGGAACTCCGTTCGTCAAGCGTACCTGCACGGGTAGGCGGGCGATACAGTTTTTGTGGAGCGCATCCGCGCGACTGCTCGCTGTTCGACTTCGAGCTTTCGTTCTTCTCCGAGCGTTCGCGGGTTGGCACTGCGAACACCTGCCACCATCGACTGCTACTCCG
Source organism: Eremochloa ophiuroides (assembly GCA_038502445.1). Taxonomy (NCBI): domain Eukaryota; kingdom Viridiplantae; phylum Streptophyta; class Magnoliopsida; order Poales; family Poaceae; genus Eremochloa; species Eremochloa ophiuroides. The sequence continues at coordinate 66,805,747 of JAHLJS010000005.1, forward strand.
AGCTCGTCACCATGATGCAGACAAGGACCGGCGCTGGGAACAACGGCAGTGGTGCTGCCCAGAGTTCCAACTCGAGTTTCACCCAACGGTATAATCTAATTCCAATCCGAGTAATATTTCCTATGTGCATAGTGATGTTGTGCGTAGGTTTTAGTGAAATATGTCATAGTAGCCGATATGCATATGCGATGCTTATTTTGATTCCGTTATTATTATTGTTGCTGTCGGATTTATGGATTAAAGCATGCCGTAAAATGACTAAAAACTTAACAATCCAAAAACTGTATAGGTCTTTTTCGACTGCTAACTTTGCTGCGTCACTGAAACCACCCATGCTGAAAGATGGCGGCGCAAACTATAAGATATGGCGTTCGAGGTCCATGTTGTGGTTTACCGCTATGTGCTGTGAGCATGTGATCAAGGGTAAGCGCACTGAACCGCCCCTTTCTTCTGAGGAAGAGGGCAAGTTCACTGACGCGGACAACTTGTTCAAGGTGGCTCTAATCAGCGTACTAGACGAGGGTATGGTACCACTGTACATGGACTTGCCTTCGGGCAAAGATATGTGGGATGCACTTGAGGCCAAGTTCGGGGTTCCTGACGCTGGCAGTGAGCTGTACATCATGGAGCAGTTCTGTGACTACAAGATGGTCGATGACCAATCTGTAGTTGAACAAGTCCATGAGATACAGATGCTAGCCAAGGAGCTTGAGAACAACAAGTGTGTGTTGCCTGATAAGTTTGTGGCCGGCAGTATTATTGCTAAGCTGCCACCTATTTGGAGGGACTTTGCCACTTCTCTGAAGCACAGGAGGCAAGAGTTCAGTGTGACTGACCTCATTGCTTCACTAAGTGTTGAGGAGAATGCGAGGGCAAAGGACACTCGTGGCAAGAAAGTGTATGATGAGGGAGGTTCTAGTGCCAACTTGGTGCAGAGGAAGAACTCTCAAGCTACCCACAAGAAAAAGAACCAGAAAAATAAGCCTGCAGTCAAGCCCAAGCCTGTAACTTTTAAGAAGAAAGGCAAGGAAAAGGAAAAGGGTAATTGTTTTGTGTGCGGTGGCTCTGACCATTGGGCGAAGGACTGCCCAGACCGCAAGGATAAACCAAGAAGGCAGCAAACATGGTGATTAGCGAATCTAGAGGATCAGGGTACGATAATTACTTGCCAACTGTTCTTTCAGTATGTCTCTCGCCTGAGTGGTGGGTTGACACAAGTGCTAATATTCATGTGTGTGCTGACATTTCTCTGTTTTCTTCTTATCAGGAAGGGCGAGGTTCCTCCCCCTTGATGGGAAATGGTACCCATGCCTCTGTACTTGGTGCTGGTACAGTTAATCTGAAGTTCACTTCGGGAAAGATCGTACAGCATGTCCCCTCTATCGAGAAGAATCTCGTCAGCGGATCTCTACTATGTAGGGATGGTTTTAGACTGGCTTTTGAGTCCAATAAATGTGTTGTATCCAAATATGGAACTTTTGTTGGTAAAGGCTATGAAAGCGGAGGTTTGTTCCGCTTTTCTTTGATGGATTCTTGTAACAAGGTTGTGAACCACGTTTCAAATGATGATGAGTCTAATGTTTGGCATTCACGACTCTGCCATATTAATTTTGGTTGCATGACGCGCTTAGCAAAAATGAACTTAATCCCTAAATTTGACTTGGTCAAAGGATCTAAGTGCCATGCATGTGTGCAAGCGAAACAACCTCGTAAGCCCCACAAGGCTGTGCAAGAGGCGAGAGATCTGGCACCACTGGACCTTATCCATTCTGATCTGTGCGAGATGAATGGCGTGTTGACCAAAGGAGGAAAGAAAGATTTCATGACTCTTATTGATGATAGTACTAGATTTTGCTATGTGTATTTGCTGAAACAAAAGATGAAGCACTAAATTACTTTAAAATCTATAAAGCTGAGGTAGAAAACCAACTTGAGAAGAAAATCAAACGGTTGCGGTCTGATCGTGGGGGAGAATACTTTTCAAACGAGTTTACTCAATTCTGCGAGGAACATGGAATTATTCATGAGAGGACGCCTCCATATTCCCCCCAATCCAATGGGATTGCCGAAAGAAAGAACCGCACTCTAACTGATTTGGTTAACGCCATGTTAGACACTGCGGGACTTTCCAAGGAATGGTGGGGTGAGGCCTTATTGACTGCGAGTCATGTCCTGAATAGAGTTCCTATAAAGAACAATGAGAAAATGCCATTTGAGGAATGGGAAAAGAAAAGGTTAACTCTCTCATATCTGCGCACTTGGGGATGCTTGGCCAAGGTAAACGTGCCTATCATCAAGAAGCGCAAACTTGGGCCAAAGAGTGTAGATTGTGTCTTTCTCGGCTATGTCTTACATAGTGTGGGCTATAGATTTTTAGTAATAGAATCTGGAGTGCCTAACATGAGAGTCGGTGCAGTGATTGAATCCAGAGATGCTACATTCTTTGAGAATGAATTTCCTATGAGAAGGAATATACCTAGCATATCTAGTCACGGATCTCCTGATGCTCCTGACACTTCCGTGCCAACAGAAAATATTGAACAAATATCTGTTGAAAGTTCTGAGGAGGACAATGGTGGGGTCACTCAAAAGAGTAAGAGGCCTAGGATTGCAAAATCCTTTGGTGATGACTTTACCATATACCTCGTGGACGATACCCCAACGACCATTAAAGAGACATATTCCTCTCCCGACGCTGACTATTGGAAGGAAGCGGTGCGGAGTGAGATGGATTCAATTATGAGCAATGGAACTTGGGAACTTGTTGACCAACCATATGGGTGCAAACCTGTAGGGTGCAAATGGCTGTTTAAGAAAAAGCTTAGATCTGATGGTACTATTGAAAAGTATAAGGCAAGGCTCGTGGCTAAGGGTTATACCAAGAAAGAAGGCGAGGACTTTTTCGATACTTATTCACCAGTGGCCCGATTGACTACTATTCGAGTACTACTTGCCCTGGCTTCATGTCAAGGTCTTCTCGTTCATCAGATGAACGTTAAGACGGCTTTCCTAAATGGAGAGTTAGATGAGGAAATCTTCATGGATCAGCCTGATGGTTTTGTAGTAGAAGGTCAAGAGGGAAAAGTGTGCAGATTGTTGAAGTCTTTGTATGGCCTAAAACAAGCACCTAAGTAATGGCATGAGAAGTTTGACAAAACCATGATCTCCGCTGGCTTTGTTGTAAACGAAGTGGACAAATGTGTATACTACCGCTATGGTGGGAGAGGAGTAATCCTGTGTCTATATGTGGATGACATACTCATATTCGGGACAAATCTCAATGTGATTGAGGAAGTCAAAGTTTTTCTATCTGAAAATTTTGACATGAAGGATTTGGGAGTGGCTGATGTCATTCTAAACATTAAACTTCTGAGAGAAGAAAATGGTGGGGTTACTCTCGTGCAATCCCACTATGTGGAAAAGATTCTAAGTCGTTTTGGCTACAGTGACTGCAAGCCTGTATCCACTCCATATGATCCAAGTCTAGTTCTGAGGAAGAAGCGAAGGCTAATGAAGGATCAATTGAGATACTCCCAAATCATTGGCTCGCTAATGTACTTAGCTAGTGCAACAAGGCCCGACATCTCGTATGCTGTGAGCAAACTTAGCCGGTTCACTTCAAAACCGGGAGATGATCATTGGCGTGCTCTTGAGAGAGTGTTGCGCTATCTAAAAGTAACAGCAACCTACGGAATTCACTATGCCGGATACTCAAAAGTACTCGAGGGCTACAGTGATGCTAACTGGATATCCAATGCTGATGAGTTAAAGGCCACTAGTGGATATACTTTTACACTTGGAGGTGACGCTGTTTCCTGGAAGTCTTGCAAGCAGACTATCTTAATGAAGTCAACCATGAAAGCAGAACTAGTAGCACTTGATACCGCCACTGTTGAAGCTGAATGGCTTCGGGAACTCCTGATGGATTTGCCGGTGGTTGAAAAACCTGTGCCCGCAATTTCCATGAACTGTGATAACCAGACAGTCATAATCAAGATAAACAGTTCTAAGGATAATCTCAAGACCACTAGGCATGTAAAGAGGCGGTTGAAATCTATCAGAAAATTGAGAAACTCCGGAGTGATAGCTTTGAACTATGTCCATACGTCTAAAAATCTGGCAGATCAATTCACAAAAGGACTATCACGTAACATGATAGATAGTGCATCGAGTGAGATGGGACTAAGACCCACGTGAAGTTTACTATAGCGGCAACCTGCTCTATGTGATTGGAGATCCCGTGAATTAGAATGGCGAAACAAGCTATGAGTAGACTGAGGAAGAGATCCTTTATTGTGTCCCTCTCTTGAAGAATGCACTTCTCTTTCGTACTGTATGGCAGGTTGGTGAAATACCTTAATGTGATCCGTGTGACTTATAGATAAGCAAAGATGTCGGCCTACAGGGCATCTTCAACGGAACACACTTATATGAGTTCGACTGCTAGTCACAGTCTATGAGATTCGGGTGGTCTCTAGATACTCATGGAAAGGCCCGGAGTGTGACTAATATGCTCCAACCAGATGGGATGCTTTACGCAGCCTAGTATCAGTTAAGAAACTGGACAAAGCTTACGTCGCGTAAAACTGGCAATTCAAGGCATAGTCCATTGTACAGTTGTGACCAAGTGGAATCCTGTTCCTAGATGGATGTTCAACTTAACAGTCTTCATTGAAACACTAATATATCAAACAACTCATGAATCGAGAACACTAACTGTGTGCCCTAGAAATTCGGTGGGGATTGTTGGATTAATTAGGCTAGGCCCATAGTTATTCTAGCAATTAATCACTAAAATTCCAAAGGCCCACAATTAAGTGTTAAGTGGAAATGGAATAGTACCACATGGGAAACTCACTGAGAGTGAGACTAATTTAAATAGGATGTTGGTTGACTCTCCTATGTACAAGGAAAGAGGGAAAGCGGGGAGACCACGCGCGCGCCGTCGTGCCATGCCGAGCCGAGCCGAGCCGCGCCGCGTACGCGCATGGGCCCGGGCCGTGCGCCGTGGGCCGTGGGCCTTGGCCTTGGCGGACGTGATGTGCTGGGCCATGTTTTGCCGCTCAGCACAACGGTCACAAGGGCCAACGGTCATGTGCAACGGTCACATGTGGCAGTGACGTGGAATGCACTAGCGCCAAAGGGCAAAGGGGTAAAACCGCCTGCGCCTAGGCGGCTAGGGTTTCCAGCACTGGCCACTATAAATACGGCCCCTCCCCTGGCTCCTCCTAGACTCAGCCGCCACACCTTTCTCCACTGCTCACTGTGTTTTTGAGTTGAGCTGCTCTCTGTCATCTCCGGCCGAGCTCCTTGCGCGCACAAGGGGTCTCGGTGAGCAGGCCTCCGGAACTCCATCCGTCAAGCGTACCTGCACGGGTAGACGGGCGATACAGTTTTTGGGGAGCGCATCCGCGCGACTGCTCGTTGTTCGCCTTCGAGCTTTCATTCTTCTCCGAGCATTCGCTGGTCGGCACTGCGAACACCTGCTACCATCGACTGCTGCTCCGAGCTCGTCAGCATGACGCAGACAAGGACCGGCGCTGGGAACAACGGCAGTGGTGCTGCCCAGAGTTCCAATTCGGGTTTCACCCAGGGGTATAATCTAATTCCAATTCCAGTAATATTTCCTATGTGCATAGTGATGTTATACGTAAGTTTTGGTGAAATCTGTCATAGTAGCGGATATGCATATGCGATGCTTATTTTGATTCCGTTATTATTATTGTTGCTGTCGGATTTATGGATTAAAGCATGCCGTAAAATGACTAAAAACTTAACAGGAAGAGTCATCTTTTTTCATCATAGGTACACATGTAGTCCGTTTATATAGATATAACCTACAGGGCACATATGTAGCCTCCAAGACATATATAGTATGAGCCCATCACCCATCACTTCTCTGATTGAGGAATTCTTAACATAATCGAGGCAGAATCCGCGCTTTTCCTGTCTCTGCTGACGTGCTAGTGAATTTATTCTTCAATCGATTTGAACCTCGCCGTATCCGTAGTATGCTCACGTGGTCAAAGCGAGAGCGTCCGGACATGATCCGCTAGTGCAACGCCGCTGGTACGCACGCACACTCACGCTAGGTACGTTAGCGTGGATTCCGCGGTGGATGGGAGATTTTATTTTATTCGTGAGGGGGGGGGGGGGGGGGGATTAATTAAATTAAAAGGGCCGGTGAACACGCTCGGTCGTGTGACACCCGCCGCAGTCGCCGTCGCCGCTCCCGATCGTCTTTCTAGCCAACTGGAGTGTCTCGGAAAACCGAAAAGGTCGCCGAGGGAGGCATGGGGCAAGAGCCGCGGTCCGTGACAAACTGCACCGACCTGAATGTGCACCGCGCGCGCGACGGGCTCACGACCGGCCACTTGCCAAGTGGCGGGCGGGGTGATCTAGCTAAGCGCGTGTGGTACGTTTTCTTCCTACCAAAGTAATCCAATAATTCCCACCGCGCATGCATGCATCATGGAACTATATATCCGAGATTACGTCGTACAGTACGCGAGTTGGGAGTCTGGACGCGCGGCGCAAAGCGTATTCGCTTAGAGCAAGTATAGTAACGGGCTGTAAACCGGTTAAATGCTGACGTGGAGGAGAGAAGGAAGGGGAGAGAAGAGAAGTGGGCTGTAAGCTTACAGCCAGCTTGGGCACAGGAACAAAAAAATCTGTGAGAGGAACAGGTGGGCCATGTAGTAGATGTAAAAGTCTGACTACTATACGAGTGGGCTGAGAGAAGGCTGCAAGAACCTTACAGCCACTAAGCGGGCTATATTATTAGCCTTTATAAACCGCCAGCAAGTCGGCGCGAACACATTGTGCAAGAAAATATAGGGAATGAACTAAAACAAAAGTCAAAGATACTACTCCCTTTCCCTTCGACCAGTAGCGGGCCAGGCCATCTGGTGAATAACGGATTGGACGACATCCACGTCTTTTACTACTCAGTAGTAACCCGTCCCTTTTAGCCACATCATTTTATCAATTAGGGTGTGTTTCTCAAGAAAAAAAAAGAAAATCAATTAGGGTGTGTTTGAATAATGATCACACTGCACATTGTCCCACTTCTTTGATAAAATTTGCTATAATATAAATATGTGGCTAACAATAATTAGTTCACCACACGTCAGCCGTGGTTTAGAAAAGATACGAGTCAATAACAAGTGGGGCAGAAGTATGTAGTCATGTAAAAAAAGAAAAAAACAAACAACAACCCAAAAACTTGTATTGGCCATGAAGCAATTACGCTCTTCGAAGCCAATGTTTGTGTCACTGCTTGATACATAAGGATGCTATGAATCGGGTTCGGTTCGGACATTCACTGGTTTCGGGTCCAGCGGTTTTGGTTTCGGAGACAATTTTGCATGCACCTAAGGTTTTTCGGATTCGGATACCCGAAAGGTTGCGGGTTCAGGGCGGATCACCATTTTAACCTGCAGAGCACCATCGGGCCGATGACATGTCTATCAACAGTGATGTATAAGTAGTAAGTTTGTCAATCTCAAAATCTATCGGTTTGGTCTTTCAAAAGCGGCTAACGAGAGTATAAAGTGTATGCCTCTCTTCATAGTTGTGCGTGTGTGTTTATATATGTCTATGTATGTATTATGATTTTTAAAAAAACGAACAGGACAAAACTATATATTATACTTTTTCATAACAGGGAACACTTATTTTTGGTAGGGCTTTTTGAGAGACTACAATTATAGTTCTTTGGCTTATTGAGGGAAACCCTATTAAACGCTAACTCAAGAAACAGCTTTACTTGCAAGAGAAATTCTAGAGGACAGAAGCCGTATCTACAATAAGAATGATGAAGTCATATAACGTCACCTCTCTCTAACTTTTTAGACGAGGCCAATTGTGATATCTTGACAAAATAGGCCTTTATAAATTATAACGTTAGAATGTTGAGTTGGTTTCAAGGTCTTGTGCTTTATGCGTATCCCCTTTGGGAAGTTGAGCAGCAAACCAGGTTCATGCATGTGTGCTGTTCCGATACATCAGAGAAAATTAAACAGCAACAGCTGCAGATATTTGTCAAACCCCCGTGTCTGAAATGAACAGGACGCCGCTATCCCCAAACGCATTAGCATGCAAGGTGCTAGGAGCTTCCTCGTCGTCCAACCATAGCTGATTAGCTGCTGCGTCCTGCGTGCGACCACGACAGCAGCCTTCGGGGAAGCGGACAAATGGCCTAGGCGGAAAAGAAAAAAAGAAAAAAAAGAAGCAGGGCCCCGCTTGGCATGCAGCCACCCGGAGAGTCCGGCACCCGTCAGGCCGTCAGCCACAGAAGCTGCCCCCCACGTCGAGCCCGCGTATCTCTCGTCACCCACAGTAGCGAGCCGCGAGGGGGCCGTCCCCGCGTCAACACAACAACGGGAGAAAGAATTAGCGCCAATCACCTGTCCGCGCGGCCAGGCTAATGACAGTCCTCAACCCAACCCCACCAAAGCAGAGGCCATTAGAATTAGAAAGCAGGCTGACAGCGACGGCGGCATCTCGCTGTCTCCCGGGGAAGATAAGACGAAGCAGCAGCGGGGAAGGAAGAGGCAGCCAGAGAGCAGAGAGAAGCTACTACTAAGCTAAGCCAGCGGTTTTATCCGGGTTAAAGCTTCAGTTAGGTGGGCGTCTGTCTTGTGCGTTTTGCTTCCCAGGCACCAGCTCAGCGCAAGCCATACACACACCCACACATGCATCCCCCTCCCCGCTCGAATTACGCGTCTGCCGCCTCAGCTCCTCCCGCATCGCCTTCACCTCTGCAACTGCGGCGTCCCTCTCTGTCTGTGCTTGCTAGCTCCCTGCCTGCCGAGAGAGAGATCTTTTCACCATGGCGGCCCGCACGCTTCCTTCCCGCTTCTTTACCAACCCTTATATACCCACCGCACCGCACCCCCGTCGTCCATCTCATGACACTGCACCTATAGCTTGCTGCTTCCTCTTGCTGCAAACGCACACACAAATCGAGACGCACAACAATCGAATAGTCGTTGACAGCTGCTGGGGGTGGCCGGGAGGGATATATACCTGCGTGTGGTGTGCACCATAGATAGGTAGTTAATTAGGTGCATAGGTGCACTGCAGCAGCTGGAATTTGGCACATGTCAGTAGATGCGCCCAAGTAGATGGCCGTGCATGCCCTAACGGTTCATGGCTGAGCAGCAGTCGCCACCACCGGCGCCCCATTCTCCTTCCCCGGGACCGCCGGCGGTGCAACTGCAACCGGGGCCGCCGGCAGCAAGCCACAGCAGCCACCAGGCGGCGGCATCGGGTTCGGGTCCAGCCTCGCCTCATTCTCCTTGTCCGGTGGTGGTGGTGCAGACACCAGGCGACGCGGCGGCGGCGGGGGCGGGGGCGGGGGCAGCAGCATCAGTTTCGCCGACGACGACGATGGCTCCCGCCGCGACGAGCTCGGGGGAGCCGTCGCCGCGGTCGTCGGGGAAGCACGCATTCTACCGCGGCATACGGTGCAGGAGCGGCAAGTGGGTGTCGGAGATCCGGGAGCCCCGCAAGGCGCGCCGCATATGGCTCGGCACGTACCCGACCGCCGAGATGGCCGCGGCCGCCTACGACGTGGCGGCGCGCGCGCTGCGCGGCGCCGACGCCGTGCTCAACTTCCCTGGCGCGATCGCCTCCAGGCCGGCCCCGGCGTCCGCGTCCCCCGCCGACATACGCGCCGCGGCCGCCGCCGCCGCGCAGCTCGAGCACGCGCAGGGCGCCGGCGGTATCATCGCCAATAGCCCTCCTGCCGCCGCGCAGGACCACCGGCGGCATCATCAGCAACAGCAGCACGGCGAGATGAGCGGCGCGACAGCCGAAGCCGACGCGGCGAGCTTGTACGCCACGCCACAGCAGCAGGAGATCGGCAGTAGTGACGACTTCATGGACGAAGAGGCCATCTTCGAGATGCCGCAGCTCCTGCGGAACATGGCGGCGGGGATGATGATGAGCCCGCCCAGGCTCAGCCCCGGCACCTCCGACGAGTCGCCCGACCCGTCCGACGCCGGGGAGAGCCTCTGGAGCTACCATGACCCGTAGATTGCATTATTGCCCAATTGCACACGCCTAGCTAGCTACGCCGCCATGGCCAGCGCTGCCCCAGCAGCAGCAGTGTGGTAATAATACAAACTATAGTGAACTACTAGTAGGGCCGGCCGGTAGCAGACCAGAGAATTTGATTATTATGGCAACAACAGCAGGAGGTACATGGTGGTACTGGTACATACATGGAGCCCGGCCGGTGCAGCGCAGCGTCCTCTCTATCTGGTAACATAAGTGTATGCAGTAAGCATATGTAGTGTGACATGCTCGCTAGTAATAGTATAGTTACCAGAGCATCATCCATTTTAAGAGCTATTATTACTAGCCTTTTCAAATTATATCTTCTTTTTCTTTTCCACCCCTTCATTGTTCATTCCGTATTTAGTGCCTTTTTTTACTTCAATGTGATTCGGCATGATTGAGCAAGTCCAATTGTATGTTGACGCAGTTAGCTAGCTTTTTTTTTAGTTTTGGTCTAAGCAAGCACACATGTCTTTTTGATGTGGCAAGTGGATCGTAGCTAGGGAGACGCTAGTACAGTATATATATGTGTGGATGCCATTGTGTCTGTACAGTGTACACAAGACAAATATTTTGTGATTGTATGGACCCATGCATGGATCACATAAGTATATATATTTTTTTGGGACGGAGGGAGTATGTGTGTGTGCACATGCAAGCTCCACTTTCCTTTTTTTAATCCTGTGTTAAGTTTTTTTTTTTGGAAAGGTTGATCCTGTGTTAAGTTTTGGTATTATCTTAATATATACAATATTGGGGATGTTGGCAGTTGAGATTATATAAAAGGGGCAAGGAGTTAGGTGGGCAACCTCTTGGTCCTTGTTGGTTAACATATATAATTTTCACCACTTACTATATATAGTGGGGTAGCTTGTTGTTTATTAATATAATAAAGATGTGCTATTTTACCTTTTCTCTGTGTGGGCTCACAAATTGGGATCGACCGTTTCCCGCTCTTTAGCAATACAAGGCTGTTAACATTCTTCCTACATAGAACGCATGTTATTCCCTTCAAAATATCAGTTTTATGAACTATAAATCTGTTTTTCTAAGAATCGTAAATCATCAGGAATTGTTGACATCATCAGTGCTGCAACTACCCACTATTATCATATTTAACCATTTTTGGAAACACTATTTCCTATTGCTTTAGTAGTGGGGGTATATTGTTCTCCCAGTAGCCAAATGTTATGCAGAACACTGGAAGAAAGATATATATCACAGGCTTCTAAGAATTAATAATAAATATACTTATACAATATTTTTTTTATAGAGAAGATATATATGGTTCTCAGAATTCACAACATAGTTAATTTGTTTAAAAATAAAATGGTTCTTGCATAGTCACATCTTCTCCCGGGATAAAAGAGATTGCCACCTGCACCAATATGGGGGGTGATTTATGATTGGTTTCCTGACTTATTTTTGTTTTGTCAAGATATTTGCTTACATGCATGAGCCTGTTCAGCATAAATCACTGGATCTTCCATAAAAAAAAATCACACTGGATCTGAAGTGTCAGGCTGACTGCACCGGGTATGTTATGTGCGTACTGGAGGAGGGCGGTAGCGGAAATCGCCCCGCAGCGGGTACGCTACCGTGTACGCTACGAGCGCGGCCTACGTGAAGTTTGCCGTCGTAGAGGAAGACCGCTATGCGCGCGCGGGGCCCGTGCGACCTCGCGCTGCTCGCCGGGGACGGGAGAGGGAGAAGCCGGCGCCTCCTCTCCGCCACCGCCTGCCTGCCGGCGAGCCCGAGGCCGGACGCAGCGCTGCGACGGCCGCCAGGGCCCAACCCGACGGAGGTGAGGCCGCCGGGGCGCGCGGCCACCGCTGCCGGCCTCCACCGCCGCGCGGGAGAGGGAGAGAGAGGGCGAGGCCCGCCGCGCCGGAGAGGGAGGCGGGGTCGTCGGAGGAGAGGGCCCGCCGCGCCGGAGAGGGAGGAGGAGCCGCAGCAGCTCGCCGTCGCAGCCGGAGAGAGGGAGAGGGAGCCACCGGTGGGGGAGCGGCGGAAGTGGCGAGCGGGTGGGGAGCGTCGCGCACGGGTTGAGCAGAGAGAGAGAATGCGGGGAGGGAGAGGCCTGCCCGGGGCTTGCCGTCGCCGGATCTGCGCGGGGAGGGGGAGGCCGGCCCGGGGCTCGCCGGCGCGGGAGGGGCCCGTCCTCGTCCTCGCACCTGCTCGAGCGAACGGGGAGAGAGAGCAAGTGGGGAGGGAGGAAAAAAAGGAGAAAAAAATCTCAGGTGTGGGTCCTACAGTGTTTAGAGGGTGATATAGAGTATGGATGGGTGCGGGAGAAAGTAGTATAGAGTAAAGAATTTCGATGAGCAGGACGGAATATTCCTTTTAGAGGATCAATTTATATTATGACGAGTGCGGATAGCCTCAGATTTGCACCCGAAGACACCCACAAGATGGACAAAAGTTCATCAGCTCTGTCCATAAGCGTACGTCCATGTGAACAGTGAATTCCTATAAACAATTAGTGTAAGATGGGGGAAAGCAGGTAAAGATATCTCTCTAGTCTCAAAAAGGGAAAAAGCTAGAGTAAAAGATCAGTAAAACCAAATGCTCTTGCTGAACTGTTGAACAGCAGTAGGCAGAGCGCTTCTTTAGGAAAGGCAAAAGGGTCAAGCCACTGACAGTATGTTTCTAGATTAATAAGGTACAATAAGATAATAGGCCCACGGTTATCACAGGTCGTAAGAGTCTGCTTAAACGGATTTACCAACTGAGGTAGTGGTCCATAATTGTCAGTTTCATGGTGAAGCATCAGTCGGTTTGTTTCTTGCTCCATCAGTCCCCAAAAGAACGATGTTTTTCAATTTTTCTTTCCTCTTTGACCGTTAATCTTATTAAAAAACATAACAAATATTATTTATTTTTTAATGACTTCATTTACCATTACTTTAATAATAACTACATTAATAATAACTTATTTATTTTGTTATTTGAATAAAAGAAAATTAAATAAGATAAACAGTCAAACAAAGAATCTAAAAGTAAAGAGGGTCACTCTATTTGAGATAGGGGGTACTTATGATTGTGGGGGAATTAAGGTTTCAGAGTAATTAATATTAGTATTGTGCCGCAAGCATTTAAAGATCCGTTAGTGATGTACTGTTGTCTGCTTAAGACAAAGGTGAATTTCTTCTTTTGTTTCTCAAATCGCCATTGGTATCATTACCACTCTTGGAGTTAGAGTTATTGAACACAAATACATTCTCTTGCTAATTTAAACCCTCGGTTTCCAGGGCTTTGCCCCAAAATTGAGTGGTAGAAACTCTAGCCACCTTCTTTTATCATCTTCCCTAGGGGGCTACAACGTGAGGTAGTAGTGGCATATCTATCTATATATGACATTCCAATCCGTGAGGTATTACTGCATTACTTTGGTACGATGCTACAATAGTTATCGTGTATGACTAGCTACGTCACTTTGACGTTGGATTGGGAATTTTTTTTTCAGGCACTTCATTTCTCTAAGCCTCTAACGGCAACGATTCATGAGGATACCTTCAATAATTTGTGCTAGTTACTAGCTCTAGCTAAGACACAACATGAATAACATCCCTACATGATCATAGAATGTATGTATAGAATTAGACCCAAATCTCATACAACACCAAAAAAACAAAGGTCACGTCCCCCTTATTAGGATCAAAGGCAAAAACATGCATGCAACAAGGAGCTTCTCAACAATTCGCTTGCATTGTAGATGGTGCAGCAGGGCACACTGACTACACACTGTTCCACGCATGCATGTGTACTTTTAATTAAGGACCATATGTTGACATGGTCCAGTAGCATCTTTCCTAAGGTTCAGTGAATTGATGAACCTACGTCCTTTGAGAATGTTGTGAGCATCATACTGCAGGATCTTTCCTCGATTCGAGCAAAACGCCAAAATCAAAAGCTAGCCGCCGCATGTGGCTCTCCGTACGAAAATCTTGTTTTTTTTTGAAAGGGTAAACTTGATTCAAAGCTTAAATACAGGAAAATTGGGGGAGGTTTAGAGGATATTAAGACTATAAGATCGAGACATATTTCATTAATTCAAAATTCATAAAGTCAACCACCGTCCACCGTACCCGTTGGAAGAATCCAAGGCAGCGAGATATGCAAATCTTCAAGAAAAGAGGAAAATGCACCCCCAGTCCCTCAACTTGGTTCAAAGTATCATCTAGGTTACTGAACTTTTAAAGTGATATCTATGAGTCCCTAAAGTTGGCAAAATGTGTCATTTATGTCCCAAACTTTCGAAGTGATCACCGTAGGTCCCTAAACTTGACACAGTGTGTCATCCAGGTCCCAAATACTGTAGATAATTCCAGCACCGAATTTTTAAAAAAGAAAATCTAATTTCGCGTACTGTAGCTACAATCTGTAAAATATTCCAAAAATTGTATTTTTTTCATACGATCTCCGATGAAGATGGGTTTTATATAAAAATTGTAGCTTGCGATGTGATCTACAACTTTCTAGTTTTGAGTTTTTTTATTTAAGGTGGTTAAGACACATAAAAAAATTAAATAAAATTTTTCAACAGTATATTAATCGCGTATAAGCGCGTGTCGTCTTGGAAAAATCATATCTTTCTTATATACTATCAAATTGAGATACTTTTTATACAAAAGTTGTAGCGTTCGACGAGGTCTACAACTTTTTAGTTTTAACCTTTTTAATTTGATGTCGTTAAGATTCTCAAAAAATTTAAAATACAAAACCACTGTGCAAGAACCAAAATTAGCGTTTTAATTTTTTTTTAGAATCTTAACGACCTCAAATTTAAAAAGTTAAAACTAAAAAGTTGTAGATCTCGTCGAACGCTACAATTTTTGTATAGAAAGTATCTTAATTTGATAGTATATAAGAAAGATATGATTTTTTCAAGGTGACACGCGCTTGTACGTGATTAATATACTGCTGAAAAATTTTGTTTAATTTTTTTGAGTGTCTTAACCACCTCAAATTAAAAAACTCGAAACTAAAAAGTTGTAGATCTCGTCGCAAGCTACAATTTTTATATAAAAGTCATCTTTATCGGAGATCGTATGAAAAAAATACAATTTTTGAAATATTTTATAGACTGTAGCTACAGTACCCGAAATTAGATTTTTTTTTTTAAAATTCGGTGCTGGAATTATCTACAGTGTTTGGGACCTGGATGATACCCTGTGTCAAGTTTAAGGACCTGCGGTGATCACTTTGAAAGTTTGAGACCTAAATAACACCTTTTACCAACTTTAGAGACCCACATATATCACTTTAAAAGTTTAGGGATCTAAATGACACCTTGATCCAAGTTGAAGGACCGGGGGTGCATTTCCCTCGTCAGAAAACATGCATGGAATGAACTGCGGCATACTACTACGTAGGCATATAGTGAAGTGCTGAGGTAGAAGACGAATATGCCGTACGTGCGTGCTCCTAAAGTCTTGGTTGAGAAAAAGTGCACACAGATTCTTCTCGTCAACATTAGTAAGGTGAGCTAGGGTACATGGAATAATTAATGTGGCTAGCTGATGACGGTGGTAAGATAGAGACAGCAGTCTATGTACCATCGCCGAACAGCCCCGTTTGGTACTTGCTCTCCCTAATACGGTCGATTAGGAACAGGATCGGAGGAGCTGCTCCGATCCTGCAGGCTACATGAGCTAATTAACCACCACTGGCAGAGCCGCAGAGCCAGAGGCACAACGCACAGCGACATGCTCACATGCATGAGGACGGACGCTCGACAAGTACCGATCGGATAGCAGAGGATCCAACTTTCTGCTGCCGGCCGCCCGGCGAGCGCATGCATCTATAGGCTGGCTGGCCGGCCGGCCGGAGCGCTCGATCCGGCCGCTAGCCCTGTCATTCACGACGCGCACAGTAGACGATGGCTGCTTGCGCAGGGCCGGCGTTTGGAGGCATGCGCGGATATGCATTTCTCATCCAATTCGCGAGCGCCGCGGACCGGGCAACGCCGATCCATATATGGCTCGATATACGCATGCCGCCTGTGTCGTGGTCGTATATATATATACGTATATACTAGCTGTAGAATAGAATCGACGACGGTCCCAGGACCCAGGGGCGCGACATGCCCCGTCGCCAGGGGGTACGGCACGACTGTCGCGTCGGGATCGTGCGCCGCTAGCTGTGCGCTCCGGAACTCGACGAGCTAGAGAGGCCAATTTGCATGCTCCAGGACATGCATATGGCGGCGTGTGGCCGGCCGGGCCGGATAGAATTATCGTCCTCGCGCCCTCACGGACGTGCGCGTGCCGTGCGCCTGTCGCGGCCAGGTCCTGCCCTGCGCGCCGAGACACAGGAGGCCCAGGACGCGTACGGGGACAAGGGCAAACGATGCGTGACGCCCGGTGCGGTGCGGTGTAGTGATCGTACCGCCATGCATGGCTAGCGAGCGAACGCCGGGACGACGGGACCAGCGCTAGCCCGGCCGGCCGGCCGGCAGCGGCAGCACCCCTAGCATTGCAAGTGCGCGCCTATGGGATGGATCGGCCGAGATCAAATTATTGTGCGCGCGGCGGCGATCCGTGAGCGGCCAAGCCACATGCGCGGGAAACGCCAAGCAAGTTGCTAGGGAACCGTATGCTAGCAAGCAGTCTTGTCGAACCAGACTGATGGCTGGCTGATGGATCCATGGCGGCAGCACTTACCGGGAAATGACGAGGGAACAGTGTGATACAGTGATCTACAGGACGCCTGCCAGCAGCGCGCAGTCACGGAGAAGGACCGGGAGTACTACTCTAGTCTGCGCCGGCTTTGTTCCTATCACCGTGTCCGTCCGCCTGACTGCCAGGACGGATCGGAGCCGCCCATCTTCCATTGCCATAACATGAACTGAGGCTGGAGTCGCGTTCGCGTGCGTAACACAGGGGGAGGCCCCGGCTGCTCCCTGAAAGCAGAGAACAGCGAGACGGCCACAGTGCACTGTGGTACAAACTGTACGAGCCCCGGTAGGCCGGTACACTTATCACGATGTGGATTCTCCCTGCCACTGCCTGGCCGCTCTGGGTCTGAGGGTTTCAGACTTCCAGTACGGGCCAGCTGGCCGCCAAGCTCGCGCTACTAGTGGACTCTGGCTTACTCTCCCGGTCTCATTGTAAACGACGTTTTAGATGGTCATCAAGTACAACATTAGGATATTGGTTATGGCCAGATGTATTGAACGTTGAGTGAATTTAGACATGCAAATAAAGTGCTAGAACGTCATTTAAAATGGGATAGAGGGAGTAGGCCGGTACTCCGGTAAAAATTATATATCATTCATTTAAAGTTATATATCTAGATATATAGCGTATATCTAAACATATAGTAAACGCTATGTACCTAAAAAAGATAGAACAACTTAGAATATAGTAACAATTTTTTACCATATCTAGAGCATTTCTTCTTGGTTTATGATCCAAACATTCATATCGCACCTTAGAAAAAAGTAGCAGAAAGAAAAACATGTAGTACACACGAAAAATTGTGATGCCACTCTTGAAATCACTGAAGTTCATCACATTCAGCTGAAGTTTTGTTGAATCTTTTTTAAGACTTAAATATGAAGTGTGTGTGTGTTTTTTTTCTAAATTTTTAGAATGCAAACAAGTTGGCATGATTGATGACTACTTATGTATTGAGTAGAATAATATGCAACGTGACAGAAAATAAGAGCCTAGATTTATTGTTGGCGCGAAATCAGGTCCGCGCTCAGCACACTAGCGAAGCCAGAACGGTCTTGTGTAGCACGGAGCGAACAGACCTAGCTGGCTTCGACAATCGGCGTTGATGGCCACCGATGATTCCAAGCGTGCCAGTTAATTTGACCTGCAATTGACAAGGGAGAAAAAGAGTTGATCAGTAACACAATGTGGAACCACTGGTGTGTCCCGAGTGGTTCCAAATATCCGGCTCAATGGGCCTTCGTATCCGGCTATCGTCTAGAAAACCGATACCTGTTGACACTTCTTAGCGCAACCACCAGAGACAGGGTGTTATGCTATCTCTGATAACGGCGCCAGAAGTGCCTGAGGTATTTCTTATGTCTATTGGATAATTCCGCAAGCGCACAGAATATATCTCTGTAGCACTTCACCCGGGAGTATTCCAAGGTATCGTTATTTATTTTATCCCAAGAAAAAGTGATTGCTAGAAATGTTAATAGAAGGAGATCCTTAAATCTATCTCAACTTAGCACAATTAGTGCAGAGGGGGTAATCGAAGTATGATAGGAAGGTGATGATTCAAAGATAACAAATGAAATACTAAAAGATAACTAGTGTAGTGCAGCTAGGTGGGAGGACAACGAGTGAGAAAGGTTCCTGTGATTCAAACTTTACTCCTGTGATCTATCCTATCAAATGGGCGAATTACACTAAGACTGCTACCTTACTTCCGGTGTGTAGGGGATAGGCGAGACAGTAGGGGATATAACCTCTACCCGAAGCGGCTATTCTCTTATGGGAGCTTACCTTTTAAGAACTTGCCTAAAACACGTGGAGGGATATTAAGACTAGACAGGGCTGTCACCACCTGTTAGCACCCACAAATAATCCGTGCGACAAGCGGCATTCAAAGGCAAGATCTAATCTAAGCACCACGCTTACACTAAGCCTTACTACTCTAGCAGTGATCAAGGCAACTAGAGCACCCTATGACAGGCGATGAACTACACACGTGAGCTGGTTACAGGATCATAATCTAATGCAAACCGACCAAGTAATATGATAACTCATAATAATACTATTAAAGTAATGTACTAAGTAAAGACTCAGTAGAGTAAAGCTGGTGTTTACGCCAAAATCTGGACTGAGTGCGGATAACCGATGCCGGATGCAGATAGCCGATTTTCGGTTACAGAAGCCAAGGCAGAGTGCAGATAGCCGATTTTCCGGAACAGAGGCCAAGGCAGAGATAGTCGATCGGGTCCCGGAATCGATTATGAGCTGGAGGTGAAGACGGCGCGAATAGCCGTTTTGATGACGTCAGCATGGATCTTCGACCAGGAAAGCGATCATGTTCGGAGTCCGTTGAGGAAAGAAAATATTGGACTCCAAGTTACCTCTAATTTAGGAGAGTTTGTTAGTTTCCATATTTATTTTTAGTTGTAATTCGACTAGAACTCTATTTTGTCGAGCCTTAGGTATAAATATAAACCCCGGCCATTGTAACAAAAGAACACACACATCAATACAACACATCTTTCGGCTCCCGCCAAAACTTAGGAGTAGGAGTAACATAGATCTCGGCGAGTTCTTCAATCGGGCTGAGTGTCATCCGGTGGACGCAGGCTTGCTTGTAAGTACCGTCATGCCTCGCTAAGCTTTGTCTCTTTAATGTCATCCGGTGGACATGGGAGTATCGTAGATCGTGGTTGATTCTTATTTGATATAAGTTTAGCGTCATCCGGTGGACACGGGTTTAGATCAAATAAGGGTTAGTTATCGATTCATGTTTGTTTTCTTGTTTAATCTATGTTTAGCGTCATCCGGTGGACGAGGGCTTAGGTTAAGCTTGATTATGTGCATGGATTAGTTATCGGCTCTAACTAATTTGGCATCTTAGTTAGATTCATTAAGTTATCAAGATGTTATTTTTCATTTATTGTTTATTTATCAATATAACATCTTTCTGCCCGATCAAAATTGCATAGTATTGGCCTTACATCTACATGAAAAAATGTTCATTATGTTTCGTTCATGTTTATACTTTGTTAAGATATCGCTTGATTCGGCTAGTACTATCGTAGTCTTGCTCGTACGTGATGAGAGGGCTTGGCAAGAGCCGATCTGAATGAACGCAGAGCCGCCTGCCTTCTAGACCAGCTCTGTATTCCTTCTAGATTTGCTTGTGATTATTTTTTGGAATAAATCTAAACTGGTGCAAAGCCGCAAGCCTTCTAGACCAGCTTCGTATTAGTACTAGATTTATACTTGGAACTAATCACTGCCAAGTTTTCTGCTTCACGGACCCCGAATCGGCTAATTAGCCGATACGGTTGTGCTTTCTCGAGAAAACCAATTAACCGATCGCATTCTGCCAAATAGCCGATTTCTGCCTGTTTGACATTCAGACAGCCTAAACTGAATGATTTGACCTGTTTACAGCATCCGATTATGCTTTAATCTGTTACAACTATCTGCATAGATTTGTTTAATATAGATTGTTCTATTTGATCACGTATATCAATCGATTATGTATCAGTTCAATATCTGTTTCTATAACAAAACATGCATACATGCCGGAATCGACTCTTTAGTCGATTTCCGATTGAATCGGCTCTCAGAGCCACATAGTTGGAACTATCTGGACACACCAGTTAGTTCCGCCCTGTGATTACTGATCATTATCTTTTCCTTGTCAATTGCAAGTCAAATTGACTGGCACACCTGAGGGTTATCGGCACTCTCTGACCGGGTTTGAAGCTAGCTGGATCTTGAAAGTTCCGACGCTCTTGAGATCATATCCGGCTTCGCTGGTGTGTTGAGACGCAAGAACCACATTTTGTGCCAACACACTTTTTGGCACGCCCAGTGGGACGGTTTCACTCATGACTAAGGGAAAGGCTCTGGAAACCATGGCTCCCAGGAACGACGGCGTCATCAGAGTCAAGCGTGAGGAGATCGACCCCGAGGATGCTGCGGTGCTGGAACAGATCATCGAAGAGTTCACTGATGTCTGTCTGCTGTCGTTTGCTAAAAATCGCGATGGCCACATGTTCAAGAAGAACCCCTACCCGAGGTGGGTCATGCCCGGCCACACCGACGAGGAGGAGCAAGAGTTCAAAGAGTTCATCCAGAGCGCCATCTGGAACGCTTCGCACCAGGCAGTCGGGCACCATCACAACGTTTTTCTGCAGACATTCTACAACATCATGAGGACCGTCATCAAGAAGCAGGACTGAGAATCATTGGGCCCAACTTACTTCAATATTCCCCCAGAAGATACCAAATCAGATGCAGCGGTCGGAACATCCGATCCTCCGCCGCAACAACCGAAACCGTCAAAGTTATCTGATCAACATCCCAATATGACGACGGATTTGGCTCCAAAAATAGCTCTGCATCCTAAGCTATACAGAGATTACTCTCCTGAGTAGATTGCCGCTTATATGCGTACAACTGGGAACGCGCCAGCCGGGAACGTGCAGACTGGAAACGTGACTTCGGCAACTCCAAACTATCACATCGGGCACACCTATGATGAGCTCACATCGGCGCCACATCCTGGTTATGCGCACTCGCCTCAAGACGAGTTAGTAGACAAGATGAGTGCAATGCTCAGGGACCAATTCGGCTTGCAGCCGAAAGCGGGGGTGTCGATCAGATACAGGCGCCCCTACCCTAAATGGTTTGATCGTGTGTCATTACCACAAAGGTACCACATGCCGGATTTCGCCAAGTTCAGCGGTCAAGACGACATATCCACCATAGAGCACATCAGCCGCTAGCTGACTCAGCTTGGTGAGGCGTCTTATGAGGATGCTCACAAGGTCCGTTTCTTCTCATTGTCCTTGACAGGGCCGGATTTCAGTTGGTTCACCACTCTGGAGCCCGGGACAATCCAAAACTGAGCAGACCTAGAAAGCAAGTTTCACGGTTATTTCTTCTCTGGCATTGGGGAGAAAACAATTGTTGATTTGACCAGCATGCGCCAGAAAAGTAGCGAGACCGGATCAGCCTTCATCAAGCGCTTCAGGGAGATGAAGAACATGTGCTGTTCACTAAACCTGCCTGACAAGCAGCTCGCTCACTTGGTCATTGGTGGGATGCTCCCGCACATTCAGGAAAAGCTGGTGGGCATTGACTTTGACAGCATTAGCCAGGTGTTGCAGCGAGTGACAGCCCTGGAGCTGCAAGCTCAGACCTTCCGTAAGGAGGGGAGGTACAAACAGATGGCGTTCGTCAGTAATTTAGACTCGAAGGATGAAGATGAAGATGAAATCACTGCTGTCGAGCTGAGATGTGGCAAGAAGCCCATGGCCGTACCCAAAAATTGGAGCTCAGAGGATCAGTATGATTTCGATACAAATAAGCTGGATAAATTATTTGATCTGCTGGTCAGTGCGGGGCAGATTACCTTCCCTGCCGATTATGTAAGGCCCTTTCCTGAAGACTTGAAAGGGAAGACTTTCTGCCAGTACCACGGCCTCACCTCACACGACACCAATGGATGCCGCGCGTTCAGAACTCAGATACAGAGGGCTATCACCCGTGGCTTATTGAAGTTTGACAGTCCTGCTAAAGGGAAAATGAAGATTGATAAGTTCTCATTCCCGAAGGGCCAGAATATGGTCGAGGTGTCGGCCCCTGCTGGCAAGATGAAAGTTCTGACCTCCAACCAAGCTAGAAGAAATGCATCAGTCGATCCTTATATGCAGATATCGGCTAAGGAGCTTGCGTTGATCAAGAGAAGGCGGGAGCAGAACCAGAGGTAATATGAAAAGGGAGAATCCAGCGGCACCAAGAAGATCAGACCTACCTCCCACGATTTGCTGAACAAATGGCGTTGGGAGAAGGAGAAGACCCACGGGAAGCAGCTCGAAGAGGAAGAGTACCGAAGATGGGCTCGTGATGAGGAGGAGGCCCGTTACTAGGAAGAACTGGCTCACCGCCGGGAGGAAGAAGAAAGTCACTGGCATTGCCCATTCTTCAGGCATTGTTGGAATGAAGGTCTGAGATTGCCGACTCTGCGCAATTGCCCGGAGTGCAGCGATCAATACCGAGAGTACAAACGCTCTCAGACCAACCACCGGTCTGTGCATGAGAGGCTTGGACGCCCACATGATATGCAGGATCGGCGCGAAAAAAGAGACCTGCGCGATCGGCTCAGCGAAGCGGCAGTTGATCACCAAGAGCCGGTCTGGCAGGAGAATCAATGTGCCCTGGGGACTTGACCAAGAGCCAGAGGCGCCGCGTGCAATGCCTCAGGAACAGGGAGCTCAAAGCAGAAGGCCGCATGAAGCAAATCTGGCAGGGGAAGCACCCCCAGGACAAAGGGAAGGCAACAGCCGATGCGCAGATGGTGTTTGTGCTTTCGGCTAAACTCAGGACGTCTCGAGCCAAGAAGATTGATGTTCTCTCTGATTCTGATGAGTCGGAGTCTGAGCAGGCCAATGCTAAGCTGGTTTTCGCGCTGCAGGTTGCCTTTGACAAGCCACCCAAGCACCGGCACCTGAAGGCCCTGTATCTCAAAGGATATGTCGATGGGATGCTCATGACCAAGATGCTGGTCGATGGTGGTGCCACTGTCAATCTCATGCCCTACACCACATTTCGCAAGATGGGTAAGGGCCCTGATGATTTAATCGAGACCGACATGATGCTCAAAGATTTCGGGGGCAACTCTTCAAATACCCGGGGGGCAATCAATGTCGAGCTAACAGTCAGGAAGAAGACGCTGCTTACCACCTTCTTCGTGATTGACAGCAAGGGTTCTTACAGTCTGCTACTTGGGCGTGATTGGATTCATGCTAACTGCTGCGTGCTATCGACCATGCACCAATGTGTGATGCAGTGGCATGGTGAGGAGGTCGAAGTGGTCCCAGCCGATGACTCGGTGAGTATAGCCACAGCGGATGCTTCCTACTGGGAAGCTGGGGATCATGACTGTTTCTCTGGCAAGACTTGGGAGGAAGGCTCCATCAAGGTCAGCGATGGAGTCAACATCCGGTCAGGACAATCGGCTCTGAGTCTTTCTATTAATGGATAAGCCAATTGATGGCACCGAGGGCAAGCTTGGCCAGGGTTTCACGTCGGCCGATAAACTTGAAGAAGTGGCTGTCGGATCTGGTGATAGACCAAGGCCGACATATATTGCTGGCAATCTTGACCCTGAGTTCAGGCGAGAGTTGATTGACTTATTGAAAGAATAGAAAGACAGCTTCGCCTGGGAGTACTACGTGATGCCCGGCTTGGACAAATCGATTGTCGAGCACAGATTGCCTATCAAGCCCGGGTTTCAGCCTTTCAAGCAGCCGCCACGACGATTCAAGCAGGATTCATTACCTGACATCAAGGCCGAGATTGAAAGGTTGCTGGAAGCCAAGTTCATTCGAGCTTACTGATACGCCGAGTGGGTATCGAATATTGTTCCTGTGTACAAGAAGAATGGCAAGTTACGGGTCTGCATCGATTTCAGAGATTTGAACAGAGCTACCCCGATGGACGGCTACCTAATGCCGATAGCCGATATGTTAGTTGATTCGGCTGCAGGGTACCAGGTCATCAGTCTCATGGATGGTAATGCTGGCTACTATCAAATTTTTATGGCTGATGAAGATGTTCCTAAGACTGCTTTTAGATGTCCTGATGCTATCGGTTTGTTCGAATGGGTTGTAATGACGTTTGGTTTAAAAAATACCGGTGCAACTTACCAGAGGGATATGAATTATATTTTTCATAAGTTGATCGGCAAGATTGTAGAAATTTACATCGATGATGTAGTTGTGAAGTCCAGAAGCTACAAGGAGCACTTAGCCGATTTGAAGGCTACACTGGAGTGCACTCGGAAGCATGGCTTGAAGACGAATCCTAATAAATGTGCTTTCGAAGTATCGGCTGGCGAGTTTCTGGGTTTCATGGTACACCGCAAGGGAATCGAGGTTGCCAGTAAAAGCAGGAAGGCCATCGATCAGCTTGTGCCGCCAACTAACAAGAAGGAATTGCAGTCTTTACTTGGCAAGATCAATTTCATTAGAAGATTCATTGCCAATCTGTCCGAAGAGGTGCTGCCATTCTCGCCACTATTGAAGCTGAAAGATACTCAGGAGTTCAAATGGGATGACGTACAGCAAAAAGCTTTCGATGAAATCAAGGAATATATGAAGTCTCCACCTGTTCTGGTGCCGCCACAGGCAGGTAAGCGATTCAAGCTGTACGTGACGGCCGAAAACCATATAATTGGATCGGCCCTTTTTCAAGAATTTGAAGGAAAAGAGTGGGCAGTTTTCTATCTGAGCAGAAGGCTTTTGGATCCTGAGACAAGATACACACCATTATTCTACTCGTGCACCAAGCTGAGGCACTATTTGTTATCGGCCGAATGTGTGGTAGTTTCCAAGGCCGATGTGATCAAGCATATGTTGTCAATGCCTATTCTGAACGGACGGATCGGGAAGTGGATTTTGGCCCTTTCTGAGTTTGACTTGAGGTTCGAATCGGCTAAGGTAGTCAAAGGTCAGGCGATAGCCGATTTCATCACCCAACATCATGAGGGCGCCGTCAGTATAGTTGATGTGGCGCCGTGGACTATGTTCTTTGATGGATCATCTTGCAAGTAAGGCGGAGGTGCTGGGGTAATACTAATATCACCTCGAGGTCAATGATTTGAATACGCTTTCCAGATCGGGGCAACTGTAACAAACAATCAGACTGAGTATGAGGCGATTTGGAAGGGATTTCAGCTTCTGCATGAAGCAAAGGCCGACGTAATTGAAGTTTTTGGAGATTCACAACTAGTCATCAACCAATTGTTCGGCCTATTTGAGTGTAAAGAGGACGTACTCCGAGGCTATTATGATCAGTGCCATGCTTTGATCAGCGGGTTCTTAGGAGTTTCATTATATCATATTCCTAGAGCTCAGAATCAGGAAGCTAATCGGCTAGCGCAGAGCGCTTCGGGTTACAGATCGATGCAGAAAATCCTCAATACCGAGCAATCAGCTGATGACTGGCAGGGAGAGATAACAATGTACCTTGCAAATCCTTCACAGAAGGTTAGTAGAAAGCTGAGGTACAAAGCTATCTAGTACGTGCTGCTAGACAGTCAGTTGTATTATATGACTGTCGACGGGGTACTGCTGAGATGCCTCGGGGCCGAAGAATCGATGAAGCTGATGAGTGAGGTTCATGATGGAGTCTGTGGTGCTTACCAATCGGCTCTTAAGATGAAATGGATTATCAGAAGGACTGGTTATTATTGGCCAACGATGCTCGAAGATTGTTTTAGGTATTACAAGGGTTGCCAAGAATGCCAGAGATTCGAGAATGTGCAGAAGTCTCCTGCCTCAGCTATGAATCCTATCATCAAGCCATGGCCGTTCAGAGGTTGGGGAATCGATCTAATCGGCCAAATCTATCCACCGTCCAGTAAATGTCACAAATGGATTTTGGTTGCAACAGACTACTTTACTAAGTGGGTAGAAGCTATTCCGTTGAAGAATGCCACATACGGAGATGTAGTTGAATTTATAAAGGAACATATCATTTACAGATTTGGTATACCACAGACTATCACGACAGATCAAGGGACGATGTTCACTTCAGATGAGTTTTTGACCTTTGTTGACGACATGGGCATTAAAGTGTATAATTCATCACCTTATTATGCCCAAGCCAACGGTCAGGCTGAAGCATCAAATCAAATTTTAATCAAAATTATCAAGAAGAAGATTGAGCAGACTCCCAAGAGATGGTACTTGACGCTTAGTAAAGCTTTGTGGGCATACCGGATGGCTCAGCATGGATCAACTAAAGCTACGCCGTATGAGTTGGTCTATGGGCAAGCCGCTGTTCTTCCTTGGGAAATTCAGTCCGAGACACGGCGCGTCAAGTTACAGAACGAGCTTATAGCCGGTGAGTACAAGGATATCATGATGGATAGTTTTGAAGATTTACATTGTCATCGGCTCAAGGCCTTGGAGTGCATCGAAGCCAATAAGATACGGGTGCCTAAGTATTACAACACTAAAGTAAGAGAAAAGAGTTTTGCCGAATCGGAGCTGGTATGGAAGACTATCCTACCCATCGAAACCAAAGATAGCCGATTCGGCAAGTGGTCGCCAAATTGGGAAGGCCCGTACCGAATTGTTGAATGTGCGCCTGGCAATGCCTATATACTCGAGGATATGGAAGGAAGGAGATTTGTCAGGGCGATCAATGGAAAATACCTGAAGAAATATTATCCTAGTATACCATTTGGGGGATGATAGCCGATCTGTGCAAGATCTGGCTCATACAGCCGATTCTATGTAGAACATCGCCTTTAGAATAAAAGTGAGAATCTGTAATAGCCGATTTCGTTCTAATGGGTCGCCTTTAGCGCAAAAAATGAAACACCCCGATGGAGTGTAACAGCTGATGTGATTACATCGCCTTTAGACAAAAAAATCCAAATGTAAATGTATTCGGATACATAGAAATCAGATTGTTGATTATAAACAAAGTTTTTATTTCTGATCATGTTTATAGGAGCCCCGCTATATTCTAATTCGGACTATGGGTGGCTCATCTATGATGTTCTGGGCGTCGGTGACGGCCGCGACCCCGTTGGCATGGGGGAAGAAGTTCGCCAGTTGGGCGCTGGCCTCCTCCATATCCTGGCGCTCCGGGAACCCGGGCTCGACGGTCTCCAGGGCGATGCCGGAGCGGAGTCGCGTGGCTGTGAGAGCCCCGGTGGCGCCGTGACGAACGCCGGCCATGGCCACTTTGGAGACGCGGTGGTGAACATCCAGGAGCCGCTCCGCCTGTGTGTTGCCACGGGCGTTGACGGCATTGGCGGCGGTCTCGGCGGCCACACGCAACTTTTCAAGTTACGCAGTCAGGGCTGCAAGAAGAAAGAAGGGTCAGCATGAAGATGATCATTAGCGCGTCACAATAAGGATTTTCAAGGCATTACCTACCACTGCGGCGTCTGATTCGATGAGCTGGGCGTGCACCCTGGTCACCTCGGCCTCGGCGGTGGCAAGGGCAGCGGCTTGGGCTTCGTTGACGCTCTGCAGCCGGCCATTCTCCTTCGTAGCCTCTGAATAGAGGTTACGGTACTCAACCATCTGGTGGTGGAAGCGGCGACCGTCAGTGGCGGTGTAGGACCCGTCAGGGTCTGCAGAAGACCCCGAATCGGATCCAGCGCCTGGGGCCGGATATTGAGGAGGGTCCTGAGGAGGCGCAGTCCGGCGAAATCGGGTATCCAGACTGATCGGTGCACCCGGCGGGAAAGGAATCAGGCGGGCCTGACTGAAGGTTGGCAAAGAAGCAGATGTATCAGAATAAAAAAAGATCAATGCCATGGATGCAAACTGATTTACCTGCTATAAATGGCCAACTGCCGGATGGGTGACGACGGCCGTGAGATGGGCCAGCAGTGGCACCCGCACCAGGGGTGGCTCCAGCGGCTGCAGGGACGGCCTGTGACGGCCCGGCAGTGGTTCCCGAACCTCCGGGACCGGTAGTTCCCGCATCACTGCGCAAGACGTCGATGGTCAGATTAGATCAGATTGATGTATCAAGAAGTGAACAGTTGCCTTACCCTAATCAGGCTCGCAGCTAGTGCCTCCGTTCACCCACAGCACGCAGGCTCCGGCTGAAGTTGTCGCCTTTGGCGGAATTCGAAGCCGGCCGTTTGCCACGGTTTCCGTCGCCGGCCATGGGTTAATGTTGAGATGTTGCTTTGGTCTGGTTGAGGAGAAGAGGCGGAGAGAAAAGGCCGGGCAAGTGAAGGCTATGGTGTCTGCAGTTGCTCGCTCAGGCTAGGCATCTATTTATAAAGACAGAGGCACCAAGGCGGTTTCTCCTCGGGAGACGATACGACGCGGCGGATTTTATACTGGAGTTTACCCACGTTTCTTGAATTCGGAACCGACGCCGCGTGTGGGAGGTGGAACGTCTTGATCGGCTATTTTGATCGGTTGCCTAGAATCGGTTGATCAGGCCGTTTGCTTGGGATCGGCAAAGTAGCTAAGTTACTTGGATCGACTAAATAGCCGATTTCTGTGAACTACAACAAATACTAAGGATCAGGCTGAATAGCCGATTCAAAGACAGAACATGAAGAAGGACGATTTCAGTCTGGTCAATATGCTTTACATGATTCATAAGGAGAATTAAGTATCAGTTACAAGCTCAACAATGACCGAATGGAAGAGATACATTCAACATGGAGAGCATGACCGGTCTGTACAGATTCTTGGTCTTCATCTGCTGTTGAATTGAGGATGTTCAAGCGCTGGTTGATTTGTCTGCCTTCGATGACCATGGCGTTGACTTGTTTTCTCTTCTCGGTCATATCAACAGTATTTATTGATACAGAAATTTCATGCTGAATAATGGCCAAGTTTACTTCCTCAAGTTCCTTCATTAGCTGCTCACGCTTGGTTTTTAAAGTGTCTGACTCTGATTCAGCCGAGGTGATGTTGTTCTTCAGCAGTTTAACTTGATCTGCCAACTCGTGGCCTCTTGTTTGTTGATCAACTTGTTAGTCTTCAATCGTTCAAGCTCGATCAAGTTTGTATGGGCAGTATTGATTCTAGGAGTGGCACTTTTGAGCTTGACAAGCTGCTTCAGAAGGCTGAGAGTTGTTGGGCGTGTGTGTTTTTGAATCAGCTCAATTGCCTGATCAATATTTCAGGTTGCAGGGATAGATCAAAAAGGTCCACTTCCAGCTGAGGCAAGAGCTCATTTAGCCGATCTTTAAAATCTGGCTCTGGCAGCGTTAGGGATTTGGAGCTTAGTTCACCTTCATCACAACATTCCTCCAGGTCGAAGGAGTAGCTGGAAGTTGAAGGCTGTAGCAACTGCATTCAGATGTTAGGAGGTGGTAGCATGAATAATGTGATCAGTCAAGGGATGAGTGCTTCACTTGAATAAAGCTTGAAGGAAGTGGAGCTGATGAAGTACCCGGCTGATCTGTTACAGCAATCTCTTTTCTGACAATGGGGATGGCCTCAGCTTGCGTTTCTGTAGTCAGTTGAAGCTCTGAAAAAGAAAGTGAGTAAAAATGAAGCAAGCACGATAAGTGTTAACAGCCGAAGAGCCTTACCTGTATGTTCAGGACATGGTGTTTTCTCTTTTTCAAGTTCGTTCCACGAAGGAGGGCTGTTCGGCTGCATTTTTTTAGAAAGAATTAGAAATATTCAGTGAGGTAGGATTGTATGTTTACAGGCTTGATTAATACCTGAGTTCCTGCTCCTTCTCGCTGGATAGCAATGTTTTCATCCATTCCCGGAAAGCCTCCCGCAATATCTTGGTGGCCTGTAGTTTTCTGGGAGGATTTCGGCCTGGATACTTTCGGAAGGTATCTGAATCGGCTGAATGCTCACCTATTATGTAGCCGATTCAATCAGGTAAGCTGAGTAAATGATGCAGAGAATATTTCAAGATATCCAAGTACCTAGACAGGTTTCCTTTTGGATCTCTTCTTGGTGGTCATCTTCTGGAGGCTCGATGAAGCTTTTCTTTTTGGAGTTGGAGCAGGTATCATGCTGACAGGAGCCTGCATTATTTGTTTCACTGATGGAGCCTGAGAGCCTAGCCTGGCAATTGGGCATGGAGGATAGTAGTCGATCTGCGATGGCGGTTCAACCTTTGGGTCCTGCATTGATAAGGAGTTAGAATATATATAACAGCCGGTTATAATGAAATCGGCTACCAGTGCTTACTGCTGTTGCAGAATTGAAACTTGGGTCCAAGGCTTGGCATTTGTCATGAATTTTCTGACAGAATAGATGAGCATGCCATTGTTGCCACCATTGATCAAATCTTTCATGAGTCATTGATATTTGGTTCAATTGCTCCATGGTATAATGTGGCAGATCTGTCCTCAGGTTTAAAACCCTGTCGGCTTCTAAGTTGGAAGTGAGCTCATCTCTGGGTTTCAGGAGATACAGCAATGGAAGCTTGGGAGGCAGTTGCCCAAAGCCCAGTTGTCTAGCTGCTACGTTGGGTTGCTAAAATTCATAGGAAGGCCAGTTAGGTTCAGTTTTGCTAGAGCTTCGGAGATGCTTGAAGTCTGCTGGTAATATACAGGGTTTTATCATTATATTCAGAATTTCAGTTGCTCCTGCATCGGAACACCCTGTGCTGAATTTGAAGCTGTAAGGCATTGGGAATTCCTCATCTTCTGTGTAGGGGAACCAGTTCAGGATTTCTGGTCCCAGGCCTCTGTAAATTTTTCAAGCAGATGGCCTCGGCTGGCATTAATGTTTATGGCTGAAGCAGCCTCACCAAAACTCTGGCAACCTCGGGTGACCTTATGTTGATCTTCTGCATATTCCATAGAAGGATAGCCGAGGTTTTTCAAGTTTGGTCTGACCATCTTGTGCAAATGGAGATTTAGCCATAATTGGATCAGCCACTAGGGCCCTGTTGTACACTGAACCTCTTCGCCCTTGAGCAGATAGCCGGTTATTCGACTCATTAGTCTGTAAGCAAAGCCCAACAGAAGTTTTCCCAGAGGGATTGATTGACCTTGGGCTAGTTGCTCTGCGAGAAATTCTTTGTCTAAGAGAAGAGTCACAGAAGATGAATCTCTTCAACCACAGGATCAAGAATGCTATATATTCCCTTTCGTTGACGCTGGAGGTTGTCAGCTGGTGGGTATCAATATAGTCTGTCCAGCCTTTGTACTCAGTCAGTTTGGGGAACCTCTTCTCGCCCGTGGACAGTAAATTCTAGTACTGATAAGTTCCAGTAATTTGGAGGCCGGTGAGCATGTGGATATCACCAAGGGTAATGGTCATTGGCCCGTCTCCGAATATGAAGACATTCAGGGAGTTTGACCAGAAATAGCTAGCGACGATAAGAGGTGGTTCATTCTTCTTCATTTCGTAGAGAGATAAATCAAGGCATTGGCTCAAGCTACGTAGTTCCCAGTCTGCTCGTTTCTTCTCAGAAACGCGATGGAACCAGTTCCTCCACCCTGTGGGTATGTTGGGTCAGTTCCGGAAGGAATTCTTTGTCCATGAAGATACATTCACTGGAGAAGCCCGGAAGGGGATTTGGTTGGTCTCCATGCTGATGAGTTCCGTAGGGTCAGAATCGCTCATTGGGCCGAGGAAGAAGGCGGTCAGTGCGTCCGATAACGGAATCAAGATCTCATCTTTCAGGGCCTGGAAGCAAGTGATGTATGTGACTGATTGAGCAAAGATTCATGGATTAGAAAGTGAAATAGCGGGATTCGTACCTCGGGCATTTCGGAGGGAGTCGCCATTACTTGCGGATTATTGGAGGCGGCAGGTCGAAGCTGGAGATGTAGCAATGGATTTTGAAGCTAGGGTTTCAGTTCACCGCCGGAGTTTGAAGCGATGAGCGGGAGGTTTCGATTTTGGCTCAAGAGTGGATTGAATCGAGACTCAATGCTAATTTTGGAATAAAACTATTTTATCCCAAAATTGGGGCATGTGTTTACGCAAAAATCTAGACTGAGTGCGGATAACCGATGCCGGATGCAGATAGCCGATTTTCGGGAACAGAGGCCAAGGCAGAGATAGTCGATCGGGTCCCGGAATCGATTGTGGGCCGGAGGTGAAGACAATGTGAATAACCGATTTGATGACGTCAGCATGGATCTTCGGCCAGGAAAGCGATTACGTTTGGAGTCCGTTGAGGAAATGAAAGATTGGACTCCAAGTTACCTCTAATTTATGAGAGTTTGTTAGTTTTCATATTTATTTTGAGTTGTAATTTGACTAGGACTCTATTTTGTCGAGCCTTGGGTATAAATATAAACCCCGGGCATTGTAACAAAAGAACACACACACATCAATACAACACATCTTTCGGCTCCGGCCAAAACTTAGGAGTAGGAGTAACGTAGATCTCGGCGAGTTCTTCAATCGGGCTGAGTGTCATCCGGTGGACGCAGGCTTGCTTGTAAGTACCGTCATGCCTCGCTAAGTTTTGTCTCTTTAATGTCATCCGGTGGACATGAGAGCATCGTAGATCGGGGTTGATTCTTATTCGATATAAGTTTAGTGTAATACCCCGGGTATTATGGCTAATTAATTATGCCATGTCATCATGTTTATTATTAAGCATCTGCATATGATTGTGCTTAGGGATTTTAGAGTGACTTATTTATGATTGTTATTGGTGTTGCAATTGAATCCCCAATTGGCAAGTAAAGTAAATCAAAAGAAAAATTTGAATTTAAGCCATAATCGGACCCTAAAACCCTAACTCAAAAACTACTTAGAATCAGGAGATGGTGTCTCAACAAAAGTTGTAAATCTTTTAAAATGGAACAACTTTTATTTTGGGTGTTTTTGAAGTTCTTTAATGGAAATTTAAATTAAACCCTAATTACTACTTTGAAATTCAAATTTGAAATGCTAATTTTTAAACTATCAAGAATCTGACCAAACTTCTTTAATGAAAGTTGTGAAGCTCCACAAATAGAACAATGTTTATTATTGAAGATTTTGAAGTTATTGAGAAAAATCCAGAGAATTTAACAGGATTAGAAATGGATTTCGAATAGTAGTTTTACCCCCTTTTAAATATCTTCAAAATTACTCAAAATCTGAACTTGGCCCCAAAATCAAAGTTGTGCATAATTTAAAATCCTACAACTTTTATTATGGCCGATTTCCAAGTTGTTACACAGTTTTGGGAGTTATGGTCAAAAAAATAGCGTGTAGGGGTGCAAATGAGCTACAGTGTCCTGCCTCCTCTCCTGTTCGCGCACTGACGGCCGCCCGCCGGGCCGCACGCGCGCGCGGCGCCACCCGTGCCGGCCGGGATCTTGCCCTCGGCATGGCCGCGCATGTGAGAGACCCCGCGCCACCCTGAGCCGCTCCTGCCTCCCCTCTAACCGGCATATAGTGGCACCGGCACCCTTCTCTGCCCCCCTCCCTACTCCGACCACCACCGCACCCGCCTCGATCCCGAGCCGAAATTGGCCGCCCTCAGACCTTCTTCCCCAAATTCCTCTCGCCATTAGCCTCTCCAGCTCCTTGAGCACAGCTAGAATCACCTTGGTCCAGCTTTCGTGCTTCGAGGGTCCGGGAACGCGTGTCGTCGTCCTCGGGTCTGGCAGAGCACCGACGCAGCCATCCCCCACGCGACTAGCTTGCTGCGGTGAGCCTCTTCTTCCTCGGTCTTGCGTTTTGGACTCTCTAGTTCATAGTGACGCTTATGCACGCGACGGTTTTCCGTTTTCTCCCTCAGGGTCGTCGGAACAGAAAGCAAGCCGCCGGCAAACTTTGTTGCAGCCACTGCCGTCGTCATGCTCGCGCCTCGGCACCACCTCGAGCTCGACCACCTAGCCTAACTAACCCACAGTGAGCCCCTGATTCGATAGCATTCCTAATCTTGAACGCTACCGTCACGACCTCGCCGGAGCACGGCGTGCCGCCGCGGCCGAGCCGCCATGCTCTCGGTTGAGCTGAACCCTAGGTCCCCGTAGCCCTAAAAACTACCTCTATAGACGCATTAAGGGCTTGTGAATGTGTCGGACCGTTTGGTTTAGCCGGAGGCCTCGCCGGCGGCGAGCTAGAGCCGGTCAGAGCCGGCGGGTCGCCGGTCAGCGCCTCTCTGTGTGTGAGAGGGACCGCGGGTTAAAAGAAAAGGAAATACAGGGGGTTATTTGCAAAGTATATGACTCATATGAATAGTAGCACCAGGACCGCCGGTTGAGCGCTGAGTTTTTCAGGGGGTTTTGGGAAAACCGCCAGGCCGTGCGCGCGCGGGCCGCTCTGGGCCGGCCTGTGCCGAGCTGGGCCGCCCGGGGCTGAAATGGATTTTTCCATTTTAGCGAATTTCAAATAAAATTTCTGATTTATAGCTAAATGGAATAGTAGTGTTATTTGTTATTTTCATAGGAATATTTCTGTTGAACTAAAAATCATGAAAATAATTATGGGTACTCTCTGGAGCTTGTAGTATTTTATAAAAATAAGAAATATAAGATTTGGACACCTTCTGCAGGAACTAAAAATCAGCATATTAATTAATAAATGCAACTTTGGGCAATTTTAATAAATTCCAGATTAATCCAAAAATCATGAAAATTTATATGTCACTATTTTAGGGTAGAACCTACTTGTTGGTTAAGTTTGGGCTCAATTGGAAACTGTTTGATCACTTGTTAATTAAATACTGGGTTAATTGGATAATAAAATTTATTTAAGTAAATAATTCCTGTAGTGTGTGTGATTTTTAGATTGATTGGGTTCATGGATCTTTCACCGTAGTGATCCTTGACAAAAGTAATGATGTCACTTGTTAGTTGTAGTAAAGCTGTGCAGCGGCTTTCTATGATTGTTAAAAGGTCGATAAAACAAAATATGAAAACACCGTTTTGCTTTCTGTTAAACGCTTACAACTTTACCGTGAAGGAAAGTTGTACTCAAGGTCTAAATGGTTTACTTTTGAGCATTTCATTCATTACCTTCATACCATGCTAAGGATGCATCATTGCATGCGTGTAGTGCCCGTCGCCGAGGAAGTCCAAGTCGAGGCCACTGCCGAGGAGGACATTCTGGAGGTCGTCCAGGGATTCGACATCTGCGAAACCGAGCCTGACCCGACGCTGTACTCTATCCAAGGCAAGCCCCGGTGCATTCAGCCCCGCCTTGTGTTTTATAAAATATTTATAACTTGTGTCTATTATTGCATTAGGTCGTTAAGAGTTGTTTGTCACCTATATTGTTGCATTACCTACCTTGATATATAATACCCTGGAAACCTGTTTAAAAATAAAAATGTTCAAAAATTCTTAGCCTTGCTTAATCAATCTAGATTTGCATAAGAAGGCTATTTTTGACCTATGTGAATGAGATAACTATGAATCATGAGAAAGGAGAAAGGGACATGAGTCCGTTCGGAGATTGTGTACTTGGGTAGTAGCCCCAATGCATCGTAACCGATGGAAAGGGGTTTTCCATTCGTTAGTTGTGAATTTGGGTTAGAGTCCCAATGCTTGACCATCGGCGGGAAAGGGATTTGAAAACCGTTGGGACACTTGTATTTGGGTTAGAGTCCCAATGCAATGTCGCTGGCAAAAAAGAATTAGGGACCGTTCATTGTAGGCCTGCAGTGATCGAGACTTTGCAACTAGCCACATACTACGGAAAGCTCTGACTCCGGTGGCTCTACTACTTGAACCGACAACCACGCACTGGGAGTGGAGAGATGGCGAGAGCAGCGTGTACCCTCGTGGCCGGCGTGCCTGGAGAGGAGAGGAGTACTGTGTTCTCGGGTGGCGCAGGACCGGTTCAGGGGTAGAAAAACCGTGGTAGCCGGAGTTGGTATATGCAAGCTTAAGTGCTACATATGCAGTGTGGATAGGGATCCCCAGCTGGGTACTAATCGATTCGAATCGTCGTTGCTCCTCGGATATGGAGACTTGATCCTTTGACCTACGACTGAAAAGTTGTTCGGAACTAGGTGTTTTGAGAATGATTAAAGAATTTGAAAGTATGTTGATATATGAGAATGAATTTGGAACTATGGATTATGATTAAAATAAAATTGAGTAAAATATTGAAATAGGATAGTAATGCTTTTCTGCAAAACCTTTGACTCTAGCTCAAGCCTTATCTTGATTGCTTCGTTTCACGCCTCAATCCATGTGCCTTTGATCTCCACCGTTGAATGAAAGCACAAGTTGATCAGATGGATGAAATGACTTGGTTGGAGTGTCACACAGATTCTGCCACATCACCAGAGCCAGGTGGGCCCCATGGGCAGTTCGGCCGACCCATGGGTGGGCCCACTCTGAGCTCTGATCTCTTCCATGTGGTCCCTTGTGTCATGTATTGGAATGTGGTTGTCTGGTGCCTCCGGTCGAACCACATATGTGAGCCCCAGCTGCTGCATTTTGTCCTGTTTTGATCTTCCCTGCATTCACAAGCTAAGAGTACAAGTGGAACTCATTATTGATAAAATATGCTCATGCTATGTTTATTTTCCCTTGGATCCGAGGCCTGTTGACGGTGTTTGAAAGTGAAAATTTATGGTATATCCACTGTCAACAAGATCCCCTAAGCTTAGCCTTTGCTCGTCCCGAGCAAATGATCAAAATTAGCCTCGGTGGATCAGGAGTTGCTACAATGTCATATTTCAATAATACCATATAGACAACAAAGTACTTCTCTTTTATATGGAAAAATTGGCTATAAAAATTCACTCATTTTACCTTAGTCCTTTATGGGTCTAATGACTTTTCCTTTGCCTTAGGTGGTTGAGAGACAGAACAGTTTAACTTGAGCACTACTTTTCTCATTCTTTGAAAGTTTCATACTGGAGGTTT
The DNA here is from genome assembly GCA_038502445.1 of Eremochloa ophiuroides. Classification (NCBI taxonomy): domain Eukaryota; kingdom Viridiplantae; phylum Streptophyta; class Magnoliopsida; order Poales; family Poaceae; genus Eremochloa; species Eremochloa ophiuroides. Next base: position 66,842,776 of record JAHLJS010000005.1, read on the forward strand.
TAGCAATGTTTTTTAAAAGACAACTTAATGTTCCTCATATGGTACTCTCATGTCGCTCAAATGGTGTATGATTCCTTACCAAGGCATAAAGTAAATGTTGCTTTCTGTTTATCATCCTACCTCTAAAAATGGCTTATGTGGAGCTTAAGGTAGGAATGAAAGAATATAGCATACTTACTTTGCATATGTTGTAGAGTCAAAGCTTGGATCCAAAGAGAGAAGTGTCATGCCCTTAGATCAAGATGTGCAAGTGTGTGGATAATGATGGAATGTAAAGCTCCTCTATTTAAATTGTATCTCTCTCTAATAAATTTTAGAGACATGGCTATCATTTTCCCTTTCTTTTATTTATGAGCCTAGACTTGCTCATATATTTTTCTTTTCTTTTCTATGGACTCTCTTGTGTCCATCTTTCTTTCTTTTTATTTTCATTTTGCATAGCCTTTTGTCTCTACTACCATGATGACTAAGAGAGATTTTCTATGACTTTAACACATGGAGCATTTATTTGGTGAAAATAAAAGGCATGTTGTTGCGTACTTCCTGTGCAGAAGCAGCATATATGTATGGTGTGTACGTGATCTTGATCTTGGGATCATGATAAGACTCTCAATAAGGGTCAATAAGACTTGACAACACTCAATACAAAGCAAATAACTTATGTGGAAGGTTTTAAACATGTGTAGCATATATGGCTGTGGTAGAAATTTTATCACCATTGAGGAACAATAAGGTTTTGATTGTTTAAGAAATAAATCTCCAGTATTCATGCACGCTTGGAATGATATTGTAGTAACTCTTGTTTCACCATATCATATCTCACAACAACTTAGACTTAGTTTCACCACTTAGCATCCATAAAGTTTTCAGGTTCATGATGATTTTTAATGAGCCAAGTAATCCATACTCAAAGAAATACTGAGTTGTAAACTAGGCATTAAAGAAATATTAACAGAGCAACTATTCATCATTTCCAATGAGAAAGATTAACATGCATGAACAGAAAATATTTTTGGTGTTTTTAGTTTATTTTATTTAAGTGCATTAAATGAAGAACAATATAAAATATTAAGATAAAATACTTACTTTGGTGGGGGAGAGAATCTCCCCCAAGCTTGCACTTTTGTAGTTGTCTCACTGAGGTGGACGTGGCGGATATGGTGGTGGATAATGAGGAGGATATTGTGGTGGATATGGTCGCGGAAACTGCTGTGGGTGCTGTGGGATATATGGTGGCGGAGGTATGTTATGATGTGCATAGAGGGCAGCCCACTGTCTACCAGTCTGCTCTTGGAAATTTTGAAGCTGCTGCTGGGTTTGTGCAGTGATGTTGTGAATGGCCGCGTGGCCAACCCGCAGCACATCAAACTGATGTGTTAGCAATTCCATGTCATGTCGAAGGCTTCGCATCCCTACATCCTGCATAGATGAGTAAGAAAATCTGGCACTTTGGGCCCCTGACCGGCGCCCTCCCCCAGAGCTGGAGGCTTGCATGGCATTTGAGCTGCCTGCATAGGTGCTGTCGTCTTCTTCGGATGATTCATTACGCTGTGCAGCACCTGTTCTTGCATGGGTAGCAGGACCTGAAAAACTCCATCAACCGTCTACTCCTGCAATGTTAGGCACTAAAGGGTGGCCCCCATATAGTTTTAATTCTGGGCATGGCAAAGTGAGTCGTGCATCGTCATTATGGAATTTAAATTCTATTGTTCCTTGGGGACTACCGGCAATAATATGAGCTTTTATAAAATATTTCTCATCCAGAATGGTTCTATTTGTAGGTATGTAATCATTAAATCTATTTAGCAGTTCAAGGTAGCTACACATTTTTATGATGATGGATGTGAAATCAAATGATCCACATCTTGATGGTGCAGAAATGCAATGCTCTACCATGGCATTTACAGGTGATATTTGGATTTTATATACCATGGCATACATTATTCTTAAATCAATCTCTCTAACAGGTCTCGCATCATCCCGGGGAAACAAAGTGATTCCTAGCCATGTATGCAAAAAGCGAAGCGTGGGGTTGCAAATGTGACTAGTACGTGGTTTACCCATTCTATTTTTCCCAGTTATGTCATGCCAAAATTGAAGTTTATTGAACCTTTGAGTAGCAGATTCTAAATTTGAGGTGCAGTTCATGAAGCCTAGGCAAGCACTAAACTGGTCACAAGTAAGATCATAGGCTTGATTAAACAGGCGAAAATAGATGTTGTCTCTAGTTACTTTTACTGTGCACATAAATTCCAAAGTGAGACTCCTGCTACCTTGGTACCTAGAAAAATCCCAGAATTCACCCCACCCTATTGCACCAAAAACATCAAAGAACTCCTCATACATACCTGTGCGTTGGAGGAGTTCTAAATCAATTAACTTGGTGTGTTCAAAGTTGCGGTTGCGGATGGAGTTGAGGACGAGAAGTTCCTGTGGAGTGACCCAAATGCCTATTTCTTGGTCTTGTGTTCTAACAGGTTCTTCCTCTTCTTTGGATTCTTCATGATCATGGGGAGGTTGTTCAACATTTTCCGTGTTGTTGCTTGGCTCGGTTGCCTCAGACAAATATTCATCCTATGACCCTGAGAGTTGTATCTCAGTGTCACCGGAGGATGATCGTCGTGATGAACTCCCGCTCAATGCTGAGCGCATTTTCTTTACTGCGGCCTTGAATGGGTTCTTCATATTCGCACAAAACAAAAACACGAATCAAGATTCGGATGATAGGGGTTAGCTTAATTGAACCTTTTTACCGGATGATTACCTTTGTTGACTCCCTCGGGCGATGAATAATTGAAGAACAAAGATGAGAGAAGAATATTTTTGATTTTTCTTTTTGAAGGGTAAAAGCCTTGTTGGGAGTTTAGAGTGTCGGAGTGCTCTGCGGGTGGATTGGTTTGAAGAATGAGCTCACGAGCATGGGGATTAAATGGAGAAGGAAGCAGAGGGTGCAGGGGCACTTAGCCAGGTTCGGCCGACCCCTATAGTGCACCAACTTGCGCAAATAATTGGAGGGCTTCTAGTGTGTCGAAAGGATAGAAAGACAGAGTGATTTGATGCCACCTAGTGGATCGGCCGAACCCTGTACACCCTCCAATTGTACCTAAAATTGGACAAGTCCTTGACACATTGAAATGGCCAAAATCTGGAGTGATGGGTGGCCTAGTGCTGGTTCGGCCGAACCCATCCTCATCTCTATTTGCTATAATAATCGTGGGAATTTATCATGTGAAGAAAAGAGAGGAGGAGAGAGTGATTTGAGGTCCTTTGATGGGTCGGTCGAACCCTGCTCTCCCTCCATTTGCTATGTGCCAAACAAAGGTGTCTATGCTAGTCATCTCTTGCCTAGTGAAGTGCTAAACTTTCTCTCCTTTGGATGCTTGCTCATGGGATTCTTTCTTTGAGTGAGTGATGAATGTAACAAAGAGCCAAAAGTGGGGCAAGACATGACCATGGCTAGTGGAGGTTTGCACATGATATGCTTCACGGTATAGTTCTTTCAAAGAGTGAATTGTTTAAGGGTTTAAGTAAGAATCTTTTCCATGATTAGCAAAAGATATTTTGATCAAGCTTTGCATGAGTGGAATTAAGGAGAGAGAGAATGGACTTTGTCATGACAAAATTTTGCTCTCGGCTCACTCATGGTTGTTGTGCACTTTTCTTGTCAGTATTTTAATAAAGCATGAGATGAGAGAGGAAAGGATCTAATGCCCAGTGTGTGAGTTGACAAATATATGTCTTGCAGCACTCTATAGGACAGCTCACATGAAGCTTGAGTAAATTAACACTTAGAACATGAGAGTGCACGGAAGAGTGATTAAGAAGAATCGAAGGTTGCCATGCTAGCTTATTTAAATGATTAAGATTACATGTAATATTTTAAGGTGTTGTCGTGTATGTGACATATCAAAGCATGGCATGGATTGAATTGAAGAAAAGATGGCAGGTGGTTGGAACCATGATGGGGTTCAGCCGAACCCATCATGGGCCCCACCTGGTGTCAACTTAATTAGCAGGTTAAATACTTGATTATTGAATCTTAATTATTGATTGACAGAACAGGGGTTGGAGATAAATGCTAAGCAAATAAAGGAAGTAAACTTTAATTAAATGTTAGTGTACTTACCTTAATGGAAGAGTTGATCCCTCAAGTCCTTGGAGTAAGACCATCTCCTTGGGCTGGTGTAGAAATTTTCTTTGGAGGTGTTGTCGGTTGTACCACCTTTCTCTTCTATATTTGCTTGCTCTTTGCTCATGCTTGTGATTTGGGCTTCTTCAGGTCTTTCACAATAGCAAAGGCATGTATTTCCCATAGCATGATCAATGAGCATTGCTCAACCTTTGGTTGGAATTTGAATGTCTCCAGGGTCCCAATGATTGTGAATTGAATTTCTTCAGCTCCAACATCAATATGTGCATTAGCGGTGTTGAGGAACGGTCTCCCCAAGATGAGTGGAGTCTTCTCATCTACTTCCATGTCCAAGACCACAAAGTCCACGGGGACAAAGAATCCACGTATCTTGACAGAGATGTTTTCCGCTATCCCCGCCGGGTAACGGACTGATTGATCCGCCATCTGCAAACGTATTGATGTAGGGGATAAGATGGTATGATTGAGTTTGTCGAACACTACCTTTGGCATGACGCTGACGCTTGCTCCCAAGTCGCATAGTGCATGCACAAAGTATTGTGTCCCAATGGAGGAGTCAATGGTGGGACACCCAGGGTCCTTTTTCTTGGTTGGCAGTTGGTTCAATATGGCCGCGCTGCATTCCTCTGTCAATTTGACAATTTCCGTTGTGGGCAGCGGGCGCTTATTGTTGAGGATGTCTCTTAGGTACTTGGCGTAGGTTGGTACCTGCATTACGTCAAGTAATGGAATATTCACATAAAGATGAAGAATTATCTCAACGAATTTCCCGAATTGTTCGTCGGTGGTTTGCTTCCTTGTTCTTGGGAAAGGTAGCAGCACATTGGTGTCATAATATTCGTGTGGGGCTGTCTTTTCTTGGAACTTGGTGTTGTCATTAGGTGCTGGCAATTCTTCTTCTTCTTCTTCATCTTCCTTGTCTTTTCTTGTAGCCTTTCCTGCCATATTAGGATTTGGTGGATCGCGCGTGGACTTACCTCCCCTCGTGATCACCTCATTGATATTTGAAATATTGCAAGTATTTTTACGAGATGAAGTAGTAGCGACAAGATGAGCTAATTGAGGTTCTAGCATTTTATTAAAACTCATTTATTCTTTAACAGAAGAAGCGAGTGCATCCATCTTACAATTTAATGTTTCAAGGGTCTTGTCATTTTCTATCAACTTTTTATTCATATTTTCATTTATTTTAGCTTGATTCATAACAAGATCTTTTAATGATAATTGATTACCAAAATTTACCTTATTTTGAAACTTGGAGTTCGACGCCCATCTTCCTTGTTGAGGGTACTTTGAATTGTTGTTGATGACGTCTCTCTTCTCAGGATTTAAATTGGAATAAGATACACTATATACCTGATCCCATTGATGCTTGGAAGCAAAATGTTGAATGGCCTCATGGTCTTTCTCGAAATTAGCACGTTCTTCCAATCTTCTCAAGAGGAGATCTATCTTCTCAGATATTGCATCTACTTCATGGATGGTATGTGTGTTCTTCTTCTTGGATTGGAGTCGATCTTCATTCCACCCTTAATTTGTCACCATCTTTTCTATCAGATTCTTGGCTTGTGTGACATTGAGTGAAGTGAATGCTCCTCTAGCAGCGCCATCAAGGTGACTACGAGCTGTTGGAGTTAGCCCATGGTAGAAACCTTGAATCAGGAGCCATTCTTGGATTCTATGGTGAGGACATTCCCGAATGTATTCCTGGAGACGTTCCCATGCTTCGGGAATCGTCTCGTCCACTTGCTGTTTAAAGCCTGAGATCTTTCCTCGAAGAGCGGTGGTTTTGCCCATCGGGAAGAACTTCTTGAGGAATGCATTAGCACAGCTTGTCCAATTGCCAATGTCTTCGGAATGAGCATAGAACCATTGTTTTGCCTTTTTGATCAAGGAGAACGGAAAAAGGCGAAGACAGATGGCGTCCATCTTGACTCCTTTTATGGCAATCGTGCCACACAACTCCAGGAAATTCTGGAGATGTGCATTTGTATCCTCATGGGGCTTTCCGCTGAATGGGTTGGCTTGCACCATATTGATAAGAGAGGGCTTGAGCTCAAAAGTGGCATCCCCAAGCTAAACTGCGGACCGATGGCGACATTGTCGGCCGACGGTGCAGAATGCTCGAAGACGGTCTTTTGGGCCATAGCTTCCTTAGGTGACAGTGCTGAGCCTCCTTCCTTGAGTGGTTCCAATACCAAATCGGACCTCCGATCGGAGACTGAACGGTGTCGAGAATTCCTGATGGATGTCTCTAGATTTTCTATTGCTGTGGCCTGAAACTGACATTCACTCATGTATGCCTTGCTTCACGATAAAGAGAAGCAGAGGCAAGGGTAAGCCCTACTACAACTAATTGATACTAATTTGATGATAGGTTTCGGATTCGATCTTATTAAAATTTCTAGCTATGCTTTCCCTGGCAACGGCGCCAGAAATGCTTGTTGACACTTCTTAACGCAACCACCAGAGACAGGGTGTTAGGCTATCTCTGATAACGGCGCCAGAAGTGCCTGAGGTATTTCCTATGTCTATTGGATAATTCAGCAAGCGCATAGAATATACCGCTGTAACACTTCACCCGAGAGTATTCCAAGGTATCGTTATTTATTTTATCCCAAGGGAAAGCGATTGCTAGAAATGTTAATAGAAGGAGATCTTTAAATCTATCTTAACTTAGCACAATTAGTGGAGAGGGGGTAATCGAAGTATGGTAGGAAGGTGATGATTCAAAAATAACAAATGAAATACTAAAAGATAACTAGTGTAGTGCAGCTAGGTGGGAGGACAACGAGTGAGAAAGGTTCCTGTGATTCAAAATTTACTCCTGTGATCTATCCTATCAAATGGGCGAATTACACTAAGACTGCTACCTTACTTCCGGTGTGTAGGGGATAGGCGAGACAGTAGGGGATATAACCTCTACCCGAAGCGGCTATTCTCTTATGGGAGCCTACCTTTTAAGAACTTGCCTAAAACACGTGGAGGGATTCTAAGACTAGACAGGGCTGTCACCACCTGCTAGCACCCACAAACAATCCGTGCGACAAGTGGCATTCAAAGGCAAGATCTAGTCTAAGCACCATGCTTACACTAAGCCTTAGTACTCTAGCAGTGATCAAGACAACTAGAGCACCCTATGACAGGCGATGAACTACACACGTGAGCTGGTTATAGGATCACAATCTAATGCAAACCGACCAACTAATATGATAACTCACAACAATACTATTAAAGTAATGTACTAAGTAAAGACTCAGTAGAGTAAAGCAGGAATAATATATATTAAAGTAGATAAGTCTTACAGAAAGAGAAAGATACAAGAGCTATACCAGACTCTCCAGTAGATGACTCCGGAGGCCCCGAGCGCAGCTCGACTCAACTCTAACTCCCACACTAGACTACAACTACTACTAAAAGTGGAACTATACTACTTCTTCACTTGTATCTTGAATGAATCATGTCTTGAGAGGGTGGAGGCAGTCTCTATTTATAGGGGAGAGCAAGGGGGTGCCACGTCAGCGATCCGCGTGCTCCTTGCCTCTTCACCCTTGGGTGAACCGACTTGGAACCGCCTCAAGATGGACGGCCGTGGTAATTTCAGCACATGGGAAGCATGCAGAGAGGCGGTGGAGTGAGTCGGTGGCCAAAACCCACATAGGGGGGTTCGGCCAACCCCTATGATAGGTGGGGCCAAGCCAGGTGTGGGCCCCACCTGTCATAGGGTCTCCCCTGGTACTTGTTATCTCTTGATTGCTTCGTTTCACGCCTCAATCCGTGTGCCTTTGATCTCCACCGTTGAATGGAAGCACAAGTTGATCAGATGGATGAAATGACTTGGTTGGAGTGTCACACAGATTCTGCCACGTCACCAAAGCCAGTGGGCCTGATGGGCAGTTCGGCCGATCCATGGGTGGGCCCACTCTGAGCTCTGATCTCTTCCATGTGGTCCCTTGTGTCATGTATTGGAATGTGGTTGTCTGGTGCCTCCATATGTGGTTCGGCCGAACCACATATGTGAGCCCCAGCTGCTGCATTTTGTCCTGTTTTGATCTTCCCTGCATTCACAAGCTAAGAGTACAAGTGGAACTCATTATTGATAAAATATGCTCATGTTATGTTTATTCTCCCTTGGATCCGAGGCCTGTTGACGGTGTTTGAAAGTGGAAATTTATGGTATATCCACCGTCAACAATACCCGATCGCTTGAATCGATTGCATGAGTATGATGAAACATACGATTTCTATTTAACTGATTCAGAAATACATGAATAAAAACAAGTTACATTAAACAAATCCACGTTATATATTACCTTGCACGTCAGTACATGTTTCAATCTATCACGTTCATTAATTAGGATCGACCGGATCGTTACAGCTAACAACGTACGTGAATCATTCTTAACATGACCAACGCGTAGGACACCATACAAAGGAGATAGCTAATGATTATCTAGATCCGACAACCGGTAAACTTTGAATAATATCGTTCTAATCGGGCAGTGAATTGAATAAGAGCGGAAATCATAGTTCTCTCCTACCAAACACTTATACACCTATCGATCCTATCAACGGGAAGTGGACTACAGAGGAATCAACGCAGCTGTCACCTACATGAACTACCACTATCCGGCCAATCAGGGGACATTCACAAGTAATTATAGCCCAAACACCACGTCTACACTACAAACTACTACTTCAATCAAGGAGCTACCAAGATCAAAGCACTCAAATAGAGTTGTAAACTTAAGAACGAATAAGAACAAATGCTTACTTGAATCAGGATGTTGAATACAAAAGTACCTCGGAACGCAACTCTGGGCGAGGGAGCTGAATCTAGACGAATACAGCTACGAAGAAGCTCTGATAGGCCGGGACTCTTCCGAATCTCTACTCATCTGCTCTATCTCTCAAATCTCTCTCTTGATTGCTAGCCTAGATCTAGTGGATATCTATCTAATGCTTCAGGGTTTTCATCTCTTGATCTGGCTCTCCTCCAGGGGGTCTGACCCTCTATTTATAGTCCGGTGGGATGAACGTGTGCCGTTAGATCAAACCGACTTAACCAAGGGACCAGATGACTCCTCAAAGGCGGTGGTAGAAGACTCCAGAAGGCGGCGGGTGGAAACCCTAGGGGGGCGCCGGCCGGCCCTCCCTTGGGGCCGCCCGGTCCCACCTTGGCAGGTGCGGGTCTCCGGTTGCTTCGGGTACCTTCTACACTCTTTCAGGGTTCTCGTGGTGATGTTTCCTTCGCGGTCAAGTTTCGTGTCTTTTATGCACGAAACTTCACCAAAACTTGTGGAAATTATTAGTAATAACCATATTCTACTGGATATTCATGTTTAATGCAGGGATAATTGATAATAAAATTTAGACGATAACAATTGTCAATAACAGGCAATATACAAGCCTATAAAGTAAATGATGTTTTGACTCTTTGATCAATCGACCTAACCCGTCGCTTACGTCAAGGGGATCGACTGGATCGTTGCAGCCCATGATGTAAGCTAATAATTAGATCTCTTAATTAAAGATTTTAACACAACTCACTTTATTACTTGAGTGCGACCTGTATACAATCAAGATCTGAACTAACCGGCTGATGACAAACGGATCTACTCGCCTAAACATGATATTTAATTAATATTCATTTAAGCAAGACAGACACAAAGAATTTAAGCCGACAAGAAACATATCAAGATTGGACAGTTTGATGATGCTTAAAAGTAAATAAATAAACAATAATGATAAGCAGCATCGGTAACTTAATGAATTTAACTAAACGTGCCAATTTTAATTAGAGCCGACAACTAACCCTCAATTTAATTCAAGCATAGCTTAGATTAAATGAGGATCGATAACTACTCGAATCTATCTAGCAATGGGGTACGAGGGGAATCGTACAGGCCGTACATGATAAACACGAGCGTGACGATACTTACAGCAAGCTTGGCGTCCACCGGATGACACCCAACTCGTCGAAGGACTCGCCGGATCTACGTTACTCCTACTTGTAGGGTTTTTGGCCAGAGGCCGGAAAAAGAAACTGTTGTATTGATGTATGCGTGTTCTTTTACAATACGCTTGGGCTTATATTTATACCCAACAGCTAACGAGAAAATCTCAACTGAAGGAAAACCCTAGCTAAAATAAGGAAGACAATATGATTTCCTAATTCTAAGATAAATCGGAGCCCATCGTTCCCATTCATGTGGGCCCTCTTCTTGACTGCTCCACAGTTGGCGCGCCTGCATGCTTCCGCCTATACGTGCCAATTACCCGATTGCAACACACCTTGATGACGTTAGCACATATCCGACCTTATTCTCTCATTTGCTAGTAACATTCGATCCAGCCTTTTGATCTGCTAATCTGCACGCAACAGACCTCCTGAGCACTATCCAAATTCTATATTAGTGTAATACATGGGTTTTTCATTCCGCCGCCCTCGGAATTACAAAGCATCACAAAATTTCGCCAAAATTTTCGACCCTGATGTTGACGGTGGATAACGTCAACTTTTATTAGAACTTTAGACACCAAGGGATACATGAATACACACTAGTCTTGGGTTTTAACTGACAGTTTCCACGAGTTTTGCATGTTCTGTATTTTCCAGGGGCTATTCCAGAAAAGCGTAAAAGAGGGGTTAAAGAGCATAAAAGACATGAAACTTAACCGCCAAGAAAACATCATCACGAAGACCCTAGAAGGATCTAGAAGACACCCGAGCAAGCGGGGCCCCAGATCCCACAAAGTGGGGCTGGCCGGCCCTAGGGTGAGGTCGGCCGGCGCCCCCTGCTGAGTCTGGGCCCCACCTTCTGGAATGTTCCTCCCACGCTTCCTTGGCACCCAAGTAAAGCATCCATCCGTCAATCTAAAGTCGGTTTGATCCGACGGTGCATATAACATGAGACACAGATCGATGACATGGCGGTTCCTTGCCCCCTACTCCACCTCGGCCTATATAAGGACGCCCCAGGCCCCTCCAGAAGGCATTCTACACCCCGGTGCTTCATATTCTCTACATAAATTAGGGTTATGGTCCCTCTAGTTGATCTAGTTCTAGTTCATCTAGTTGTAGCAGTTAGGAGAGACTTGTTCATCTAGATTTAGTCTTGTTTAGAGATTAGAGAGATAGAGTAGGAGAGTAGAGATTCTGGAGGAGTTCCAGCCTGTCGGTGCTTCTTCCTGGCTGTATTCTTTTGGATTCAGCTTCCTCACCCGGAGCTGCGTTCTGAGGTACTTTTGTATTGAACCTCTAATTCAAGTAAACATTTGTTCTTATTCGTTCTTAAGTTTGCAACTCATATTGAGTGCTTTGATCTTGGTCATTACTTGATTGAAGTAGTATTTCATAATGTAGGCGTGGTGCCTAGGCTAGATTTACTTGTGAATGTCCCCTAATTGGCCAGATAGTGGTAGATCGCGTAGGTGACAGCTGCGTTGAGTCCTCTGTACTCCACTTCCCGTTGATAGGATCGATAGGTGTATAAGTGTCTGGTAGGAGGGAACTCTGATTTCGCCTCTTATTCATGTCACTGCCCAGTTAGAACGATATTATTCAAAGTTTACCGGTAGTTGGAACAAGATAATCATTACCTATTTTCTCTCACTTGATATTATTTAGCCTAATTGTAGGGTTAAGTTCATCGGCTTGGTCATTATCACGTACTGTTCCTTGTGGATACGATATTTAAAACCTCTAGGTGAAATGTGATAGCGGTATTATATCTGTGCGCCTACGGATAATCGGAATACAATCTTATTTAAGTAAAGTGCAGTTAATTTATACCAACAAGCATTTCTGGCGCCGTTGCCGGGGAACGGTTTGCTGATTTTGACTGAGTTTAGCTTAATCTTGTATTATCATTTTATCTTTTCTATTTTATCCCTACCTTTTCATCATTTTATGTTCATCCTTATGGATGCTTTAAATTCCACGTCTATCTATCTATTTGGCATGCGCAAAAGCTTCGGGTCACCAAAATCTGTAGAACCTATCATAACACCTGGCTATGAGCTGCGCCCATATCTAATTAATATGATTCGAGATAAACCCTTCTCGGGAAAAGGAAACGAAAACCCATACTTACACCTACGAGAATTCGAGCAGACCTGTGCATGCTTGCACATTGCTGGCTTGTTTGATAAGACCTTGAGATGGAAGCTTTTTCCGTTTTCTTTGACTGGAAGAGCTAAACGTTGGTATAATCGAGCCGTAGGAAGTATGCAAGGGGATTGGGAAACTTTATTCTCAAAATTTTGTTTATATTTCTTTCTCATCCATAGAGTAGTTAACCTTCGAAAAGAGATTCTAACTTTTAGGCAACTAGAACAAGAATCTCTTAGTACATCATGGGATCGTTTTAATGAACTTTGTTACAACTGGCCCTGACCTTGGTTTTCCAGACCCCGTACTTATTCAACATTTTTATTTGGGTCTTACCAAGAATTTTAGGGAATCCCTTGATTTATCCTCTGGAGGAGCCTTTCCTTATTTGCCTATAAGTAAAGCAAGAGCAATGATTAACAAGGTTGCTCAAGCGAATTCTGAACTACCCGAGGAAGGGAAGGAATCATCTCCCGAATTAGAAGAGGCAGTTTTGGTAGCTAAAACACAACCACTCCAATCCCAAAATTTAGCTGTCAATTCTAAATCATCGAAACCCCACTTTGATGATTTAGACTTCCAACTAACTAAGATGCTTATCAATCAATGTACATCAGATCTTCTCAGAAGAGCATCTTGGAAAAAATGTCGTCAATTTCCTTTCCCCCCTAAAAGACATTGGGAAGAATGCAAGGACGGCATGTCTAGTGAAGCCATAGAAAGAGAGCCAAGCCACATAGGAATCAATTCTATCTTCTCCCCTTCTATGCCCACATTAAATGTCTCATCTGAACCCATATCTAAACCCATCCTTGACCCTGATGATCCTTCTTATGCTCCCTCTCCTAAGTCTCATAATGACCCTAAGATCCCATTAAGACATCCCAAGAATAGGAGTCATGAGGATTTCTGAAATGACCAAGAAGAGCTACGACAATGGCAGGAATGCGTAGAACATACTAGAAACACATACGCTATTGCCAAAAAATAGATGGAAGAGGACGAAGCCTTAGTGCTAGCATCTAAACTTGGTCTAGATTCAAATGGTGACTTAAATTAATTTCTGTAGTAAACATAACTCATCCAAGTTTAGAGAAAGTCTTAGACGAGACCAAACTTAGAGAAACCAGTCCATGGGAAATCCTAGAAAATGAAATATCCAATGAATGTCATAGGCATGAAATAATAGAGACAAACTTGTTGCCTATAGACATCCATGAAGAAACACCCTTGGAGTTTGAAAAGGGAGATCATATCGATGAGCATGGGAATTATTTCATTAACACCTCATCGAATCCATGCTCATATGAGAAATCTCCTGGATCAATTGGTCTCTCTAACATTATCACACATGAGATCTTCAACCCCCTCATTCTACTTATTCATAAATTTTTTGAAAGGGTCGTTGCAGATGCGTATGTTTATCATAAATATTGTAGATCTCGTTGTAATCTCGAGATAGGTGCACAAAGACTGGTGTTCTAGAGGAAACCACCCCATGAACTTAAAGTACAATAATTAGAAGGTTTTTCAAGAATAACTTTGTGTCCTAAAATAACCACTCTTGAAAAATATGAATTGAGCTTGCACCTTTAATTTTACTATAATGCCCTTATGAATTGAGCATAGAATTATAATTATGAAAACAGTCCTTTGGGTATTTTTGTCACAAACCATTTCAGGTTTGAAGTAGAAGAGTAACAACGCAAGGTATGTGCAACCAATCATCATGCAATATTGAATTATATCCATCCAAGTTTAACTTTTATTTGCAAAATTCAATCTTGGGGGAATGGGCTCAATTAGAAAATCTTATGTTGCTAGTATTAGTTGTCTCTACCTTTCTAATCCATGTTCAATTGTTCGCCTTTTCGTCTCTAAATGAATAAATCTCTATAAGTGCTTTCATGTCACCTTTGTTTGCCATAGTAAGATTTGTTTTGGAAGTACTGCAAATACTTTCATTGTCATTTAAATTGAGCGTGGTGCTCAGGTTAAAAACGCCTTCCTTAATTAAAACTAGACATGGAGTTTGGTTTGGTTATTGAACTAGAAATTGCTGTAGTAGACATTGGATATTTTGTTGGACTAACCCCTGCAGGAAACTTTCAAAATTAATCTGGGTAAGTCATGAGGTGAATTCGAATCAGAGATGACATAGGGCTTCAATAACTTTGCAGAGGAAGACACAGCTCATTCATCATGAATGGAAGAACTGTGAGTATTAATGATTCATTCACTTTATCTTCTGCTGCAAGTTACTTGAACTCAAGCCATGCCTGTATAGAACATGATCTATGCTAACATAATATCAATCCTATCTTCTTAATAGCATAGATAGAACATGATAAAATTAGGGACAAACAACTTATGTTCCAAAATTTTACATTCCTTCGGGTATGTGTTGTCCACTAATCTGTTGTAGGCATAGTAATGAATGGACTGACAAGGTGTTATAAGATCAAAGAAGCAAAAGATGGCAAAGAGGATAAGCAACAAAGGAGACAAGATTCTCATGAACAGTTCAAGATGCAAGAGAAGGAAAGGACCACCAGTCATCTACCCTTCATTACTTAGTGCCATCACGCTCCAATAATGAAGGCAATATCTTAAGGTAAGCTGTCACTATTTTCCTCTTGATCTTGGTATGCACATAAATGAAGATGCAAACATGTTAGAGTTACAGCTTTAATTGATTAACCTAATTAACTCAACATGCTTTGTCCTTTAAGATTGTTCATGGCGCCATTCTTTTGATCTCAGTCTTAACCAAATGTGCTAAAACATTATATTCTAT
Source organism: Eremochloa ophiuroides (assembly GCA_038502445.1). Lineage (NCBI taxonomy): Eukaryota > Viridiplantae > Streptophyta > Magnoliopsida > Poales > Poaceae > Eremochloa > Eremochloa ophiuroides. The sequence continues at coordinate 66,857,836 of JAHLJS010000005.1, forward strand.
CTTTGGAAGATGATAGTCATACTCATGTGAAAATTTATATATTATGTAGAGATAGACAACCCTTCCACTGGTTAACCAATTTAAATCTTTTCTGCCATATGAACTTAAATGCAACATAAATGCTTCATCTTCTGATCTTACCACTTCTGTCATAAGTAAACAAATTATGCAACACCAATTTCGTATTGTTCCATGTGCCTAAGGATAGAGAAAATACAAAAATAGATTTGGTTCTATTGGTGTTTTTTCACCAGCAGAGCCCATGCACTTGATCTCTACCTTGGTTTTGCAAGTAGGACAACACTTCGAGCAAAGTTTGTTAATTCCCAAAATTCCACAAGTGGAAGTTCTGTGAACATGCACACTGAGCAAGATGCTGCCAGATCCAACTATTATTGCTCTACTCCAACCTGCTGGCCAAACAAAGGATAAACGTGACATCATCATCACAAGGGGTGCAACCATCAAGACCTCCATCTCTAAGATAGAGAGATACACAAGAGTAGAAGAAAAAGTCCTGTCGGTAGACTTTAATTCCCGCACCTTTGCCATAAGGTAATATGGTAGTTATCTAATTAATTAGTATTCATAATTTACATTAGTAATTTTACTTTAGCATATTCATCTTTACGCATATCAAAAGAAAAAGAAAAATCTTTATTGTCTTATTTACTGCATCACAAAATATTAAAGCCCCACATGAATGTACTTATGTTACCCTGTAGGAGTATTTACTGTGGTGGCATAAAAAAATGATAATAGCATCTGTATTTACTTTCTTGCATTATGAAAATCCTAATCCCCATGAGAATAAATATTCTCCATGGTGGCATAAAAATGAAATATACATCATGCATACATATTTACTTTTCTGCATAAGAAAATCAGAAAATCCTAAAAAGAATCCTGCTAGAATCTATCAATTGAAATCAACTCAAAAGAATAATCAATTACTTATTGGCTGACTGCTAACCCCTTATCACATTCGAGCCTCGAATTTTGGTTTTCTTGTTGGAGTATAATTATGTAGGATAACACTATGTGTGAGAAGTGAGTTCATCAGTGAAGCCCACTAGGACTACTGCTGACAAGCTTGCTCTAAAGACCATCAACACCAAGTATTGCAAACACCTAGCTTAGGGGAGGAGCATCCCCTAGTTATCAGGTAACTATACCTATGCGATTATCGAGTCTGTTTTATAAAGTCATAAAATACCAAAAATATGTGAGCACATGAAGGTTCACAATAGTATCATAAGAATATCTAAAAATACCAAAAATATGTGGGCACATGAAGGTCCACACTTTTTAGAAAAAACCAAAAATATGTGGGCACATGAAGGTCCACACTCTTAGAGAAGTTTCCTAATTGGGAACTTTTGCTGGAAATATAAAATCAATCACTTACCATGGAGTGGTACTAAACCTAACCCCTCTCCATGTGATTTGGTATTTTTGTTGGCAATTGGGTTTCACAGGAAAATACAAGATCAAAGAGCTAGTTAACCCGACGCCCTTACGCTACCGATACACCTGCTCCCAGAAAGATCACTCAATTTACAACATCAAAGACCCTATCAAACATCAAGCTTGGGGGAGGGCACCCTCCATTTAAAATCCAGCTAAGTATAAGTTTCCCACCTTATTATTATTGTACCATATCGCTTTTTCGTGTGAGTTAGCTAGTAAGATAAAATTTGAAAACCAAATAAATACTTAGGTATATATTAGAGTGGTCTTAGAGTGTGTCTACAGTCTGTCTAGTTAAGTTTAGAGTCAAATAAAAACTGGAGAATATTCAAATTTTATCTTGGAGATGATGAATAGTTGCTCTGCCATAATTCCTTTCAAGTGCCTAGTTTTCAACCTCAAATTCTCCCGAGTTTTGGATACTACTTTTGACTTAAGAATTTACTCTGAACCTGAAACTTGTGGAGGCATATGCTTGAGCTAAGTCTAGGTGACTGATTGATATGATGCATGAAGGTCTGAACTACTATTTATCTTATTCCTAACAATACTAAGTTCTGGAGATTTATTTAAAATTTAAAATCTTACATGATGAGCTCTTATATGACAAAGTGTAAATTCCTACCAAAGCCATATATGATATATTTAGAGATAGAAAAACCTTTGCACATTTATGCTGCTTGCTTTGCATTAAGTTCAGTCAACCTTTGTTGTATACCTTATGAGAGTCTTGTCATGCTTTTAAAATCAAGATCACTTACACAATCCACCCACATATGCATTACTCCTACTCTGGAAGTAAGCGTAATCATTTTCCACTTCCAACTAAATCCACCTTAAAAATATTTTTCTCCTACACTGGGAGTAAACACCCAAAAATATACCCTATAGACAGCCCCTGTTTAATTGCTCTAAGTTCTTATCATTATCTTTCTAATTATTTATATTCAAAGGACGCATGTGGCTATGCAAAAGTATTGAAAAAAAGAGAGAAAAGGGAGTAAAAGATGGACAAGTGTCCCAACAATTAAAATAATGGGTACTTAGGTGCCCGCCTCCCTATGAAAAAAAAAGAGAGAGAGAAGGAAAAGAACAAAAGAAAATAAAGATAGCCCATGTTTTCCCGCAAAAGTTCTAAGTTCCAAGAGAGAGATCTATTTTTAAAGAACAAAAGTAGAATTAGGATTAGACACCTTATATACACATATCCACCATATTCCATACACATGCACATCTTGGTTTGATTGTATGACTTGACTCTCTGTGGATCTATTGTTTGATTTTACAATATATGAATTGCAAGTATGCTCATCCTTGTTATTGCCACTCCTATAAGCTTCACTATAATCCTTAGTTGTAGGAAGGCATAACATCATTAATGCCTTAAGTGAGATCCATAAATACCACATATACTAAGAGACTTGAGGGTGTCATACAATTAAGCTCTGAGTTTTATTTCGAAAACTTGCAAAACTCCGGAATATTGGTACTGTGAAGAATTTGAGACATAGTGCTTGACTTGATTGTTCTATCTTTTGATTGCTCAAGACTTATGCGAAAGCTGTAAAACCCTGTAGTTAAAGGTAAAATGGGTAAGTTTGAAAATTAGAGCAGTTTTGTCTAATCCGGAGGAGAATTTTTGTTTGAAAGTATGTGTACTTGGAAGGCATAAAGCATTGTAGCAACTCCTGATCCAAGTTTATTAGCAATTAGGCTTAGTTTGTTTACCAAGGGACTGGCAAACAGGTAAACTTGGGGGTGTTGTTGACGGTGGATAACGTCAACTTTTATTAGAACTTTAGACACCAAGGGATACATGAATACACACTAGTCTAAGTTTTAACTGACAGTTTCCACGAGTTTTGCATGTTCTGTATTTTTCAGGGGTTATTCCATAAAAGCGTAAAAGAGCGGTTAAAGAGCATAAAAGACATGAAACTTAACCGCCACGAAAACATCATCACGAAGACCCTGAAAGGATCTAGAAGACACCCGAGCAAGCGGGGCCACGGATCCCACAAAGTGGGGCCGGTCGGCCCTAGGGTGGGGCCGGCCGGCGCCACCAGCTGAGTCTGGGCCCCACCTTCTGAATGTTCCTCCCACGCTTCCTTGGCACCCAAGTAAAGCATCCCTCCGTCAATCTAAAGCCGGTTTGATCCGACGTTGCATATAACATGAGACACGGATCGATGACATGGCGGTTCCTTGCCCCCTACTCCACCTCGGCCTATATAAGGACGCCCCAGGCCCCCTTCAGAAGGCATTCTACACCCCGGTGCTTCATATTCTCTACATAAATTAGGATTAGGGTCCCTCTATTTGATCTAGTTCTAGTTCATCTAGTTCTATTTCATCTAGTTGTAGCAGTTAGGAGAGACTAGTTCATCTAGATTTAGTCTGGTTTAGAGATTAGAGAGATATAGTAGGAGAGTAGAGATTCTGGAGGAGTTCTGGCCTGTCGGTGCTTCTTCGTGGCCGTATTCTTCTGGATTCAGCTTTCTTACCCGGAGCTGCGTTCTGAGGTACTTTGGTATTCAACTTCTAATTCAAGTAAGCATTTGTTCTTATTCGTTCTTAAGTTTGCAACTCATATTTAGTGCTTTGATCTTGGTCGTTACTTGATTGAAGTAGTATTTTGTAGTATAGGCGTGGTGCCTAGGCTAGGTTTACTTGTGAATGTCCCCTAACTCGGCAAACCTGTTTTTCATTATTTTTTTAATTTTATGGTTTTAAATCTTTCAAATTCAAAAACATGAGAAGATAAACTCGAATGAAAAAATTCAACTACAAAATTTCATAACTTTTCGAGGTTTACAAAGTATGTTTCGGGTTTTTTTTCCATCCGAGACTGTTTGAAAAAAATCAAATTTGGCATTTTAGATCTCTCTTGTTGTTTCACGAAACTTAGAGAGAGATATTCGGGTTTTCGACATTCGACATCACAACTTGCTCGAAACCTTCTTATTTTTTTACCACAGCCTCCACATGTGACAACATGATGCTTCGACAAGTTTCATGATTTTCGGACTTTGTTTGGATTTTATATAATTTAAAATCACTTTTCTCACAGGTACCTCGGCATGTTATGTAAACGAGATGCTCGAGATTTCATGTCAGCTCATCGATACGATCTCAACAAACGCTAAATATCATGAGTAGCAATTTTTGGATGACACAATTTCATTATTCCATGTACCTGCAGTTCAAATTTGAAATATTTTGAAATCTTCTCCGAAACGAAATAAATTAATTAAATATACCAAAAAAAAGTCAAAATTGCCTCAAATTTTAAAATAGAGTTTTACATACTCTCACAAGGCTCCAAAAAAAATTTAGACCAAAAATTAAAAAAATTGCCGAGTACCAAGCTAGAGCACTCGGCAAAATTTTCTTTGCCGAGTGCCCGTCCCAGGGGGCACTAGGCAAAATTTGTTTTAAAAAAAAACTTTGCCAAGCGCCTCGCCAATTGCACTCGGCAAAATTTGTTTTAAAAAAAATTAAAAAAACTTTGCTGAGCGCCTAGCCAATTGCACACGGTAAAATTTGTTTTAAAAAATAAAAAAATTTGCCGAGTGCCTAACTTGTGGCACTTGGCAAAATATGTTTTTCAAAAAAAATTTGCCGACCGTCTAGCCAATTGCACTTGGCAAAATTTGTTTTCAAAAAAAAAAAAAAACTGCCGAGTGCCTAACTGATGGCACTCGGCAAAATATGTTTTTTTAAAAAAAAACTTTGCCGAGCGTCTAGCCAATTGCACTCGGCAAAATTTGTTTTAAGAAAATAAAAAAATTTGCCGAGTGTCCAACTTGTGGCATTGGGCAAAATATGTTGCCAAGTGCCCATGTGCAATATGTTGCCGAGGCCAACTTTGCTGTGTGCAATATTTTGTCGAGTGCCCGGCACTCGGCAAAGCCAACATTGCCGAGTGCAATATTTTGCCGAATGCGGCACTCGGCAAAATACGGTTTTGCCGAGTGCCCCGAAATTTTGCACTCGGTAAAGTCTCAGACAATTGGTAAAGTCCAGTTTTCTGGTAGTGTCAGCCATCTTTTCTTATATAAAATGACCTAAAGCCCTCCAAACAACAATTTAAAATAACTTCTAAACTACTCACTTCCGCCATATTAAAAATAACCATTAAATCTACATCTAATGATGTACACCATTCACAATCTACCTATATTGATGTTAACACAGGAAAAAATAGTTAAAGATATCCACTCACAATATGTGTCACCATTCACCATAGCATATGCAAGATCTAAGGAATAGATGATCATCTAATTTATCATGTTAAACACATAACTCAGGCCACAGTTCCACCCAAGGTCGTGTTTTTATGTTATCATATTGACCTCAATTCACACGTGGAGTGGATTGGAGTGGAATTCAATATGAATCGATGCGAAATATGTTTCTAAAAAAATATATTTTTTAAAACAAATCTTGCCAATTGCACTCGGCAAAATTTGTTTTAAAAAAATAAAAAATGTGCCGAGTGTCTGTTGACACCTGTTATCATCCAAATTTTATTATCAACTATCCCTGCATTAAACATCAATATTCAGTAGAATATGGTTATTACTGACAGATTCCACGAGTTTTGGTGAATTGTCTATTTTCCAGAGGACTTTCCAGAAAAGCTTAAAAGAAGGATTAAAGAGCATAATTACCATGAAACTTAACCGCCAAGGAAACATCTTCACGAGAACGCTGGAAGCATCTGGAACACACCCGAAGCACCGGAGCCCGAAACCCCACAGGGTGGGGCCGGCCGGCGCCCCCCTAGGTTTTCCCCCGTGCCGCCTTCTGGAGTCTTCTGCTACCGCCTATTAGAAGTCATCTGGGCCCTTGTTTCAAGTCGGTTTGATCCTACGGCATACGTGCATCCCACCGGCCTATAAATAGAGAGGCATACCCCCCTGGAGGAGAGCCAGATCAAGAGATGAAGACCCTGAAGCATTAGATAGATATCCACTAGATCTAGGCTAGCAATCAAGAGAGAGATTAGAGAGATAGAGTAGATGAGTAGAGATTCGGAGGAGTCCCGACCTGTCGGAGCTTCTTCGTAGCTGTGTTCGTCTGGATTCAGCTCCCTCGCCCGGAGTTGCGTTCTGAGGTACTTTTGTATTCAACATCCTCATTCAAGTAAGCATTTGTTCTTATTCGTTCTTAAGTTTACAACTCTATTTGAGTGCTTTGATCTTGGTAGCTCCTTGGTTGAAGTAGTAGTTTGTAGTGTAGACGTGGTGTCTGGGCTATAATTACTTGTGAATGTCCCCTGATTGGCCAGATAGTGGTAGATCGTGTAGGTGACAGTTACGTTGAGTACTCTGTAGTCCACTTCCCGTTGATAGGATCGATAGGTGTATAAGTGTCTGGTAGGAGGGAACTCTGATTTCGCCTCTTATTCATGTCACTGCCCAATTAGAACGATTTTATTCAAAGTTTACCGGTTGTCGGATCTAGATAATCATTTGTTATCTCCTCATTCTTGATATTCTCTGGATTGATTGTATTATCGGGTTAAGAGCCAATAGACTTCGTCAGTATCACCTATTATTCCTTTGGGTTCGATATTAAAACCGGGATTGTCTGGTGAAGTGCTACATCGGTTGTTTTATCTGTGCGCTCGCGGATACCTTGATATTATTAATATTATTTAGAGTGCAGTTAATTTATACCAACCAGCATTTCTGGCGCCATTGTCGGGGAACAGTTTGCTGATTTTGACTTAGTCTATCTTAATCTTATATTATACTTTTATCTTTTATCTTTTACCTTTCAAAGTATGGAACCCATGTCCCAACTTTTATATCAATATGGAGCACCATCGGGATCGTATCTCCAGCCAAAAGAATCATCTTTAGCTATCACATCATCTGGCTATGAGTTACGTCTGGATTAATTAAGTTAGTTCAGGATCATATTTTTTCTGGTACTTCTAGCGAAAACCCCTATTCACATTTAGCCAATTTTGAGCAGACATGTTCATGTTTGCACATTAAAGGCATGGCAGATGAAACTTTAAGGTGGAAATTCTTTCCGTTTTCATTAACGGGAAAAGCAAAGAAATAGTATAATCGCCATGTTGGGAGTAGCCAAGGAGATTGGGAAGTATTGCGTGCTAATTTTTGTCTTAAATTTTTCCCCATCGAAAAGGTCGCTAAACTTCGTTTTGAAATTATTGGATTTAAACAATTAGATAACGAATCATTAGGCAAGGCTTGGGAACGCTTTGATGGATTTATAAATTCTAGACCTAATCTTGCTTTGTCAGAACCAATACTTTTGCAACATTTCTTTTTAAGCCTTGATGATAAAAATAAAGGATACCTTAATTTGGCCGCAGGAGGAGCATTTATGCATATTACTGCTTCACATGATAAAACTATTCTTACTAATATCTTAATTGATCTTCCTGAAGAAAAAGAAAAATTATTAGAAGATGAATTTTTGTCGTTTGATTCTAAACTTTTGTCTGATTCATATCAACCTTTACATGAACTATCTTATGAGAAGGAGGTAATTCCTATTTCTGATTTTATGCTTGAATTTGAGGATGAACTTTTTGATGATTACGGAAACACCTCATGCTATCATAAAATTATAAAACCACAAGAGTCTATGAATTTTAAAAGTTTTAATGTTTCATATCCTGCTTATTTAAAATTTCTTAGAGAGATAACTAGAGAATTAATTTTTGTTATGAGTAATGAGTGGTTGATAGAATCTGAGCTTTCAAATGATATAATTCGTTTAAATTCTCCTGCCATTACTATTAAATGTCAAATTGATGCATATCGTTTTGATGCCTTTTATAATCCAATAGTAGGTGTCAATATTTTGTCTCTTACATTTGCTGAAAAATTCTTGAAAGATATGCCATTAATTCCTACAAATAAATTATTGAAAAATCGTTCAGGACATATTATTCCTAGTTCAGGTATTTTATGTTCTCTTCCTATTGTGATTAAAGAATTCCGAATTTTGCTGAATTTCTATATCTTTGATGTTTGGGATTTTGATGTAATGATTGGGTTACCGATAGGAAAACTTTTGCGAGAAGGTTGTGCGGGCAATATAGAAATTAAACTTGGGAAGGGATTTAATCTCTCAGTGCCTATAACTCATGCCTTAAAAGCTAAGGCAGAGCCACCTCCTGAGTTAGATCCGATAGAAGAAATTAAGTCTGTGTCATTTGAGGAATTTATTGAACTTAATTTAGAGGAAGAGGATCCGATTGATCCTAAACCTCTGGATGAATTACTAGAGCTACCTAAGCCTTCTATTGAGCTTAAACAACTACCTTCTGGTCTTAAGTATGTTTTTCTGAATAATGATCAAAATTCTCCTGTGATTGTTAGTGATAAACTTTCTGATGAAGAGTCTTTTAAATTAATAACTATCTTAGAAAAACATCGTGCTGCTTTTGGTTATTCGCTCCAAGACCTTAAAGGGATTAGTCCTGTTTTATGCACCCATCGTATTCCAACCAATCCAGAGATTACACCTTCTAAAGAGCCCCAACGTAGACTTCAAAATGCGATGAGGGAGGTTGTTAAGAAAGAGATCTTGAAACTTTTGCATGCTAGAATTATTTATTCTGTTCCGCATAGTGAGTGGGTAAGCCCTGTTCAAGTTGTACCTAAAAACGATGGTATGACCGTAGTTAAAAAAGATAAAAATAAATTGATACCCCAGAGAACTGTTACAGGATGGCGAATGTGTATAGATTATAGAAAACTCAATAAAGCAACCAAGAAAGATCATTTTCCGCTCCCCTTCATTGATGAGATGTTAGAGCGTTTGGCAAATAATTTTTTTCTTTTGTTTCCTTGATGGTTATTATGGATATCACCAAATACCGATCCACCCTGATGATCAAAGCAAAATCACTTTTACATGTCCTTATGGAACTTATTCTTATCGTAGAATGTCTTTTGGATTATGTAATGTACCTGCTTCTTTTCAAAGATGTATGATGTCTATATTTTCTGAAATGATAGAAGAAATCATGAAAGTTTTTATGGATGATTTTTCAGTTTATGAAAAAACTTTTGATGATTGTCTATAAAATCTAGATAAGGTTTTGCAGAAATGTGAAGAAAAACACTTAGTCCTTAATTGGGAAAAATGTCATTTTATGGTTAGAGAAGGAATAGTGCTAGAACATTTGGTGTCTAAAAGAGATATAGAGGTAGATAAGGCAAAAATTAAAGTAATTAAACAACTACCTCCACCTGTTAATATAAAAGAAATCCGAAATTTTCTTCGTCACTGTGGTTTTTATCACAGATTCATAAAAGATTTTTCACATATTGCTATACCACTGACTAACTTGCTAGCTAAGGATGTTCCTTTTGAATTTGATGATGCATGTATAAAATCTTTTAATATTCTTAAAGAAGCACTTACATCAGCACCAATCATTCAACCCCCTGATTGGTCTTTACCTTTTGAAATTATTTGTAATGCTAGTGATTATGCTGTAGGGGCAGTATTAGCACAAACAAAAGATAAGAAGCATCATGCAATTGCTTATGCTAGTAAAACTATGACAGGAGCACAATTAAATTATGCAACAACTGAAAAAGAACTCCTGGCTGTTGTTTTTGCTATTGATAAATTTAGATCTTACTTAGTAGGAGCAAAAGTAATTGTTTATTCTGATCATGCTGCTTTAAAATATTTGCTCACTAAGAAAAATGCTAAACCTCGTTTGATAAGATGGATTTTGTTACTCCAAGAATTTGACTTAGAAATTAAAGATAGGAGAGGAATAGAAAATCCAGTTGCTGATCACTTGTCTAGAATACACTTTGAGAAACCTCAGGAATTGCCTATTAATGACTCATTGAGACATGACATGTTGTTTAAAGTGACCAAGTCAGACCCTTGGTACGCGAATATTGTCAACTTTATGGATGCAGGTTATGTACCACCCGGGGAAAATAAAAAGAAGCTTATTTATGAAAGTCATCTCCACATATGGGATCCACCATACCTTTTCAGAATTTGTTCAGATGGATTACTTAGAAGATGTGTACCAATAGAAGAGGGCATGCAGATCATTCAAAAATGCCATGCATCACCATATGGAGGTCATTATGGAGCATTCCGCACTCATGCTAAAATTTGGCAGAGTGGGTTCTTTTGGCCAACTATGTATGAAGACACCAAAGATTTTGGCCGGAGATGTGGATCATGTCAGAGGCACGGGAATATCAATGCAAGAGATGCTATGCCACTCACCAACAATCTCCAGATTGAGCTCTTTGATGTCTGGGGAATTGATTACATGGGACCATTTGTGAAATCAAGAAATTGTGAATACATTCTGGTGGCAGTTGACTATGTATCCAAGTGGGTAGAAGTTATGCCGTGCATGAATGCTGATTCCAAACATTCAAAGAAAATGTTCGAAGATATTATATTTCCAAGGTTTGGGACACCAAGGATGGTCATTAGTGACGGAGGAACACACTTCACTGATAAAAAGTTTCACCGATACTTGCAAGCTCACGGCATCCGTCACAATATAGCTACTCCATACCATCCTCAGACAAGTGGCCAGGCAGAAACATCAAACAAACAGATCAAGAATATTCTAAAGAAAACAGTAAATGAAATGGGTACTGCATGGAAGGACCGATTACCCGAAGCACTTTGGGCATATCGGACAGCATACAAGACACCTTTGGATATGTCACCTTACCAGCTAGTATATGGTAAGACCTTTCATTTACCAGTGGAATTAGAGCATAAAGCTCACTGGGCTATTAAGAGATGGAATATGAACTTTGAAGCCGCTGGAGAAAAGATAAAAATGCAATTATCAGAATTAGAAGAATAGAGAGAAAAGGCTTATCACAATTCAAAGATCTATAAAGAAAGAACAAAAAGATGGCATGACAAGAAGATCAAGAAGAAGGAGTTTGCACCAGGAGATAAGGTATTACTTTTTAATTCCAGGTTTAAATTATTCGGGCTTGAAAAACTAAGAAGCAAATGGGAAGGACCGTTTACGGTTGTGAATGCATCACCACATAGAGCGGTAACTCTACAATCACACGAAGGTACGTTATTCAAGGTAAATGGTCACCGACTTAAATTATTTTTAGAACCATTTAATTTAGAAGTTGTTGATGGGCTGGACTTTATACAATTACCTACTTTTTAGTCCCGTCATTATTCGTTACGAAAAATTATCGCGCATCGCAACTAACAGGAAGTAGGAAGAGTCTAGAGGCTTCACGAGCTCGGCCAACCAGGAAAGACACCTGGTGGGGCCGGCCGACGCCCTAGTGGGGCCGAGCGGCGCCCCCTGTCCCCTCTCGTCCCGACCCAAGTTCCCTTTTCTTTCTCTATCTTTCCTAAATATAATCCCATAGATTCCCGATGCGTACGGATAATCTTTCGTACGAATCCTGTAAAACCTAGATTTGATCTTATCCTGTCTGCTGAAAACCATATAAATACGTACCTATACCACCCTTGAATGTCATCCCATCATCATTGCCTTCTTCTCCTCCAAAGCAACTCTCTAGTTTAGATCTAGTAGCAATGGCAAGCAAAGCAGTCGTCGGCGTTGACTCCGGCAAGCTCCAAGGCGACGAATTAAAGGCCATCATCCTCGCGCAGCCGAAGCCCCTTGCCATCGTGCCCCCGAAGCACCTCGCCGTCGTGCCACCGAAGCATCTTGATACGGTGCCCCAGCAATTCAAGCAAGTCTACTACACGCATGCTCAGTCTACTCTGCCATCGCCACCTGAGAGACTACTGCTAGAAGACGGTACCATGGGGAAGCAGATCGCTATTCCCTGAGGCACCCCACTTCTTCCACGTAGAGATAATGAGTGACTCCTGTCGGTCAAGACCGACAAGAACGGAACGCTGGTATGTGCGAAGTACACCACTGCTCGCCCTGCCATCCAAGGAGTTCGTGCACGTCCAGACCAAGTCCGCTACACCGAGTTCATACCACCTCCGCCCAAGAGACAGCGGGCTACATCTACATCAGCACTAGAGAAAGTCTCTAGACAGCCCCAGCTCTCTCTACGCATCCTTAATGAGAAGATGGAAGCTCTCTCTAACACCGTTAGGGGTATAGAGAGGAATGAAGACTTAAGGAGCAAAATTATGAGCGACATAACTAAGCAGATAGAAGTCAATGTCAAGTTAATTCGCAGTCTCAAGCGCGAAAAAGATCAGCTGAAAGAAGAGATTGGTGAGCTGAAGGAAGAAATTAGGAAGCTCACGAAGAAAGGGCAGCCTTAAGTTGCCCTCATTATCTATGTAATACGGCACAAGTGTGTTAAGTTTGATTATATTATCGAGTGTGCTAGGTTTGATTTATAATATTAAGTGTGTTAGGTAAGCCCATGGAGCTAGGGCAGTCGTTAGCTCAGTCAGTTATCAGAGTTATCTAGTATTATTAATGAATAAAGTGCCTTATTCCTTTTATCAATATTAATGTTTTAGTTTACTCTACTCTCTATATTTTTGGTATGCATATTGTATCCACACGTTGTGCAGAAAAGTATGCAAGAAAATAAGTGTGGGGGAGGCACATCGCGACTATGGAAATCAATTCGCTCGGGAAAATCACGTAATTCGAAAGATAATCGAACCAGGACCTCGCACACCGAAGTAGACCTCGCAGGGCCACAGAGGCGCGACGCCCGGCGTCCTACCTGGGCCGGCCGGGCCCCCTCTGCACCCTCTGCATCCCTTCCTCGGTCATGGTCAGGTTTGATCCCCATATAATTTAATTGCATATGTTTCGATTTCCATTTCAATCCGAATTAAAAGTTCACATGCTAAATTACTTTTAAAAGAGAAGAAGAGATTGTTTAATTCATAGCTTAAGAATAAATTATATAACATTTTTCTAGGAATTATGTTACTATTAGAAACTATTTATAGGGACCCCATGATTGTTTAAGTCATTGTGAAACATGATATAGTTGAATCATGAGAACTCAATCCCTGATATTTTGTCTTTGGATATTTTATTTCAAAAATTTAAATGATTAGTTATACCTCTCCTTTGTGATAAAAATATTGTCCTACCAGAGCCATATATAGGATAGAAGCCTGCTACATATAATACTTGTCTTTGTATTGAGTTTGGTCAATCTTTGTAACCCTTTAAAGAAATTTGTCATATTTTCGAATCAAGTGCTAATTCGACATAAGCATTACTCTAATCCGGAGTAATAGCGATTCATTCTATTAAAAATGTTTCTCTCCTACAATGGGAGAAAGCACCAAAAAATAATTATATAGCATAGTTACCAAATAATTGCTCCATGTTTTGTTAAAGTCTCTCAACTACTAAATTCAAAAGAGGTATGAGCTATGCAAAAGAATAAGAGAGTATAAAAAAATGGACAAGTGTCCAGAGAAATTAAAACAATGAGTACTTAGATGCTCGCCTTCCTTGAAAAAAAAGAGAGAGAGAAGATAGCTCATACTCTCTGAATAAGCTCAAATTATATAAAAGAGAGATTTGTTTTCTAAAGGAGCAAGATAGAATTAGGTTCCACCATATTCCACCAAATAAAGCTTGATTCGATTATATGCCTCATTTCTCTATGGATTCGTTGTTTGACTTTACAACAAATACAATGCAAGTATGTTTTCACATTTTACCTACCTGAGATCCACATAAGCTTTTTAGAAGTAGGATAAAGAAGGCAATTTCATTAATGCCTTGGTAAGGATAAAAAATATCAAATATATCAATGATTCGAGAGTACCACAAAAGGAGAAGGTAAAGCTAAGTTTATTTACAAAATTACATACCCTCCAATTGACTTAACTAAAAGAAGAGAGTGATCTGTTTTCAAGCTATTCTGTTCTTCAACTACTCAAAGATTCATGGTAGACACTTTGAATTCCATAGTACATGCATGACTAGACTGGTTTTATATAATGTACTCTCAAGTAATGTTTTAAATGCTTCATTCTCTCTAAGAATCTTACATCTTAAAACCAACCTTTTTCTCGGGACGAGCAAAAGCTTAAACGTGGGGGTAATTGTTGACACCTGTTATCACCCAAATTTTATTATCAATTATCCCTGCATTAAACATGAATATCCAGTAGAATAGGGTTATTACTAACAAATTCCACGAGTTTTGGTGAATTGTCTATTTTCCAGGGGACTTTCTAGAAAAGCTTAAAAGAAGGATTAAAGAGCATAATTACCACGAAACTTAACCGCCAAGGAAACATCTTCACGAGAACGCTAGAAGCATCTGGAACACACCCGAAGCACCGGAGCCCGAAACCCCACAGGGTGGGGCCGGCCGGCGCCCCCCTAGGGTTTCCCCCGCGCCGCCTTCTGGAGTCTTCTACCACCGCCTATTAGAAGTCATCTGGGCCCTTGTTTCAAGTCGGTTTGATCTTACGGCATACGTGCATCCCACCGGCCTATAAATAGAGAGGCATACCCCCTGGAGGAGAGATGAAGACCCTGAAGCATTAGATAGATATCCTCTAGATCTAGGCTAGCAATCAAGAGAGAGATTAGAGAGATAGAGTAGATGAGTAGAGATTCGGAGGAGTCCTGGCCTGTTGGAGCTTCTTCGTAGCTGTGTTCGTCTAGATTCAGCTCCCTCGCCCGGAGTTGCGTTCTGAGGTACTTTTGTATTCAACATCCTGATTCAAGTAAGCATTTTTTTCTTATTCGTTCTTAAGTTTACAACTCTATTTGAGTGCTTTTATCTTGGTAACTTCTTGGTTGAAGTAGTAGTTTGTAGTGTAGACGTGGTGTCTGAGCTATAATTACTTGTGAATGTCCCCTGATTGGCCGGATAGTGGTAGATCGCGTAGGTGACAGCTGCGTTGAGTCCTCTGTAGTCCACTTCCCGTTGATAGGATCGATAGGTGTATAAGTGTCTGGTAGGAGGGAACTCTGATTTCGCCTCTTATTCATGTCACTGCCTGATTAGAACGATTTTATTCAAAATTTACCGGTTGTCAGATCTAGATAATCATTTGTTATCTCCTCATTCTTGATATTCTCTGAATTGATTGTATTATCGGGTTAAGAGCCAATAGACTTAGTCAGTATCACCTACTGCTTCTTTGGGTTCGATATTAAAACCGGGATTGTCTGGTGAAGTGCTACATCGGTTGTTTTATCTGTGCGCTTGCGGATACCTTGATATTATTAATCTTATTTAGAGTGCAGTTAATTTATATCAACAGTGTCTAACTTGTGGCACTCGGCAAAATATGTTTTAAAAAATAAAAAAAAACTTTGCCGAGCGCCTAGCCAATTGCACTCGGCAAAAATTGTTTTAAAAAAATAAAAAAAATTGCTGAGTGTCTAACTTGTGGCACTCGGCAAAATATGTTTTTTTTAAAAAAAAAATTGCTGAGCGCCTAACCAATTGCACTCGGCAAAATTTGTTTTAAAAAAATAAAAAAATTGTCGAGTGCCTAACTGATGGCACTCAGCAAAATATGTTTTTAAAAAATGAAAAAACTTTGCCAAGCGCCTAACCAATTGCACTCGGTAAAATTTGTTTTTAAAAAATAAAAAAAATTGTCGAGTGCCCGTGTGCAATATGTTGCCGAGGCCAACTTTGCCGTGTGCAATATTTTGCCGAGTGCCCAGCACTCGGCAAAGCCAACTTTGCTGAGTGCAATATTTTGCCGATTGCGGCACTCGGCAAAATACGGCTTTGCCGAGTGCCCCAAAATTTTACACTCGGCAAAGTCTCAGGCACTCGGCAAAGTCCAGTTTTCCAGTAGTGTTAGCCATCTTTTCTTATATAAAATGGCCTAAAGCCCTCCAAACAACAATTTAAAATAACTTCTAAACTACTCACTTCCACCAATATTAAAAATAACCATTAAATCTACATCTAATGATGTACACCATTCACAATCTACCTATAGGGGTGTTTAGTTCCTCTCCAAAATCCTAAAACTTCCGTCACATCAATTTTGCGGCACATGCATGAAATATTAAATATAGACGAAACTTTTGCATGTTTGCACAGTTTGCCTGTAAATCGCGAGACGAATCTTTTGAGTCTACTTAGGCTATAATTGAACACTTATTGCAAAAGATTACTCCCTGCTACAGTGCCAAAATCCCAAAAAAATTGGGATCTAAACACCCCCTATATTGATGTTAACACAGAAAAAAATAGTTAAAGATATCCACTCACAATATGTGTCACCATTCACCATAGCATATGCAAGATCTAAGGAATAGATGATCATCTAATTTATCATGTTAAACACATAACTCATGCCACAGTTGCACCCAAGGTCTTGTTTTTATGTTATCATATTGACCTCAATTCACACGTTGAGTGGATTGGAGTGGAATTCAATATGAATCGATGCGAATCCGACTACATCCAAACAAGAACTAAACAAATGTTAAATACACTTTTTTTTTACATCGGGGAGTGGTGTTTCCCACCTAAATTTTATTTGGTCAAATACAACTGGTGGTGTCAAAGTTGAATGTAAGTTGGCTTTTCTTGGATGACTTCAGGTTAACTGGGGCTGGCACAGTAAAAACTTGCCGCACCTTTGGACGCATACTACGTACTACTAGCGTATGTAGAGCTAGCAGTCTCGATGGCAGCAGATAGCTCTTGCGAGGAAGACTGCTTGCGCTTGTATTCTACGGCCGCGTGTGAACCCGAAGGATTGCGGCGCAGTGGTCGGTTCCTTTTCCTTTCCAGTTCCACGGCCGTGGCAGACGCAGCATCCTCTGTATCTATCAGCTTTCATTCTGACATTCTGCGAGACCTGCCAACATACCTGATGAAGATTGGAGGTCTCCGTCCCTCGCTCGACGATGGGGGGGCCGGGTTTAGTTTAGTGCGATAAGCTGCTAATGGTTGATTAGCACGTGGTGTTAGTATTGATACTCCGTGTACGTACGTACGATGCACAGTTGAGTTCTATACTATAATGTATACTGTACACAAGAGAAGAAGACTACTAGTAGAAGATGGAGTTCATGAAGAGAGCGAGATGGACCACGTACTGCGGCTGATGAACAGTGGGAACCGCCGCACGTGCGGATGTCGAGAGGCGAGCAGCAGACAAGAAGTCGTTAGGACGTTAGCACGATCTTAGGTTGGATATCCCGGTCCCACCTGGAGGCCTTTGCCCGTTCTACTTCTACCGCCATCAAGCGCACCGTAATCCGGCTCAAGCCGGTCGAGACTCGACTCGAGAGGCAAGTACTGCTCACTCCCAACATGTCCGGTCTGCTAGGTTTTAACCTTCGTGAGGTCAATTTGACGGAGATGGGAGATTCTGGCCATTCGCCCCGAACTGATGTGTGGTATCCACAGCAAAGACAACAAGTCAATGAATTGTGTAAAGATTGAATGATTAGATTGGTTATATATACTTTCGACAGTGGTTGCATATTTTTACTAGCTGAAGGGGTGTGCTATATGTCTTGTTAATTAAAGGGAGAAACTAATGTCTATTCACAAGTTACTGAAAGTCCTGACAGTTAGCACTAAACAAAATTAACACCCATCATCATCACTTTGCTTCTCGGATCTTCTTACGAATATCACTGAGACGATCTCCATTTAGTTTGTTAGAAATATGTTGAATATCGGAGAAATTTGAAAATGATCCTTGATATAATATTTTTCTTGAATATCCTGTGGTCAAATAGAAACATATTTTCTTAAATATCCTTGAGGGGCCATTTGAATCTTTTTTTTTTTTTTGAGGAATTATAATTTGTTTAATGGATTAGACTATTTGGCTTGAAATTTGACATTGCATATAACTTTTGTAAGCTCGCATACAAGTGTATCTCAAATTCATATAGGACGGGAAATGAAAACTGATTTCATAGATTAAGATTATGTTTATACTCTCCAACTTATAGCCTATTTTTAAGTCACTTTGTATAGTAGAAATGCAACATGTAAGTATGTCCTTAGTATGACTAATAATAAATAAAAAGAATTAAATTCCAAGAATGCAATTGTAGATTTAGGCCGCACCAAATTTTTCTTAAGTTTGGCTAAATTTATATAAGTAATATCAATATTTGTATATATAAATTGCTTTTCTATTAAAATATAACTTATAATTAATCTAATGATACAAATTTCATCAAAACTTAAATTTATTAGACTCCCCGGTGGGCAGATTAGAGTATATGTTTTGTGTAAGTTTTTTTTTTTTTTGCGAATTACTAGTAATATATTGTATAGAGTGAATGCTATAATATTTGTTTTGATTTATTTACTGTATTCTATTACATTTACGTGCAATTCTGGGCATTATTTTCAACACTCTCTAACACTAAATAGTATTGTATCACAACTAATTAAATTATTTTAAAAGCCATTTTTATCAATTATTATGGCTGTGTTCGCTTCAGCTAAACAGCACATATTTTTCAGCTCTGGAACAGTATTTCTCCTCACAATAAATCAGCTTCAGTCAAAATCAGCTCAGCTTTTCAGCTGAAGCGAACAGAGCCTATGTCGTCGTAAGGATTTTTTTTTTATCTCTAACAATGCACTGACATTTACTCCTATGAACGCCCACCCTTAAAACTTACGCCTATAAGCCCTTCAAAGACTGTGGCAGCAAATGATATATATAATCTTAATCAGGATACCATGTAATTTTACCAAGGATGTATACCATGCCAAAAAAACAAAAACAAAAAACAAAAAAAAAACTTTATGTAGGGTTCGAGATACCACAGAACTTGAGATTCATGGTATAGGTCTATAGGATGTTTTGAGGATCATAGATCGTAAGATTCGATATACTGATAACCTGTGGAGTGGGTTCCTCAGTCTACTACTCCCCTACCTTCCTGGGACGAACTATTTCGAGGAGGTGATTATTGCGAGTGGTTGGCGACCGCTTGTCCGGAGCTGGAAACGGCGTGCTTGGGCATCTCGTAATAAGTGCCGTTGAAGCGCACAGTGCTATCCCAATTTGGATTTTGGAAGAGTGGGGGCTCCTTTTATTTTGGCTTTTGGACGCCTCAAACCGCTGTCTGTGCTAGCGTGTCGGATCGCTGCTCCATCATTTTGCTTTGTCCTGGCTCTCTCGACTCTTCCCTCCGGTAAATATTTCCCATTTCCCTCGACTTCCCTGTGATATCTGGCTGATGCATCTGTTTAAACTGCAAATCTGTAGAGACCACTCCCAGACGAGCGATAGCAACGTCCCCATACCTGTGCCTGCGAAACCGGCGGCAGCATCGCTTTCGGGGATCCCGAACGCGGAAAAACCAGATCTATACTCCTGCGCAGCGGGCGAGCGAGGTGGACACGAGTCTCAGATGCGATGCCGCAGCACCTTGCACAGTAGTACGAGACGGGCGACGCATCCATGACGACGGTTGCTGCGCCGCGCTGGTTTTTTCCACGGGCGACATGTACGAATCTGCCGAAAGGCGTCCTCCCGCAGGCAGCAGGTCGCCGTCTCCGGCGCCGGCTTAGAAAAAAATAGATAGCGCACGTACTACGTGGTCGGCGGCGAGGCCGAGCGAGAGGCCCCGCGGGGAAAAGGCGTCGTCGTTTCAGTGGCGATGGGACGTGAGAGTACGATCGTAAAAAGGAGAAAGAAAGAAAAGAGAGGCCTCAAGTGGCAAGGCACTCGATTATCAACGGGAGATTTGTCTGCTGTTTGGAACTTGCCAATGGCGACCATGCACGTGCACGGTGTTACAGTGTAGGATCACGAACTAATACTAATATACTCCATCGAATTGTGTTTTCTATTCTTGTTCGTTCCGCAGACTCCGTTAAGAAAACAAATGTGCGCGATCTGTTTGGTTGGATATCGTATCGCCGCATTTCTTTTTCTTTCTTTCTTTCTTTCTTTCTTTCATCCACTCCCTCTCCTTTCTGCTACAGGTCGCTCTGACGGCTCGGTGTTGGTTGGTTGGGGCCGGTTCCAATTGTGTGCTTGTGCGTTGAACACTTTGCAAATGCAGGCTTTGCATCGTCCGGCACCTGGGCCGGGGAAGAGGGATATAATGGATGCGTGCGTGCCTAAAGCTTCGTTTGTCGATTAATGGTCCGCTCGTGACATGATCGGCTCAGCGATTGGGTGAAAACGTGCCTGCATGTACGAACACCGTGATCGTGATGCCTGAATAGTACTGCTTCTTGCCTTTGACCAATCATTGGGCGAACACAGGCCAACTGATGAAAGTTTTTCTTTTCTTTTGCCACTGGGGCACAATTTTTCTTTCTTTGCGGGTTGGTAAGTCGCGCTTTGATATGTGATGAAGGGAAACATGTCCAATTGCACGCCACCACCGTACTCGATTTGGTTTCCTTTTGGCAATAAAGCGTGCTCACTTTTCAGTGGGTTGGTCCGTGCCCCTTTCTCACGAGAGGCTTCACAAGAATCGAGCTTTTCTTATTTTTCATAAAAAAAAGAGCTTGTATAATGTATACTTGTTTCTATTCTACATGCGCTTCATACACGTAAGTAACAGTTGTGCACACTTAAGTAATTAACTATGCCTAATTGTGCATAAGAATAGCAGCCTTGAGACAATCGCTTGTTTTCACCCCCGGTGTATATCAGATCGTTGTCCGAACCTCTACAATTTGGTCCATCTGGCCAACCATGGTTCAGTGCTAGACTGCCCGTACCATGGTGGATTGCTGTCAGCCCATGCTGGAAAAAAAAAAACCAACATACGGGCATCTAGGGATGCAAGTGGGCTAGTCCGCGAACTCACATATAGACTTAACTTTTATGAGTTATCCAGGCAACCCACATAATTAAGATTCGCAGGCTAGCCCACTAACATCCCTACGTGCAGCCCTTGCCGCCCATGTTATGCATGTGCAACAGCCGGCAAATATGCATGTAATAATATGTTCAATGTGCGTAGTGGAATTAATTTCTAGTACTACTTCGTACTACTACTGCTACCACCATGTGTGATAAGTTGGTGAAAACGACCTGATCAGTTAGGTAGCAACTAGCAACGATAAATATTGAGTATGACACCATCTCATGAGGTCATGAATCATGAAAAAAGCTGATTATGACTGGGAAGCTTCAGTAAAGATGATGATCCGGTCATGGAAAAGCCTAGGATAGCTACCACCACTCGGTGCATACTCTCAAAAAGATGGTTGGCCTTAGCTGTCCACTAAGCAAAACGCTGAAAAACCATCAAAATTCCTGAGCTGGTGCCTGTTGTACTTGCTAACGAACGGTTCTTTTAGTAGTAGTTTGCCGAAGTCATTATATTTTTTTTGTTTTCGAATAACAATAATAACTGTAGCCCAAAGGAATCATGGCACATATCCGGCCTTCTAAGATCTTTCAGCCCAGCACAATTCCTTGTACAATTCCAATCTAAACTATATTTATTAAGGCCCAAAGCTTTTGCAGGAACATCGCACACCCACCAGCAGGCCAAGCCGCCCAGGCAACAAGGCGGCGTTTTTTGCCCGATACATTTAAAACAGAAAGCAAAAAAAAAATCCTACCTCAACTTTTACTGTCGTCCAATTTTTCCCCCTCTCATCTATATAAGATTTTTTTTTTTGAGTTTCTCATCTATATAAGATTGACTGGCTCATAGGCTGAGCGCCCACGTCGAGGCCAAGCTTGATGGCTTACTAATCTTGCGAAAGACGATCCAAGAACTCGCCTCATCAATGTGGACGTAGATTATCGCCAAGCAACAGAACTTCATGAAAAAAGTCTGTGTGTGAACATTGTCCGCTTGGTTTTCATTCCCTCTACACTTGCTCATTTACTCGTTCCCTCTACACTTGCTCATTTACTTGTCTATCTCTGTGCTTGTGTAGTTGCTAGAGTAGTCGATTAGTTGAGTCGAGTAATTAGATTAGTACTTGCTTATATCTTGTGTAGCTCAGACTAGTTAATTAGCTTGCTTCGAGTAGTTTGAGTGCTCACTGCTCTAGTGATAGTTTAATTTCTTGTTAAAACTTCCTCACTATACTTGACTACTTGTGTTGGGGAATTGCATTTTGTTCTTAGGTAGGTACTCCTTCCATTCAAATTGAAAGTCATTTCAAAATTCTTGATAGTCAAAGAATTTCAAGTTTGACCAAAATTTTAGATATACGAAGATTTATGAAACTAGATAAGTGTACTATGAAAATATATTTGATAAAGAATCTAATGGTACTTAGTTAATATTGTAAATATTATTATCTTATTATTTAAATTTGGTCAAAGTTAAAAGGATTTGACTCTCCAAGATTCTTGGAATAACTTACGATTTAGAATGGAGGGAGTATGTAGTTGCTATTTGGGATCACCTTTTGTGCTCTAACCTTTGTGCCTAATGTTTGTTTCTTTGAAGGAAATTTTAATACGCTATTCCCCCTACTCTAGACATCCTATGGTCCTTACACAAGTCACAATATAAAATTCTTGTCATGGAGATCCGGCAAGCTAAGATAACAAGTTTAGCATACATGACGTAATTTGGCAAAAAGAACTATTATTGTTTCAGAATATGCTTGAAAGCAGTTAGAGGTCAACACAATATAGAATTCAGATACGAAGAAAAATTGAGTATCTTAGTATTCATCTTGATTCTTGACATATATAGCCATTCTTCGAAAATAAAAAGGATGATTCTTTAATTTGTCATCTGAAGTTGAAGCTAGAGCTGCTTCCTTATTTTAGATTGATCAATTTCATCAGACTAAATAAGTAAAAGTGAACTTCTTGTTTATGAAAAGTACACAAACAAAAGTGATGTTTTGATCATGCATTGGTTCTAGGATTAGAGGCGAGTGAGCGTTTGGCAACCCAATGTTAAAAAATAGGCTCAAAGTAAGACAATCCGATAACAAGCTCGAGTTAACCTGCCGGTACGTCGGGTCTGACTTGGGCCAATTATTTTCACCCTACATTTTTTTGGCCTGACCCACCCAATGTTTAATGAGGTCTTTACCCAGGATCATGGCACTCGCCATGGTCAGGCTCTAGATGAGGGCATCTTTCACTCTGGTCCGTAGTCAGTCTTGCTAACAGCCTAAGTCGCTTAAGTGGTGAAAATAGTTATAAACCGATAACATTGTTTATTTCTTGATGGTACATTCTTTTACTTGCTCCTTTAGGTCGAAAACTTTTTCTGGACTGAAAGTAACTATACGGAGTATGATCTACCCCCTCCATTTTAAATTATAAAATAATTTTGTTTTTTCAGATAACATAACTTCTGCTATATCTGATACTAGGTAGTATGCTCGTGCGTTGCTACAGGACATCTAAACTTTTGTACTAAAAATATGCGTATCGCACGATAAGATATGAACAATTTGCCATTTTATAAGATAACACAAGGATCATACAACTTTTTTTTTTTGCCATTTCAAGTATCAAATGTATGCTTCCCAACACTTTTTTGCATTCCATAACTGGCAGATCCAGTAGTCTATAAGACGGTTACAATAATTTGATCAAATTAACAACCCTACAATAGCACCAGAACTCCAACAACACTACCAAATTTGCCTGAGAATGGAATGGCATCAACATGAGATCCAGTTGCAATGATAGTAGTAGCATATAATTCAATTTAGCATGAATATACAGCTTAAAAAAGAATGATAGTAGTAGTAGAATAGATCCTTCGTTTGAACATATTTCCACTTTATAAATAGCCGGTGCTCTCTTGAACTTGTTACCAATATTTGACCATCTCACAGGCTAAGCGCCATTTTACTGCTAAAGTGGCCTTTGGACTATCAATAGCTAAACCGAGCTGCATGTCAACCCCCTTCTGGAAGAACACTAATGTTCATAATAAAAGTGAAACGTCTAATATCAAATGTAGTGGCTAGCAAAAGCACATGTAAACGGAGTAATCTAACAGATATGACAAAGTGTTGATAGAATCTGATAGTTTTCTTATGCTTTTCAAAACAAAATTGCAACTAAACTGTAGTACAAAATTGAGCTTTTCAAAATTGGGACCTACCTCTATTGCTTCAACAGTAATAGGTAGTATATTGTTCAAATTATCACCCTCTCTATTCTATGAAATGGGCACTGTCTTGTGATGATTGTTCAAAAAATTGCATACAAGCATAATATATTCACTGTTCTTTTAAAAAAACCATCAAATCAAATGAACTGTTGATTTAAATTGTGCAACCATTTAAGAAGTTAAGAAAATTAGATAATCCAATTTGCAGAGTTAGAGCTTTAAGATTTCCTTCAGCTAAGGTCTACTGGAAGTTGTCTCCTGTAATTCACATGTCGAAGGGTAATCTTTAAATTTGAATTGAAGTCTAACAATGCTAGGTAGCGTGCCCATGCATTGCTAAGGGCTAATTAAATTTTTATACTAAAAACACACACATCGCACAATACGATAACAATACTATAAAATTAAATACCAACCTTAAACTGACATTTAATCTAAAACACAAAGTTCATGAAATTAACATAGTTACAAATGCTACAACCTACAAGCCTATAATGTACCTTTGGATTTCTCAGAGTAACTCACAAAAACGATTGCAACAGCGAAACCTTGGCCGATCACTCACAAAGTCAAATGCTACAACTTTACTACTTGGTCCGATTTGATTTGCATCAGTCAGTGTTTAGTGTGCATGAGTGCATCAGATGGCATGCAAAACTTGCTTGAATGCAAGGAATTAGTTAACTGGCAGCATATGAAATTCTCACTGCGGTTGTGAATCAGATTGGACGACATGCTTGAACAGGCTTTTCAATTGGGCAGCTCCACCCTTTACTTAAAGAACATATCAAGATCTCACATCAGCTCCCAGCGCTATCTATCAATGAAAATGAAAAAAGGCCAAGCGGACAGGAAAAATAAAACTGCACCTTCCCTGAATGACCATGAATGGAGGGCAAGCGATTTGAGGACTCTGTTCAAGGTTTAGCTCTGCCCTTGCCCCTTGCTTTTTTCAATTGCTCAACAGGCGTCGAAGAAAGGGCCCATGACATGTAGAACGCATAGAAAATAAATAGAGAATTAAATGGGAGCAACACAGGTTGAGGCAATGCAATCCTAAAAAATTCAATCATACATGACTTCACAAATTATGACATGTGTACTCAAACAGCCATTGCAAAGCTACAGTAAAACGGTGTCTTTACTGCTAAATGAAGAAAAGCACCGTTAAGTGAGGAAGCATATCAGATTGTAAGCAAGAAATTGTATATGCTGATTTTGTTAGCTATCTACCATGTTCTGTTTTCTAATGATTCATCGATGATCAATCCAGTGATATTATTACCTAAACAAAACATATACAAGAAAAATCTCCCTAGCAATACAAAACTATTCTCCGCAATAAAGTGGCAGTACTTATCTCAATTTTCAGGTGGATATTGTGTATGGAAAACCACCTTGGAAATTGACTCCTGAATCGAGTAGTCAGCAGATACCAGATTTTTTTTTTTTTTTTACTTACAGCTTCCTACACTGAGTAGAAGCAAATGCGGGACACAAAATAGAAACACATGTAGGTCCTTCGATAAACGTTAGAAAATCCTTTTCTGAAAATTATGCTCTCAGATATTCCATTTTGTGAAAAGAGATATTTAGATTTGTAGCCTCCAAAGGCAGGTTGGGTCTTAAGTAGCACGTGATCTTTATCTCCTGAATAGACACTCATCTAATTAACTGAATGTAGCGCTCTGAATTTTACAGCAAACAAAGTTGGAAAATATTACAGTGACTGTTTTGAGTATGACATTACAGAACCATGCTATGAGATACCAAATAGTATAGATCAAACCATGATACTTCACCCTGTTCATAAAATTTTGTACTTTGTCCGAAACTAAATATTTCAGTACAGAACACCATTGTCCGACACTAAAAATTCCAGCAGATCACTACCCAAAGGACGAAGGAGTCTTGTATTTTGGGTTTCAGCAATGTTCAGAGCAGTTCAGAGCTTGTTCGTTCTAGATTGAGGAATCTACTTTGAATCTGGAAGTTGCACGTACCTGAACCGTGTGTCTTTCTTGTGCATCGACCAAGTTATATGTCTGCCGCTGTGTCTCATTCCACTGGCCATCGCCATACCTGAAATAAAAAAATCCGGTGAGAAGTTAGCAAGGTGTTTCAGAGTGAGCTCGCTCTGTTCATCTCGTCAATGGTGTCAGACAGAAGAGAACACAAGTGAACAAACAAAAATTAGGGGAGGGGGTGAATCCCTCACCCTACAACCTAGAAGGCGTGCCACGACTGCAGCTCGCTGTCCGTGTTCTGGAACACGAACACCACCTCGACGAACTCGTGCAGGCCGAGCCGGAGCACGGGTGTCCTGGCGCGCGGCGTGGCCCGGCGCTAGTGCCCGGGCGAACGAAGGTTGGCTTCACGAGCCGTCATACCTCCTCTGGCTGTCGGGTAACGAGCAGCTCGGCCGCCCAAACTCGATCTCCTCTTCATGGTCGTCATCATCGACTTCCAAAGCACCGACAAGATGTGGTCGAGATCTAGCAGATAGGCCTGATTGGAGCCAGCGTGCGAGGGCACTGCGAAGGAGAAGCCCTTGCGAGAGAGGATGCTATGCACGGTGACAGAGACGGAGTCCTGGTCGGCCACCACGATGTACGACGAGGCAGGGTCTGCGGACCGGACGGGTCATGGTCCGTGAGGGGCTTGGCGGTGGCCTTCCGTGAGGGGCTTGGCGCCTTGGCGGTGGCCTTTGATTTGGAAGTGGATTCAGCAGCGAGGGAGCGGAGGGTGGGGAGAGCGGAGGAACTCAGCTAGGACGCAGCCGGGGCCGCGTGGTGTGAAGGGCCGGGTGGGCGAGCGAGCGAGATGGTGAAGGAGAGTGGAGAGATTTTTGCCGAGATTTACGTGCATGTGTCGCAGACGTGAGGAAGAGCGTAGAGACTATCCTTCGCAGGCGCGTGGAGCGATAGAGCGACGGTGCGATTGTAGGAAAAACTGTCCACAATTTAATCTTATTAGTAGTATATATTAGGTAGCGTGCCCGTGCGTTACTACGGAACAACGAAACTTTTATACTAAAATACATGAATCGCACGATGTATAAAATAACAATAATATGAAATTAAATATCAACGTTAATGTGACATTTATTTAAAAAATCAAAGTTTATGAAATTAACACATTCAGTGAGAGAGCGGCGTCGCAGGCTCACAAACTCTATAGTCTAGATATTTCCGTAAGATAATATTTTATATTAGAAAAAATCTCTGATACCCATTTTCAGTCTAGAAACCAAATGTGCCGATAAAGCATGCAATAATTCATGACATGAAACAAGCATTCAGAAAACAAATCAGAGTAAATTTTCCAAAATACATGTTAGAGTAAATTTTCCAAAATACATGTTTGCCTGGCTCAACAGAAAAATATCGACACAACTAACATGAGCAGTCAGTGATTGACCATTCTATCACGGTTGCCGGGTATAGGGATCGAACCTGGTTGCCGGTGGGGGAACAGGCACGGGTGTGGTAAAAAGATCTCATGGCGGTAGGCAGACGGAAAACAAAAATAAATGTCGCACAAAAGCATTAAAAATTATTTTCTCTTTAGTCTTATTAGTTGTGAGAGACTATCACATAATCATACAACAAACTCGGATAATCGCATAATAATACTATGCAATTATATGATTACCAAAACATATGAGAACGATAAAATAGAGAAAACATCAAGTTGACAATCTAACAATCTCCTACAGAATAAAAGCACAGAGCTATAAGCACAGAGCTATACCCATTCATGTGTGAATCTGGGAGGCCATAACCTTAATATAAAAAAATGTCAGGATTGCAAGGGTATAACACCTGAGAAAGGACGAATCTAAAGAGAGAAAAATGTGGTGAAGTTCAGAAGTTGCCATCATACACCCCATTGTGGACTAAGGCATGGTTCTTAGCGGTTAATAATCAGTTTCATGTAAGAGTTACTTGCTAAGATATATAAATGTTGCCAAAACATATTTTTCAGCCCTATTCATTAGGATTGCAGTCCAAAAGGCTTCCATGAGCTCAAATTTTTCTAGATGAAATTTGAGTGTGAGCTAAATCCTAATGATTTGAACACAAAAGCCCCTTATCCAAGCATTTTCCCTCCTCCCCCTCCCCCCCCCCCCCCCCCCCCCCCCCAATAAACATTTTTGGCACACCTAAGCAATTGCTCAAACGATTTTACCTTTTGAATTCTGAGTTTCGTGCCTCATATATACCTAGCTCTTTCAACTTCTTTGCTTAATTCTTCGATTCACGTCAAAATATGAATTCTGAGTTTCGTGCGTCATACCTAGTAATGCAAACTCGATCACCTGGCCACTCAGTGCCTAGGTTGGCCGCATGCCGCAACATCAGTGGCAGCCTCCACGCAAATCGCAAGCGCCCAAACATGCACCGCATCGACAACGCCTGCGAGAGAAGAATTCTACATGTGGAAATTCCATCGTTATCTATTTATAGCTGACCATTATCCGTATAGGATATTATTCGATACAGGTGTATACTGAATTATTGATGGATTACGTTGGGACTTGAAATCGCATGAAATGCCTACACGATTGAACCTGCTGAGGGACCAATCAAGGTGTGAAATAAACGTTTGAGAAACAGAGAAATCAAAGGCACTCACATGAATGGAATCACGTTAAGACGATAGCGATAAAGCACATTCTCTTCCTCCAGCTGACCACATCGGCACTTAAAAGGCGACGGAATCAGAGGACCTGCACGGTAGAAATGTCAGAAGAAGGGAAAAAAAAAACGGACCAACCCAAGGAATCGACGAGACTACGTAGGGAGCTGGGAACCGCCGGTTGCTGCCGAGGGGTCATGTCGCCGTAGCGGGTACCGTCGGCGGCTCCTAAGGGGAACAGGGTAGTGTCGGTGGCTCTCGAGGGGTTATTCTCGCGATGATTACCTCCGAATTCCATCCATTGTCGCGAGGGCCGAGCGAGCACGGGGGGCAGGTCCGCACACTTCGGCCTCCTTTGGTTCACGGGTGCATCACAGGAAAAATGGAGGAATGAATTTCCATAGGATTGCTGACATCATCCAATGTTTGGGAACGGAGGAAAAAGTATTGTAGATTCTATAGTAAAAGAATTGTTCCCTTACAAGAGGGCATGAAAAAAACATTTGGTCCGAGCTCATGGTTTGGCAGATGTTCGAGGCAAATCTCCGTCATCCCTCGCTCGCGAGGGCACCACGGCGCGGCTCACCGCTCACCTGCACGACGCCACAACCTCTTGCTCCTCCTCCTCGTCACCGGTAGCGGCAGCAGCCCGGCAGCGGCACCAACATGCTCACGGCGTCGCTCGCCGCCACCGCATAGCCACCTCCCTCGGTCGTTCACCTACGAGCAGCTCCGCGCCGCCACTGCGGGCTTCGACGCAGCGCGCAAGCTCGGGAACGGCCCCGCCGCGAAGCGCCTCCACGTCCCGGCGCCGTAAAGCGACTCCACGAACGCCGGAGCCGTGCTCGCCGAAGCCGTCACCGACACGCCGCGCTTCGCCGCTGGAGCCGAGCTCGCCGGAAGCCCGGAACCGCGCTTGCCTAAGCCGCCGCCGGAACGCCGTGCTCGCCGCCGGAGCCGCGCTTGCCGAAGCCATCGCCGGAACGTCGCGCCTCTCTATGACGTCGGAGCCGCAGTCGCCGCCGGAACGTCGCGCCTCTTGTTTCACTGCGATCGTCGCGGGGGCGGGACCATACGCATGCGAGAGCTCGAGGGAAGCCGGGCTGGCGAGCGAGCAAGGGAGCATGGGGGCCGGATTCATCGCGCCTGATTTCTTTCCTTCTTTCGCGAGGATCGTGGTTCACCGCACGTGATTTCTTTTCTTTTTCTTTTGCCGGGATCGTCGATGGGATTATCGCATTGGCAACGCGTGCGTGAGGCATGCAGGGCAGGCAAGCGAGCCAGGGAGCACGGGGGCCATACGTAATTTTTTTCCTCTTCTGCTGAGATCGTCGCGGTTGGTGGCCCATATACAAAGCCAGGCAGTGCAAATCCCGCGATCAACGCACAGACCCACCTACATGCGACGCACGGAGTTACGGTATCGCAAGAGGAGGTAGACGAAAAACCAAACCAATTGTCGCACCAAAGTTTTGTCTTTGCAACTGATTAAAAAAGAATGTCTAACTCTAACAAATAATTAATCATTTTTAACAAGTAACAAACAAGTTAAACATGGCCGAGAACTAATTTACCTTAGTTCTCAACAATAGACATTCATCTTTGAACAATTAACTTAATTGTACCATGCTCTGTTCATAGTTGAAATTATTTGAATAAGTCGAGAGAAATTATCAGTGCTTCATATTTTGTCGTGTTTAAAAGGGTAAGCTTATTTGATCTTTTTCTAGATATCTACTGAGTATATTGTGCTATGCTCTGGTACTCCCTAACTTGAAAACTTTTAAATCTCAAAGCAAAAGAAAAAAAGAAGTCTATACATCAAATCTCATACAACAATTTGGATCAGAGGGAGTGATGTTTTACAATTCTCCAAATATGTTAGTCGGCCATGTATGAATATATCTCTAATAGTTGGATATGTACTCCAATTATCTTTAATGAATGGACACAAATCATAATCCTAACAGTGCGTCGGTGGTAGCTGTAACTCATGCTAGTGCATAAAATAATTGCGCTTAAATGGAGGAAGAAATCGATTAAAAAAGGGAAAGTGCAGTGAGTGCAGCATCGTGCATCCTCTCGTCCACACATTTCAATCCCACCCGAGCTTCTGTCCATACCAATCGAGCGCACACCTATCATACCTTTCCTTCTCAAAGCTTCCCTTCCCTGCCCTTTGCACAGCTCGTGCTAGTAAGTTCTTACTCATCCCTTGAACGCCTCCTCGTCTCTGCGGGCATGGCTGCAGTCCAAGCAGCGGGATGCGCCACCGTACCCGTCGGATGCCTGGAGCTGGAGGCAGCAAGATGGCTGGTTGTGGTTGAAGCCTTTTTTCTTCCCTGGCGTGCAGTAGGTCCCCTGCGTGCTCGCTCTTCCCCGATGTTCGTGCCCAGGACTGGGAGAGTGTCCTTATCTCCCTGACACAACAGCTGCACCGACAAGCCCGCAACGTCAGCTCACCGTCTAGTCGAGCCTTGCCGTCCAACCCACGCCACTTGGGCCTGCTCGCTGCCGCCGAGGTCCGAACGTCGGTGACCACGACCTGCACTCGCCGGAGCTACAGTGCTGCCATCGTCCAACGTCCCTGCTTGTCCTCTTCGCCGCTGAATCACAACCATAAATCGTCCATTTTGTCTCTATGTTGGTGCCTCTCGCTGTGATGCGACCCGAAGACGATGCCACCGCCTGCACTAAAGCTGCCTCGCCATCCTGCTCTACACGCCATCACGCGAAGCCGCGGCCGCGCCTACCTCGAGCCTCGCCGTCTACCATCGTCTGTTTGCGTGCTGGGTCGCTCGCGTGGGGGAGGCGAGGCCAGAGATTAACTGGGGGAGGAGGGGGGGTGGTGGCGTGTGCGGCCGGGTTTCACGGAAGGAGCTGCAACACGAGGTGAAGGGCATGGTAAGTGTGTTCACATCGGTTTCTACGGGCAGACGAGTCCGCAAGTGGTGGGAGAGTGCGTGACGCCACCAGGCAGAACAAAAAAAAAAGTCGACGAAAAAAGAGAAAAGAAATCTTCCCTCTTTATTAGTAGGTATAGATATATAAGAGATAAAGAAACAACATATCTAGAAACGTTAAAACATCATACTTCCTCCGTCTAAAAAAATATACAACTACGGATTGCGCGTGGTTGTAAAAGTAGTTTACGTTTGATCAAATTTCAGTGAATATTGTTCATATTTATGTCTCTAAATTAAGTAATTATAAAAATACATCTCATAATTAATCTAATAATATTTATTTGAAATCCTAAACATTAATAACTTTTAGTCTTTAATTGATCAAACTTATAATATACTAAACTGTGCTAGATTTACATATTCTTTTGGACGGGGGAATAGTTTAGAATCGAGGTAGTTGCGACAAGCTGAGAAAATACTCTCAAAGACTCTTTGTATTCAAGCTTTAGTCAATACTAGCAAAAGTAACCGTGCGCTGTAACGAAAGAGTAAAATAAAATATTTTTCAACTCAATAGTTAGTAACAGTGCGTTGCAGCTAGAATAAATTTTTTTCGTTAACTCAATTGGTTTCTTAACCAATCTAGAAAAAAGTAATTATTTATTATTTAATTTTTTTCGTTAATTCAATTGGTTTCGTAACCAGAAAAAGTAATTATTTATTATTTATTTAACTCAATTGGTTTCGTAACCAGTTTAAAAAAAGTAATTATTATACGTGTTTGACTTGCGTATCAACATCTCTTTGCCCAAAAAAGCCAAAAAAAGATATGATTTTTCGTAGTAGAATGTCACTTGTTTTATTTGTATCTCACCTAATTGTTCTCTCTTACTTTATCATATGGTACTAATATCAATCGGATAAAAAAATAAACTGAACTAATTAACCGCGAACAAGGCTGGTGGACGCAACAGAAAGCAGCAGGCCCGTCATGGCCGAGGCTGTTGGGTGCAACGGGCGGCAGCAGGCCCACCGTGGCCGGCCGTTGAGCGACAACCTGAAGCTTTGCCTGGGAGGAAGCATCGGGACTCGGAGGGGACAGGCCACGCGAGCCACGAGAGCAGAAAACAAAGGTGTTGAAAGAAAAAAAAAAAAAGAAGAAATCTTCCTTTTTTATCAGTAGACATAGATATACACGTATACACAAGAGAGTTCGTACGATTCCTCTAAAGCATGCAGTCATATGGAAGGTTCTAACCAACAGCGTTGACAAATCCCACAAGGGGTTGAGAATTCACGGGAGTCCACGAAGAGAAGAATTCAAATAGAAACAGTAATACGCTCATACTGTACGTATGTACTCCGTTACGAGCAATCCACTCGCGGAGTAGTAGTATACTATACAGTATACACGAGCCTTGTACTACTAGTATTCAGCAGCTGCGTTTCCACGGCGACGCTCTTGTGTCTTGCAGCACGGCATGCAGGCGCAAGCGCAACTTGCGGGCGTGCACTGCCAAGCCAGCGGTCGCCATTTACCCATCCGGTCGATCGAAAACGAACGAAAGCGGCCGGCCGTCTCTGGAAGCCGGAGAGCCTAACGCCAGCGATACGCCGAGGGAGTGCGTCGCTCTCCCTCACCGTACCAGCAGTACCATCACCATCATCGATGGCCTGGCCTGGAAACCCCGAGACCAAGTCCAATATAACTGCCGCCAACCGTGGATTCGGATCCTCTGCGTGCCTCCATCCCAACACTCGCACTGGTCCAGCCCCGTACGGCGTACAGAGAATCCCACGCTATCCGTCTCTCGCAGCACGAGTGCGCATCAAAATCAAACTACCAGCCCAAGGCGTCAGGCCTTTTCAACACACGTCGCCGTCTACTACCCGCCCAGCAACAGCAGCGAGGGAGGCCCAGCCGGCCCACTTGGATCCCATCCCTGCGCGTCCCGCGCGTCCCCGTCGTCCCCGGCCCCGCGAGCTCCAGCTGGTTGAGCCCGACGAGCCCGCTCTCCAGAGCTCCGAGCGCCCCCGACCCATCAAGTCGCACAACCTGGCTGGCGCCTCCCGAGCCGCACCGCGTGGGAACAGTTCACGCGGCCACCACGTCCCTCTCCACGCGCTAACCTATATAACCCGCCACCTTTCCCTCCAAATTTCAAATCAAATGCTCCGACTCGTTCCTCTCCCTGCTCGCCGCCCCTACCACGCCCAGGCTGCAGCAGCCATGGACGGCGCCGCCGGCTCCTTCAGCGACTACTCCTCTGGAACGCCATCCCCTGTCGGCGGCGGCGGCGGCGGCGAAGACTCCTCCTCCTCGTACATGACGGTGTCCTCGGCGCCGCCCAAGCGTCGGGCCGGGCGGACCAAGTTCAAGGAGACGCGGCACCCCGTGTACAAGGGCGTGCGGCGGAGGAACCCCGGGAGGTGGGTCTGCGAGGTGCGGGAGCCGCACGGCAAGCAGCGGATATGGCTTGGGACCTTCGAGACCGCCGAGATGGCGGCGCGCGCGCACGACGTCGCCGCGCTCGCGCTGCGGGGACGCGCCGCCTGCCTCAACTTCGCGGACTCGCCGCGCGTCCTCAGGGTGCCCCCCGTGGGATCCGGCCACGACGAGATACGCCGGGCGGCCGCCGTCGCCGCCGAGCAGTTCCGGCCGCCGCCGCCGCCGCCGCCGCCTGGTCATCAGCTGGTGGGCAATGTGGCCGCCGAGGAGCCGGCAGACGATGCACCACCGCTGGCGCTGGATGCCTTGCCTAGCGCGACGACGCAGGGCGTCGACGACCCGTACTGCATTGTCGACGAGAGGCTCGACTTCGGGATGCAGGGGTACCTCGACATGGCGCAAGGGATGCTCATTGATCCACCACCGATGGCTGGTTCGTCCACCAGTGGCGGCGACGACGATGACGACGGCGAGGTCAGGCTCTGGAGCTACTGATGACCACCGTCCACCGACCGTGCGCATTTGAAGCAAGATAGCTTGGCATTGGGCAAATAACTTCCCTGTACAGCCTCGGGAAGAATATATAGTACCGGTGAAATGTACTGGTCGCCCGGCCTTTCCCTTCAGTTCGTCACTTCGTCCGTACGTACTCCGTAATGTTAATGTAGCCTGCTCTTCTGATAAAGTGTGATCAGGTGATCAGGAGAAGCAGAAGACTGGGTTTTCTCAGTTTGGTTGTTTAATTTGGAGCTAGAGATGTAACGGCATGAAGCATGCATATGGTAACGGTGATCTTCAGAGTGCCATCAGCACCTGTATGGATTTGGGAATGGCCATGGCCTGCCCTGTTGGTATATTATTATTGATGTTGCATTTAGAATTTGGCTTGTTGCAGGGATCAGAAACTATAATCCTTCTGAAAAACTGGTACCCACGCACCTGATCATGAAGTTCCAACTGCTCTAAGTTCATGTGCTTCAAATCCTTACTATAATGCCACACGTAAATCATAATGCGGTGGCTCAGTGGCTGCATTTTGATATGATACTTTGAGTTATATTTTGTATTACCTAAAGCTAAGGCTCCTTTTCTTAAGAAAAAATATGAGTTATGAAGAGGTAAGGTAACCACCAAACTATGCTATCTTCAAGAGTTTTTCCTTAACTTAATTCCCCCAAATCCTCATATAGGAAACATTCTAACAAAGAAAAGCCTCTCTAAATATTTCTCTTCTCCAACTGTTACCCTATCTCAAATAATATATAGGATGGACAACATGACATCTCAAATTTGAGAGTGAGAGAGGATGATTCACAATATCATTAGATACGTAGGACATTAATTAAAGGGACCGTTGAAGTATTGAGGGTGATTTTTGTTACATATGTAAGCATTAATTTTAACTCGAGGGGATCAATCGTGTGGGAATTTTTCTTTGCCTGCTACTCCCTTTGTTTCAAATTATCCTTATTTTTGATCTTTTTTAGATACATAGTTTTTATTATATACAGCTAGATATAACGTATACCTAGATGATTAAAAAATATTTATCAATTTATAACGTGAGAGTATTTTGGAGGAAAAATATAAGAAAGATTGCATCCACTGAAAATCTCTTGGTAAGATTCATTTTTTTTTTCCTACGGTCTATCCAAACAATTGTTCCTTTAAAATTTCTATGTTTTCAATCCTCTATTTACAACTGTATTCCTGCAGATTTTTTATACTTTTCTATTCTATTCCTATGTTTTTGCAATTGTTATAAAGAGGTCTTAATTAAGGAGCACCGGTCTTTTTTAATGATGAAGAGAACATTCGTCTTGCATTGCATTTTACAGAGTGTGAGCTCGTGGTTTGCGTTGGATGCTTGGAGCTGATGACGGCTACGGGCTATCAGATAGGATAACGGAAAAGGGTTTGACGATGTCAATGAAACGCCGTAGTGGGCTCAGCTGGCAAGCCGCTGGAGGGAAGACGCGGTCCATAGCATAGTGAGGTCTCCCGTCACTTCAGAGCTCGGAGTGGCTGACGGGTGACGGTCACCGTCACTCGTCGTCGCGCTCACTCCTCTGGGTCACCGCAAGTGCTATTTCCCAATCCCAACCCAACAAAAGTAGTGCCCCTGCCAACCGCCAGCTCACAGAATCACAGCGTGTCTCTCTCTTTTTTACCCAGTCCTCCCGCGGGTTCGCGCCGCCGCTGCAGAGCTCGAAGCTCCTGTCTGACTTTAGGACTCAGGAGTCGGTCGGGAACGCTGGCAAGATGAACCACGCAAACAGCGGTTAGCAGTTTTTTTTTCTTTTTTTACTCTTTTTCGCAAACATGCAAATTTGCTTGTATATTTCATTAAGAGAAAAGAAATTTCAAGATTACAACTAGAGCACGCATTTAATTTCTGTTTTAAATGTTTATTTTTTATTAATTATAATTATATAGATTTGTTGACGGTTAGCGTCCGATTATCAACACATTGTGCATAGCATACGAAAAGGGTAGCACATGTGACCCATGTTTATACTGGTCCGAGCACTAGGTGCCCTACCTCCAGCAGAACAAGAGCTTTGTCGTTGTGCGCTGTTGTAAGGATCATGTGCTCATGATCATATTTTTTTTAGTTTTGGTGAATGAGATGCAACACAAACTTAGAACTAATATGTGTGTAAAGATGTATTTGGACATGTTATAATAGGTCATAGGGATGCAAGATTAATGTTTGATCAAGATCTAAGTTGAAATGGAGAAGAAACGACAAAGATTCCCTGTCATAATATTCAATGGACAACTTGATGAAGCTCGCCAAATTATACAATGGTGTCCAATAAGTCGGTTAGAAAGACAGTTCTCACCGGATGATACGGTAAAGAGAAGAATCACCCGGTGCACATCAAAGAGTTGGTACAATTGCTAATAGAGAAGATCAAAGCCATTAGATGATCGGTGTAGCATAGGAGAAGCTCGGTGAATCATATAGTGATAATTAAGATCAGAGACGTGGCACCAGTTAAGACAGACGGTCGGATGCTTAGATGATATACAATCAATGGTATATCTAGGACCACCCAACGGGTCATCTGACTATGCGCAGTTTTCTATTGAGGCAATTTATATGTGCCTCACTTGATTGAGTGTGTTCGGCGCCTCAATGTTGTTACAAGTTAGAGGGAGATTCCTCTTTATATATTTTTTTTCTCCGGTAAGGTTGAGATTTACAAATAAGTCATGAAACTATTACAATTTGATCCCTAGATGTTTATACGTATGAGAATTTTTACTATGGTTGGTAAAAAATAGATGGCTCATGAGAATCGATCCGACGGTCAGAAAGCTAGAGGAACCAACAAGAACTAATTTTAGTGAAACCGAGAGGCACTCGGTGTATACAAAATGGTGGGACCATAGGCGCCGAGCGTATACTAAAATTGGTTGGACCAACATCTGGAAAAGATGTGCAATAATACTATTTATTGTGAACTTTTTTTAATATAATTAACGATAGAATGGTACATTAGGATGCGGTCACATGTTCCTAAATTCAGCCAATAGCAATCCTAGCCACTCTGTCGTCTCTCCGTTCTTCCTTCTCACGCGAGGTAAGGCATGTCGGTGGCGAGGGCGACAGCGCTGCGGTGGCGGCAGACGAGTGCGAGGGCACCGTGCACACGGCCGGCGAAGCCCTGGGCACTCGTGCGCGTTGAGCACTTGGTTAGCCACGGGCTGCGTTGGGCACCGCGGAGTCGAGCGGACGAGAGCCCCCGTCATGAGCAGGAACACGAACGCGACGCCCACGGCGACGAAGGGGAGCCAGACGAGCAACGCCGTATTCGTGGGCCGCCTTGCCTAGGCCTAGCACCGGGAGCGCAGGGCGCGCCAGTCCACGGTGCGCGCGAACGCCGGCGTGCGGAGCAGGAAGAAGCGGGCGTAGGCTGCCAGCACATACGTTGCGGTGTGCGCGCGGACGGTGGCGACGCGGCGGAGGAAGGCGTGCGGGGCGGCCACACCGAAGTCGGTGCAGCCATAGGTCCTTGGAAGGCGCCACCCTGAGGAAGTCCAAGAACCTTTCCTTCTCCGTGCCATGGCGTTCGATTTGCTGGTCTGATGCCTCGTTTGACTCCATTGTTTCAGGCTTCTCCTTGTCAGTCATAGCTGCGAGGGTGATCCGATCCCTCCAGCTTTCTTGAACTGAAGCTACTAGTCATACTAGTAGGCAGTTAATATTCTACACACACGTTGCTGCTAGATATGATTTGGTTAAGAGAGAGATCAACAGTAACGAAAGGGATTGCTAGCTTGGTGTGCATTCTTTCTGGGCAATTCGCGTGGGTGCTGTGGGTTCTCGGTGGGCTGAACGGGTGGCGACTGGAGAGGGCACAATTTACCGCATTAGCCTTAAAAATGAATATAATTAGTTAATATTAATATCAACCTTAGGTACAAAAGGAACTAAGAGATACCTCCAACCCAGCGACAGAGCCAGCGGGGGGCTAGTGGGGCTCTAGCCCACCCACCGTCCGTGAAGCTATGTAATTTTCGTGGAGTTTCTATAAAATTTACAGTATTTGTAAAGAATAAGAGGGGCTAAAAACATAATTCAGAGGTATTTTTGAAGGATAGAAGGGGCTAAAAATAAGTTGAAGAAGACAATTTTCGTAATTCAGGAAATTATTTCCTTAGCTCTGAAAAAAGTTCGCCTTAGTTTCTTGGTCCTGTTTTCATTGAATTTTATTATTTAGCCCTAAAACGAAATTTGCTTCCGTCCAAACCAAAATACTCTAAAGAAATCATAACTCTTCGATACGACATCGAATGAAGATGATTTTTATATAAAATTGTAGATCTCATCTATAATTTTGAGTTTTTTCTTTGAGAAAGTTCAAACGCTAAAAAAATAATATAATGAACAGAAGTGTCAAGACACTAAACAAATTTCGTTTTAGGGCTAAATAACAAAGTTCGATGAAAACAGAAAAAAATAAGCTGAACTTTTTGTAGGGCCAAGAAAATAATTCACTCTTCGCACTGTACTAAACATAAACTCAAAATAAGATAAGTTAGCTTAATTTTATGTTTAGTTCAGCCTCTCCTAAATTTTTTTCTGCCTTCGTCCCTGCTCCAACCACCGAAAAAGGTAACCCTAAACTTATTATTTGGACCTCTTTTACACATAAGAGGTTCCCTAACTTATGATATTGAAGCTTCCCATTTGAATTGGAGCCATATGGCCGAGCCTTGGCTAATCTTTAAAAGAAATGAAACTCTCGCGCGCAATTGCAATGTGGACCAGCAATAATCACGATCATCTCGCTGTGGCTATGGAAATGGTGGCATTCAAGTAAGCAATGCACTCGGTGGGCAGGCCGAGAAATGTGTTCATGAAGAGGTCGTCAATTGGATCGACGACGGCCACCCCAACCAGCTTGCATCTCCCTTCTTCGTCCATTCTTTCTCCAGTGCCGGACCTTATGGCTCCCCTCGATTCCTCGGAGGTCAGCGTTGTCTCAACGAACAACGGCGGCGCTTTGTAGATGCTCCCGACCGAGAAGCAGAACCTCGACCTGAACTTGAGATCGACCTTCAAAAGGAACATAAGCACAATGCTCGTCAACAGCACTCCATTACAGGCTTTTGCAACTACTGAATTCTGAATTTCTGATCTTGTGCATCACACATATTCTGAGTTATTATGTTACTACCTAGACCACGGGATTAGTTAATCTTCCACAATAGGTAAAAACTACTCTTGCGTGGATCGATGCAGATAAGACAGGACCGCAGGAGACGCACGGTTACCTGACCAGTGGCTCGATCGATGGTTCCGCCCAGTGCCTCGGGCAAGATGTCGATCTTGAGGAACGGCGGTAGCGGCAGGCCGAGGAACCTGGTCGTCGCGCCGGACATGGACGGGATGTGCAGGGTTGCCACGTCGAAGTCGACGAGTACCGTGCCTTCCTCACCGCTCTTCGCCCCGCGGCGCCCGGCGCCCACGCCGCGGCCGCCCTGAGCGTTGTACGCGAAGTCCGGGTACCTGGCGATGCCGAGCCGGCAGCCGTCCCGCGTCCGGAACTCGACGCTGAGCGTGCCGGGCTCGGGCCGCTGCGCCTCTGCCGCGACGACCGGGGAGGATTGCTGCTCGCTTCCGCCGGCGCATGCTACCACCACCACGGCGCCTCCGCGTCTGATCGACGGATGCCGTGGGAGCGCACTGGCCGCGGAATAAGCGCGTGGTCTTCTTGTCGAATTTGCGAGTTTTGGCCCGGCTGATGGGAGGTCCGGCGAGCAGGCTCGGATGCCGCCGGCGCCGGGTGCCATTGGGAGTGCGTGCGTGCGCGGCACGCCGTGAGCCGTGGCACT
Organism: Eremochloa ophiuroides; assembly: GCA_038502445.1. Lineage (NCBI taxonomy): Eukaryota > Viridiplantae > Streptophyta > Magnoliopsida > Poales > Poaceae > Eremochloa > Eremochloa ophiuroides. The sequence continues at coordinate 66,898,631 of JAHLJS010000005.1, forward strand.
GCTGCGGTGATGTAAAGCAGCAGCTGAAGCGTGAGGCACAAATTCCCTCCGGTGGCCATGGCCTTATCGCTTCGATGTTCTTCATCCTCATCTTCCCGAGGCCTGGAATTTGCCACGCACTTTTAGTTTCAAGTTGTGGGCCTTAGTATCACCAAGCCTTCAAGAGCTAGTGCACTTGAATCTAACCGAGGCCTGGAATTTGCCACGCACTGTTAATTTCAGCTGATGGGGAGGCCTGGATTTTGCCACGCACTTGAATCTGATTATCATCTGAACGGGCGTCGGGCTTTGCTTTCCTCCATAATTGTCAAGCGTTCATAGTTGGGCTGGGCCCTCTACAGAAAAATGGGCTATGCGACACATTCGAAACTTGCCAATTTTGCTAAAAAAGAAACTTGCCTACGCTTTTACATAGTCTCATTAAAAAAAGAAACTAGAAAATGTACAGTGCGTTGCAAAGAATGGAAAAACAAATCTACCCCCATAGTACACACGTTCTTGATGGTGAACTGGATTACCACGTTCGTGGTGGTACACGATACTACCTCAGTTGAGTAAGATTTTAGTTAAAGGTGTCGATATTTTGGAGATCAATTCATATGATTTAGGCTCCGTTTGGAACAGCTCAGCTTCACAATTGAGCAACTTTTTTTTCGTGAATGTTTTGGGAATATTGTTTGGCAAAATAGCTTAAAAATAGCTTAACCAACAACTTCATGCATAGTTGATAGAGAGAGCCAGGAGAAGCTAATTTTTTCATTTTCATGCCAACTCATCCCTTTGTGAAAGGAGAGAAAAAATAACTTTACCCACAAAGCTGTTTTAGGAAAGGGTGTTTGATAAAAAAAAATAGCTTACAACAGCTCGTAAAGTTCTTGTGAGATGTGCTAAACAACCCCTTGTTGTGATGGAATATTTCGGTTGTGGTGGAATGCTTTGGTCTTATATAATATGCATTCATCAAAACAATAGTTAATCAATAAATTAAATAAACAACTTTTAAAAGGAGATGTATACTGCTGTCATGCAAGCTGGGTATTGGTGGGCATTCGGGCTACCTGATAATTTTGGGCCGGCTAATCCGCTTAATTGGAAATTGGGTATTAAAAGTTGCTACCTGATTTTGGTCAAAAAAACACTACTAAAATTTCGGATAACCGACAATTTTGGTTCGAGTATTACCGATATACCCAAAATTGTCATAACTAACAATTTTGAAAAAAATGGAGTTGTACTTTAAAGCAATAAAGAATGGTCCTTCAAACCAAATCATGTCTTCACATCAACAACAAATCAATCATTAAGATAGCATAGATCTACATTGAGCCATACCAAATAATAAATTTACACTGCACTAGACTACTACATGTCTTCATGTTGTAGGAATAGAAGAGCAAAGATTTGAAGTATTTCAGGTACCCAAACTACTCGATTTGAATTCGGGGTTTCACAACTACTATCCGTAATTATGATCGGGTAAGTGTTCATGTTTAGGTATTTTGGGTTCGAAGATTGAGTGGTGGGTATTTTTCCCAGCCCTTATCAGGCCTGAAACAGGGTTACTATAGTTGCTCTTGTTAAGTAAACCAAGGCGTTGGCAGTTAACATTCAAAATTCGAAACACCTTTTGCATGTCGTCTTTTGCTAACAAATGTGAGATGATTGCTGCATACATGTAGTGGATACATTAAGCTGGTAACCCAACTAATATGCATCAATGACGACGTGGCTGACACGAGCATAGAGTTAATCCATCCAATAACTCTTTGCCTTGTTTCCTTAGTTCTTTGCTATTCCTTCTATTCTAAAATATAATATATTTTACTACCCTTACTTAGATACTATGACACTATATATAATAAAAATAAAATATCTTGAAAACTAAAACATCTTATAATTTGTAATGGAATAAGAATATATGAAACATGTCCTGAAATATAAGAAAATAATATAAAGGGGATATTTGTCAAGTTAGTGGTTTTTTTTTTTTTTTGTTATGCCTATATCTGCACCTAAGCACTAATAGAGGTAGTGAAAACCTAAGAGAAGGAAGCAAAATGAAAGGGTACTGTCCTAAGTCCTAACACATAGATGTCATATCTTGGTCTAGCTTCAACTTAAGCTTAAAACCTTTTGCCTGATTTTTAAGTTTAAGCTGAAGCTAAGGTTCGTATATGATGCAAAGACAGAATATTCTGTTAGGATGACAAGACTTTACTATCCATTTACTCTTGTTTTTTTTTTTTTCCTGAAGCCGTTAGCAAGGGCGAGCCCTATTTGTTTCGCCGATGCCTTATCGCGCGTCCCGTTTTAGCAAACGCGGCTCGGAGGCCGCATTTCGAAAATCGCATAGTATATTTCATTTCTGCGGATTCCACAACGCGGGCGACTGCAAGAATCATGGCCGTCGCGGGACATTTAGCGGGTTCGTATAATCGGGCCACGAACGCTGAAATTCGAGGACCAAACACGCCCTCATTATGCAATCAAATTTCACGGAGTGAAGGAAGCCGATTTTCTGGCAAGCAGCAGCTCAGTATTTGAGGAACGTTATAAGACTAGCCACAACGTCATCGATGCCAGAGAAAAGATTCTTATGCCAAGTTACGTCGATGCCGGCAACTAATTCAGAGATGCAATGTATGCATCGGTGCTCATAGTACAAGCAGGACCCAATGAGTCAGAGTATTCCTTCTTTCTCAAGTGCTTCTATTGTACAGAAATATTTGTTTAAGTGTTCAGGCCGTTCGGCACCGATGCATCTACTTTCCTCGATGCTAAAACTTTCGATGTCTCTGGATTCCCAGCTGCAGTGTGCAAGCATCGGTGCCGAGATGAAAAAACGAGTTGGAAGCATCGGTATTTCACACGTTGTGGGGAGTCTAACACGCCAAAGGAAATCCCAGCGGCCATGATTGAGCATTGTGATAGAAAAGCAAATGAAGTAGCACATGAGACAAGCTTTTGTTTCTAACGATATTTGTTTTTGGGTTGAGTCACCCCCTAATTTTATTCCCATGCTTTATTGTGATGATTAATAAAGCTTTGCCGTATGGCTTAGCCTAGAAGCCGAAGCATGGAAGCACCTTCTGGCTACCGGTCATCAGTCGGCGGCGTCAGCCGTCAGCTGCTACCTATGGGCTGACCTGTGGGCCGCGTAGGCGCCTATTATAAGACTATCTCCAACAATAACACCCAAAATATAAGACCCATTCCATATTTAGATTGTGCTACAGTGAATGAATTCAATACTCATTTTTAATCTTCTCCAACAACACCACCCAAAAGAGAATCCTTTCTGCAGATAGATTTTCAGGAGGAGAGAAGACCTAGATTTGGGTTATGCCTCTTAGGGCACCCAAAATGAGTCTCTCGTATGGATAGTCTGTTGGAGACTGAAATAGTAGTATAGACCCATTTTACATATGGATGCCCATATGGGTCCTATTGTTGGAGATAGCCTAAACACCAAGAGCTTTTTACCTATGTGCCATTATAAAAGTTCAAAATGACCTACATACTATTGAATTTAAAAAAGTTCCTCTATACTCTCGCATATAATTTTCTTTACCTATATACCACTTCCGTCAATGACTAAATTTTTAAAAAAATCATATTTTTTTGTACAACATCGGATGAAGACAATTTTCATATGAAAATTGTAGAGCTTGATGAGATCTACAACTTTCTAGTTTTGAGTTTTTTTATTTGAGGACGTTAAGATGCTCAAAATTAATTTTAGTGTTGAAAGCTTAAATTTATTTTTATTTGAGCATCTTAACGTCCTAAAATAGAAAAAAAACTCAAAACTTTGCCAACTCAAACACGTACTTCTGTAACACCTCTGGTGTTACGGTTAATTAAAATCTGCCATGTCATCATCATTGCATGTAAATCATCCGGCATAAACTCATTTTTACTATGCATTAGCAAAAATGATTTTTCTTGCAACATGTGATTGTGCATAAGTTCTTAAGAATGATTTATTATGTAAATGTTTGGGTTTGTATGTTATTATCTAAATTGAATTGGGTAACAAAAAGAAAATCAATTATAAACCCTAAATCAGACATAAAACCTTAACTCAAAAAACTAAGCATAATTAAGTGTTGGGCCTTAAACAAAAGTTGCAAATCTTTAAAAGTTAAGCAACTTCTATTTTGGAAAATTTTGAAGTTATTAAAAATAATTTCAAATAAAATCTTAATTTAGGTTTTAAAGTTTAAACTTGAAATACGAGTTCAAAAACTAGTAGGAATCTGGCAATGGTCCTTTAATGAAAGTTTTAGCCCTTACAAAATAGAACAACTTTCATGTTTATAGATTTTACAGTTTACTTGTAGAAATTTAAATTTAAAACACAATTAGTGTTTGTTTAATAAAATTTAAAATGTCATTTCAAAAATATCAAGAATTAGGGCAAACTACTTTAGTAAAAGTTGTAAGGCTTTTTAAATTGAACAACTTTTATATTTGGGGATTTTGATGTTATACAGAAAGATTTCCAATTAAACCCTAAATAGTGTTTTGAAATTTAAATTTGAAATGTTATTTCAAAAACTATGAAGAATCTGACAAAACTCCTTTAATGAAAGTTGTAGGGTTCAACAAGTAGAACAACTTTAATCTTTACAGATTTTCATGTTGTTGAGAAAAATTTGGAGAATTTTATTGAATTGTAAATCAATTTCAAATTCAAGTTTTACCCCCTTTTAAATAGTTTCAAAACTGAGCAGAATTTGAATATATACCAAAAATAAAAATTGCTCTACACAAAATTTGCTACAACTTTCATATTGACCATTTTTCAAGTTGCTACACAAAGTGTGGGGTAATTTTAGCAAAAAGTTAAAAGGGGGCATGGTCTGCTACAGTAGACATGGGGGGACGGCTCTGTGCGCTGTCGCGCTCTGCTCGCGGAGCCGCGCGTGCGCGCACCGGCCGCCGACGGTGCCCGGGGCCGGCCGGCCGCGTGTCGCCGTCGGGGTCGGGCCCGTAGGGGCCATCCCCACGCCGCGCTCCTATTCCCCGCCCTATATAAGCCATCACCATCGTCGCCATTCTCTCGCTCCCGACCTCCATTGCCGTCTCGGAAGAGTTCCCGGTCGCCGGCAACACTCACCGTGCCGAGGACATCTCTATCCAATTCAACGAGTCGGCAAGACCACCATATCATAACACTCAGTTTTAGCCCGTCCCTGCTGCTTGTCGTCGCTGAGAGTTTCCAGGCGAGCCTTTTCTACTTCGCGGCGGGTCGCCATGGCCGCCGAGCTCGCCTCATCACGGTTAGCCGTCTACAGATAAACCTCTACCTATTTTCTTGTGTTTTGAACTCTCCTTGACCTGACGGTTCTGACCAGTTAGATGGCTTCCATTTTTGTGCTTTGAACTCGCCGGAACGAAGATCTTGCCATCGGAGCGCGGCGCCAAGCTAGCAGTCGGCGTCGACAGAGCCGTTCCAGTCATCCCTGCCAATACCAGCATGTTCGATGAGATCTGGTGAGCTTAGTGATGCTTTAGAGGTAGATGGTTGCGCACCGTGAGGCTTGAGGTCGCCGGAACGACTCGCGCCGCCGTGTCCGCGTGGTCAGTCCGCCATGGACGCCGGTGAGCTCGAGTTCGAACACGGGACTCTCTTCTGAGCACCCATTTAGGTTCGTAGTGATCTAGGGAAAACAAGTTGGGGGTCTGACTTCACCGAGGGAACGCCGCCGGCGACCCGCCGTGACCGGTGCCGCCGCCGCGCGCGCATGCCCTTCACTGCTCGAACAGAGCAGTGAGAAGGGAGAAGGAGGCCCAAGTTGGGCCAGGCCGGGTCTGCTGGGCCAAATTGGTCTGAGAGGGGCGCGGGAGAATGGGGCTGGGCCGCGCAGAGGGCTATCTGGGCCGGTCGGCTGATGCTGGGTCAACATGGGCCGAATGGTCGTTTCTATTTTGTGTGCAAATAAGTTGAATTTTCTAATTTCTGGTAAAATGAATAGTAGTGTGATTTGTTATTTTTGTGGGAATTAATTTATTGATGGAAAAATTATGGAAATAATTGTGGGTGTTCTCTGATGTATGAAGTATTTAATAAAAATATTAAATACATGTTTTGAACAATTTCTGCAGGAATTAAAAATCAGCACATTAATGGATAAATGCAAGTTTGGGTAATTTTAATTAGTTCCCTGTAACTCCAAAAATCATAAAAATTGTTGTGGCACTGTTTTAGGTCAAGACCTATCTGTAGGAAAATTTTGAGCTCAAATAGGAATAATTTAATTATTTCTTATTATTTACTTGATTAATGGATTAATTAAGAAAAGAGTATTGGAATTAACTTTTATGATTTGTTAGATCTTTTAGGGTTTGGTTAAACCCCTTGTAGCACCTGAACCCTACTGTTCCAGGTTTTGATGATCATTTACTTTGTAAATATAAAATAAATTACTCTATGTAGTGATTATATGACAAAACAAAAATTCTAATTGATGAATGGGCGAATAAAAAGGAGTAGAAACCCTAATTCACTTTTGTGTGGTGTGACATTTGGATTGAGTGATATCCCTGGGTCATTAACTTGAGATGATCCTAGGCACCATAATTAGTGTTTGGGTTGTTAATTGAATTGTTAATTTGGAATGCTAGTAATTTATGTTAGTCACATATAATGATAGGGTTTAATAGTTTGTTTAGGCAATGGGTTAATAATGTTCTAGGGGAAAAACCAATCCGACTTTCAACGACTATTAAAACGATCAATAAACCAAAGTAGTTAATACTCGATAGTAATTAGTTTTGTTGACTTACAACTTTATCGTGAAGGAAAGTTGTACTCAACTTTCAAATTAAGTTTACTTACTATTGATCGGTGACTTTGTTGTAGGGTCGAGATGGCGGACTAGAGGGGGGGTGAATAGTCCTTTATTACAACTAATCGCAGCGGAATAAAACCTAATCGGTTCTAGCGACAATTCACCCCTCTAACTAAGACTCTAAACACCTTGCCAAAGATCCTAACGAGAAGCAAAGGTGCAAGTCTAGCTAGAGCTTCCCTAAACCGTTCTAGCGCAAGATCACACAAACTTAAGCGTTAGTACTTTAAGCACCAGGGAAACTTCTATTAACTAGCAAGCAAAAACGCACTAAGCACCTAAGCTCACTACTTGCTCAATGACAAGGATACACAATCCAAATTAAAGAGCGCAACTCACTTTAGCTACACAAACTAAGTGAGAACTACTTCTAAGCTACACAAGCTAAGAAGGTGAGTGGCAAGCTACACAAGCAAACCGGTCTCACAAGAGCAACTACAACTACACAAATAAAGTAATGCACAATATAAATAACTTGTGTAGAAGGGAGCAAACCACCGCGAAGGATGGGAAGATGTTGACGCGGTGATTTATTTCCCGGAGGTTCACTTGTCGCCACAAACTACGTCCTCCGTTGAGACAAGCTCCAAGGTTGCTGCCGGTCCTCTTGCTAGTGGTGACCCGCAAGTCACACTCTCCCACGTGGAGTGCTTACCACAAGCTCTAGCACTTGACTCGGCCGGACCACTTGTCGCTCTTCACGTCTCGCTCTACTAGCGATGCTCTTTGCGATCTCCCGCGGGGTGAGCTCCAACCCCTCACAAAGCTTCTCCGGAGCTAAGCACAATCTTCTTACTTGCTTCACGGAGCCACAAGCCACCAAGCCGTCTAGGAGGTGGCAACCTCCAAGAGTAACAAGCACCACCGGCTTGCAACACGATCACCTAGTGCCACACGATGCAATCTCTCAATGCAACGCACTATCGATCGATTACTCACACCTCGAATGTGAATTCTATGAGCACAAGTGAGTTGGTGAGCACTAAGCCATGCACAAACAAGGGAGACACATTCCCAAGGTGCAAGACCCATCCAACAGCCGGCCACAGCCCTCTATTTATAGCCCTCAGCTAACAGAACCGGCTAAATCACCTGGCCCACCGGCACCTGTCATTGTCACTAACGACTTCTGACAGCCGGGCCCGTGTCCCAAATGATCTAGACAGGTCTGTCGGGCTACATTAGCGCCCTTTTCTCCGACAGGATCACCATTGCAGAATCATCACAGGATTACAACATTTCATAATAAAATACATCAGAGTAACAGTGCGGAAGATTACATAACATTTAGATTACAAACCGGTTGTTCAAATAGGATTCAAATATAGTTATTACAGACCAGAGGACATAGCAGTATCAGTGGAATGGTTACACAATACTAGATAAGATAACTTGAACCCTGCCCACGGGTTCCACTTCACTCATCATCGCTGCCTTCCTCGACCACAGTCACACAGCAAGGGGCAAGACAGACCTCCGGCGGCGGTCCTCCTGCAACAGGGGTTAACAAACCCTGAGTACTTGGGGTACTCCGCAAGACTTACCCGACTAAAGGTGTAAGATGAGACTTAGGAATGTAAGGCTGTGGGTAAGGCTAGCAGAAGGTAAGGAGTTTGCAGAAAAGCAATCTATCCTGTTCCATATTTTATTTTGTCATTATTATAATCATATTTATAACTCCAATATTCAGACTCATGTATCATCATTCTTTCAATTACTTTATTCATTCAGAAAACACCTAGTTGAGAACCACTTTTCGGTGTAGAGTGTGAGGATCAAGTCTCCATAACCGAGGAGCACGTCGATTCGAATCCAGAAAGTACCCAGCTGGGGATTCTAACCACACTGCATATGCAGCACGCCGGCATACATATACCAACCCGTTGTCACGGCTTTGCTATCCCGGAACCGGTCCTGCGCCACCCGAGAGCACAGTACTCCACTCTTATCCAGGCACGCCGGCCACGTGGGTACAAGATACTCTCGCCATCTCTCCACTCCCAGTGCGTGGTTGTCGGTTCCAGCAATAGCGTCACCGAACTCTAGGCTTTCCGCATTGGTATGTGGCTAGGCTGTTCATCATGATCACAGCAGACCTACAACGAACGGTCCCTACTTCCTTCCTGCCGTCAATCCTGCATTGGGACTCTAATCCAAGTACAAGACTACCCGACAGTTTTTATTATCGTGCCTGTCGGGTGAGTGAGACATAGGGAACGCCGCCCCATGAGCTGGCCACCCAACGAAACACGTTTCCAAAGACATCGACCAGTTCCAAACTATTCCGAAAGCGACCTTGCATTGGGACTCCAACCCAAATACACATCGACCAGCGGATAACCAGTTCTTCACCAATTAAAGTATAAGTATAGTCATGGCACAGAAAATAGTTTTTCTTTTATGCAAAGCTAAGTTCATTAAGCATGACTAAGCATTTTTCAAAATTTTCGTTTAAATCAGGTTTCAGGGTATTTATTTGAGACAATGCATCTGGATAGGTAACAATCAACTCCTACCAACCTAATGCAGTAGATTAACTCGAATTATAAATATTTTGCAACAGAAGGGCTGAATGCACCGGGGCTTGCCTTGGATCGTGTACAGCGTCGGGTCGGGATCAGTCCCGCAGATGTCGAATCCTTGGATGACTTCTGGAGTGGCCTCCTCAGTAGTAGTCTCGACCTGGACCCCCTCGGGAACGGGCACTACACGTATGCAATGATGTATGCTTAGCGTGGCATGAGGGCAACAAATGAAATGCTTGAAAGTAAACCATTAATACCTTGAGTACAACTTTCCTTCACGGTAAAGTTGTAAACGATCTACGGAAGGTAAAAGTAATGTTGCCTACTTTTGTTTTATTGACCTTTCTAACGGTCACAGAAAGCCGCTACACAGCTTTATGACTACTACCAAGCACTAAGTTCTCAAATTGCCAAGGATCACACAGCGAAAGATCCTTGGTCTTCATTCAACCCAAAAATTCACACAACAAACCTAAATTCATTTTTCTATTTACTTTATTAATCCCTAATTTCACATATATTTATTAATTGACCAAACTAACTTCAATTGCAACCAAACTTTACCAACAGCTAGGTTTTATCCCCAAACAGAGCCACAATAAATTTCATGATTTTTGGATTTACAGAGAATTAATTAAAACTACACAAACTTGCATTTATTAATTACTTCACTGATTTATACAGCAGATTAAAGGCACTGGAACACCCTATATTATATTTTTAACAAATACTACATACTTCAGAGAGCATACACAATTATTCTCACATTTTTCCATTCAACAGATTTAATCATATGAAATAAATAAACTTCAGTACTATTCATATGAATATATAAATGAAAAGCATTTTGAAATTTACTGAAAAAAGAAAAGACCAAACCAGCCCACTACGGCCCATGACCAAAGCGAGCCGGCCCACTCGGCCTGCCCGCACCCGGCGCCGGCGTTTTAGCAAAAGAGACCTTGGGGAAATCGGAAATCAACCCGCGGTCCGATCTATACTATTCACATGAGTCACGGGATTTGCACTTAACCCCCTGGAAAGACCTATCTTCTAACCCGAGGCCCCTGGCCTCTCCTCTGTTTTGACAGAGGCGAGAGCGCCGGCGGTCCGCCACCCCTAGCTCGCCGACGGTGAGCCGAGGGACGAAACCGAGGGCACTGACGGACTCTACACTCCAAGGCGAGTCTACCAAGCTAAGACACGACGAGATTCGAGGCGCACAGCACCTGGAGACACGGACGCGGCGGCTCGGTGGCGGCGGCGAGCACGTCGCCGGCGAGCACAAGCCGGTAAAGAGAGGGGGAAAAGGTGCGCGAGCATCTGGGGCTCACCACGAAGCTGGCTGACGGGTCGGTGGAGACGGAGGTGGTTCGGAGAAGGCGACTTGGCGACGGCGGCGGATCCCGGCGGCTCGGCACAACGGCGAACACGCGTTCCGGCGAACCTAGGGAACCAGAGAGTACACCGACGCAAGCGTAAGGTTCAAGGGGTCACGGAGATCACGTTGCGCAACAACCCGAGGCCCAGAGCTTACCCAAACTAGCTCGAGACGACGGCGGAGCTCGCGGCGGCGCTCTGCCCGCCCGCGAAGAAGACACCGGCGTTCCGGTGGTTACGAAGCTCTACAGCTCCCACCGACGGACGCAGGCGATGCGCAAGGAAGCTAGCTAGCTGGCTGCAAGATGGAGAGGGTGGTGATGGACGGAGCGCGGCGTATTCGGCCGAGAACCGAGAGGGAGAGTGGCGACCGGCGGAAGAAAAAAAATGGCGTGGAGAGGGGTGGTCTTTGCCCTTTTGGAGGGGCAACGGGCGGGGACAGGCGCGGCACGACGCGGCGCACGCGTGCCCGTATCCGCAATGGTCGCGGGGGCACGATCCCGGCCGGCACGGCTCGCCGCGCGCCCGCGCGCGACACGGCGGTTGCCGGTGCTGTTGACGAACAGGGCGAGGGGGCGAAACACTGTAGCACTATTCCCTAGGGGCTGTCGGTTTTTGACTAAATTCGACTGATTTTGCATACAAACATGAAAAACTGCAAAAACAAAAGTTGTAGGGTTTGAAATTCTGAACAACTTTGCTTTTGGAACTAAATTCAAATTCGAAATATTTTTGAAACTACAGAAAAAGGGGTAAACTAGAGTTTTAAATTTCAAACTATATTTTCAAAATTACTTTTAAATTTTCTCAACAACTTGAAAAATTGCCAAAATAAAAGTTGTTCTACTCAATGAGCTTTACAACTTATATTTAGGAAGTTTTGCCAGATTCCAAATAATTTTTGAAATGACTATCCAAAACTAAGTTTTAAATCATTGTTTTGAAATAAATTTGAATTTCCACCACAGAACTTTGAAATCTCTAAAAATAAAAGTTGTTCCATTTTAAAAGATCTAAAACTTTTATTAAGGGACTATCTCAAAATTCCTTTTAAATTTTGAATTAGGTTTTGGTCCTAATAAAAGTAAATTTTTAAACCTTTATTTGGGAATTTAATTTTACAAACAAATACTAATTAAATTCAAATCACTCTAGGGACCTAATCACAATCATATGCAAATGATTAATTTAAATATGATGACATGGCAGATTAATTAAATCCGTAATACCCGGGGTATTACAGCCTTTCCCCCTAAAAGAAATCTCGTCCCGAGATTAGGTACATAACCAAGGCTGAAACAAAGTAATGGAAAAGAATAACACAACAAGTTCAAGCTTAAACAAGAGACAAGGGGAAAACATACACATTAAAAGACAGGTTTACATTTTACAAGGTAGCAAAGAACTCAGGGAAGTTTTCTGCCAAGAAATCTTCAGATTCCCAGGTAGCTTCATCTTCAGAATGATCACTCCATTGGATCTTGTACCATCTGGTTGTGGTCCTTCGGGTAACACGGTCCTTTATATCCAAAACTCGTACTGGCTGCTCCGAGTATGTCAATTCAGGTTCAAGTGCTACTCCTTCTACATCGATGACTTGTCCAGGTACTCGGAGACACTTCTTCAACTGAGAAACATGAAACACATTGTGTACTTCCGAGAGATGTTCTGACAATTCAAGCTTGTAAGCTACCTTTCCCACGCGTCCTATGATTAAGAACGGTCCAATATAACGCGGGGCTAACTTGCCTTTGACTCCAAAACGGTTAACTCCTTTCATAGGCGAAACTTTCAAATATACATAGTCTCCAACCTGAAATGTCAAAGGTCTGCGCCGCTGATCGGCATAACTTTTCTGTCGTGACTGTGCCACTTTCAAATTTTCCTGTATCAGTCGAACCTTCTCTTCGGCTTCATTGACCAAGTCAACTCCATGGAACCATCTTTCTCCAGGCTCGGACCAATTCAATGGAGTACGACACCTGCGGCCATATACTGCCTCAAACGGAGCCATTTTTATACTTTCTTGGTAACTGTTGTTGTACGAGAATTCGGCCAATGCCAAACACTCGTCCCATTTCTCAGGGTAATTGAGTGCACAGGCTCTTAACATGTCTTCAAGTATCTGATTTATTCTCTCTGTCTGTCCGTCAGTCTGAGGATGATAGGCTGTGCTATGCAGGAGTTTTGTACCCAATGATTTATGAAAGGATCTCCAAAATTGGGATATGAATTGAGTGCCTCGGTCAGAGACAATGGTCTTGGGCACTCCATGTAGCTTCATCAGATTTTCTATGTATAGCTTGGCGTAGTGCGGAGCCCTGTACATTTTCTTGACAGGTAAGAAATGAGCTTGTTTAGTGAGGCGGTCCACAACAACCCAGATGGAATTGAAACCCCTAGAGGTTGTTGGGAGACCCATAATGAAATCCATGTTGATGTCTTCCTATTTCCATGCAGGAACAGGTAATGGTTGCAGCTCTCCACCAGGCTTCATGTGTACAGCTTTTACTTTCTGACAAGTGTCGCATTTTGCTACATACTGAGCAATCTCGATCTTCATCTTAGTCCACCAAAACTTCTGTTTCAAATCCTGGTACATTTTGTTGCTTCCCGGATGAATAGAGTATCTTGTCAAATGAGCTTCGTCAAGAATCTTGCCACGTAACTCTGGAATTTTTGGAACTACAAGCCGATTCTTGAACCATACAACCCCTTCATCATCAATTCTGAAACAATCTGCTTTCCCTGCTTGGATTTTCTCTTTGATGTGCCTGATACCTTTACTATTTTTCTGAGCAGCCACGATTTCATCACGGATGGAGGTTTTGATGCTGATATTGCTCCAACTGCCTTGAGGGACTATTTCTATGCCCAATTTTTCTAACCCGTAACACAACGACAGATCATATGGCTTCACAGTCAAGCAATTACAATGAGCCTTCCGACTGAGTGCGTCGGCAACCACATTAGCTTTACCAGGATGGTAGTGCACTTCAATATCATAATCTTTTATTAACTCAAGCCATCTTCGTTGCCTCATATTTAATTCTTCTTGTGTAAAGATGTATTTCAGGCTTTTGTGATCAGTGTAGACATTGCATGTGCTGCCTAACAAGTAGTGACGCCAGATCTTCAATGCATGAACCACAGCTGCCAATTCAAGATCATGAGTGGGATAATTCTCTTCATGAGGCCGGAGTTGTCGTGAAGCATAAGCAATGACTCGGCCCTCTTGCATCAAAACACAACCAAGGCCAGTACCCGACGCATCGCAGTACACATCAAACGGCTTTTCAATATCTGGCTGAGCAAGGACTGGTGCAGTGGTCAAACATCTCTTCAAGGTTTGAAACGCTGTCTCGCATTCTGGCGACCAGACAAACTTGACCTGAGTCTTCAATAGGTTGGTTATAGGCTTAGCTATTCTTGAGAAATCCGGAATGAATCGGCGGTAATATCCCGCCATTCCCATGAAACTGCGAACCTGGTGCACAGTGGTTGGTGGTTTCCAGTTCAAGATTTCTTCCACCTTACTTGGATCTACGGACACACCTTCCGCTGTCAGGATATGCCCAAGAAATGGAACTCGGTCCAACCAGAACTCACATTTGCTGAATTTGGCATAGAGTTGATGTTCTCTTAAACGGTTCAAGACGATACGGAGGTGGTTGGCATGTTCTTCGGGTGTTTTAGAATAGATCAGGATGTCATCAATGAATACGATAACAAATTTGTCGAGCTCAGGCATGAAGACGGAATTCATGAGGTACATGAAATAGGCGGGTGCATTGGTTAGGCCAAAAGACATGACAAGGTATTCATATAGGCCATATCTAGTGGTGAAATCTGTTTTTGGGATGTCTTCGGGACGGATCTTTATTTGGTGGTAGCCAGACCTAAGGTCAATCTTGGAAAACACCTTAGCTCCAGCTAGCTGGTCAAAGAGTAGGTCAATACGGGGTAAAGGATATTTGTTTTTGATGGTGACCTCGTTGAGTGGACGGTAATCAATACAGAGTCGGAGGGATTTGTCTTTCTTCTTGACAAAGATGGCAGGACAACCCCAAGGAGATGAGCTGGGCCTGATGAAACCCTTATCTAGCAAATCTTGTAGTTGCACTTTAAGCCCTGCCAATTCCTTAGGAGGCATTCTGTAGGCTCTACGAGATATAGGTGCTGTTCCGGGTTTTAGCTCAATAGCAAATTCCACATCTCGGTCAGGTGGCAAACCAGGCAACTCATCAGGAAACACATCTGGAAACTCGCAGACCACTGGAATCTTCGACACTTCTTCCACTGAGGTGGCACACAGCCTTTGCACGGACTTTTCGATCTTTCTCATGGGCAATGGAAGTTGGATGAGAAGTTGAGTTTGACTATTAGGTATGTTCACTCTTATGGTTCTATTCAACACATCAATCAAGGCCTTGTGCTGATACATCCAATTCATACCTAATATCACATCTATATCCTGATCCTTAAGTACTATCATTGTGGTTGGGAATTTATGCCCTCCCAGCTCTATAGGTACTCCCTGAACTACCTCTTTAGTAGTTATACGCCCCCCGGGCGAATGTATAAGGAAATCTTCCTTTATTTCCCAATAGACATATCATGCTTAACCACAAATGTACGGTTGATGAACGAATGAGATGCACCAGAATCAAATAGCAGAACGGCCGAATGGCTAGCAACAGGAAACTTACCCATCATGACAGGTTCTCCAGTAGGAATATCCTCAATCTGAGTGTAATAGACCCGACCTGCCTTCTTGACAGTCTTGCCCTTCTGAGCATGCTGCTGGTGACCACGGTGCTGAACTTGCTGTTGCGGAACACCAGGACTTTTCTGCACATTCTGGTTGTACTGCTTCAGAAAAGGGCAATCACGGGCCCAGTGTCCCACCTTTCCACAGTTGTAGCATGGATGATTATAGTTGGTCTGTGGAGTGTTGATACGAACGCCAGGGGCATTCGGCTGAGTGGTGTTTTGCTGATTAGAGGTATGAGAGGTAGCGGCAGTGCGCACAACTACCTGCTGATGGGGATATGACGGACAGTTATGGTGGGTAGGATGATAGATAACTTTCTGGCGTTTCTGACTGCCAGAAGAGCTAGACCTTTTGCTCTTCTTCTTCTCCTCTTGGAGCTGACGGTCGCTTTCCTCAAAAGCTATTGCACTATCCACTGCCTCATGAAAAGTGCACTTGAGGTTGTTAGACAGACTGCGTTGAATCTTGAAATTCAGGCCTCTAACAAAGCAGGCTCTTTTCTTCGCATCCGTGTTGGTGTGCTCAGGTGCATACTGTGCCAAGTGGTTGAACTGCCCAAGATACTGAGCGACAGTGGACTCATTCTGCTTCAGGGCCAGAAACTGATCCAGCTTCAATTTCATCACACCCGCAGGGATGTAATGAGCACGAAAAGCATCACGGAACTCCTGCCAGGTAAGTTGATGTCCAGCATCCTGCGCAGCTAAAAGGTTGGCATACCAAGTAGTCGCTGGGCCACGAAGCTGCTGAGCTGCAAACAGAGGTTTCTGGACCTCGGTACAGTGAATCAAGCTAAACTTCTGCTCCATGGCACGGAGCCAATCATCGGCTTCTAAGGGTTCATCAGCCTTAGTGAACACCGGTGGGCGGGTGTCAGTGAAGTCAACATAGGTGATATCCTCATTATCACGGCGGCCACGACGTCCACCACGGTCTTGCTGATTCTGAGCTAACAGCGCTGCAACATTGGTCAATGCAGCGATGGCCTCTGCCAGAGTGGGTGGAAACTGAGGTGGTTGGGGAACACCAGTTGCATTATCAGAGTTGTCTCCCATCTGTTAATAAGCAAACCCAACTTGAGTCTTACATTAGTTAAGCAAACATAACAGCACACAGCAATATTACAAGGTTCACACAACATGGCTTGCATCCAGGCAAGACCCACAACCCATAACTAAGGTTTTCTAGGTAAGCACCTATATTACAGACAAAAGAGAACAACTAGCTGACAACTCTAGGCCACACTGGCCTAGTCCTCGTCGATCCCAGACGCGCCAGAAGCGTCACTGTCCTCGTCGATCTCCTCGAAGTCCTCCTCGGCATCTGCCTCGACGACCTCGACCGGCTCGACCCCCACGTCAACGTCCTCCACGTCCTCATCCTCCTGACCGAGGACAACTCCCAACTCAGAATCCTCCTCTTGCGGTGCAGGAATAGGGTGGAGCTCACCATAGAGCTCATGCACTTCCTCGTGCAAGACGTTGTTGTAGAGCTCAAGCTGACCAACACGCTGCTCCGCCTCGAGCATCCTGTCCATGATCGTCTCCTCACGATCCCAAGCTTCATCCCTCTGCTTGGTCAGGCGATCGATCTCTCGACGCAGATCTCGATTGGTCCTCACGTCCCGGTAGTGGTTGAGACGTGCCACTCTGTATTCTTCCTCCCACTGCCTGACTAGCTCCTGCAGCCTTCCAACCTCAGCCTCAAGCTCCTCGCTGCTGCGACGAGGTGGGCGACTCCCAGAAGCTCCGCCCTCGCCAGCGCGTGGCGCCAACTGGTGGCGTGGAACGCCACGTGGTCCGGTCATCTTGCGTGCTGTGAGCTTGCAACGGGCCATCTGGAGAAGGTAAGTGGAATTTTAAGATATAATATGTTAGCAAGAATAGGTTCGGTAAACTATCCCAAAAACCCACTTTAAGGAGGAAGTTAATTAACAGGTGTGATTATCATGATGCATGCACGTACTTACGAATTTTAAATCATGTAAGGTAAATACATACATAAATAAACTTTTAAAATAGGGCTAATAATAATATTATTCCACATGCTACCTTAATCCCATAAGGTAAAATATAGAACAAGACAAGAACTACTGAACAAGATAAGGATAGAAGCAATTTGGACCCAAAATAATAGGTTAAACTTTTTATGATCCAAAACATTTTGAAATTTTTGAAAAGTAATCCATAATGATTAGCAATGGAATGCTCTGGTACCAACTGTAACAGAACCGGCTAAATCACCTGGCCCACCGGCACCTGTCATTGTCACTAACGACTTCTGACAGCCGGGCCCGTGTCCCAAATGATCTAGACAGGTCTGTCGGGCTACATTAGCGCCCTTTTCTCCGACAGGATCACCATTGCAGAATCATCACAGGATTACAACATTTCATAATAAAATACATCAGAGTAACAGTGCGGAAGATTACATAACATTTAGATTACAAACCGGTTGTTCAAATAGGATTCAAATATAGTTATTACAGACCAGAGGACATAGCAGTATCAGTGGAATAGTTACACAATACTAGATAAGATAACTTGAACCCTGCCCACGGGTTCCACTTCACTCATCATCGCTGCCTTCCTCGACCACAGTCACACAGCAAGGGGCAAGACAGACCTCCGGCGGCGGTCCTCCTGCAACAGGGGTTAACAAACCCTGAGTACTTGGGGTACTCCGCAAGACTTACCCGACTAAAGGTGTAAGATGAGACTTAGGAATGTAAGGCTGTGGGTAAGGCTAGCAGAAGGTAAGGAGTTTGCAGAAAAGCAATCTATCCTGTTCCATATTTTATTTTGTCATTATTATAATCATATTTATAACTCCAATATTCAGACTCATGTATCATCATTCTTTCAATTACTTTATTCATTCAGAAAACACCTAGTTGAGAACCACTTTTCGGTGTAGAGTGTGAGGATCAAGTCTCCATAACCGAGGAGCACGTCGATTCGAATCCAGAAAGTACCCAGCTGGGGATTCTAACCACACTGCATATGCAGCACGCCGGCATACATATACCAACCCGTTGTCACGGCTTTGCTATCCCGGAACCGGTCCTGCGCCACCCGAGAGCACAGTACTCCACTCTTATCCAGGCACGCCGGCCACGTGGGTACAAGATACTCTCGCCATCTCTCCACTCCCAGTGCGTGGTTGTCGGTTCCAGCAATAGCGTCACCGAACTCTAGGCTTTCCGCATTGGTATGTGGCTAGGCTGTTCATCATGATCACAGCAGACCTACAACGAACGGTCCCTACTTCCTTCCTGCCGTCAATCCTGCATTGGGACTCTAATCCAAGTACAAGACTACCCGACAGTTTTTATTATCGTGCCTGTCGGGTGAGTGAGACATAGGGAACGCCGCCCCATGAGCTGGCCACCCAACGAAACACGTTTCCAAAGACATCGACCAGTTCCAAACTATTCCGAAAGCGACCTTGCATTGGGACTCCAACCCAAATACACATCGACCAGCGGATAACCAGTTCTTCACCAATTAAAGTATAAGTATAGTCATGGCACAGAAAATAGTTTTTCTTTTATGCAAAGCTAAGTTCATTAAGCATGACTAAGCATTTTTCAAAATTTTCGTTTAAATCAGGTTTCAGGGTATTTATTTGAGACAATGCATCTGGATAGGTAACAATCAACTCCTACCAACCTAATGCAGTAGATTAACTCGAATTATAAATATTTTGCAACAGAAGGGCTGAATGCACCGGGGCTTGCCTTGGATCGTGTACAGCGTCGGGTCGGGATCAGTCCCGCAGATGTCGAATCCTTGGATGACTTCTGGAGTGGCCTCCTCAGTAGTAGTCTCGACCTGGACCCCCTCGGGAACGGGCACTACACGTATGCAATGATGTATACTTAGCGTGGCATGAGGGCAACAAATGAAATGCTTGAAAGTAAACCATTAATACCTTGAGTACAACTTTCCTTCACGGTAAAGTTGTAAACGATCTACGGAAGGTAAAAGTAATGTTGCCTACTTTTGTTTTATTGACCTTTCTAACGGTCACAGAAAGCCGCTACACAGCTTTATGACTACTACCAAGCACTAAGTTCTCAAATTGCCAAGGATCACACAGCGAAAGATCCTTGGTCTTCATTCAACCCAAAAATTCACACAACAAACCTAAATTCATTTTTCTATTTACTTTATTAATCCCTAATTTCACATATATTTATTAATTGACCAAACTAACTTCAATTGCAACCAAACTTTACCAACAGCTAGGTTTTATCCCCAAACAGAGCCACAATAAATTTCATGATTTTTGGATTTACAGAGAATTAATTAAAATTACACAAACTTGCATTTATTAATTACTTCACTGATTTATACAGCAGATTAAAGGCACTGGAACACCCTATATTATATTTTTAACAAATACTACATACTTCAGAGAGCATACACAATTATTCTCACATTTTTCCATTCAACAGATTTAATCATATGAAATAAATAAACTTCAGTACTATTCATATGAATATATAAATGAAAAGCATTTTGAAATTTACTGAAAAAAGAAAAGACCAAACCAGCCCACTACGGCCCATGACCAAAGCGAGCCGGCCCACTCGGCCTGCCCGCACCCGGCGCCGGCGTTTTAGCAAAAGATACCTTGGGGAAATCGGAAATCAACCCGCAGTCCGATCTATACTATTCACATGAGTCACGGGATTTGCACTTAACCCCCTGGAAAGACCTATCTTCTAACCCGAGGCCCCTGGCCTCTCCTCTGTTTTGACAGAGGCGAGAGCGCCGGCGGTCCGCCACCCCTAGCTCGCCGACGGTGAGCTGAGGGACGAAACCGAGGGCACTGACGGACTCTACACTCCAAGGCGAGTCTACCAAGCTAAGACACGACGAGATTCGAGGCGCACAGCACCTGGAGACACGGACGCGGCGGCTCGGTGGCGGCGGCGAGCACGTCGCCGGCGAGCACAAGCCGGTAAAGAGAGGGGGAAAAGGTGCGCGAGCATCTGGGGCTCACCACGAAGCTGGCTGACGGGTCGGTGGAGACGGAGGTGGTTCGGAGAAGGCGACTTGGCGACGGCGGCGGATCCCGGCGGCTCGGCACAACGGCGAACACGCGTTCCGGCGAACCTAGGGAACCAGAGAGTACACCGACGCAAGCGTAAGGTTCAAGGGGTCACGGAGATCACGTTGCGCAACAACCCGAGGCCCAGAGCTTACCCAAACTAGCTCGAGACGACGGCGGAGCTCGCGGCGGCGCTCTGCCCGCCCGCGAAGAAGACACCGGCGTTCCGGTGGTTACGAAGCTCTACAGCTCCCACCGACGGACGCAGGCGATGCGCAAGGAAGCTAGCTAGCTGGCTGCAAGATGGAGAGGGTGGTGATGGACGGAGCGCGGCGTATTCGGCCGAGAACCGAGAGGGAGAGTGGCGACCGGCGGAAGAAAAAAATGGCGTGGAGAGGGGTGGTCTTTGCCCTTTTGGAGGGGCAACGGGCGGGGACAGGCGCGGCACGACGCGGCGCACGCGTGCCCGTATCCGCAGTGGTCGCGGGGGCACGATCCCGGCCGGCACGGCTCGCCGCGCGCCCGCGCGCGACACGGCGGTTGCCGGTGCTGTTGACGAACAGGGCGAGGGGGCGAAACATTGTAGCACTATTCCCTAGGGGCTGTCGGTTTTTGGCCAAATTCGACTGATTTTGCATACAAACATGAAAAACTGCAAAAACAAAAGTTGTAGGGTTTGAAATTATGAACAACTTTGCTTTTGGAACTAAGTTCAAATTCGAAATATTTTTGAAACTACAGAAAAAGGGGTAAACTAGAGTTTTAAATTTCAAACTGTATTTTTAAAATTACTTTTAAATTTTCTCAACAACTTGAAAAATTGCCAAAATAAAAGTTGTTCTACTCAATGAGCTTTACAACTTCTATTTAGGAAGTTTTGCCAGATTCCAAATAATTTTTGAAATGACCATCCAAAACTAAGTTTTAAATCATTGTTTTGAAATAAATTTGAATTTCCACCACAGAACTTTAAAATCTCTAAAAATAAAAGTTGTTCCATTTTAAAAGATCTAAAACTTTTATTAAGGGACTATCTCAAAATTCCTTTTAAATTTTGAATTAGGTTTTGGTCCTAATAAAAGTAAATTTTTAAACCTTTATTTGGGAATTTAATTTTACAAACAAATACTAATTAAATTCAAATCACTCTAGGGACCTAATCACAATCATATGCAAATGATTAATTTAAATATGATGACATGGCAGATTAATTAAATCCGTAATACCCGGGGTATTACAGCTCAAAAGAGCCGTTGCCAACTGAAAACAGCCATCGGACCGACCGTCGGACCGAACCAGCGCGCCACCGTCGGACCAAAGCCCACGGTCCGACGCTCTCGATGGCCGCCACGTGTCACTAGCCGTTTGAAGTCGAACGTTGGATCACAACGGCTATTTCTCGCGCCGTTTTTCCAACCGTCGGACGCTCAAGCCGATGGTCCGACGCGCGCACAGCTCCAGGCGTCGGACCGTCCGACTCTCACAGACGGGCCACAGCTCGGCCACCGTCGGACTCTCGCGCGGTTAGCCGTCGGACCAATGATCACCACGGTCCGACGCTTCCAGAGAGCTCCCCGAGCGCTCAAAACCGTCGGACTCCAGTCCGACGCTCACCGTCGGACTAAACTCTAGCGTCCGACGCTTTCCCGAACGCCACGCGTCACGCCGACACCGCTCGCCACCGTCGGACCGAAGCGGTCAATGGTCCGACGCTCGTTAACCGAGCGTCCGACGCTTCCACGGATTTGCACAGAGCCTGGGACCGTCGGACCCTTCACACCAATGGTCTGACGCCTTGTCAAGCCAGCGTCCGACGCTCCTTTTGAGCTCCTTTCAACTCCAAACTTCACCACCTTTGCAAATGTGCTAACACCAACAAGTGTACACCTCATGTGCATGTGTGTTAGCTTTTCACAAACATTTTCCAAAAGGATTTTTCACTCTTTTCACCACGCCACTCGATCCTAGCAACGCATGCAAGTTAGATCGCTCAAGTGGCACTAGATGACCAATATGCAAACAAGTTTGCCCCTCTTGATAGTACGGCCATCTATCCTAAATCCGGTCAAGCACTTCTCTACTCAACCTTAGACCGGTGAAATGGAAATGCCCTACGTTATACCTTTGCCTTGCGCTTTCCATTTCGATCACCGTCTTCATCTCCGTCTCCGACACCATCGATGCCAATGCAACACATGTACTAACACCTCATGAATAATATGATCCACTTCATATCATCACGTGGCTTTTGGTTCATCGATCCTTGACTTGCTTGCTCTTCACCGTTGCGTTGGTCCATCGGCGCCAAGCCATCACCCGACTTGCCCTTCACTCTTGCAACCGGTCCGTCGACGCGAAGCCTCGTCTTGATCTTCTCCACCTAGCCACATGACTCCATGTCATGTCTCATGCGTTTAGCTCCTTCATCTCCATATGTGTGAGCTAAGCAACACTCATCACGCCATATCCACCTCCATGGCATAGATGCTCACACACATGTACCTGTGGACTAATCACCTGTGTAATCAACACTTAGACACATATTAGTCCATCTAAGTTGTCACTCAATTACCAAAACCAAACAAGGACCTTTCATTTGTGCATCTCCTGCATCATGGCATACATGTCATCATGTAAGTGTTGTATTATTATTTCGTGTAGTGAACGCGCGGTGATTATTATCTGAAGCATGTCCCGAGTAAGGTCTTCACTCGGTGGACGTGGATCCTTCTCGGTGATTGATTTCAGGGTTTCGTCTACTTCAAGCAACAGGCAAGCCCCGGTGCATTTGCCCCTCCTTGTTATTTAAAAATATTTATCACTTGAGTTAATCTACTGCATTAGGTTGATAGAAGTTGAGTGATAACCCATTGATGCATTACCTTTCCTTGACCACATATTATACCTGAGACCCTGATTTATTTAAAGTATTGAAAAATGCTTTGTCATGCTTAATGATAGAGTTGCAAAAATGCTATTTTGAAAACTGTGATGATATGAAACAAATGGATCATTTTATGGGATTGGTATTGTCCTCGTTTGGTGATGGTGTACTTGGCCAGTCCATTATCATCAACGTGGATGGGTTTTCCCGTTTGGATGGCCAACTGTTTGGGTTAGAGTCCCAACTTTCGTCGCCATCAGAAAAGGGATGTGAAAACCGGGTAGCTACCAGTGTACTTGGGTTAGAGTCCCAATGCATGGTTTCTAACGGAAAAATATTAGGGACCATTCGTTGTCGGCCTGCTGTGATCATGACTTTGCAACTAGTCACATACTACGGAAAGCCTCTGACTCTGGTGGCTCTACTGCTGGAACCGACAACCACGCACTGGGAGTGGAGAGATGGCGAGAGTAGCGTGTACCCTCGTGGCCGTCGTGCCTGGAGACTAGAGGGGTACTGTGCTCTCGGGTGGCGCAGGACCGGTTCCGGGGTATGAAAAGCCGTGGTAGGCGGGGTTGGCATATGCAAGCTTAAGTGCTACATATGCAGTGTGGATAGGGATCCCCAGCTGGGTACTTCTGGATTCGAATCGACGTTGCTCCTCGGTTAATGGAGACATGATCCTCACACTTACAGCGAAGAGTGGTTCGGAACTAGGATGTTTTTGAATGGATTAAGTAAATGAAAGGATGTTGATATATGAGAAGGAACTTGGAGATATGGTTAATGATTAATAATATTATTGAGATAAAATACTGAAATAGGATTAGTATTGCTTTTCCGCAAAATCCTTTGACTCTTGCTAAGCCTTACCTTGACTCCCCTCAGCCTGCATTCCTGAGTCTAATTTTACACCTTTAGTCGGGTAAGTCTTGCGGAGTACCCCATGTACTCAGGGTTTGTTAACCCCCTGTTGCAGGTAAACTGAGTAAACAGTTCTACGAAGGACCGTGCCGGTCATTGGATCGAACATGGATGAAGATGTGTATATAATGAAACCCTTGGGCAGGGTGTTTAGTTGTATACAGCTACTCCACTGCGAAACTCTGGTTTGGGATAATGTACTTGTAATCTATGTTTAAGTAATACTTCCGCACTCTTTACTCTGATTCAAAATATTTGTGTAAACCGTTGTAATACTTGCAAGGTCTTACAATGAGATCCTCGGGGAAATTAGGGTTTCCTATGAGACCCGACGGGCCACCTAAGTCAAAGGGAACTCGTGCAGACTAGTCAAAGGTCCTTAGGGATGCTGACGGGGCACGTGGGCCCTATGATTAAGGCGGTTCTGTCACAACTTCTCATACCGAGCTTGTTGAACTCGCTTATCTAACATACCCCCTGGCATTTGCTCATATAATCTCACTAAAGAAGGAGCCATTTTCATTGTTACCGTACCGGCTGTGAAAATTAGGTTTAGGTCCGCTTGCCTAGGACTTGATCTTCTTGGTACCAATCCATAATGATCAAAGTCGAATCGCAAGCCTGAAGCAAATTCAATGAAACAACAACAGGTACCATATAGAATAGAAGGGGCCATAAACAGGAGAGTCTTGACCAATTCGAAAGATCATTTGGTGTAGTTGAAATAACGGAATTGGAAGTTGTTCGGTCAAGTATAGGAAATTAATATAAGAATGAATAACTTTCTCAATTTTCTTTGGAATCTTTTATTTATCTTAATATTCATTCCATTCAGGCCATTCCAATGCTCGCAAGCAAGCACGAAAAAGCTTCTATTTCTAAACGGAAACGCCCAATACATCAAACTCATTACCCATGGATAAAGCAAAGCCAGTCGAGAAAAAAAAAGAAAACAAACATGGTTTAGCGGATTCGGAATTGTAACCAAGCATCCTGGGTTCTATACCCGATTCAACACTAGAGCATGCAGCCGATCCTGGATACAGAACTATAGAAATTGTGCAGTGAGGGATCTTTATTGGTAGCCAGTCTTTCACTTCCGCCTCTCCACTCCCATGCCTTTCTTGGTCGGACCAACCCAACCGGCGATTTCCGACAAGTCTTTCTGCTTAGAGCAAGAAGCGGAACAAAAAAAAAAGAAAGCTTTCTTTATTTTAATTTATGGATAACCAATCCATTTTCAAATATAGTAGTTGGAGGCAACACACGCTGAACTCAACTTGTCTATTTTATGTAACTGGTTGAAACTACTAATTTCCAGTTCATGGTATACGGTGACGGGCCAACCTTCTATACTAATGTGCAGGAGGACGAAGCAGAAATTAGGAAGCCCTACACTTCAACCGGAGCGAACTTCACACTCGAACTTGGATATAGCAAATAGATCAAATAGGCTCAGAAAGATACGGGGCATAATCAAAGAAAAAGAACCGTTGGAGTGGCAATACAGCTAGATAGATAGAAGGTCTCATTCTAAACTCAGTCTCATCTGTCACACCTAGCCATAAATAACCATTTAGCTCTATAATTTTTATATAAAAATCGTTTTCATCTGTTGTATAGAGAAGTTATGATTTTTTTAAAATTGACTCATTGACAAAAGTGGTACCTAAAGAAAATTTTGATACGAAGGTTATTTTGAATTTTTATAATGGCACAAACACCAATCAGTATATCTTGAGCCCGGAGTCGGGCCCTCCCTTCCGCCCGCGACCGCGACCGCGCGAGCCAAACCCGACCCAGCAACGAGGCCACCGCCCCTTCCCTCGCCGATCCGGATCTCCCCACCCACCCGCTCCGGCGAGCCGTCGCCGCGTCGCTTCCACGCGACCGACTACTTCCCATATCTATTTATCCGGCTTCCCCGCCGCCGCGCGCACCAAGGTTGCGTTCACCACATCGCCTGTTTGCTCATCTGCTCCCGAGCCCAGCAAACCCTAGTCGCCGCCGCCCATGGACATAGAGACCGACGGGCGATTCGGCAACAAGCGAGTGCACAATCGCCTCGGCCCGGGCTCCGGCGGCGCTCCGTCATCTACCAACGGGAAGGTCTGCAACTACTGGCGCGCCGGGCGGTGCAACCGCTTCCCGTGCCCCTTCCTCCACAGCGAGCTCCCCGAGGCTGCGCCGCCCAAGCGCGCCAATGGACCCGGGGGCAATGTCTGGCGCAACCCCAACACCGGAGGACGAGGCGGCGGCGGTGGCCATCACAATAGATGGGGGAAGGGTCCTGCCGGCGGCAGCGGGATTGCGAGCCACAGGCCGCCTGACAGGCCCTGCAAGTTCTTTCTCGCCGGCACCGAATGCAGCTATGGCGAGAGGTGCCGCTATCCGCACAGCTACTGCATAAGCGATAGTATCGCGATGCTTACCCCGCTCAAGGGCCACGAGAAGGTAAAGTCTAATTTCTGCCAATTGCTTGTCTGGTCAAAAACAAGGAAGTTTTCTAACTGATAAGATGCATTGGATGCCTTCAGGGTGTTACAGGCATTGCACTGCCTGCTGGGTCAGACAAGCTGTATTCCGGGAGTAAGGATGGAACTGTTCGCATGTGGGATTGCCAAACTGGGCAGGTAGCTGAGATGCCATTACATTGAAATCTTCGAGAGTTTTTTATGTTCCTTGTGACAAAATTCAGTACTTCTTTGCCGTTGGTGGTCTGTTAGTGTGCCGGTGTCATCACTGTGGGTCGTGAGGTTGGGTGTATGATCATGGAAGGTCCGTGGTTATTTGTTGGAATACCTGACGCGGTGAAGGTACGTAATTATTCACATTTGTGCACTCGCTGTTTCAGAAGTTAGAGGCAACTTAGCACTAGCTCATCAATGTGATAGGCTCAACACATGACTCTCTC
Organism: Eremochloa ophiuroides; assembly: GCA_038502445.1. Classification (NCBI taxonomy): domain Eukaryota; kingdom Viridiplantae; phylum Streptophyta; class Magnoliopsida; order Poales; family Poaceae; genus Eremochloa; species Eremochloa ophiuroides. Next base: position 66,925,947 of record JAHLJS010000005.1, read on the forward strand.
GCATATATCATATAGTTGGACACTAGGCAGCACTACTGCTCCCTTAGCTCTTTTTAAATTCTGATGAAGTTTATCACCATTGGTGTTCTGCATGCATGAATACATTGCCCTTTCCTTCAGGTTTGGAATATGCAAACAACAACGGAAATGAGCCTTCCCGGACCAACTGGGCAAGTCTATGCACTCGCCGTTGCCAGTGAGTTGCTTTTTGCTGCAACACAAGTAAGCTTCCTGTATTTTTGGTTTATCTTTGTTTTGTCTTGTAACATCAAATTCTTCATTCATTCGATTCTCTTTTGTTGTGTTTGGTGCAGGACGGGAGGATTTTAGCATGGAGATTTAGTGCAGCAACTAACTGTTTTGAGCCAGCTGCTTCTCTTGATGGCCATAAGCTTGCTGTTGTTTCATTGATAGTAGGAGGCATGAGGCTTTATTCTGCTTCGATGGATAAAACTATCAGAGTATGCAAAGCTTGTTCACTTGCACTCATGCTCAATCTTAAGATAGATTCAATGTACGAAGAAGTATATGCTGCGTCATGAGATTTTAAGTTTTATTGATGTTTGACTCCCTTGTTTTATGCCAACCTTCATTTAAAACCATATTCCTTTTTTATCATTTCTGTTCACTGTGTGTTTTATGGTGCATTGCATGCTCAATTAATCCCAAGTACTCAATATAGTTATAGGTTCCTCAGCCGAGTGTTGCTATATGAAACTATTTAACAATCATGTATGGTCATCTCTTGAATGTATGCTTAATATTTCAATTAACATAACTTCAAGAAAATATTGAAACTTAATGCTGGTGCAAGTCTGGTGCTGATTAGGCGCCTTCGTAGTCTTGTTATGTAGGTGGCACAGGCATGCATCATATAGTATCTGCTCTGCAGTTGACAATCCCTTGATTCCCATACAATAGCCAGTTTGCATGGACGTTTTTTGTTGATATCTCAATTGGCTGCAGAACAGTTGGAGCTAGTATTTGAAAAAAAAAAAAAGGAATGCACTGGATAATTTGATTGCCAAAGGATACCTCTCAGTGCTGGGTCTGTGTGCTGGTGGATAGAAAATATGTACATGGTGGTGCATCTGAAAGTTGAATTTATTCCCAGTGCAATGAATGCTCGTTACTCTAGTGTTTTGTTGTTTTCGCTGTTTTGGAGATGTGTTAATGTGCGTGAATTGTCAATTGAATTCCTTGTTTGTGATAGCTCTCAGATGTTATTTTCTCATATTTTACATTTTTCTATCAAGACAACAGAAATATCCTTGTCTATCTTGTTAAGTCTAATTCTCTAAATAACAATAATGACAAAGGTTTGAATTTCAGGTATGGGATTTGGCAACATTGCAGTGCATACAGACTCTTTCTGATCATACCGATGTCGTTATGTCTGTGCTGTGCTGGGACCAATTTCTATTATCTTGCTCTTTGGATCGAACAATAAAAGTTAGTCCTCATCTTCGCCATCATTTTGTTGAGTAATAATTTCATAAATCTATCTATCAATATCAGATACTTCCCTTGTCAAAAAACTGTTCATGGTTCTAATATTTGTTGTGGCGCAGGTTTGGGCAGCTACAGAGAGTGGAAACTTAGAAGTAACATATACACACAAAGAGGATCAGGTACAAAGACACTAGTACAATATTAATTACCCCATGTCTGCGTTCTGTTCTGCTGTTATAGTCTGTATTGTGATCCACTTTTCTGGTTAAAACTCTGGGCTAATTTGGACGTATCATGCATCCATGCCTAGGAATCTACCGTCCCCCTCCTTTCCTTTCTTTCCTATTGGAGGGTCTAGGGTTGGTGTTTGGGGGGAGGGGGCATGTTCTAGATTGTTTTTCTTTTTGGAAACCCTGTAGACCATCGTAAAGATTGAAAATTCCTTTCTTGGCACTAAAAAATTTCTGTACTTCCCTTTAAGTGTCATCAATTATGATGAGAAATGACTAATTCACCCTTGTTTTTTATGCACCGAACAAGCAAGAGAGAGCTTCTCTTCCTCCCTTGATTTCTTCCCTCTGAAGAACATTAGGCACTAGATCCATCCGATTAAGTCGCAAGATCTCCCACTTCCCACACGCAGCCGTGGGCCCAGCCCTGAGCTGTCGTGCAGGGGAAGCGGGCGTGGCTTCGGCGGTGATGCCGTGGGGGGACGCCACTTGCATTGTGCACAAGAAGCGCACTCGCGGATCAGTGACGTGGATATCATGGAGGCGTACCACGTGCTGCTGCCTGTGCCGCAGCTGCTGGCATCTGCAGAGGACGTGCAGGGCAGCAGGTGCTTTATTCTGGTGCTGTGTCCGCCGAGTGGCCGACAACGTACCGGTGCCACAACACAGCATCTTGGCACATCTCTACCTTCACAATGTTGAGGTCGAAGTGCTCGTTGGTACTGAGGTGCGCTGTGGTGGAGGTGGGCTAGGGGAAGGGAAAGTATGGTGCGTCCTCGGCATCAGGTGTTGACGCCGGTGGGGATGCTATGGCCGGGGCTAGCAGCGACAACGTGGCAGCAAAGGACGATGCGGCGAGACCTGCCTCTCAGCTGCAATGGCAGAGGTCAGTCTAAATGTGGCCCGGCGCTCAGCGTATGCGAGGTCACCCTTGTCGTGGCTCATGTTGATTTGGTAGTCAAGAGGGGAAAGGGAAGTAGAGCACGCATTAGGCGTCGGACCACGGACCTGCGGCTGTGCGATGTGAGCACAAGGCGGACCATGGGACAGGCGCTGGACGGGAGGCCTGTGGACGCGTGCGCGGCAGAACGCGAGACAGGCGGCACTGCTGCAAGGAATGCCGGTCTTCGACATGCATTGGCCAATGTCCGTGGTGACGAACACGTGAGGTACTGAGGTCAAGGGTGTGGAATGTGGCAGGCCGGCAAGGTGCGCGTGATGCAAGCCCGAGGCAGAGTGTGGAGCCTGCGGCACCATAGCAGGCTGCATCGACTGCTAGCGCACAGCAGGCCTTGCGTCAAGCATGCATTCCATTTGCCCTGATTCCTGTACAGCTGTGTTCCAGTGACCTTTGAGGCCTGTGAGGTGAAGGAGAAATAAGAGCTGGCAGAGAAGGGCAAAATAAACATTGTGGACTCCCGTTAGCTACTGTTTCAGCAAAATTAGATGATACGCAGGGAATAAAAATCGAAGCAATGGCAGAAAAAAGCATGGCAACTTTTTTCATGGCAGATATAGGATTTCAATCTTTTTTAATGGCACATAAGGAATTGTCTTATTGTCTTTTTTAGTGTTAACCATTCAGATGCAATTATTGGCTTATGTAACTTATGTTGCAACTTAAGCAATCCAGGAACTAGACTTGCGGTTCGATCGTGTCAATATATGATTTATATGTATGTGCACTATTATTTAGCTAACATAGTAACATCTATGCTAGTACATGTCGCAGAGTAACTGGATACTTGAACAAAAAGTTTAACCTAGCTGATTTCCATCTCTTGATGGTAGGCAGTCGTGTGCAATAATAGAAGATTGCCTTTTGTACCAAGACATGCATGGAAAGACCTCTGAAATAAAATAGTATGTCCTGCCCGCAAGAGGCAGGTCCCCAGGGTCGGCGTGGTATGTTGGTCAGCTGGCTCGGGATCACACTTGTTTCCATGTGTCAGGTGTTTTTCCTCACTGCTCGTGCTAACCTTGCCCAAATGGGAGAGCTAAATCGGACTCACCTGGCTCAATGAGGATTTTCTTGGTAGCGCCAGTAAGCTTGCCTAACAAAGTACCAAATATGTATCCTTGCCCAGCAAGGTTAAGGAAGGGCAAGAGATCGAAACGTGCCTAAGAAGACCACAAGCCTTTATTCCAGTCAATCAGTCATATTTATAGTCATCCGAAAAAGTACACCCTAACTGGTAGATAAGTACACAAACCTGGCAAAGAGATTATGTCATGCCCTACATCTTCCATAAAATAGAAGGTTCTTGAAGTTTGTTTCCCATACCCACTAGGCACTAAGCCCTTAAAATACCTTAATATAATTGAGAATAGTATTTTGAATTCTTAATCACCAACACCCTCTAATTTCTGAATTGAGAACTATTACCTCTGCCTGTACTCATTAGTCATTACTGTCCATCAGCACTTTAGCATTTCTTTTCATTAACAGGGTTCATGATCGTTGCCAATTTATTCTGTAACATGCAATTCCTCATTACTCTTTCTTATGTTTTCACGTTTATGCTAATGGGTATCTTCTTCTTTTAGGGTGCGCTTGCCCTCAGTGGTATGCCTGATGCACAGTCAAAACCTGTGCTACTGTGTTCATTAAATGACAACACTGTCCGCCTATATGATTTGCCATCGTAAGCAAGCTGTAATATTGTGATATTTTTCATGCATTTTATTTATAATGTTCATGAGTGACTCTTGCTTGCTGTATAGGTTCAATGATAGAGGCAGACTATTCTCCAAACAAGAAATTAGGGCAATACAAATGGGTCCTGGTGGTTTATTTTTTACCGGGGATGGAACTGGTGAGCTGAAGGTTTGGCAGTGGATAGATGGAGCCCAAACCTCATGAACATAGTGTGATAGATTAGTTTCTCTCATGTATTTTATGAGGGAGTTCTTACAAATACGCATAATGAGTTGAGGTTGTGGTTGGTGGCCGGTTCTTTTTGTAATATGCCCCACATTTTCGCAAAGGATATGAGATTCAGTCGATCTGTCAGGCAGTGAAGCGAGAAGCAGAGTTTGTGTCAGGAACTGTAGTTTTGTCCTGGAATGAGTTTCAAGACAGGAGAATAATTGGTTGTAATATGTGAGGCACTGGAACCAGCAAGTCTGACGACTGCTTGGAGGTGCTGACAGTTTCAAAAGGATATGCTAATATAAAGGGTTTGTTCAGCTGCATTTGCAAATGAGGAGCGGATCTCTTCACAGCAGTACCATTTTTCATTGTTTGAGGACTCTGGCTATCCCTCTTTTTGGAACTGTTGAACATCATGTTATTCAATCAGATTAGCCTCAGTTCATGCGACCTTCATTCAGTCATTTGGCTCGGTGTGTGGCAGTAAGAGCAGCACAGTATTTGGAAGCTCCGCACAAAACTTGTGCCAATATTTATCTATATTTGTGCTTGGATAGCTCCCAGGCTCTGATGATATTTTCTACTTGTCGGTGAATCACGAGACGATAAATGATGTAGGTCAATTGGAATTGTGTAGTACGTGGTGCTGTACTGATCTGTTTCCATGCCTCGTTGGATCAGAAACAGGTGCAACGGTTAAATCTTTATGCTATTGTTTACCCAGTTCATTTTTATTCACAGAGCATCGAATTTGCAACACCAGTCATGTTGCTATACATGTTTCAATGTCATCATTATTTGCCTCACTTGAATATTCCATTCCATGATCCGTTGCGGCGCAAAAAGTTGGGTTGGAGGCTTGGTGACGAGCTGGTCGTGTGACTCGTGTTGCCTTTAAGTCGCTGTTGCTGGTACATTGGTGTTTGTGCTGTTATTGGTACCATTGTTGTTTCTGATGTGATACATTGATCTTGTTAGCCCATGAACAAGAACTCCTTCCGATCAAACGTACTCCTAGGACTATTGTGACTGACCAAAGATGATAGCATTGTGATCGAAAGCAGCGCTGCACATTCTAGTGCTATTGTGACCACAGATGACAACACTGTGTTCGAAAGCAGCACAGCACATCCCAGGGCCACTGCACAAGACCGACCATGCATGAGCCATGACAAATTCTACGGTGGCCCCCGCGATATGCGGTTCTTGGAAATGTTGGAAAAGGAACACCACAGGGTCGATGATACGCGACCGGAAGGTAAGGACTAAGGACTGACAGGAAGCGTCGTCGTCAACGAAGAGCACTCTGATGCGGCCTTGGACGAGATGCACTGATGCAGATTGATGTGTAGCCTAGATGGGATACTAGAATAGCAGCAACACAAGAGAACTTATCAACCTTTTCATGTTGACGCTAACATGCAGACAGCAGCTAAATGACAATTTTAAATGAGCTAAATAGGTAATTAAATAAGGTATATGGCTGATTAAACAGGCAATGGTGCATCACAGTGTAACGTTTACCGTTTACCTGGTGTTTAGATAGGGCTGAACGTGACGGGCCATTTAGGTGAACACAAGCACACATGAACGGTGAGACGATCGATGCTGCCATCAGCATAAGCACGCTGGAGAAATATGTTTGCATCCGGATTCTGAGATGATGTGTGGTTGGAACTTGGAACGATCGAGCTGACGAGTGTGCTGATTCTTCCGGTAGTTTCGCCATCCACGATTACGACCTTCTGAAAGAAGAGGAGATGTACCGAGCATATTCTCCTTTGAAAAGCTGCACCTAGCAGTGAGGTTCGGGGAAAAAGAAAGCGAGAAAAGCTTAGCACTTCTACTAGTACTGTAGTAGTAATATCTAGTGAGGAAGGAATATACTTGGTACATCCTTGCAGTCCTGTTGTACGCTAGCACTTCTACTGTAGTAATATCCAGGAGCCATCCGTTTATTAACGGTTTAGGCCTGGCCAGTACAATTCGTCCCATGTGCACCGATATGACAGAAAACGTCTGCTATGTGGCAACTCTCAAAGAAACGCTGACTTTTTTAAGGAAAGCATGGTTCTATAGATGAAAAAAAAAGATTTGCAGAGAAGCGAACATGATGACAACATGCAGAGAAACCGATTTTCTAAGAACATAATGACAACACCATGAGTTTAATGATGACAATATGCATAGAAGCCGATTTGTTCGCTGCCAACAATTTCATTCTGCAGAAAAGAAGACAACATGATGAGTTTGGTTTATCTCTTTCATCAGCAGCTCGCAGCTGCTTGTATTCTTGTCCCAAGTTGCGAGTTTTCTTGGGATATTTCAGACTAGTGTTGTATGTGAAAATTTTATCAGGATGAGGTAAACACGCTGGTTTAGAATTTCCACGTGTTAGGATAGGTTTTATGGACAGAACAAATAATTTTGTTTGCGGCTCTAGTACTATGTGTTACTTCATAGTATGCTCGAATTATTGAGTTGTATACACCGACCAATTCAACTCAAAAGGTTAAACTGATGGAGAAAGGTAGGCAATTCACTTATATTTCAACACCTCCCTTCACGTCGAGGCTCCGATGAGAGATCTCAGCGACGGGCAATCCTCGGATGTGGAATAAGAGCGAGCAGCAATTGTTTTTATTTTAATTGTGCTAATCAGGATTCGAACTCGAGACCTCTGCTTCTGATATCATATTGAGTTATATGCACTGACCAATTCAACCAAAAAGGTTAAACTGATAAGGGAACTTATATTTCAACAGGAATAACGTATTAATTTTGTTAACTTAGTATTTGGCACAGGCACTGATGCATAATAGAGAAAGATTGATGCGCCACATCCAACACATAAGTTAGGACAAATATTTGACTACTCTGGGAAAAAATAGTGGCAAAGAACAAAAGCGAGGCAGCATAGGCTGATTTGGTTTCTCTACTGGCAAAGCCACCTCACCTGGCACCCCTAGCCTGCCTAGGCATCTGATTTTGGCCCTGTTTGGATGCACCAATTAAACTTTAGTTGACTAATTTTAGCTATGATCCATCTAAACACCTCATAGCTAAACCTAGCTAAAGTTTAGCTGGAGGCCAAAATATGCACAATCTAATTAGCTATTTCAACACAGCTAAAACCAGCTAAAAGGTCTAAATGACCAAACTATCCCCTAACTAAAGTTTAACTAGAGCATCCAAACACACACAGTTAAAGTTTAGCTATCTAAACAATAGTATTAATGAGAGGTAGCGTGGTCAAGATTTTTAATTAGTTAGAGCATTCAAACACCCCCTAGCTAAAGTAATGTTTAGCTAGCTAAACTTTAGCTCTATCAATTAGCTAGCTAAATTTTAGTTAAATAGTCATTTTCATCCCCAAACTATTGCCTGAAGCTCAAGTTAGTCCTTAAACTTTTAAATTGTCCACTTTAGTCCTTAAACAATGGATTTGCGGCTCAATCTTATCCACCCCGCTTCATGGCTCGTCACATGGCCAGCAGAAGATGCGAAATGTCGATCATGCCCCTCGCTTCCTCCTCCTTTACCCACTGGCCATGCTGACGTCGATCTCCTCGCATATTTTTATTAGACAAAAAAAAATTACTTTAACAACGTTAATGCCAGTACTATAGCATCCAGATGTTTACTGATTTAAATATTTCCCCTTATTTCACTTTATTTATTCTATTTTAATGACACTAACCTTGCATGTATTGAATACAGACAAATCTAATTTAGACAAACATTCAAGTTACTTATTATGCAATGCAGACCTGGTTAGTATAATTAAAATAAAATAAATAAAGTGCAATGGGGGAAAATAGTAAAATCAATATATCCCACGGGAGAGAGGGAAATGCCGTCAGCCTGGCCTATAAAGGAGAGAACGAGGGGGTATGAGCGACATTTCGCGTCTATTATTGGCCACATGGCGAGCCATGAAGGGGGTGTATGAAATTGAGCTACAAATCTATTATTTAAGGACTAAAGTGGACGATTTGAAAGTTCAGGGATCAAACTAAGCCTTAGGTAATAGTTTAGGGACGAAAATACTACATGCTTTTTTTTTTTTTGTTAGGAGTCTAGAGTAATTTTGCTTGGCTTTTATGCTGCCTCTACCCTGCTTGTGGTTCATGTCCTAGTTAGCTGCTTGTGCCTGGCAACTGGATCCTTCGCCTGGCCATCGAAATCAAGCGCCTAGCTACTGATGGTGTTTAATTGGTTGACTACCCACAAAAATCATGAAAGACGTATTAATCGACATTATTCTTTGTAAAAGCTGTCTGTTACTGCATTAGTTTATCTCCTGAAGCATGGCCTTGATCTTCACGTGGAAATTTCGAGACATCACCGGAATGCCTGTCATAGTAGTACTTTGTACCTAACGATTCAACTAACATGTGCACGAAAGAATGCTCAATCTTCTGAAACTTTATACCAATAATAAATAATACAAAGTGGGAACTAAATAAAGTTTACTCCACTTCATGCGGCCGATCAAGATCATAAACAGGGACTACACGTGGCGCCTGCGATCACTAGCAAATGCAGCACTCCGTACTCGTACGTAATGCACCAGCACATGCCTATCGTAAGCAGGTACTGTAGCATGTTCGCCACACAGCTTTGGAGATTCTCTGTCAAAAATCGTCCCCAGCTTTTTGCTAGATGACGATGACGAGCTAGTGATCGGGACAGAGAGAACAAAAAAGCAAAAAAAAAAAAAAAAAAAAAAAAAAAAAAAAAGAAGAGGCTGTTGGCCCATGCTCATGGCCGAGAGACGACGAGGTTTTGGCCTTTCGGGTAGATTTTCTCCAAAAAAAATCGTAGTATTGGATATTCTCGGGTTTATTCCCTGAGAACTGACAGAGTGGCAGTCTGCATCTAAACTTTACGTACATCGGTGTTCCATCAGAAAGTACACGGCACAGAAAGAAATGGCTGGAAATTTTGCGGATACTGGGTACGGTACTGGATTTTGGATAACAAGCCTGTTCCTAATTTAAATCAACTCTTTTTTATTTTACTCTTATAACAAATTAATATAAGTTAAAATTAACATTTATTTTCAGCTTCAGTAAAAAATAATAAAAAATAAGTGTTGTCCCACGATTTGTGGGGCACTTCTTTTCTTTGCTTACTCTTTTTAGAAAAGATGCAATTCCTTTTTTAGTCAAACGATTTAAAGTTAGGCACATACTCCCTTCGTCCTAAAATATCTGTCGCTTACTGTTTTCCGAGAAATAACTTTGATTAAATATATATTAAAAATTATTAATATTTATAGTACATAATTCGTATCATTGAAAATATCTTTCAATCTAGTTTTTTAATAAATTTATTTGGAGATACAAATATTGCACGTATTTTTCTACAAATAGAGTCAAACGTATAGCACGTACGCTAACCGCGACAAATATTTTGGGATGGAGAGAGTTAAAAAGATTTCAGGCTGGGCCTCTCTTCCTTTAGACCTTTATAAGAATTTTACAGAACATATACGAGTCCACTAGTTGTAAACTTTTCTCGTCAGCCGGATCGAAATCGAATCAATGCCACATAGGAAGAGTTGCTTTGTTGAATATAAACCTACTACATATATGTATACGAGTCCACCTAAGAAAATCTTGTTCCACGAAGCAATGTGATTAGCATTTCCCTTCCAAGAAAATCGTTCTAGTGTGGTTTGGATTAGTACGTATAGTGGGTGTCTTATGGATACAACCAAACCTATCGCAAGTTGTTTGTCAGAGCTTTCAAAATAGTTTATAGGTTGAATACATGGGGAGCTCTACCAAGCAATATATTACATTGAAATAATTCTATACCCATTCTATTAATCAATTCAATTCTCTAAAATAAACTACTGGGCTAGGAGCTGAAAACTAGTTTCGCCAGATTTATTTCTCGCACAAAATTGTTTCTTATACCATTTATTTATTCTAGAGAATCATAGATAATCGCTTATCATAACTGGATTATGTGCAAGACGAAATGTACGAAATATGCTTGGAGCTCGATCACATGATACCCCAAAGGTGATAGCAGGCAAGTACACTGTTACATATCAACGGTCTCATGACTCGTCTTATGCAATGCTATCACTACACCATATTCAAACATTACTGCCGGTTCAAAACTCCCCTTTACTGGCAGATTTTGAACCGGCACAATCAACTCGGCAGTGATGAGCTCATGACATCACTGCCGGGTGTGCCAAACCAGGCAGTGATAGCTAAGCTATCACTGCCGGTTCGTGTTACCAACCGGCAGTGATATGTGAGCTATCGCTGCCTGGTTGGCAATACAAACCGGCAGTGATAGCTTAGCTATCACTACCGGTTTGCAATAAGATCCCGGCAGTGATATAATTATTATAATTTGTATTTTATTTATTGTTTTAGGCCCTGTTTAGTTGCCGATTTTTGGCCCCGTGAAAACCTGACACCAGCCTACGGTACTGTAGCACGAAAATCTGACATATCCCATACACTGGACTCGGCAGGTTGCAGGTCACAAATATTGCGTTTGCATGCATGCACAAGTTGCATGGCTTCAGGAAACAGGGTCGCAAAAGCATGCAAGTTCAAATTATTACAACACAACATGTTCCACACATATGCGAGCAAATGCAATACACATGTTCAAATAGACCCCTATTACATGAACAAGTACAAACTCAACAATTCACATTTCATCGTCACGAAAGAATCAAGGGAAAAAACTCATGACACAAATTTTTCTCATTCATGCGTAAGCAATGCATTCGTCAGTTGATCTCGAAAACGGTTCATATACGCAGCATCAGGTGGCATCAGCATCGGTTCAGGAGCATCCACTGTAGCTGGCTGATTTTCACTTGCTTCAGGTGGCACATAACTCGGATAATTATCACACCGATAAAAATATGCATCATGTATGCCACTATTCCTAATGAAGTTATGCAATGCACATGCTGCTGATATAATTTCTGCTTGTGTTTTTGACGAATATGAAGGGATCTCCTTCAACATCCTAAGCTTCTGTTTGAGTACACCAAATGCCCTCTCAACGACATTCCTAAGACTTGAATGTGCATAATTGAATGTCTCCTCTTTACCCGGGGGTGGGCCGCTTGCTCGGTACTCCTGGCAAGTGGTACTTCGTCTCCTTGTAAGGAGCTAGGTACCGTAATTTGTTCGGATACCCGGAGTCGACGAGATAATATTTACATGCACAAACCACACCTGATTAGCTTCTTTGCAGCATCACTTCATCAAAATCGGGCCAATCATCAGGAAGTTACCGTGAGGGGGGTAGGGGGTACCATTCGCTCCATCTCGTCCTGGCATCATCGAACACCCGTGTGTCATGGACAGACCCAGGCCAACCAGCTAGCACAAATGTAAAGCGCATGTCGAAGTCGCAAGCAGCCATCACATTTTGTGTTGTCATGCCCTTGCGACACAGGTGCTGCACCATAACTTTTTGCGGCACTATGCAAGGTATATGAGTCCCATCTATGGCCCCTATGCAATCCTTGAAATATGGGTAGAACCTACGGTCTTTCAACCGGTCATGCACTGATCTAAACTCAGGATCAACAGGCTTCAATATATCCCGTGAGAGCGCCACTACAAACTCAAGAACACTATGAAAATTTTTAGACATTGTAGCCAACGACCTTTTGACACGGTCATCGGCTTGTCTACAAGACTGTTGGCATCCTAACATCCACAAAAACATACCTAGAGCTTCTACTGATGATGACTTGGTACTAGACTTAAGGCCATACTTCTCAACTAATAGGTCATGCATGCTTCTGAACATAGCTGGACTCATTCTAAACACGTCGTAACAGCATCTTGTATTTTGGAGTCTATCCTGCAGCCATTCCAACCTACTCAGTTTGGGTGACCTATAGGGGCCCCTACTTAGGTACTTGTCCACATGCACAGCACAGGTGTTCATACCGTTCATGATGTCCTCTTCGTCATCGGCCAACAAATCCAGGATTGCATCATCCACCTCATCATCCAAAGCCTCATCCTCCGACGAATCTGGTTCCACCACGATGCAGAAACCTGGCTGTTCCTGTTCACATGAGTAGAGATGTCAGAACCATGCATGACAGATGTCAAAACCATGCATGAGCACGAAATCAACCACTGGAGAAATGTCAACTGCCAGTTCTCATCGAAATGCAAGTCACCTAAATTATACAATGCATAAAAGTATCTGAACCAAATGTCAATACATAATAAAGGTTTACACAACACACACCAACACATAGTTCAAGTACGACACATGCAATGACAACAGGACAAAGAAACAAAGCACTAATTAAATTGCATATGGTCTAGGGCGTGACCCCAGCGATCGTCTTCAAGTAGACGAGTCTTCCTTCCGGACCGGAATCGATGAAGAAGGTCATGGCTCCGTCATTTTGGCAGACCGCGCCGACGGTAGCCCACAGATTGCTCCTCTCAAGCACGCCCATTGCCCTAGCCAACTGCATGACATATTTCGCCTTGGACTCCTTTTTCGGCTGCCTGCTGCACCTCTCTTGGGCCAAGTTCTGTAATGCCACAGCCTTGTTGTTCTGAGTTTCAGTCAAAGAGGCCATGCTGTTGGTGAAGCTTTCGACAGCTGGGCTCTTTGACTTCTTGCTTGGAGTAGATGCTGTGGTGCTGGTGCTGCTGGCCCTTTTGTTGCCCACACTGGGGGGTCCTCATCTCCTCTTGGTCATCAGGCCCGAGTTCGTGAGAGTCATCATGGTCAATAGGAACAGATGCTGCTGAGACAAAGGCTGTGGATCCATCCACAAGCACGGCCGGAAACATGCGATCCATCTCTGGCAGGTAGATTGGCCACCCGTCCTTGAACTTCTTCCAGTTAGGATGGCTCTGCAAAGTGCAGAAATATTAAACGTGAACATGATAACAGATTAGAACTGCATACCAGGGTAAAATTCACAGAAGCAGTGACTAACCTTACAGTTCTCCTCCCACCAGTTATCATCAGCAATCACAGAACCATCCTCCCTGCGACCTAAGCCGCTGGATTTGTGGCTTCTATCGATGAACGCTCACTGCTTCCTCAGCCGTCTGAACCGTGTTTTCAGTTGCTTCTTTGTATGGGGCGTTTTGGCATACGAGTTAAAATTCTGTAATGCCACACCATAACTGGCAGAATTTTAAGGAAACTTCCGGCTGCCAATCGGCCCTGGGGGTCCTAGCCTAAACCATGCATGACAGGGGAAAGAGCATATAACGACGGCAGGAAGCGGATGAGATCAGAGGTTGACGTTGTTTGACTACCTAGACGGGGGCGTGGAGGTCGTCGATGTCGCCTTCTGCGTCGCCTGCGTTCGATGCAAGTAGCTCCTCGTCCCCTGGAACGCCGTGGGGGGGGGGATCCACCAACTGCGGTAGCAACCAGTGGAGCAGAGCGCACAGGATTTGGTCCGCGTCCCCCGCGGCCTCCTCCACCATAGTTTGCAGAAGGGTGTAGGGGAACGGGGGGGCATTGGCGGGAACCCATGGGCCCCACCAACGGCCCCCGGGTACGCGGCCATGCTTGGCCAGGCACGTTGCTCGTTTAGGGCGAGCGTGTTGAACCCTAACCAGGCGGGAGCCTGGCTGCTGGAACCAACCCAGCCGGCCGACGGGCCGCCGTACGGTGTCGCCGGGAAGCCGCCGGCATAGCCCATCCCCGTAGATCCGCGGCCGTAGAAGGTGGCCGGAGAGCCAACGCCGTAGGCTGGCCCCGCAGACCCGCCGGAGTAACCGGGGCCAACGGAGCCACTTTCGTAGGCCGACCCCGATGAGGAGCCAGCGTAGGGTGTCCCCACATCAATGCCGAAGAAGGAGCGTGTGCGGGGAAGGAAGCCGCGGGTGGGACTCGCGTCCTCGTCATACGCGCCGGCGTTGTTGCCGTCTTCGCGCGGATCCATGGCTGAAGCGCTGCGAGAATGGTGGGGAAGAGCAGCTACAACAATGGAGAGGAAGAGCAGCCGCGCACCATTCTATTCCGTTAGGACAGAGGAGGAGGGAGGGAGCTCGAGCTCGAGCTTATATACCGCAGCAGTATCACTGGCGGTTCCAGCCACGAACCGGCAGTGATACATAGCGTCACTGCCGGTTCGTGGCTGGAACCGGCAGTGATACAATATCACTGTCGGTTCCAGCCACGAATCGGCAGTGATTACCTAAATATCACTGCCGGTTTATAGTAGCAACCGGCAGTGATGTTGTCTACGGATCCCGGAAAATTAATTGTATAAAACCAATACATATCCGTTTTAAATCGAAGTCACTCGCGGTTCAGTTGGTTGAGTCCTTGTGCTTTGGCCTTGGTGACCTAGGTTTGAACCAGAGGTTCTCCAAATTTTTTTGATGTTATTTTTTATTTTCACATCTCACAATTCAAATCAAATTTAGGCCACCAAATGGTATTAAATGGAAAACTTGTAAACAACAAAGTTGTATAACTCATGAATGTCTACAACTTTTATTATAGTCATTTTTGCATTTGAGATTGTTTTATATGGCATGTCTCACAAACTACTATGTTTCTATATAACTCATGTCACTTTATTGGAAACATAGTAGTTTCTGACACATGCCATATAGAATAATCTCAAATAAAGAAATGACTATAATAAAATTGTAGACATTCCTGAGTTATAAAACTTTGTTGTTTACATGTTTTTCATTTGAGACCATCTGGTGGCCTAAATTTGGTTTGAATTGTGAGATTTGAAAATTTATTGAGATATGAACAATGCACAGTCTCAAAAAAAATTCAAATGCACAAAATGATAAAATAAAGGTTGTTTAGTCTGACGAGTCCTACAACTTTGTTGTTTATAACTTTTTGATTTGAGATCATTTAGGGGTCCAAATTGTTTTAAAATACTGAATTTACATCCTTTTTCAAACAAATGAAATATTTAAGTTGTTCAAATGAAAACATCAACTAAACAAAGGTTGTAGGGAAATTCAATACAAATTTAATGACACTATTTTTATAATTTTTGGAGTTTTCTATGGATTACTATAAATTTTAAACAAAATTTTACAGTTTTAAAAAATATGACATCACTGCCGGTTGTATTATAGAACCGACAGTGATAGCTCGTATCACTGACGGTTCTGTTGTGGAACCGATAGTGATGTGAAAATAAAAAAAGATAATGCATAAAAAAATTGGTTCAAGCCAAACCTCGAACCCAAGTCGCCGAGACCAAATCGCAGAGACTGAACCAAATGGACTATGTGTGTGTTTGGTGGGGGAAGGGTTTGATTTTGTTTTTAAAGCTTTTGTTTGTTGGCTTTGATGATTTGTTGAAAATTGTAACTCAAAAAATAAACATTAAAAAGATCGAATAATGTATTTCCTAAATAATATTGGAAGAAGTCATCAATCTTTACAACTTCATATGATCTCGAATTTGATGAAAAAAATAGATAGCCCATGCAAAATAATTGTTCTACAACATGCCGTGTAAAAATGGATTCAAAAAACATAAGAAAAATTGAGGCTCCATCATAAACAACATTAATTGCACAAAAAATTCTAGAAACAATAATGTAGCTACAAACAATGGTTGTCACATAAATTACAATTGCCAAAAAAAACAATTATTCTACAACATGCCACATAAAAATAAAGGAACAAATTATAAAATGCAACCCCTCTTCAGCCTCCAAAGGAGTGTGCTTATTACTAACCATAAGTAAGAAGATCTTCGCCATGCTTGAGCTTCCAAGAGTTTCCTTGAACAATTCGGTGAAGAGCAGCTGCAACAATAGAGGTCGTGGGAAAGAGCAGCCGCAACAATGGAGGGGAAGAGCAACCGCGCACCGTTATGTTCCGTTGGGACAGAGGAGGAGGGAGGGAGCTCGAGCTCGAGTTTATATACCGCAGCAGTATCACTGGCGGTTCCAGCCACGAACCGGCAGTGATACATAGCGTCACTGCCGGTTCGTGGCTGGAATCGGCAGTAATACTACAGAGTAACATCGCTGCCGGTTCCAGCCACGAACCAGCAATGATAACTAGCTTCACTGCCGGTTAGCCCCTGGCCGAATCATTTGGGGTTTGAACTGGCCCATCACTGTCGGGCCAAAACAAACCGGCAGTGATGGGCCGGCAGAGATGTTTGAATCTGTAGTAGTGTATATAGAATTTTGCTTATGTAAAGGAAAAAGAGAGGTGCTCGCGAAACAACCACCTCATGAACTATGATTTAAGACTATGAGACAACTGTTCTATCATTGTATAGATTATTGTTGCCACACAACTCATAATTCTACATTTACTTTATGCAAAAATTAATGAATTTTGAGTTGTTATGAGACGACTTAAACAATAACCATTATACATGATATATGTTGAGTCGTCTTAAATGACGTATCATTATATGATATCATCGATGAGACAACACCAATATACTTGCTCTAAGAACATCAGGATAAATATATTGCTACACGCCAACGGTCTCATAACTCGTCTCATGCAATGTCACGTAGGATTTTTTTTTCTTACATGAAGGAAAAAGAGAGTTACGAGATAAAGAGGTTGTTATTTCGCCAAACTAGGGACGACTAGTTTTAATAAACTCGGTGCTATCTAGTTTACTGATGTTTATGATGTCATTTTTCGAATTGCCGAAAGGGGTATTAGAAAAAATAGATTGCTTCAGATTACGTTTCTACTGGCAAAATGATCAACACAAATGAAAATATAGGTTGGCCAAATAGGAGGTTTTATGTCAACCCAAGGATCAAGCAGGTATTGGTATTCAAAATTTAGAAATACAGAATAAGTGTTTATTAAGCAAGTGGCTCTTTAAATTATTGAATGAAGATGGCATGTGACAGGAACTTTTGAGAAATAAATATATCAAAGATAAAACTTTAGGGAGTTGTGTTAAAAAACAACAGATTCTTATTTTTGGAAAAGTCTAATGAACATCAGAGATTCATTTATGGAGCTTGGCTCGTTCAAGATAAAGGATGGGTCCCAAACCATGTTTTGGGTCGATACTTGGTTGGGAAATAAGCCGCTTAAAGACAAATTTCCTTCGTTGTTTAATATTGTAAGAGAAAAACAAGACTCTGTAGCGCAAGTGCTTAGTTCAGTCCTACTGAATAGTACCTTTCGACGAAATTTAGTGGGTGCAACTTAGGGGTTTGGCATAGAATTATTGCTTCTTTATAGAATATTAACTTAGTGGACCAGAGGGATGTCTTTGTCTGGGGTTTGAACGCATCTGGAAGCTTTACAGTCAAGTCCGTGTACGCCGCGTTAATTAACAATGGGATTAGAGTGTCACAAGATATTTGGCAAATTAAAGTACCTATGAAAATTAAAAGCTTTCTATGGTACCTAAAAAAAGGTATGATTTTAACTGAGGATAACTTAACTAGACGCATCTGGAATGGTGACATACATTGTTGTTTTTGTTATTTTTTTGAAACAATACAACATCTTTCTTTTTAGATTGTGTTTATGCCAAATTCTTATGGCGCGCAGTACATATATTTTTTGGTTTCCCCCCACAACAGATATGAGTGACCTTTTCATAAGATGGTCAAAAATTGCAAACAAAAAGTATAATTCATTGTTATTAACTGCAGCAGCTGCGCTTTGCTGGGCAATTTGGTTAACGAGAAACGAAGTGGTTTTTGACAAATGTAGACCAAAATCTTTCTTGCAGGTACTCTTCAGGGAAACACACTGGCTTCGACAGTGGGCAGGCCTGCAACGACATGATGATCAATAGGATCAACTGATCCATGTCGGACAGTACGTAGAGACGTTAGCGTTGTAGTTCTTTACTTCCAATGGGTGGATGTCTTTAAGATTTATTGGTTATGTTTAGTTTAAATCCTATTTGGTGTCGGTTTTCCGCTTGGCGGGTTGCAAGTTTATGTCACTTGCAATACGTGTTTGTGCCCGTGGGCAAGACTTTGTAATAATTGGCCTGATTCTATCAGTTGATTAATGAAGCCAAATATAAATTATCCATTATATTAAAAACACTAATACTACCCTATACTTTGCCCTTGTACGGTGCTGCTTTTGAACAAACAGTCGGCGCGCACCCGACTCCTCCATCCAACCCGTGCCGAAACCAAACCATCTGGACCGATGAATCGGGAAGGAGTAACAGGAGCGAGGAGCAGAGGCCACGGGGTGGCGAGGCATTTTTGGCCACAGGGCCGCGGCCAAAAAGGCGTCGTCCCGTCCCGATCGAAGCCGCCACGTCCGCATCGGCCATCGGCGACCCGACGGCCCGCCTCCGCCACAGCCCCGGCGAGCGGCGAGGGTCCGTCCGTCCTCCGTCCTCTCCCTCCCCCTTTGCGCGTCGCCGCTTTCTATAAATACCTCCTCCCCTCTCATTCTTCCACGCCGACCACATACTGACACACGAGCTCCCACGCGAACGAAGCCCTCTTGTCTCGTCTCGTCGCCGTGCCGTTCGTCTCGCTCTCGCAGGACAGGAACACGGATCGATCGCTCCGCCCCTGCCTGCGCAAATTTGGCCTCCCTTCTCTGCTTTGATTTGACGGACGGTTGCCCAGCTAGAGCAGACAAATTGCCTGCGCTTGCCGGTTCCGTGCGTGCTGCGATCGCGTTTTGTTGATGGTCATCTAGCTAAGAGAGGAGATCGATCATCCCGCGGGATCGGAGGAGGTGACGCAGCCTCGCGCCCGGTAGCTCTTAATTGAAAAAAAATTAAACGTGCGCCACGGTAAGCCATCTGTTCTGTTGTTAATCCCCTGTTTAAACCCGAAATAAGATTTATCTTCCTCATGTGGCATGCACGGAATTTCGGCATTTTACTCAGAACTTGTTTTGTTGCGCTTGGAACAATCGTATGTAATTTCTTCTCTTTTTTTCCGTCTTTTTCAATGGTGGAACAATCGTATGTACCTTTCTGTCGGCCTCTACACTCTCACTATCTCAAATGAACATTGAGAAGCACCAAACACATTGCATGTCTTGTTTTAGGCAATCATTTGCAAATGGGTACCTTCTGAACTGCACATGCCTGTCATTTTTTGTTACGGAACCTTAGGAGTATCACCACTGATGGTAATGGTATGTAGTAGTACTGATGAAGCTAGCAAGCATCTTCAGAATGCAATTATTTTCCTCTTAACATAATGGCATAATTTCAGGGTGACATTTCAGCTGTACGGGCGTTTTCTTGATCATCTAACCTGATGGTTCACTTTCGTGGTACCAACTGCATGTCAAGTCCAAACAAAAGTTTTTTTCCTCTTTTATTTTTTGAAGCAGAGTATAAATTACACACACCTTCGCTTTCCAGGCACAGTGCAGCCTTAGTAATTGGCATAGTCAATTGGTCAGTTCTCTCCACGGAGTAGTAGTATGTGCATGAAGAGCCTAAGGATGTCGTCATAAGGTGCTTAGCTCTTGGGAGCCTCTAGAGCCGTTTTTTTTTTATTAGTGTTATTTCATATCCTGGACAGCGATGGAGCATCCTAGATTTGGCTTGATCCGACAATGTCACTAGACGATTCTGTGTCACCTTGCTTGACACGTGCCATATCCTTTTGGATCTATCTGGAATTCTTTTTGCTTTAGCCAGAAATTTTAATATTATCTTAGGTTCTCGATTTGCACTTTAGCACTATAAGATGTGTGCTACACTAAATTACGGCAGGAACCTCATTATTAAGATTTATTGTTCGGTCTTTATTATCTAAGTGCATAAAACGCGACTGAAAATAGTGCCATAATAGCCATTCTTTTCAGTTTCAGTTTCAGGTGCTGATACCAAGATGGTTAATTTCGGTAAGAAATTGATGGCAGACCAGTTGGAGGAGTGGCGCGAGTAAGTTACTTCGGTACTCAGAAAATTTCCAACCATTTTCAGCTACGGTTTCATTATGTAACTAGATATTTTGTTCAAATGTCCGTACTGTTGTTCTTACTTTGAGGTTACAAATGAAACTGAAGGTTGAACCATCAAGCTATAGATAAGGTTCTTTGTTAATCGTGCTATATACTGAAATAGCAATGAAAATCGAGAAATGTAATTGCAGGGCTCCTTATATACCCGATAGTTCTGTATACCTAGAACTCCCTTCAGTTCCATGTCACATGAAGCATCATTTTTTTTTTCACAATATTAAGAGTTTTTCCTTAAAAAAATAACCATGGCTTTATTTCCCTCTTTTGCTTTGGATAGGTACTATATTAATTATAAGATGATGAAGAAAAAGGTAAAACAGTATGTACAGCAGACCCAAACTGGTGGAAAAACTCGTGACCAGGTTCTTAAGGAGTTCTCAAGGATGCTTGATGATCAGGTACCATTGAGCTTATCCACACACCTACCAACCAACAACACTAAAATGTCCATCTTCAGTTGCATGTTTCTACCTCACGAACAGCGTTCACATAAGCTTGTTTCTTGTAGATTGAAAAGATTGTGCTATTTCTTCTGCAACAACAAGGTCATCTTGCTAGGAGGATCGAGAATTTAGGAGTGCAACGTGTCGCACTTATGGAACGGTCTGATGTATCCCAAATTTGTCAACTACGCCAGGCTTACAGGGAAGTTGGATATGATCTTGTGAAGCTACTAAGGTTTCTTGATATGAATGCTACTGGTATCCGGAAGATACTCAAGAAGTTCGATAAGCGCTTTGGCTACAAGTTTACAGATTATTACGTCTCTACTCGAGCAAACCATCCTTATTCTCAGCTTCAGCAGATCTTCAAGCAAGTGGTAAATTATCATGCTACCGCGTTCTTTTTATTTGAAAAAAGGATCATCCTTTTCCTCTAATTGCAGTTCGCGAATACAGGGAGTCGTGGCTGTTGTTGGTGCTTTGTCTCGCAACCTTGCTTATTTACAAGATCATCGAGGAAGCTTAGCAAATATCTATGATTATCCATCACTCATCCTGAAGGTCTTAGATTCTTTTTCTATCCTCTTAACCATAATATGTATTCCTATATGATCTGAGCTCTAAAGTCAATATGCTGACCTTTTCTTCTCATTTGCAGGATCCCGTCATAGAACAAATAAATCATTCAGTACAGAAGCTCACACACTCCACAACCTTTCTGCAATTTTTAGGGCAACATGCACTTATCGTTCCGGAGGATATCCAGAGTGGCTCGGATCTCGGTGATGACAAGGATTACCATTTCCTGTCACTGTTGCTAAACTTAGTAAACACGTTTCTATACATGGTTAACACATACATCATCGTTCCAACTGCTGATGATTATTCAGTAAGCCTTGGAGCCGCAGCAACTGTTTGCGGTGTGATTATAGGATCAATGGCAGTTGCCCAAATCTTTTCCTCAGTATATTTTAGTGCCTGGTCGAACAAATCGTACTTCAGGCCCCTCGTATTTAGCAGCATTATGTTATTTCTGGGGAACCTGTTGTATGCTTTGGCATATGATCTGAATTCCCTAACTGTTCTTATTGTTGGCCGACTACTGTGCGGGTATAGTTACTATTATCTCCTTGTTTTTGTCGGTAGAAATCGGAAACTGTTGTTTGATCAAATTGGCAATCATCTGCAGTTTGGGTTCGGCCAGAGCCGTGAACCGCCGCTACATCAGCGACTGTGTACCCCTGAAAAACAGGCTGCAGGCATCAGCTGGGTTTGTCAGTGCTAGTGCTCTTGGAATGGCATGTGGTCCTGCTCTTGCGGGTCTGCTGCAGACAAAATTTAATATATATGGGCTTACATTCAATCAGAACACCTTACCTGGGTGGGTCATGTGTCTTGCTTGGCTTGCATATTTGTTCTGGTTGTGGATTTCATTCAAAGAGCCGGGCCACATTGCTACAGATAATTCAGTCAACACGCAGTCATCTGATTCTGGTAAGCTCTTTTACTTTGCGTTACTGAAAAACACGACTCTTATCACTATCAGGAACCATATGCTTTCAACAATTCAACATTGCTTTACCAATTTTTTCGGTCAAAACAGGCCGTCGAGTAAGCGGCAATTTGGAGGATGGCCTCGGAGAGCCTTTGCTCATAGATGCAAAGGCAGGACAGGATGACGATGGCGACGACAATGACGACAACGATGATGATCCCGAAGAATCTCATAGACCCGCGACATCACTTGCTGCAGCATACAGATTGCTGACACCATCTGTGAAGGTTCCATACTCTTCCATCTTTTTTTTTCAGATGTTTTGCTTGTAATGCCATTTACTATCATAGATGCACGGAGCAACTCCTGCTTCCCAGTGTTTCCTCTGCATTAGCTTTACATCTTCTGTTCTCTGAAACTTCTCAGGTTCAGCTACTGATCTACTTCATGCTCAAGTTCGCCATGGAAATTCTACTCTCGGAATCAAGTGTTGTGACCACGTTCTATTTTAAGTGGACAACTAGTACCGTGGCAATCTTTCTAGCAGTTCTTGGCCTGACGGTTCTTCCAGTTAATGTCATCGTTGGGAGCTATGTCACCAACTTGTTCCAGGACAGGTATGTCATGTCATGTCATGCTCGTTATTCACTTACTCAGTTGCTCTGAAAGCCGGAGAGACCATCAGCCCAACCGCATTTTGCTAATTCTGCACTTGTTTTTCTTGCTCGGCTACCAAAGGCAAATTCTGGTGGCCTCCGAGATCATGGTGCTGATCGGCATTGTCATGAGCTTCTGCTTCACCCCTCACTACTCCGTCCCCCAATATGTCACGTCAGCTCTCATCACGTTCGTATTCGCCGAGGTCCTCGAAGGTAAAGTGGTAGTGACTGCAGTAGTGTTTCTGAATGTTTCTGAAATGGTCATTCCACGTTGTTTCTGACCATCAGTGAACAATGAAATGCGTTGCAGGAGTGAACCTGTCCCTCCTCTCTCGCGTGATGTCATCGAGGCTCTCCCGAGGGACCTACAACGGTGGTCTCCTCTCGACGGAGGCCGGAACGCTGGCCCGCGTCGCCGCCGACATGACCATCACGGCCGCCGGCTATCTGGGGCAGAGCCGCCTCCTGAACGCCACCCTCCTGCCGTCCTTGGTCATCTGTATAGCCTCCATCGTCGCGACGTTCTGCACTTACAACTCACTCTACTGATGACCGATGAACCGCTACACCTACACGTTTTGCTGAGCTGTGTGGAGCTGCTGAATTGCGTCTTTGCAGTGACGCTGTAAAACTTTCAGGCTGCCGCTGCTAATGTAAGCTGCGTGTGGTCGTCCATTTGCGCCGAAGCCTGTGTAGTGTTGCAAACTTTGCTACGGCTGTAACATGATGTACTAGGCGTTAAATAAACTGCCTTTACTGATCTTAGTAATAAACTGTCCTTAACAAACGAGAGTCTGACGCGGCAAGTTTCTGCAAAATTGCCGCCAGGGTTTAAAGTTCAAACATTCATTTGCCAGATTCCTTAAATAGTAGGATATAATTAATTTTGAATTTTGATGCGAGGCGCCACGCGAACACAACAAGGTCGCAGTGGAATTCTGCAACCAAGTAAAAGGGCACTGGTAGTTCTTGCAGTTGGATGGTTGAGGCCTTTCTTTCCTCACACTCATGGCATGCTCGGTCAAGCTGTGCAAATCAAATGTTTACTTTGCTAACGGACAGCTACGACTCCGGGCGGTCTTAGCCCTGCTATAATGTCCGAATCTGCCGCACGGTTTCAGGTGACACAAAGGCTGCGGACCACGGAGACCAAAACAGCCGGTATGTCAGCTCAAACTGCACCAAACAAACTACCAACCCATCCAAGAACAGTTTCTCCAGCAACCTATGATTGCTTGCCATGCCGGTCGTATATAAGCACACGAAACTCTGAGAGTCGGCATCATCATCATCAAACTCGAAATCCAACACCTTCCTTCGTGGCGATCCAATGGCTTCTTCTGTCCTGAGCTCAGCACAAACAATGGCCGTCCTCACTGTCGCAAGCTTTCTCGCACTCCTGTGCATCTCCCAACAAGGTGACCGGTCGTCTTCCTGTTTCTAATGCCAGATTCGTCGCTGTTTACGTTGTGACTGACTGACTTTTTTTGTTGTTGTTGTTGTGACGTGCGCGTGGCAGCGCGAGCTGCGAACTACACGTTCATGAAGGACGCGGTGCAGGCGCCGCGGACGGGCTACTACGACTACATCATCGTCGGCGGCGGCACGGCGGGGTGCCCGCTGGCGGCGACTCTGTCGGAGCGGTGGCGCGTGCTGCTGCTGGAGCGCGGGGGCTCCCCCTACGAGGACGCGCGCGTGCTGAGCATGGCGCACTTCTCGGACGTGCTGGCGGACACCTCGGCGTCGTCCCCGTCGCAGCGGTTCGTGTCGGAGGACGGCGTGATCAACTCGCGGCCGCGCGTGCTGGGCGGCGGCAGCTGCATCAACGCTGGCTTCTTCACGCGCGCCGGCGCCGGCTACGTCAGGGCCGCCGGGTGGGAGCCCCGGGAGGTGCGCGCGGCGTACCGGTGGGTGGAGGACGTCGTCGCGTTCCGCCCGGCGCTGGGGCCCTGGCAGTCCGCCGTGCGCAGGGGCCTGCTCGAGACCGGCGTGCTGCCGGACAACGGCTTCACGTACGACCACATCCCGGGCACCAAGGTCGGCGGCTCCATCTTCGACGCCGACGGCCGGCGCCACACGGCGGCGGACCTGCTCCGCTACGCCAACCCGGACGGCATCGAGCTCTATCTCCGCGCCAGAGTCGCCAAGATCCTGTTCCGTTACAAAGGTGAGAGCGTCGTCTCGCGGTCACGGCATAGTAGTTGAAAGAATTGCCAAATCCGGTAAACTTTGAGGTTTGTTAATTAAAAAGTGAGCAAGTGTAACGGTATCTTGCAAGAGATGGAAGAAAACGGTTGCAGGCAAGTGTAAGTGTAACGGTAGTACCTGTGGCATCTTTGTCGGCATCACATCACATATTTCGTTGCAGGAACCAAGCCGGTGGCGTATGGCGTGGTGTTCCGTGACTCGCGAGGCAGCACGCACGAGGCGTACCTCAGCGGCGGCGCCGGCAGCGAGGTGATCCTGTCGGCGGGGGCGCTGGGCAGCCCGCAGCAGCTGATGCTGAGCGGCGTCGGCCCCGCCGACCACCTCCGCTCGCTCGGCATCGACGTCGTGCTCGACCTGCCGGGCGTCGGGCAGGGCATGTCGGACAACCCCATGAACGCCATCTACGTGCCGTCGCCGTCGCCGGTGGAGGTGTCGCTGATCCAGGTGGTGGGCATCACCCAGTTCGGCAGCTACATCGAGGGCGCCAGCGGGGCCAACTGGAACAGCCACCCGTCGGGCAGAGGGGGCACGCAGCAGCAGCAGCCGCCGTTTTCGCCGGCGCCGCGGAACCTCGGCATGTTCTCGCCGCAGACGGGGCAGCTGGCGACGGTGCCGCCGAGGGAGCGGACGCCGGAGGCCATCGCGCGCGCCGTGGCGGCGCTGAGCCAGGTGCCCGACGCGGCGCTGCGGGGCGGGTTCATCCTGGAGAAGGTGCTGGGCCCGCAGTCGACGGGCCACCTGGCGCTGCGCAACCTCGACGCCGACGACAACCCGTCGGTGCGGTTCAACTACTTCGCGCATCCGGACGACCTCCGCCGCTGCGTCGCCGGCATCGCCGCCATCGAGCGGGTCATCCGCTCCAGGGCCTTCGCGCGCTTCACCTACCCCAACTTCGCGTTCCCGGCCGCGCTCAACGTCACGGCCGACTTCCCCGTCAACACGCTGTACCGGCGCGGCGGCGGCGGATTCGGCTTCGGCGGCGGCGCCGGCGGCGACCCCAGGGCGCTGGAGCGGTTCTGCAGGGACACCGTCATGACCATCTGGCACTACCACGGCGGGTGCCAGGTCGGCCGGGTCGTCGACCGCGACTACAAGGTCCTCGGGGTCGAGGCCCTCCGCGTCATCGACGGCTCCACGTTCAACGCCTCGCCGGGGACCAACCCGCAGGCCACCGTCATGATGCTCGGCAGGTATAAGAATCCGGACATCTCGCGCGCGCGCGTCTTCTTTTTTTTTTTTTTTTTTCTTTTTTTTTTTTGAGTGGGTTTAAACATGGCGCGACGTTCGTTCTTGACCTTGCCCGTGGCCCCGATTCTAATCTCACCGACGTGCGCTTCGTGTTCTTCGATCTGGCAGGTACATGGGCGTGAAGCTCCTGAAAGAGAGGATGCTACTGGAAGGATGAGGCAGGAAAAAAAAATCTCCATTCTGATATCTCTTTTAGTGACGAATGATGAGGCACGTGTGTGTGTTGCGTTTAACCTTCAGGATTCTTTTAGTGATGATCGTACGAGCTATTGAAGATGCTTTGTATGGATGAGATTCCAAACCAATTAACTTGCACAAAATGTGGATGGTATTTATATCGTCCATTTGGCGTCTAACTCTATTGTATTCGAGAACATCTCTGGCCCATTGTCATCAGATGCTTTTTTCTTGCAACACATGTCTACAGGGACGTAGAGATGGCAATGGGTACCCGAAACCCGATGGGTTTTTATCCTATTAGAGTATGGGTGTGGATTAAAATCCTATTATCTATGGGTTTACTAGTGAGCAAAAAGTCACACCCATCGGGCATGCGGGTGTGGGCGTGGTATTGTATCACCCGAACCCGCAAACCCATGGGCATACGTATACCCGATTTACATATGAGATTCAGGCATTCAATCATTTGATGAGTTCACATGTGTCTGTGTGGTGGCGCTGCTCCCTTGAATACTTAACATCTATGCAGATCAACAGATGATTATTGTTTATTTCTTGTGTTCTTGTCTTGCCGTGTATGTTTACAACATCGTTTAATTGTCTAGTCTTTTTGGTTTGTTGCATATGTTTTCGGTTATGGGTAACCCATGGGTACCCTATACCCGCATGGGCATGGGCATGGGCACAAAGTTGTACCCATATGTGGGTATGAATTTCTTAATGGGTATGATTTATTCTAATGGATACGAGTATGGTTAGCCAATAACCATCTGGTACAAACCCATTGCCATCCTTACACGGACGTGGCCGCTAAGGGCAGCCTTGTTCTTTACCCTTTGTCATCGGACTTGCATTACCGATCGGCTGAACTCGCTGCTGCAAAGCTCCAGGTAACCAGAACTAACAATAGAGAAAAATCAGCACGCTGAAACCGAAAGTAGCAGTGCAGCACCTCCGATCAGGGCCCACCTGGGAACTCGATTTGGTACTCTGATCCGTGGTCCGTGCTCGTCGGCACGACCGCACGAAGCCACGAAGGGTGTGTTCGGTGAAGCTGAAGTGCTGTAGATAAGCGTTAAAGTGCTGTAGAAGTGCTGAAATCTTGTGAGAGAAAAATACTGCTGAAGTGCTGAAAAATAAGCGCTTATAAGCGCTTATATCCTCAACCGAACGCAGCAGAACCGTCTAATCGTCTATTATGAAGCTGGATCGAGTAGTAGTCGCTTTCGCAGCCCACAGCAAATCGGTCCAAAAGAGCAAAGTTCTCTGCGCTGCCGCTTGTGCAGTGTCCTAAAAATTTCTGAGGACGGCATACCAGAGTTGCCTACTCCGTATCAGCTAATCCGAAAGACGTTTGAAGTAGTACGTACCGTAACTAAGATAATTGCTTTGAAGTGCAAGGTGTTTCCCTGTCTTTTCTGAAGCAGGATAGGTGTCATGGTGCTTTCGAATCCTGCTACTATACATCGTTTTCATGGTCCTGGTACGATGCCAGCCACCGGCCTTTGGATCGTTTTGGCAACTGATGCTCGCGTAGTCGCGTTGCAGTCTTTGGCTCTTTGCAGAGCCAGGCGTTCTGGTTTTGGTCGGTAAATCCCAGTCACAATACCTGTTCGTAGGTGGATGTGTGATGGTTTTGCCTTGTTGGCAAACGTAGTAGGTAGTACTACTATGAAGCACGAGCTGTACTTCAGAACCTAATCTAATTGCTGAAACGCTATTTAGAAATGCGGATCTCAAATTATGAAACTATAATCGTAGGTTTACACAGGAAGTTTCATTGAAGCTTCGGATAACATAACCTGCTCAGCAAGGACTGCAGGACTATCATGTGCAGTCATTCGAGGACTGCAAGAATATATTCGGGCCCAAATTGCGAAGAGACAGTACTACCTGTGAGTTCATGTGATGCGTGACGGGGCGCGCATGACAGCGTTATGGTCTAACGACTCGCTGGTCTGCAGGCTTAGTGGATCAACGGGGCCCAATCGCCAGAGAGAGCAGGGCGTCGCAGGGTCATGGCTCATGGCCCTCTTGGACCGTCTCAGGGCACGTTGTCACGTGGTCACTCTCGGTTCTCCCGTACTCCGGGTTTTAGATAGAGAAAATTAAACGCAGATCAAGGAAGCAAACGAATGTGCGGACAAACCCCACACCGGATCCTCGCCAATTCCGCCCAATAATTGAGCAATCAGCATCTCCATAAAAATTTATGGGAAATTTTTAATCACTAGGCCAATGCAAAGCTCGTAAAAATAATTTTGGTCCCAGTTTCGTCGCGCTCGCGCAGCAACAGTTTAATTAATTTGTACCTGTCGGTGGCTCCAGGTGACGGCGAGTGCGAAACACGATCGGCACAGTGAGCCGACGACGGATCGCCCGCACGGTGACGGTGGACCAGGCTGTGCCTGTGTTGCGGCGTCACCGTCGGTGTTGGGACCTCGCGTTCCCAAATCCAATCGCTCCAGAGTCCAGACTAGGGGACTTCGAAGATCAGGCCAATCTCAATATAATATTTCACCTCCAGATTTATAAGACGTAAAATTTAATATAAAATAAGAGTTTCTGTTAGTGTATAGTTTTATTATACAGTTTTAAAAGTTATTTTTTGTTATTCTAGATCCTACACAATTTTAATGGCTCTATTTTTAGAGAACTAATAATCACCGCATGCTGGATTATTTGGACCACAAGAAACAAGGTAGTCTTTGAAGGCAAAAATTTTAGTCTTAATAACCAATGGAAGAGCGACTTTAAGAAGGAAATTGGCCTGATTTGCATCGAGGCCAAAGACAAAACTGTTGAGTCCTTACTTAGTTGGTGTGAGAATTACAGTTAATATTTTGTTTCTTTTTTATTTTAGCATTGTTTGCCTTGTATTTTTGGTACTCCTATAATTACTTCATTTAATGAAAAATACCAAAAATATAGGTAGGGACCTCCCCTGCTGACTGTTTCAAAAAAAAAACTCTATAGTTAACAATTTAACACCATAAAACTAATGAAGGCTCTCAGTTAGGGTTTTATATGCCTTTTCAATGTTTTAAAAATAACGTTAATATGTTTTATACCATGAAATGTTTTTTTTCTCTCTCCTTCTCAATTATTGTACATACAAAAGCATCAAATATACTGATATGACATGTTATTTAATGTGTATTAAACTCTAATAAACCCTGGATTGAGACTAACCTTAGCCCACCTTGGCAACAATAAAAAAGCATCCTCGTCTCCTCCCGTTCAGCTCAGCTCAGCTCCGCCTCGCCAATCGCCACCACCACTCCGCCACTTCCCTTCCCCTCCATCCCGGATCTCAGGATGGGCGTCGCCACCACCAACGGCTCGGCGGTGCAGGCGCTCAAGTTCCTCATCTACGGCCGCACGGGCTGGATCGGGGGCCTGCTTGGGGACCTCTGCGCCGCGCGCGGGATCCCCTTCTCCTACGGCGCGGGGAGGCTCGAGAGCCGCGCCTCGCTGGAGGCCGACATCGACGCCGCCGCGCCCACGCACGTGTTCAACGCCGCCGGCGTCACGGGCAGGCCCAACGTCGACTGGTGTGAGACGCACCGCGTCGAGACCATCCGCGCCAACGTCGTGGGCACGCTCACGCTCGCCGACGTCTGCCGGGGCCGGGGGCTCGTGCTCATCAACTACGCCACGGGCTGCATCTTCGAGTACGACGCCGGACACCCGCTCAGCTCCGGGGTCGGCTTCAAGGAGGAGGACACGCCCAACTTCGTCGGATCATTCTACTCCAAAACCAAGGCCATGGTATCAACTGCACCTCTCTCTCCTCTTCCAACATTATGCTATATATTAGCTTTTGTGATCAAGGTTCTCTGCAAATGGTAAATTCCAATAAATCGCTCCCGTTTTGCTCATACTGAACTGACACTGTCTGATCGCGCGTCGAGGATATGGGGTGATTTGTGCGACGACCATGCTTCTCACTTGTCGATTTCTAAGTAGTCGTTGGAGTTCGATTTAGGCGACAGGCAGACTTATCCTGAAGGGTGCTGTCACTTGGATCTGGCGTAGTCTGTACAGGATCCGTACGTAGCTGATACGGTGCATCTTGGTCTGCCGTCAGCGTAATGGTTGTTTGCGTTGCCCTTCAGCTCTGGTTGACTTAATGAAAAAAAATCAAAATGATGGCTTATTTCTGAATGAAGCCTGTAGAAATGTCCTTTAGGCCCCGTTTGGATCCTTAGAATTGAATTTGTTTTAAGAATCATAATTTATACACATATTAATTAACTTAATATATGGTTGCGTATAGATTATATTTGTATATTATTGTTGGCTATACGAGAGAGATACTTATATGTTGTATTCTTATCGTGTGAGAGCAAGTTAAAGAGCATGCTATAAATTGCAAAGTGAAAATATAGCATGGTGATCTATAGAATCAAATTCCACCTCCCAACCTATGAATTTGATGTAGGCCAATATGTGAACTTTGGAAAGTTGTGAAATGTCACATTCTAAGTGAAATAGTCTAAGTTGTTAACTAGATTTCAATTCCTCCAATTCCAAAGATCCAAACGGGGCCTTAGCGTTTTGAGTTCCTGGAGCTGTCTGTTCCGGTCTTCCCTATCCATCCACACTAGCTGATTTATCGATCCTCCATGGTATTCTGTATTTGTGCATGTACACTATCATGTGTATAGTTTGGCGAGAGAGAAATTATGTTTGATTTGGAGCAAATCGATTTATGGAGGTCCTTGATTTAAATGCAGATGCTTACCACAATATATAATGCTATGTTACGCTATTCAAATATATGTGAGTCTAATTCAGTTTTACATATTTTGAGTTGAAACAGCAACTGGAAACTAAAATAGAGACCTGTATAGGTTGAACAGGTAAGCATCTTAGGTGCAACTCCAGTAGGAGTAATTGACGATTTGTTTGTTCGAAATATCAGTCATTGACAATATCAGTTGCTACATTTCTGTTTGTATTTTACATGGTGTATGTGATTGCTGCAAACTGTGCCTCATCTTATACTCTTATTTTAGAATGCTTGCTTTTGTTTTCTCAAACTGTTGTTTCTTGCCAAACAATAATTTACCCAATAGTACGACACCTGCATCTTGTGTCTAACATCCACACTTGGAGTCCCACTAAGGAGAGGCTAGCTGGGTCTAGACTCTAGAGTGGAATTTACAAGATATGGTCCCATGATCAGTTCCTGCTTGGTGCTCGGTCTTAAGGACATCTTGAGGACTGTTCATTTGAATAAACTAACTTCCTCAAGTGTGTTTTGAGAGCAGACGCCCTAAGCTAATGCGATAAGACATTACTAATCTTACTGGATAATCGTAGTATATGTCACCCCAATCAGGTAGTAAAGAAACTTTGAACTGCTCTAGATTGGAAAATACCAATTTGAAACTAACGCAATGATGAAATTTCTTACATTGTATTGAGAGCTATCCTGATGTGATAGTGAGGAACTGATGATTATTGTGCATAGTAGATGACTGAATAAGCACTGAAGTGCACTTAATATACAAAGGTGGTGGTGTATATTGTTGACCAGTACATCTCTTTGGTTTCTTCTGAACAGTCTAATGCCATGAGCTTGAATCTTGGGAAATAGTTGCTTATTGCAATGCAAAAGGTGTTTATGTTAGCAAGGCCCTAGTGTACATTGTTCCTTTATACTTCAATGTAGCACACAAAAGCACAAACACAAGTACTGGAACGTGGAATTGCAAGTGTTTTAACTTGATGGTAGAGACTTTTGATAGATTGGTCATTGGTTTTCTTTGGCTCCTGCACCTGAGTGGCATAGTGCTCCAAAAGTTATAATTGAATATGCAGTTCCACACACTTCACCCATTTGATGTTTCTAGAGGGAAACTTAGCCTTTCTGGAGAAATTATTTTTTGTAGTAATGCTAGCATGTTGCATCTTTTCTACCTCCATTGTATTTCATTTTATTTGTTGTATCCGATCGGATGGTGAAACATTTATTCCATCCATGTGAACCTAACATTTATTTTTATAGGTTGAGGAATTGCTCAAGAACTACGAGAATGTATGCACCCTTCGTGTAAGGATGCCTATTTCATCGGATCTCTCCAATCCTCGCAATTTCATTACCAAAATCACCCGATATGATAAGGTTGTCAACATTCCAAATTCAATGACAATATTGGATGAACTTCTTCCCATCTCAATTGAAATGGCAAAGAGAAACCTCACTGGAATATGGAATTTCACAAATCCTGGTGTGGTGAGCCACAATGAGATATTAGAGATGTACAGAGACTACATTGATCCAAGCTTCTCTTGGAAAAACTTTAACTTGGAGGAGCAAGCGAAGGTCATCGTTGCACCGAGGAGCAACAACGAGCTTGATCAAACCAAATTGAAGAGAGAATTCCCAGAGCTTTTGTCAATCAAGGAGTCACTGATAAAATATGTTTTCGAACCGAATAGTAAGACGTCCAAGGCTTGAGAAATGGAGCTGCACACAACTGTATGTTGATGCTATTTATTCCATCTGAATTGACATTACTCCCTACGACAATCTCAATAAGCACACCCCTGTTTCGTGTGCAATGTATTTGAAACAGATAGGTTTCTCATAGGAGATGTCACGCCATACTCCTTTATACTTTCAGATTATTAAACGGAGCAAGGCAAGGTGTAATTTAGCCCAACTTTCGTATTGACTCCTAGCCTCCTAGGGCATTATCAATACCATGCGGTTGGAATGAACTGAGGAGCTTTCCTGCCTGCTTCTGCTGTGCCATAGAATTGTGGTTGGCGATGTTTCATTTGTAACCTTTTATCTGAAGATGACTTTGGAATTGGATTCTTAGCAAATGCAGGACCTCTGTTTCATAGAAGATGCAATTCTAGAATATTGTTCAGTCAAATCGTTTGAATAAATTTGTAAAACACCCAATGTTTCTCATATTCAATATGTATCATTAGATTTGTCATGGATTAAATCTTTACTATCCTTTATATATCTTGAAGTCATAAACATTTGATATCATCGTTTTCTGTAAGGTTGTACTAGCTCCGATCTTAACATACAAGTCGCTACTACTAGTTGCAAAGGGAGGACTATGGTGCAGCAGTATTTATTGTCTGTCGAGCTTTTTATCTGAAAGGTTGTATCTTCTGACTGAAGAATTGAATTCCTTTCGTGATGATCGATTCAGAGTTGGCGTTGGCCCATTGGGTGGTCAGAGATTCATCAGAGTTTTGCTTTCACTTGCTCTTGTCGCAGTGAAGTTTTTTTTTTCCTTTCACTTGTTTTCACTTGGCCCATTGGGTAGTGTGTCAGTAAGAACTGCTGACGCTCACAGCTTTTACGCTGCCGCGCCGCATGCCTGCAACTGCAAGCCTCCCGTGGACTAGCAACGACAAACGACAATGGAGGCAGGCTCGCACTCGGTTTGAAACCCTCCAGTGAGCTGTACTAGTACAGTACTGCCCCCGTCACCGCCGAGCTCGACGTCGTCACCGGCAACTGGCAGCCCGTGCCCGGACGAGGCCGCCAAGCTGGGTACAGCTCCACGCCGTACGCGGCTGCCCCCGTGAATCCGTGATCATCCTCGTAGTTAGCCCCGCCCCGCGAGGGCCGGATCGCGGTTACGGCCCAATCATGGCGCGATAACAGCCAAAATCCGTGGACCGCTGCGTGCTGCCGGCGTGGGGGACGACACGCCATGTCCATGCCCCAGCATCCGTAGCACGCGCGCGCGCGCCCCCCGTCTCCCGGGGCCCCAGCTCTCGGCAAAGGCACGAGCCTGCTGGCGCCTGGCTGCTGCGCGCGCCCGCCGCAGCGCGGACAGCGCCACAACGGTAGGGGCCGGGTGGAGAAGAGGAAGCAGATCGCTCATCTCTGCGTCTCCCTCCGTGTCCGGCGCAGGTCGGGTCTCCGGTCTCTCCAGTCAGCAGCGACTGCACTAGCGGTCTAGCGCTCGCCGCTCGCCTGACTACTGGCCAGCCGCAGCTTCAGCGCAATGCGCCATCGGAGGCGCGACCTGCCACCAATTTATGATGCAAATGCAACTAGTGTTCGCTTCAACGCATTGTATATTTTGGCTTCTTTTCAGATATAGAAAAATATTTTTCTCTCATAAATCAACATAAGCTAAAATTAACATTTCTTTTCAGCTCCAAGGCGTGACTTTTCTTAAGAACCTCCTCTCAGAGCCGAAGCTGTGCTTATGAGGCCATAGAATTGCATCCTTGTGCGAAGAAGAAAATAGTAAGAGCTATCTAGAGCTCCAAATCCAACCAAAATGTCTCCAAAAAACAGTTTGATAATAATTCTTCGGAAGGGACAAAGTCAGATAGACATGAAGAAGCCTCACCAAACATGTCATATACTCGAACCTTAGTTCTTGTTTGGTTGCTAGTGGATACTCCCTCCATCTCAGAATATAAGGTGTAAACACTTTTTATTGATGTCACAGGATATAAGGCGCACTCTCTCTAAATACGCGTACATCTTTGAACCAAACGTGGTTACGCCTTATATAATGAGATGGAAAGAGTATTGGTTATATGCTAATAATTACTCCCTCCATCCTAAAAAGAGCGTTGTTTTTTATTTTCAGATATTATTTTTGACCGTTCGTTTTATTAAAAATTTTACACAAATTATAAAATAAATAAATCATTATTAAAGTATCTCTAATGATAAAATAAGTCATAATAAGATAAATAATATTTATTAAATTTTTTTAAATAAGATGGGCAACATGTTTATAAAATTCTAAAATAACACTCTTTTGAGAAGGAGGAGGAGAAGTATCTCTTTAGGATCAAATAAATATAGATAGTAGTTTGGATAATTATTAGTTGAATCATTAGATAATAATTACTGTTTCATTATCTCTATCAAATTAGGTAATGCATTATTATCGATCAACCACTAGTTCACGAGATTTTTTTTTCTAAAATTAAACAAATCCAGCCGCGTCAAAACGGTCTAAAAAAAAGTGAGGTCCTTTTATCGGACGAAAAGAAAGGATCATACAAGTGGGGTTTTGGGGCAGTCTTTTCTCGTCTGGAAGCGGCTCGGTCACGGCATGGAGCAATGGCGGAAATTATTAAAGAACGCGGAACGAAACAAAAGTCTGACACTGTGTCAGAAGTCAGAGCGGGGAGCCTGATGGTCACGTGATATGGCGAGTAGATCCACGCAGAGTTTTTCCCTTGCAGCATTTTTTTTCTTTTACCCGTTTCTCACAAGCTGTAGA
This sequence comes from Eremochloa ophiuroides, assembly GCA_038502445.1. Taxonomy (NCBI): domain Eukaryota; kingdom Viridiplantae; phylum Streptophyta; class Magnoliopsida; order Poales; family Poaceae; genus Eremochloa; species Eremochloa ophiuroides. Next base: position 66,961,900 of record JAHLJS010000005.1, read on the forward strand.
CCATCGTACTCATGCGGTGACGGTTACTAACATTTTGTTAAGTGAAGGGGTCGTTTGGTATAGCTCAATTTTATAAGTGAATTTGTTTGTTTAAAAAGTGATTTTATGAGTAACTTGTTTAATAAAGTTAAACTGTTTTGAGAATGTTGTTCAATAAAACACCTTTACCAATAACTTCATGTATGTTTGGGAAAGAGAAATGAGTGAGAAAGCTAAAAGTAAGCTATTTTTTTCAGTTCATGGTAGCTCATCTTTTCGTGTGAGGGGGAGAAAAATAACTTTATGTATGAAACTATTTTAAAAAATAATGTTTGGCAAAAAAAGCTCGCAATAGCTCGTGAAGCTGTTGTGAGTTATACCAAACAACCCCTAAGTAGTGCTTCCTCTGTCTTAAAATATATGTTATTTTCATCTCTCAAGAAATCAAAGCCTCAGGAATTCAATCAAAGTTAAGAAAGTTCAATCTACACACATTCCATATAACATATATTTTGGAACGAAGGAACAAGGAAGTACCTTCTAAAGGCGTCTCCATTTGTCTAGTTTAGAACTAGCTCAAAAAATTTATAATCATTAAATAGTGTAACAGATAAGAGATTAGTGTGAACTCAAGAGATAGTTTTGCACACTTTGGGATATATTTTTCTTTGGTATTCTCTCTATCCATTTGATCATGCAATTCTCGCTTTTAGAGAAATTCAATCGCTTAAATTTTGACTAAATTTATATATATAAGTAATAATATTCAAGATACAAAATAAGTATCATTAAATTAGTTATGAAATATATTTTTATAAAAAATTTATTTAAAATATAAAAACTAATATTATTTAATATAAATTTAGTTAAACTTGAGTTACTTTAAGTACGTTTTTTATAGTTATATTATCAAATAGACAGAGGGAGGGTGTAGCACAATATCCAGAGCAGCTAGTACTAGCTTGTACCGTCGGAGCGTCCTAATCAAATGTTTGACAGTTTGAGCAAATAACACTGCGGTACTCGTATAGTGAATTGTGATTAAAAAAAAGGCTGGGGCCAATTCGGAACAAGCATGAAGCATTCGTATCCTCTACGAAAGAAGGTGCGATAAAGCGGCAGCCAAAACTCCGTTTCCGTTCTATAACCTTGTTCGTTTCGTCTAAAAAAACATTTATTTTTCAGCTTTATAATAATATTTTTTTTAAAAAAAATCAATAACAGCTAAAATCAACGTAGCTTATCAGCTTCAGCGGCCCAGGAAAAGGCCAAAAAGATATCCATGCGCCAATGCGCGTGTCACCTGCCGCTGCCATGGGCAGGATGGCATTGCCACCGCAACGACACAGCTTTTACTACGACGACCACAGTTCCCGTCGCAGACGCCGGTGCGCGACCAGACGACGGGAGCCGTCACGCATAAATTATCCACCGCCTCACACTTCCTCTGACACCGCTGCTGTCTCTTCTTTCCTCCTCTCGAGAAGCTGCCCGCGCGCTCCCTCCTCCTCCCCTCCTCCTCCTCCCTCCATAAAGAAGTTGGAATCCAAACCGCCACAGGAAGGGCAAAACCGGAGTCTCCAAAATGGCCGAGGACAAGGAGACCGACTCGCCGCAGCCGCCGGCCAAGCTGCCTCGTCTCTCCTGCGCCGACACGACCGCCGGTAAGTATACTACACACGGGCATTGGGAGTGTACATTCTAGCCCTGTTTGGTTAGAGTAGCTGGGCCGCTGATTGATCGCATCGCTCGGCTTGGCGTTTCCGTTTTGTTTGCAGGAGAGGTGTCCATGGCGGCCTCGTCGCCGCTGGTTCTCGGGCTGGGCCTGGGGCTCGGCGGCGGAGGGGGCTGGAGCGGCGAGCAAGACGCGGATGCGTCCCCCGCGACGGCGACGGCGGCGCCCAAGAGGCCGTCGGCGCTGACGTTCATGCAGCAGCAGGAGCTGGAGCACCAGGTGCTCATCTACCGCTACTTCGCCGCGGGCGCGCCGGTGCCGGTGCACCTGGTGCTCCCTATCTGGAAGAGCGTCGCCGCCTCCTCCTTCGGCCCCCAGCGCTTCCCCTCGCGTAATAAGCACCCACTGCATTTCTTCTTCTTCTTCTTCTTCTTCTTCGTTTCTACATACTGTTGGGTACGTACGTGGCTGTTCCGAGCTATATGGTCATGCCGTATCGAATGAAAATGGAAATGTGTTGCAGTGATGGGGCTGGGGAGCCTGTGCTTCGACTACCGCAGCAGCATGGAGCCGGAGCCCGGGCGGTGCCGGCGCACGGACGGCAAGAAGTGGCGGTGCTCCCGCGACGTGGTGCCGGGCCACAAGTACTGCGAGCGGCACGTCCACCGCGGCCGCGGCCGTTCAAGAAAGCCTGTGGAACCCGCCGCAGCCGCCCCGGCGCCGAGCGCGGCGGGCAACAGCAGCCTCGGCGGCAGCAGCGGCCCCGTCCCCGTCACCGTCCCCGTCCACCACCACCGGGCCTCCGCGGCGCCCCCGCACGGGCTTGGCCTCTCCTCCCCCACCAGCGTCCTCCTCGCCCACGGCGCCGCGCGTGCCACATGAGGTGGGGCGGAGCGAGCGCCGCGTGTGCGGGCCTGGGCCGACCGGCCGTGTCTTGGGCGCAGCAGCTCTTGGGCCTCGGAATCACGAGGACAAACGGAATCCGCAGGGATTACTATGTCGTCCGTGCTGTAATTTTTTTTCTCCGTTGTGTCTTGTGTGTGTGTGTTTTCCTCTCTGTCCCTCGCGAAAGTCGCAGCTTTTTTTTTTTTTTAAAAAAAACGGTTTGGGAGTTTGGGACGTCCGATGGCATGCGTGATGCGTCGATGGCTCGCTGCGTTGCTTCTTCTCTTGTTACTCCGTACTCTCCCAACTCCTAGGACTGCAGTCTTATGTGGACGGAGGGAGTACTTGTGGTGGTGTATTTTTTTCTTGATACAGTGTTTTGTGTGCGGTGGTGCCGGGCTGTGACACCTGTACCAGGGCAGGCAGGAGATCATTTTCTTTTGTTGTGGTGTTGCGTTGCGTGTGCAGTGTTGGCCTGTTGGGGCGGGGCGGGGGCCCCGGTTTGCCTCCTGGGAACGCGACGAGGGAGTGTGCCTGCAGTACTGCGCGCTCTGACCTTGTCAGAGCCTCAGAGGCTCGGGCAGCGTGACAAGGCGTTGGATGCTGCACTCACTGCGCATGGCACAGACGCGCAGCGGCCAGCTGGAAATGGCCCGCCCTAGGGTTGAGTGAGGCCCTGTTTAGTTTATGGGAAAAAACGTTGGAAAATTGGCCCCGCATCGTCTAAAAATTATTTATTTTTTAGCTTTAGAACAGTATTTTCCTTCTAAATAAATCAGCAACAGCCGAAATTAGCTTAGCTTATCAGCTCCACCGAACAGAGCCTAAAGAAATAGGACTCAAACCTATTCTGATACTATAGCACTTTTGTCTGTATTTGATAATTTTTATCTAAGTATTGACTAAATTAGACTCAAAAAATTCGTCTTGATATATATAAACTATATAATTAGTTTTTTTTACTTACATTTAACGTTGTATGTATACTTCTAAAGATTGATGTGATCGGTAATCTTAGGATTTTTTTAAAAAAAATTTGGGTACTAAACAGGACCGTACTACTCTCTAGGTAGTCCCACGTGGAACCGTTACGACACGCCAAATTTTTGAACAGTTAGATATCGCTGTGTAAAGGAGTATTTAGCTCCTACTCCTACAATATATATTTAATATAAACAATTATGTTTAGCACAAGATAAGTCAAATTTTTTTAACGGTTTTATGTCGCTATGTAAAGGAGTATTTAGCTTCTAATTTAATCTAAACAATTGTGTTTAACATAAACCAACCAATAGACTTTGATGCTATTAGTATTCCTGTGTTTCAAACACTCGTTTCTTCAAAATTCATTTGTTTTCCAATCCTCCGTTTCTATTCCTTTCCTATTCCTTTGTTTTCTCTCATTCCTGTGTTTTAAATTCCTCTATTCTAAACATGGCCAGTTTTTCCAAAAGAAATCTAATGAACAAACTATTTCAGATGTTATAATAACCTATTTAGAAGTACTGTCGTCTAAAGAAAAAGAGTCTATTTTAGAATTTCAAATATTTTATTTGAGCATCTGGCTTATTAAAAAAATATAAATATTATTTATTTTGTTATGACTTATTTTATCATTAGAGAAACCTTAATAATGATTTATTTATTTATAATTTATACAAATTTTTTGAATAAAACAAATGGTCACGCACAATATCCATAAAAGAAAAAATGACAGTTTTTTTTTGGAATGAGGCCTTCGCGCGTCTGGTCAAACTATAGCGCGTCCGATGCAACTTTAACCTTATGCGGGAACAACGTGACCGTTAGAGGTTCAATGGTCGTTTGAAAACGATCGTTGCGCGCCAACAACTCCTTCAGGCTCAATCTGGATGCTACAGTAGGATGTATGCTCCGGACAAACGAAACACAACGTCTAACGCCCTCAGTAAACTGACCAGAGGGGTATTTTGCCCGCTGGACGTTGTTCGGACCAGGGCTCCGAACAAATGCCTTGCGTCTGAAGCTTCAAACTCAGTTTGTGTGCGCTCGGGTGCGAGGAACTGGACGCGAAGGAAATTGTCCGGAGCAGAGCGCTCGGAGGCTTCTCCAGCATCCGACACTCTCAGCTGAAGTGCACGTGCATGGTTAGGCTCCGAACCTGTATCATAGTCTGGAAGCTGATTGTAGCAAGCGTCCGGAGGTTCTTCTCACTGTTTTTCAGGTCTTCTCTCCATCCTTGCTCTAATATGCCAACATCTGGTGTTTTACTCACTTGTGAACGGTGTGTTAGCTTTTCTAAATATTCTTCAAGGGTTTCTAAGTGCTGATCCGGGTTCAAAGTCAATGCCAATATGAAATGCAACCTAGAGTAATTTGGTCGGGAGTCGACTCCGTATTTCCCCACTTGATAGTCGGCAATCTACCCTAAATATGATCACATTCACTAGATGTCTTGACCACCAAAAGAAAAGGCCCTAATGAGTATACCTTAGCCTCTAACTTTCCTTTCCTTTGCAATTCTCCACATCTTGATCGCCTTTATGGCTGGGCATTTGATCTCAGTGGCGGAGGACGGAAAAGAAATGAGGTGCCGCAAAATCGATAACATAGATATCAAGGATTTCTTAATATATTTGTTTACAGACATAAATATAATATGTCAAAAGCATCATGTACTATATTAGAAAAAGTACTTGGAATAATAAACAGAAAGGCACAAGTAAAATCAATAGACTAACCAAGTGTTGATGAACATCAATTACGTCTACATGATATTGGAAATTGCACTTGTCTATCTTTTCTTTTATGAAATAATTTCTTATTCCTCTCAATATCAATTCCTTTGAATATATCTCGCTCAATGTAGCACACCATTAAAAAGTTGTATAAATAGGGAACTCTGAAACTCACCGACGATAGATCGATGAAGTTCAGACTTTCAGAGTTTGCCCTGAGGAAACAAAATTGCTCGCCGAGACACCGACAACGCCAGGACTCGTGGAGGAAGAGTTGATCACGCACATGGTAGACTCGTGCACCATAGTCTCGCTCGCGATGATCGCCTGATCTTGATCTGATCTAGCGACAGCGCAGCCCGTGGAACTATCAAGCGGATTGCACAAGCGTATTTGTGGTAAGTTGAATTGTCGATTCGTACAGAAGAAAACTCTCAGACTCTTCATGACCTGGTCGAAGCTGCAGGTGAAAGCCCATGTTTGGTTTTGGGTAATTGATGAAATCTAGTTTGCTAATGTTTGCTTTAAGTGTTTCATGAGATTAATTAGCAAACAATAAGATGGAGCAAAGGACCGGGTCGGTGGAGGCCACAAGTGTAGGGCAATGACGGCATCCATGCAAATGGTATAAGTCCTTCATCAAAGGTGTCCACAGGCTTCATCAAGAGATGTTTAGGAAGATGGAGAAAAGCTAGGAGCTCAAGATAAAGGATATAACCAATAGGAGCTCTTTCGCTTTTGGCGATCAAGACTCTATAGAGAGAGTGATCACGTTTAGGATAGATAGCTGTACTATCAAGAGGGGAGAAATCGTTTGTGAAATGCGGTTATTGTTGACATCTACTAACGTCGCTAAATATAACTATATAACTTTTAATATTAGAGACGGAATTGAAGATGTATGGTAATTAATTAACTGGTCGTTAGCAACTAGTCACTTATCTATTACCAACATTCTTATGCATGAACTAGGTTGTCATCCCAAATTATATATGCTTGAATAAATAAAGGTTCCATATACTATTCAATGTGACTAGGCAGAAATTATAAATATAAACTAAGAACAATTCTGCAAGCGGACAGATAGTTATACCATTGTATCATTTTACCTTGAGTCTACCAGGTTGTCGATTTATATTTATACCACTGGGAAGGACTGGATAAACTTTAATCTATTATATTGATAGTAATTATATACAATGGATAAGCGGTGTTATCGATGTCATTTACTCTGCTCATAACAGGTAGAGGTCACAAGATAATAAAGATAAATAAAGGTGATAAGTATGATCAAGCATCATAATTAATAGATAAATATCAGAGCACTTTTTAGTCATAGTAATAGCTAGCCAATGGATAAACTAAGGAATTAATATCTAAGGTAATTCTATAACTACGCCAATGAATAACTCTAAATAGTGCAATTACATCTAACAATCATTGTTAGATTAGTCATATATCATGATCACATGTAAAGGGCATCATCTAGGAAGGATGTGAAACTGAGTCATCACCTAACTTCGTGACCGTGCCTGCTTGCCTACATACGGGGGGTGGACTACAGAGGACTCAACGTAGCTGGCACAAGTAGAAGAACGGATGAAGAGAAATAAAGAGTCAAGAGAAGCATACAAGGAAGAGCTGGAGCTAGAAAAGAGAGAAGCAGAAGAGACAGAAAAGAGATGGAAGGAGAAGGAAGAAGCACCTACTACACCACCGCAAAATGGGGAATTGACTAAGGTAACCTCAGACGATGAACCTACCGAGTAAGTACTCTCCTCTATCTAAGTCATGTCGGTAGACTTTAAATTCCGTACCCTATCCATAAGGTTAGAATGGTAGTTATCTAATTAATTTAGCATTTATTAGGAATTTTGCTTAGCACATTTATTAGTACAATCATTTCTGCATATTAAAAATAATAAACCAATAAAAATGTTTACTGCTTTATTTACTGCATCATAAATATTAAAGCCCCATGTGAATGAACCTATGGTGACCCTATAGGCATATTTACTATGGTGGCATAAAAATAAAAATAAAAATAGCAGTCTATATTTACTTTGTTGCATTATGAAAATCGTAAGCCCCATGGGAATGAATATTCCCTGTGGTGGCATAACAACTATTATTAGCATGCATACATATTTGATTGCTAAATAAGAAAATTAGAAAACCCCAAAAAGAGAATCATGTTAGAATCCTGCTAAAATTTATTAATTAAAATCAACTCAAAAAATAATTAAAGTGCTCATTGGCTGATCGCTAACCCCTTGATAATTCGAGCCTCGAGTTTTGGTTTTCTTGTTGGAGTATAACTATGCAGGAATAATATTATGACTAAGGAGAAAGTCTATTAGTGGCACCCACCAGGACTGCTACTAACCAACTCGCTCTGAAGATTATTCAAGCACAATGTATTGCAAACATCAAGCTTGGGGGAGGAGCGTCCCCTAGTTATCAGGTAATTATACCTATGCGCTTATTGAGTCTACTTTATACAAGCACAAAATGCCAAAAATATGTGAACACATGAAGGTTCACCATAGTGTCATAGGAAAATCTAAAAATACCAAAAATATATAGGCATATGAAGGTCCACACCTTTTAAAAAAACCCAAAAATATGTGGACACATGAAGGTCCACACTCTTAGAGAAGCCTCCTAATTGGATAAAGAAGTTTAAGCTTCTGCTGAAAATATAAAATCAATCACTTACCATGGAGTGGTATTAAATCTAACCCCTCTCCATAAGATTCGGTATTTTTATTGGCAATTGAGTTTCATAGGACAATACAAGATCAAGGAGCTAGTCAACCCGACGTCTCTACACTGCCAATACACTGCTCAGAAGGATCACTCAATTTGCAACATCAAAGGCCCTGTCAAACGTCAAGCTTGGGGAGGGCACCCTCTAATTAAAATCCAGCTAAGTATAAGTTTCCTATATTATCATTATTACTATCGCTTTTTCACGTGAGTTAGTTAGTAAGATAAAATTTGAAAACCAAATAAATATCTATCTATATATTAGAATTTGTTTAGAGTCAGTCTAGGCTAGATCTAAATTAAAAAATGATGAACATTAAAATTTTGTCTTGGAGATGATGAATAGTTGCTCTGTCACAATACCTTTCAAATGCCTAGTTGTCAAACTTAAATTCTCCTGAGTTTTAGATATTGCTGTTTTAACTTAAGGATTTACTCTGAACTTGACACTTGTGGAGGCATATGTTTGAGCTAATGTCTAGGTGATTGATTGATATGATTTATGAAAGTTGAACTGCTATTTATCTTATTCCTAGCATTACTAAGTTCTGGAGATTTATTTTGAAAACTTAAAATCTACATGATGAGCTCTTGTATGACAAAATGTGAATTCCTACCAAAACTATATATATGATACATCTAGATAGGAAAACCTTTTGCACATTTATGCTGCTTGCTTTGCATTGAATTCAGTCAACCTTTGTTGTATACCATATGAGAGTCTTGTCATGTTTTTAAAACCAAGATCACGTACACACTTCAGCACATATGCATTATTCCTACCCTGAGAGTAATCGCAACCATTTCCACTTTCATCAATGTTCATCATGAAAATGTTTTCTCCTATACTAGGAGTGAACACCAAATATATATATAAACCCCGTAGGACAGCCCTGTTATAATTGCTCTAAGTTCTTATTATTATCTCTCCAGTTATTTATATTCGAAGGATACATGTGGCTATGCAAAAATATATAAAAAAAGAGAGTAAAAGATGGACAAGTGTCCCAGCATTAAAACAATGGGTACTAGATGCCCGCCTCCCGAATGATTAAAAAAAAGAAAAAAAGAGAAAGAAAGAAAAAAGAAAGAAACAAAGAGAATAAAGATAGCCCACGTGTTCCTCCAAGTCACAAAGGAGAGTGAATCATTTTCAAAGAGCAAAAGTAGAATTAGGAATAGCCACTAAATACCACATAAACACCTATCCACCATATTCCATACACATGCACATCTTGGTTTGATTGTATGCCTCGATTCTCTGTGGATCCATTGTTTGACTTTACAACATATGAATTGCAAGTATGCTTAAAACCTTGTGTCGGTGCTAGTTTTAGCGGGGCTAACACCAGCTAGTAAATATGTGTTTTGCGGTAGAGGCTACGGATGGTGTGCAAAGGGAAACACAGAGATTATACTGGTTTAGGCCAAGCAAGCCCTACGTCCAGTGGAGAGGAGAGTCGTGTTGCCTTGCACCGGGGTGCTTGTAGTAGGGGGTTACAAGCTAGGCGAGAGAGGGAAGTGCTCCCAGGTCTCTTGTGAGTGTCTAAGTGTATGCAAGTCGTTCGCTATTGATGTGTATGTATCGGTGAGAACTTAGGATTTCCGGGGTGGTTCCTCTAAAGCTGGCATCTGCTCTCCCTTTTATAGTCGCAAGGGAGAGGCAAGGGCAGCGCTTACAATGCTACGTATGAGTTGCTGTTCCTCGTTTGACTATGGTCAGCTACGGTCTTTTCTCCGCGTCTCCGGGGTATGGCCGTAGTGGTTCGCACGATCTTGGTGAGTTCCAAGGCGGCAACAGTCGTCGGATTACGGCATGTCGTCAGTTACGGTCTTTTCTCCGCGTCTCTAGGGTATGGCCGTAGTGGTTCGCACGATCTTGGTGAATTTCAAGGCGGCAACAGTCGTCGGATTACGACGTGCCGTAGGGTCACACCTGACGGCTGTCCTTCCGCACGATGTGACAAGAGGGTGAGTCGTCTTGGGGCGTTGTCTCCCGAGGCTCGGGACTCCTGAAGGCGTGATGGGATGGAGCAGGGTGATATCTCCCCATGGTCTTATTTCCAGCCTTTGAACAGTACTTCCCGAGGGTTAGGTGGGCCCGGATGGAAGGCGTGCTCGTCTTTTGAGTGGACAGTGCAGTAGGCGTCTTTCCCGTTCTTGCGTAGCCCGTCGTCAGGCGCTCGGAATGTCGCAGTCGGAGTTGATAGACCCCGGCGGAAAACGGGGCAGCGCACCGTAGACCATACCGTGGAGAGGACGGCCGTAGTGGGCCTATCAAATCCGCTGCCAGGGAAGTGCTGACAGGTGGTATGGCCGTCAGGGGCGTGCGAAGCACAGTTGCGTCGAGAATCTCGCCTGACGGGACAGTGACTGCAAAGTGGTCAGGGAGGTCTCTTGTGGTCCAAGATTGCTCTGCTGACATCACCGGTGCCTTGGATGCCTTTGTGAGATTGCGCTCGAGGGGGATGGGGAAGCTCGGGCGAATCGGAGAATGGGCGCCGAGGGCGCCGCTCTCCCGAGCTCTCCTGGGGAGGCTCGGGAGAATCGGAGAATTGGCTGTCATTGGTGCAATGACGTCGTGGGCCTCCATAGGCGCGGCCTTCGCGGGCTTCGGGCGCGGCCTTTATAGACTTCCACTGGCCTTACTTGGGTTTGGCTGCGTTGGGAATGATCATTTTTGCGTTGAAGTTGGGTACCCCAAACTTTGGTACCCTGATAGTAGCCCCCGAGCCTGTGGCGGAGTGAAGGCACTCCTCCACAGGTTCACGCTGGTTCTTCCTGTCAAAAAAGATAAAGTGTGGGTTGTTTTTTTTGGAGGGTGCGCGCGAGCGCACCCGCCGGGTGTAGCCCCCGAGGCTTTGGAGGGATGGTATATCCCTTCAAAGGCTTAGAATCGTGTTTGTTAGTCCTCGGGTGTTTTTTGATTTATTTAGGAGGGTTGTTTCCTTGGAAGCGGAGCCCCCGAGCCTTCCACGTGTTGGGAGGTCGTTCGGTGGTTTTTCCAAGGTGCAGGGCAAGTTCCCGAGCCTCCTTTTCGCATCGGAGATCGGTCGGGTCCTTCCCTGTCTTTTTTAATTCGACCTTCACGCTCTTTTTTCGGGAAGAGGAAGGTTTGGTCCTGCTCGACTTCCCCGCTGGGGCACGAGTCGGCATTTCCGGTGAGCTACAAACGGGTTGTTCCAAGTGGAGGTCCGTGCCCCGTTCGTTAAGGGTCGGCTAGTGGCCTGAGCACACTCCAAATATTTCCCGAGGGTCAATTAGTGGATGTCGGGTCTCTTCGATGGGTCCCGAGGGCATGATGCCTCCCATGGAGGGATTCCACGTAACCGACTCGCTATTGGGACTTGGACACAGCATGGGATGTCCCTTGTGACGTTTCGGGCATCGGGATACTGGCCGTTTTCGTGAGCCATCCACTAGCTGTCCCTAACTCGGTTTCCCTGGGGCGACTGTTCGAGCCACGGAGGGCCAGTCTTCGATCCCCTGGGAACGTAATGGGCGCCTGAGCCCGGGGTTCCTTTGTTGGGAAGGAGAAAATGTAGGCGGAATCGAGGTGCGCGGTTGTAATGATTTGGCTTCACCTTTTTAGGCGCGACGCCTGATGGACGAGATGGTTTGGCTCAATCGAGGCGGTTTGCGTGCGAGGCGATGGCGGCAGCGTGGCGATCGTGGCGGGCCCCGCACAAGTTAATGCGGCGGATTCCCCGCATCCACCCACGATCCGCCGGCGGAGTTTATAAGAAAAACTTACAGTTTTTTCTTTCTACCCTAGCCATTCGCTCGCTCGACCGTTCGCTTCCTTACCTTCGTTGCCTGCTTCGAGAGAGATTGTTGCCGCGGTTGTCGTTTTTCCCGCAGCCCTTTCCCCCTTCTCTTGCCATGGATTCCTCCTCCGCTGCAGCCGACGCCGCCGCCGATGTCGATGCCACTGACACCGCCGCGACCGACGCCGTCGCCACCGATGCTGCCGCGGCCGCCGCCGGCGTCCTCAGGCTGGAGCCATGGCCGAGGAGCACTGTGACGGAGGCACACTGCGTCCTCGTACCGACGTGCAGCACCCGGAGTGGGTCGTGCCGCCGTGCACCACGAGGAAGCCGAACCCCGGCGAGGGGTACGTGGTGAGCTTCGTTGCTTACCATGAGCGCGGGCTTGGCTCGCCGCTGAGCCGCTTCTGCCGGGCCATCCTCTTCGAGAACGGGCTGGAGCTCCACAACCCCACCCCGAATTCCATAACGCAGGCGTCGATTTTCGCCGCCCTGTGTGAAGGATACTTCGGGGTGCCCCCGCACTGGAACCTGTGGCGCCGCATTTCCCTCGTCGACTGGTACACCAAGTGGGTCGGCGCGAGGAAGCCGCGGGAGATCCAGCGCGCGGGGGGACGCGGCCTTGTGATCCGCTCTTCGTTGTACATCCCCTGTAAGGCCCCTCCTCCAACAAGGGGTGGCACAGCGGCTGGATCTACCTCCGCAACGACTGGGGGTCTCTTCCCCAAGTTCACGGGAAGGGCACTCATAGCCCCCTTCCCCAATGGGAGTGGGGGTGCCTGTCGAACGAGTCAAAGCACCTGGACGTGTACTTCGACGCGCTCAAGGAGTTGAACAGGAGGGGCCTTACAGGGGCCAGGCGTGGTGGGGAACTTCCACATGCGGACGATGCTACCTCTGATGGAGCGCCGCCTGGCGCTTCATCAAATGGTGACCGGGTCGCAGCGGGAAGGCACGGCGATGCTGCCCCGTGACCTTGGCGAGGCGGAGGTCATGCGCCGCGTCGGCTACATGGTGGGGGGTTATCGCACCTGGGAGGAGGTGAACCGGGTGCCTATGCGTCCCTGCGCGGGCTTCCCGGCGTTGGTAAGTGTTGTTCATTCGATCGGGCCGCTGGCTTCCCCATCTTTCTTCTGACCTTTCTTCGTTCTTTGTTGGGCCTCTCGAGGACCGGGAAGGCTTCCCTTCCGCCCATTCCGGAGGATAAAGAGCGGCGAACCCAGAACCGCCTCCGGGCCACGGAGGAGAAGGCGAGGAAGGACAAGGTGACCGCTTGGAAGCAGAAGAGGGCGCGAAAGGTGGGGGAGTCCTCCCAGCGCCGCCGTCGCCTGAGGGAGGCCGGGGAGCCTGAGGTGAATACCCCCACCGATGATGACGGCGACGACGACGATGAAGAAGAAGATGACTTTTCCATTTTTGATCTGATGGAGTCTGACCGGCCGCTTGCGGCCACACAGCCCGCGGTGGGTGCTGACGAGCCTGAAAAGGCTCCGCTGTCAACGTCCGCCGGCGGAAGTGCTGGGGTTCGTGATCCGAACCCTCGGGCAAACCTGCCGGAGGCCACGTCCAAGGACGCGGCTCCTGGCAGGGCAACATCAGGAGGCGGGGCTCCGCCCGCCATCAGCGGCGTGGCTCGGCCGGAGGGGCCAGGGACGGGCTCAGGCCCGGCGCCCGAGATGCCCCGAGGTTCCAGCAGGAGGACCGAGAGTCCCCTGTTTCGGTGGACCCTCCCCGCCAACGCGTCGTTGGTCGGCGCGGCGGCCGAAGGCGGGGGAGTGCTGGGAAGACGCCGCCAGGAGCCGGAGCCCACCGGCGCCAAGACCCCGGCGCTTGAGTTGGGGCCCTCTCAGGCTCAAGCTTCCCCGTCGAGGGGCGATGAAGTCGGGACGGCCCCCGGCGCCCAGGCGGATCCCTCGTCACTGGGCGGCGCTGGCCCGGACGTCGGGTTGGTGCCCATTCCCCCGCAGCCGGCGCAGCCCGCTCCATCCCTCGTCTCGCCGAGCGTGGGCGCTGAGACGAAGAAGAGGGTGATTCTGAAGATGAGGTAAGTATCTTTACCTGTAATTCCTTCTAGTGGGGATCCTTTCCTGAGCGTTCCTTTCTTCCTTCTCTGCTTCAGGAAACGCTCGGGGGCGGACCTCCAGGTGTCGCACCTGAAGGTCCTGAAGGTGCGGTGCCATGACACGGCCGGGGGGAGTGCCCGGTCGGTGGACGAGGAAGTTCCTGCCCCCGCGGGTCCGCCCGTGGCGTCCGAGGCTCCTCCCTCGGGGGAGGCTATCTCGGCGGCGGCCGCCGTCGTCGTGCCCGTGATGGACCTAGAGGCGGAGCCAGCGCGGGCTTCCGAGGCCTCGACCGTCGGTTCCGGAGACGCCTCGGGAGCGCCAGCCGATGCCGCCCCCACGGAGCCTGCCGCCATGGGGTCGTCGGCCGCGGATGTCAGCGCCGGAGCTCCCCCCGCCCGTGAGGAAGGCCCCTGGGCACTGGCCTTGAGGGGACCTCAGCCTCGGGAGCTGATCGCCTCCCGGATCGAGTGGGCGAACCACGCGGACCCTCAGGCGCCACCCGTCTTCTCGCTCCGGGATGACCTCGAGGCCCCCAAGTGGGACGCCGTTCAGGAGCTCGGGTTTAGCTCAGCGGCGGAGCTCCGCGCGATCGCCGACGTCCTCGAGAAGGACCTCCCGGCTCAGCTCCAGGCAAATCCCTGTGTCTTGTAAAACATTTCTGCATATGAGCATCGTTCTTACCGTTTTCGCTTCTTCCTTTTTTCCAGGATCTCATGCACACCTCGCGGGACAAGTCCCGCTTCCTTCGTGGCGGGCTCGGGCTCTGGAAGCAGCTCGACCTCAAAGGGAAAGCCCTTGCCCGCGCCCAGGGCGAGCTCGCCACCGCGACCTCCAAGCTTGCCGAAGTTAGTGTCGATAACACTATTCTGAAGGGGGAGGTCGCGGAGGCGCAGGGCCGAGCTGCTGCCTCGGCGATGCGAGTGCAGGAGTTGGAGAGTGAAAGACCCGAGTTTGGTTTTGGTAATTGATGAAACCAAGTTACTAATCTAAGTGCTAAGTGTGTGTAGTCAAGAGTAGATTAGTAATAAGGAGGAAGATGACATGAGCTCAAGTGAAGATCAAGATGAAATGATCAAGGAGAAAGAAAAGGACTTAAAGAAGGAAAGCTAGAGGCTAAGGTATATTCAAATAGGGCTTTTCTTTTAGTGATCAAGACTCCAAGTGGGAGTGATCACATTTAGGATAGATAGCCGACTATCAAGGGGAGAACTAAGCTATTGGATTACTTTCAAGTGCTCTAGGTCGCATCTCATATGCATTGATCTAACCAACCTAGAAAATCCCTTTGAAAACCCTTGAAGAATGTTTGCAAAATGCTAACACACTGTGCACAAGTGTAGAAGACCTTGAGTGTTAGCACATAGAAGCAAGGGGTGAGAAATAGACTTGAAAAGGGCTATTTACAGAGCGTCGGACTGTTAGTGGGTGTAGCGTCGGACCATTGATTCGGTCTAACGCCTGAGCTGTCTGTGAGCGTCGGACGCTCGTTTACCGAGCGTCAGACCATTGTGGTCTTCAGTCCGACGATGCCGAGCAGCGAAGAGTGTCGCGTGGCACGCTGAGGAGCGTCGGACGCTTGAAGGAAAGTCCGACGATGATTTAGCGTTTTCAACCCTCTCTGGAAGCGTCAAACGGGTGAAATTTTTAGTCCGACGGTGCTCGCGCAATCGTCCGATGATACGCGCGCGGTGAGCCGAGAGAAGGTGTCGGACTCAGGAGGTTAGTCCAACGACCTCAGTCCGACGGTAGTCAAACGCGCGAATTCAGTTACCGTTGAGATCGGACGAACGACGTTTAAATCTGTTGACACGTGGCGTTCATCCGAGCGTCGTACGCTATCGTTTGGTCTGACGCAGTCGGTCCGACGGTCGGTCCGACAGTATAAAAATGGGGTTTACGGCTGTTTCAGAGAGTGTAACGGCTAGGAGTTGGTTTGGGGGTATTTATACTCCCTCCCTGGTCACTTGGTGACTCTCTTGCACACTTGGATCATTGTCATACACTTTGTTGCATTCTAGCCTCCCACTCTCTCATTAATTCATCATCTTGATCATTCTTGTGAGATTGAGTGAACCTCAAGTGCATCTTTGCTTGTGTTTTGCATTCTAGAGCACTTGAGAGCAAGCCTTGGATTAGTTCTTATTCTCTTGGGACATTGCCGTGTCCCTAGATGGCTTGGAGGAGAAGAAGGTGTGAAGGAGCTTGGTGATTGTGCTTGCTCACACCCGGTGATTCTGAGGGGTTCTTGTGCCTTCCCCGAGCGGAGTGCTCAAAGGTAACTCTAGTGAATTGCTCGTGTCTTTGAGTTACTTTCTCCGTGGTAGGTTCTTGTGGCGCCTAGTGTAGGCTCGGTGTGTGATACCGATTAGCCACCGAACCACCGGTTGAAGTCGACACAACGAGGACGTAGCGTGCCGGCAAGCACGTGAACCTCGGGGATAAATCTTTGTGTCTCTATTGATTTCCTCACCTTCGAGTGAGTGACTTATTGATTGTCCCGGTGATTGGCTTCTTCACAAGACAAAGGTTTATTCGACGATCATCTCTTTCTTATCCTTGTGTATAGTATCTTGTTTTCTTTTCTTAAGTAGTTGTGTAGTTGTTTAGCCTTTGCTAGCTCTTGTGTGGTTTAGAACTAAGGTTTAACTAGAATTGTGTAGGTGGCTTGCCTAGGTTAGTGGTTGCCTTAGCATTGCATTAATAGCCTCTTGTGGTTCTAATCTCTTGTTTAGTGGTTTGTAGAATTTTTATTTAGGCTATTCACCCCCCCTCTAGCCGTACGAGGACCTTTCAAGTGGTATCGGAGCCGTGGTCACCGTTTAGTTAAGGCTTAACATCCTTCGGTGCATTGAAATGGCTCATATCATGTTCAATCATGTTGGGGGCAAACCACCTCACTTTGATGGCACAAGCTCATTTGACTATTGGAAGAGAAAGATGAGGATGTATCTTGCCTCAATTCATGAGAAGGTGTGGGAGGTCACCGAGAAGGAATTCATTGTGCTTGATCCCGCAAGCCCCACATCTAGAGATCAAGAGAACAACCAATGTAACACAATGGCTCTCAACACCATTTACAATGGCATTGACTCAAAGGTATTTGAGCAAATCAAGGATTTGGATAGAGCAAGTGAAGTATGGACAAGATTAGAGCAAACCTATGAGGGCACTTCAACGGTAAAGAGTGCCAAGTTGTACATGCTCAAGGACAAGCTCTCAAACTTCAAGATGGATGATGGAGAGAGCATTCCGGAGATGTTCTATAGGCTCCAAGTGATCATCAATGATTTGAAGGCCTTGGGTGAGAAAACAAGTGATGAGGACTTTTTTCACAAATTTCTCATGTGCTTGCCCAAGAGGTTCAAGACCTTGAGGACTATCATCTTCCGGGGTGGCTTGAAGGGTGTCACTCCAAATGAGATTCTTGGTGATGTAATGACCGAGGATCAATACAATGAGAAGAGTGATAGTGAAGAAGTGAAGAAGGAGGATGACAAGAGCAAGAAGACCGTGGCATTTAAATCCACTACCTCTTCATCCAAGAACAAGGGCAAGGGCAAGTAAGTACATTCAAGTGATGATGATGCATCTAGCCTTGATAGTGATGATGAGGCACTAGCTCTTTTTGTGTGCAAGTTTGGAAGATTCATGACGAAGAAGGGCTATGGTGCTAGAAAGAGAAGAGATAACTTCAAAGGCAAGAATGTAGTAAGGAAGTGCTACAATTGCAAGAGCACGGACCATCTTGTGGCGGATTGTCCCAATGCTAGTGATGATGAAGATGATTACAAGAAGAAAGGCAAGAAGGACAAGAAGTACAAGGTGGAAAAGAAGAAGAAGAAGTTCAACTTCTCCAAGAAGAAAGGTGGATCCTATGTGGTGACATGGGATAGTGATACTTCCTCCGATGATGATGACTCTAGTGATGATGATGAGAGGAAGACATCCAAGAAGAAGGCCATGGCTTCTATTGCTATCAACAAGAAGTCTTCACCATTTGATTCATCATGCTTCATGGCTAAGTCCACTAAGATAAAATATGATGACTCAAGTGATGATGAAAAAGATGATAATGATAGTGATAGTGATGATGATGAGCCTGGTGTAGCACAACTCATGGACATGTTAGAGCAAGCCGAATATCTTATTAGCTCTAAGTCTAAGAAGTGCAAAGAATTGTCCAAGAAATTAAAAACACTTGAACAATCCTTTGATGAGCTAAGTGCTTCTCATGAGTGTCTAAAGGAAGACCATGAGGATCTCAAACTAGCTCACACCAAGCTTGAGGAAGCTCACTCCTCACTCTTAGAGCTAAGCAAGGTAGAGGATGTTGCTATAACATGTGATGTGGGTGTAACTTGTGATTTAATGAATGAATCAATTAATGAAACACTTGTTGCAACCACACCTAATAACACTAGCTTTTCATCATCATCCACTTCTAATTCTACCTTCACTAATAGTGTTGATCCAACACTAAAAGTTGAAAATGAGAAATTGAAGAAGGAAGTGGACAAGCTAACCCGCGCATTAGGCAATGCCTAAGGTGGGGATGCCCGCTTGCTACAATGCTTAGGTAGTTAAAGATATAGAAACTCTAAGGAGGGACTTGGCTATACTCCCAAGAAAGGCAAGGTGGCCTTTGTAACTCAAAAGCCTAGCTTTGTGAGGAGCAATGGTCGATTTTGCTACAAGTGCAAGCAAGTTGGGCATATTGAGGCAAATTGCATCACTAACAACAAGAACAAGCAAATAAAATTTGCGAGTGCTAAATCTATTAGACTTGATTCTTGTTACATGCTTACCAAGGGTGAGAAAGGTGTCAAAGTCAAATATATTGGTACACCTAAAGAGGGCCCAAAGTTGAAGGATATTTGGGTACCAAAGGCTTTGGCTGCTAACCTCCAAGGACCCAAACAAGTATGGGTACCTAAAAGACATTGACTTGTTTTGTCGGTAAATTACAAAGCCGGAGGGAGGCATTGGGTTCTTGATAGTGGGTGTTCTCAACACATGACCGGTGATTCAAGAATGTTCAACCAAATCAATTCTAGTGGCAATGAGTATGATAGTATCACATTTGGAGATAATAGCAAAGGTAAGGTCAAGGGTGTTGGAAAGATTGCAATATCAAATGATCTAAGCATCTCCAATGTGCTATTAGTTGAGAGTTTGAACTTTAATCTATTGTCCGTGGCTTAACTTTGTGATCTTGGTTTCAAATGCATCTTTGGTGTTGATGATGTGGAAATCATTAGTGTGGATGGATCAAACTTGATATTAAAGGGATTTAGATATGAGAATCTCTATCTAGTGGACTTTGGTGCTAGAGAATCACAATTGTCAACATGCTTATTCTCTAAGTCAAGCATGGGATGGTTATGGCATAGAAGGCTTGGTCATGTTGGAATGAAGCAATTGAACAAACTTGTGAAGCATGACTTGGTTAGAGGCCTTAAAGATGTTGAATTTAAGAAGGATAAGTTATGTAGTGCATGTCAAGCCGGAAAGCAAGTAGGAAACACTCATCCCAAGAAGAGCATGATGAGCACATGCAAACCATTTGAGTTATTGCACATGGACTTGTTTGGACCAACTACATATACAAGCATTGGTGGCAATAAGTATGGTTTGGTGTTAGTGGATGACTTCTCAAGATACACATGGGTCTTCTTTATCAATGACAAAAGTGATGTTTATGGTATCTTCAAAACTTTTGTCAAGAGAAGTTGCAATGAATTTGACACAACCATCAAGAGGGTGAGAAGTGATAATGGTAGTGAGTTCAAAAAAACAAGAGTTGATGAGCTTTGTGATGACTTAGGAATCAAACATCAATTCTCGGCTAAGTACACACCTCAATCAAATGGCCTAGTTGAAAGAAAGAATAGGACTCTCATTGATATGGCAAGATCTATGCTTAGTGAGTATAATGTGAGTCAATCTTTTTGGGCCGAAGCAATCAACACGGCATGCTACTACTCAAATAGACTCTATTGCCATCCTATGTTGGAGAAGACTCCATATGAGATCTTGAATGGAAGAAAACCAAATATTGCATACTTTCGGGTGTTTGGTTGTAAGTGCTACATATTGAAGAAAGGAGCTAGATTGAGCAAATTTGAGAAGAAATGTGATGAGGGATTCTTGCTTGGCTACTCCACCACTAGTAAAGCTTATAGAGTATGGAACTTAGGAAGTGGTCAACTTGAGGAAGTTCATGATGTTGAATTTGATGAAACCAATGGGTCTCAAGATCAAAATGAGAATCTAGATGATGTGAGTGGACCTCAATTGCCAAAGGCTATGCAAGAAATGGACATTGGTGATATAAGGCCGACTCAAGTGGTTGATATAGAAGATGACAAAGATGAAGTGCAAGTTCCTTCAATTGATCAAGCTAGTGACTCTCAAGTGCAAAATCAAGATCAAGCTAGTTCTTCTCAAGCAAATCAATCAAATGCACAATCAAGCTCAAGCAATCAACCTCAAGTGCTTCAACCCACAAACATTGCAAGAGATTATCTTTTGGACCAAATTGTTGGTGATATTCAAAAGGGTGTGCAAACAAGATCAAGACTAGCATCATTTTGTGCTCACTATTCATTTGTGTCATTTGAAGAGCCGGAGAACATTGAGAAGGCATTGAAAGATAGTGATTGGGTAAATGCTATGCATGAAGAGCTCAACAATTTTGAAAGAAATGAAGTTTGGGAATTGGTAGAAAGACCAAAGAACTACAATGTTATTGGCACCAAATGGGTATTTAGAAACATGCAAGATCAAGATGGTGTTGTGATACGGAACAAGGCAAGATTAGTGGCACAAGGGTACACTCAAGTAGAAGGATTGGACTTTGGTGAAACCTATGCTCCGGTTGCTAGATTGGAAGTAATAAGAATTCTTCTAGCATATGCTTGTGCTCACAACATCAAGCTCCACCAAATGGATATCAAAAGTGCATTTCTAAATGGATTCATCAATGAGTTAGTATATGTTGAACAACCACCCGGTTTTGAAGATGAGAAGAAAACAAATCATGTGTACAAGTTAAGGAAAGCACTCTATGGTTTGAAACAAGCACCAAGGATATGGTATGAGAGGCTAAGGGATTTTCTCCTCTCTAAAGGTTTCAAGATGGGGAAGGTTGACACCACTCTATTCACCAATAAAGTTGATGATGACTTGATGATCATGCAAATCTATGTTGATCACATTGTCTTTGGATCAACTAGTCAAGCTTTGTGTGCGGAGTTTGAAAAGGTGATGGCCAAAGAATTTGAGATGTCTATGATGGGTGAAGTCACATATTTCTTTGAACTTCAAATTAAACAAATGAAGAATGGCACATTCATAAGTCAAGGCAAGTACACAAGAGACATGATCAAGAAGTTTGGAATGGAAGATGCAAAACCAATTAGCACTCCCATGGGGACTAGTGGAAGCTTGGATGAAGATAAAAGTGGCAATATGGTTGATCAAAAGGCATATCGGTCTCTAATTGAAAGTTTGCTCTATGTCACCGCATCAAGACCGGATATCATGTTTAGTGTGTGCATGTGTGCTAGATATCAAGCATCTCCTAGAGAGAGTCATATGAAGGCCGCAAAGAGGGTATTGAGATATTTGAAGCACATTCAAGATGTTGGATTGTGGTATCCCAATGGTGCAAAATTTGAGTTGATTGGATATGCCGATGCGGACTATGCCGGTTGCAAGATCAATAGAAAGAGTACATCGGGCACATGTCAACTCTTGGGAAGATCTCTTGTCTCATGGTCATCAAAGAAGCAAAATAGCATATCACTCTCCACCGCCGAGGCCGAATATATTAGTGCAGGGAGTTGTTGTGCTCAAATCCTATGGATGACGGCAACTTTGAGGGACTACGGAATCAACTTCAAGAAAGTGCCATTGTTTTGTGACAATGAGAGCGCTATCAAGTTAACTCAAAATCCGGTTCAACATCAAAGAACCAAGCATATTGATGTAAGGCACCACTTTATCCGGGATCATCAACAAAAGGGTGATATTGACGTTTAAAGTATTGGAACCGATGATCAATTGGCCGACATACTCACCAAGCCACTAGATGAGAAGAGGTTTTGCAAGCTTAGGAATGAATTGAATATTCTTGATTTCTCCAATATGAGTTGAGCTCACCCCACATATGTGACATGCCTCTACTCCGACAAAGCAAGGTAAAATTGTTTGACATTACATCATACTTGCTAGGACTTGTTCAGAGCATATAGACATATTCACCTCTTAGGAGCATTCATGGAAATTAAAATGTTCTTGATGGATATATGCTGCCACTATTGCCTTGTTTGATTGTATGATCTAGTGGTAACATATGACATGCATGTGTGCTTAATCCCCTAGTGTTCAAACTAGTTCATTAGTTCAAGGTGTACAACTTAACATGGGCAAGATAACCCCTAAGTGGCGTGAAGAAGCTTGTTCTTGGATCAAACTTAGTTATATATCCTAGGCAAATACACTAGATTGAGCCAAAGTGAAAAATTAACTCTCTTTCCAAATCAAATGAACTTAACTACTTTTCTCTTCACTAACATGAACCTTTTTGTGCAATTGTTGACAAAGGGGGAGAGAAAGTTACAAAAGAAAGAGAAAGAGCGATGAACCATCATTAGGCCGATGATGGGAGAGCAATAGGCCAAAAGGAAAGGGGTAATTAAAATTTTGAAGCACACAAGTAGGGGGAGCAATCACATATGCAAGTTGTTGCGTTTGGATGTGCACTAATCATATGATTGCTCATTGCATTTGTATTTACTTTCTTATACATTCTTGTGTGGTGTATTGCTAGTAGTAGGATTTGAATGATGATTTGAACAACTAGCATGTGTAGGGTAACTAGTTGGGTGTATTTCTTCAAATGGTAACTAGAGCTTGCTTATAATGTGATCTCATGGTATGCTCTAGTATTTGTAACCTTCTAGTTACTAAGGTGCTAAGGATGGTGTACATGGCAACTCCGATGGTATCACGCTTCAAAGGTCCATTCTATACACCTTAGCATCATTTTGGTAGAATTACTCTCTATTCAATACATATGTGCTAGCTTTCAATCCAAACTCGATGCACATATGTAGGGGGAGCCAATACTACCAAAATAAAACTTATGATGGTTGTCCAAATCCTTTCATGATCTACTCATGGACAAGCATGATAAGTTCAAAATCTTAATGCATATTTCTTTTGTAAAAGGTTGTCATCAATTACCAAAAAGGGGGAGATTGAAAGACACCAGTTTGGTTTTGGAAATTGATGAAACCAAGTTACTAATCTAAGTGCTAAGTGTGTGTAGTCAAGAGTAGATTAGTAATAAGGAGGAAGATGACATGAGCTCAAGTGAAGATCAAGATGAAATGATCAAAGAGAAAGAAAAGGACTTAAAGAAGGAAAGCTAGAGGCTAAGGTATATTCAAATAGGGCTTTTCTTTTAGTGATCAAGACTCCAAGTGGGAGTGATCACATTTAGGATAGATAGCCGACTATCAAGGGGAGAACTAAGCTATTGGATTACTTTCAAGTGCTCTAGGTCGCATCTCATATGCATTGATCTAACCAACCTAGAAAATCCCTTTGAAAACCCTTGAAGAATGTTTGCAAAATGCTAACACACTGTGCACAAGTGTAGAAGACCTTGAGTGTTAGCACATAGAAGCAAGGGGTGAGAAATAGACTTGAAAAGGGCTATTTACAGAGTGTCGGACTGTTAGTGGGTGTAGCGTCGGACCATTGATTCGGTCTAACGCCTGAGCTGTCTGTGAGCGTCGGACGCTCGTTTACCGAAGCGTCAGACCATTGTGGTCTTCAGTCCGACGATGCCGAGCAGCGAAGAGTGTCGCGTGGCACGCTGAGGAGCGTCGGACGCTTGAAGGAAAGTCCGACGATGATTTAGCGTTTTCAACCCTCTCTGGAGCGTCAAACGGGTGAAATTTTTAGTCCGACGGTGCTCGCGCAATCGTCCGACGATACGCGCGCGGTGAGCTGAGAGAAGGTGTCGGACTCAGGAGGTTAGTCCGACGACCTCAGTCCGACGGTAGTCAAACGCGCGAATTCAGTTACCGTTGAGATCGGACGAATGACGTTTAAATCTGTTGACACGTGGCGTTCATCCGAGCGTCGGACGCTATCGTTTGGTCCGACGCAGTCGGTCCGACGGTCGGTCCGACAGTATAAAAACTGGGGTTAACGGCTGTGTCAGAGAATGTAACGGCTAGGAGTTGGTTTGGGGGTATTTATGCTCCCTCCCTGGTCACTTGGTGACTCTCTTGCACACTTGGATCATTGTCATACACTTTGTTGCATTCTAGCCTCCCACTCTCTCATTAATTCATCATCTTGATCATTCTTGTGAGATTGAGTGAACCTCAAGTGCATCTTTGCTTGTGTTTTGCATTCTAGAGCACTTGAGAGCAAGCCTTGGATTAGTTCTTATTCTCTTGGGACATTGCCGTGTCCCTAGATGGCTTGGAGGAGAAGAAGGTGTGAAGGAGCTTGGTGATTGTGCTTGCTCACACCTGGTGATTTTGAGGGGTTCTTGTGCCTTCCCCGAGCGGAGTGCTCAAAGGTAACTCTAGTGAATTGCTCGTGTCTTTGAGTTACTTCCTCCGTGGTAGGTTCTTGTGGCGCCTAGTGTAGGCTCGGTGTGTGATACCGATTAGCCACCGAACCACCGGTTGAAGTCGACACAACGAGGACGTAGCGTGCCGGCAAGCACGTGAACCTCGGGGATAAATCTTTGTGTCTCTATTGATTTCCTCACCTTCGAGTGAGTGACTTATTGATTATCCCGGTGATTGGCTTCTTCACAAGGCAAATGTTTATTCGACGATCATCTCTTTCTTATCCTTGTGTATAGTAGCTTGTTTTCTTTTCTTAAGTAGTTGTGTAGTTGTTTAGCCTTTGCTAGCTCTTGTGTGGTTTAGAACTAAGGTTTAACTAGAATTGTGTAGGTGGCTTGCCTAGGTTAGTGGTTGATATCCTCTTGTGGTTCTAATCTCTTGTTTAGTGGTTTGTAGAATTTTTATTTAGGCTATTCAACCCCCCTCTAGCCATACTAGGACCTTTCAGAGAGCGCTCTGGCTGCGATGACGAGGGAGCGCGACGCCACCCGAGATCTCCGATGAGGTCCCCAAAAACTTTGAGCATGCAACGCTGGTAAGTTGCTTCCGCGTTTTTGAGGCCAAATGGCATGGTTACGTAACAATATGTGCCGAAAGGACTAATGAAAGAGGTCGCTAATTCATCGGACTCTTTCATGCGGATCTGATGGTAACCGGAATAAGCATCAAGAAAGCAAAGTCGTTCACAGCCAGCAGTAGAATCAACTATTTGGTCAATGCGAGGTAATGGAAATGGATACTTAGGACAAGCTTTATTTAAACCAGTGTAATCGACACACATTCTCCATTTTCCATTTTTCTTTTTAACCAAAACAGGATTTGCTAACCATTCTGGATGGAAGACCTCCTTGATGAATCTGGCCGCCAACAGCTTCTGCACCTCCTCCTCGATGGCCCGGCGCTTCTTCTCGTCGAATCGGCGCAGGCGCTGCTTCACCGGCTTGGACCCAGCCCGGATGTCCAAGGAGTGCTCGGCGACCTCCCTCGGGATGCCTGGCATATCCAAGGGACTCCATGCAAACACATCAGCGTGGTTGCGGAGGAAGTCAACGAGCACAGCCTCCTATTTCGGGTCGAGGATGGCACTGATCTTCAGCGCCCTGCCGTTGGGGGAGCTCAGGTCGAGGAGCACCTCCTTCACCCCCTCAGCGGGCTCAAAGGTGCCCGTGGCCTTCTTAGGGTCGGAGACCTCCTTTTCCAACCTTTCGAGGTCGGTCATGAGGGCCTCTGACTCCACCAGCGCGCCGGCATACTCGCAGCACTCGACGTCGCACTGGTACGCGTGCTGGTAGGAGGCGCCCATGGTAATCACCCCCATTGGCCCTGGCATCTTGAGCTTGAGGTAGGTGTAGTTTGGGACTGCCATGAACCTGGCGTAGCATGGCCTCCCAAGGATGGCGTGGTAGGTGCCGTGGAAGCCTACCACTTCAAATGTCAGGGGCTCCTTCCTGAAGTTGTCAGGAGTCTCGAAGTAAACGGGCAGATCGATCTGCCCGAGGGGTTGCACGCTCTTTCCGGGGACTATCCCGTGGAACGGGGATGTCGTGGCCCGGAGAAGCGAGCGACAGATCCCCATTAAGTCGAGGGTCTCAGCGTAGAGAATGTTGAGGCTGCTGCCTCCATCCATGAGGACTTTGGAGAGCCTCGTGTTGCCGACAACGGGGTCGACAACAAGCGGGTAGCGTCCCGGTGATGAGACGTAGTCCAGGTGGTCGTCCCGGCTGAAGGTGATAGCGTCGTGGGACTAGTCGAGGAAGCGTGGTGTCGCTGGTCCGACGGAGTAGACCTCCCTGCGCTCGCGCTTTCGCTGCTGCAGCGTAGGGCCGGTCCCGGGCCCGCCGAAGATCATGAGGCATTTGTGGGTGGGCGGGAACTCATCGTCCTTCCTGCCCTTGTCCTCCTGATCCCTGGCGGGCTTCTTGCCGGCGTCGTCCTTGAACGGCTGCCGGCTGTAGTGCTTCTTGAGCATCACACACTGTTCGAGTGTGTGATGCACCGAACCCTGGTGATAAGGGCACGGCTTGCTGAGCATGTCGTGGAAGCGGCCTCGAGGGGGTCGTTCCCTCTTGGGCTCGGTGGTCGCCACGAGGGAGTCATCGCGGAGTGGGGCCTTTCCCTTCCCCTTCTTCTTCTTGTTGTTCGGGCCTCGGAAAGAGGTGCCCTCGGGGGCCTGCTCCTTCCGTTTGCCCTTGGGGTCGGAGAAGAGGGCTCCTACCGCCTCATCCCCCGAGGCAAAGCTGGTAGCGATCTTCATGAGCTCGGAGACACTGGTGGGTGTCTGGCGCCCGAGCTCATGAACAAGCTCTTTGCAGGAAGTTCCTGTGGCAAACGCTCCGACGATGTCGGACTCGGTGACCTGGGGCAGCTCGTTGTACTGCTTGGAGAAGCGCCGGATGTAGTCCCGGAGGGACTCGCCCGGTTTCTGCTTGCAGCTGCGGAGGTCCCAGGAGTTACCAGGGCGCACGTACGTGCCCTGGAAGTTCCCTACGAAGATCTTGACCAGATCGCTCCAGTCAAAGATCATCCGCGGGGGAAGGTGTTCCAGCCAAGCTCTTGCAGAGTCGGCGAGGAACAGGGGGAGGTTGCGGATGATGATGAGGTCATCTTGCGCGCCGCCAAGCTGGCACGCAAGACGGTAGTCCGCTAACCAGAGTTCGGGGTTAGTTTCCCCCGAGTAGTTGGCTATGTTGGCCGGTTGTCAGAACCGGGATGGGAACTTGGCCCTTTGGATGGCCTCGCTGAAGATGCGAGGTCCTGAGGGCTCGGGTGAGGGTTCACGATCCTCATCCGAGCCGTAGCGCCCGCCTCGATGGACGCTGTAGCCACGCGTGGCTCCGTCAGTCTTTCGCCGACCGCGGGCTTGTAGAATGGCTCGGACTCGGGTGGAACCGAGGCTTCGCGCTCGTGACGTGCTATGCCGCCACGCTGGTGACTTTCGGCGCCACGGTGTCGCGACGCTGAGCTTTCCGCCTGGAGGACAGCTGCATCCTCCAGGAGGTCCTTGAGCTGATTGCTGAGCTGTCGTGCCTCCTCGGTGGAGGGCTCAGGTATGCTCCGGAGCAGCATCGCTGCTTCCGCGAGCTTTCGGCTTGCCCGGGGGGCGGCCCCTGGTGTCTCGGCCCCGTCGTCAGCAACGATTCGGGCCTGGACGTCTCAGGCTCGACGCCGAGCTGCTCCTCCATCGCTCTGCCGCTTGCCGCGCTCCAGCGTAGCTCGCAGCTGGGTGAGGCGCAAGCAGTCCTCGTCCATCCGCGCCTCAAGCTCCCGGAGCTGCTCTAGCTCCGGGGTTTGAGGTGCGGGACGAGAAGTTCCTGCCCCCTAATCCAGCGGCGGAGCTGACCGTGCGGGCTGCGGGGCCGCTGGAGGGGGCGTGACTTGTTCGTGCTGGGGTTGCGACGGAGGGGGTATGTCGTCGTTGCCCCCCGAGTGGACGTCCTCCACCCGCCCTACATCAGGGTGCATGAAGTTGTAGCACTCCCAAGAGGGGTCGATGTAGGACTGGTCCGAGTTGGAGATGACGCTCGGTGCATTCTCCCCCGAGTTGAAGCGTTGCGGGGGTCCCTTCTCCGGCCGCCTGCGGGGCCGGAGTTGGGACGACAACGACGCGGGGCACGATCGGGCGCAGGTTCATCTCGAGCCCTTGGCCGGTGGCCACGAACTCGAGAGTCCCGAACCGGAGTACTGCGCCAGCGGGAAGCGTGGTGGAGCTGGCTGCCATCCGAAACCTACGTCAACGCGCAAAAGGCCCCTACCTGGCGCGCCAACTGTCGGTGCTAATTTTAGCGGGGCTAACACCGGCTATTAAATATGTGTTTTGCGGTTGAGGCTACGGATGGTGTGCAAAGGGAAACACAGATATTATACTAGTTCAGGCCAAGCAAGCCCTACGTCCAGTGGAGAGGAGAGTCGTGTTGCCTTGCACCGGGGTGCTTGTAGTAGGGGGTTACAAGCTAGGCGAGAGAGGGAAGTGCTCCCAGGTCTCTTGTGAGTGTCTAAGTGTATGCAAGTCGTTCGCTATTGATGTGTATGTATTGGTGAGAACTTAGGATTTCCGGGGTGGTTCCTCTAAAGCTGGCATCTGCTCTCCCTTTTATAGTCGCAAGGGAGAGGCAAGGGCAGCGCTTACAATGCTATGTATGAGTTGTTGTTCCTCGTTTGACTATGGTCAGCTACGGTCTTTTCTCCGCGTCTCCGGGGTATGACCGTAGTGGTTCGCACGATCTTGGTGAGTTCCAAGGCGGCAACAGTCATCAGATTACGGCATGTCGTCAGCTACGGTCTTTTCTTCGCGTCTCCGGGGTATGGCCGTAGTGGTTCGCATGATCTTGGTGAGTTCGAAGGCGGCAACAGTCGTCGGATTATGGCGTGCCGTAGGGTCACACTTGACGGCTGTCCTTCCGCACGATGTGACAAGAGGGTGAGTCGTCTTGGGGCGTTGTCTCCCGAGGCTCGGGACTCCTGAAGGCGTGATGGGATGGAGCAGGGTGATATCTCCCCATGGTCATATTTCCGGCCTTTGAACAATACTTCCCGAGGGTTAGGTGGGCCCGGATGGAAGGCGTGCTCGTCCTTTGAGTGGACAGTGCAGTAGGCATCTTTCCCGTTCTTGCGTAGCCCGCCGTCAGGCGCTCGGACTGTCGCAGTCAGAGTAGATAGACCACGGCGGAAAACGGGGCGGCGCACCGTAGACCATACCGTGGAGAGGATGGCCGTAGTGGGCCTATCAAATCCGCTGCCAGGGAAATCCTGACAGGTGGTATGGCCGTCAGGGGCATGCGAAGCACAGTTGTGTTGAGAATCTCGCCTGAGGGGACAGTGCCTGTAAGGTGGTCAGGGAGGTCTCTTGTGGTCCAAGATTGCTCTGCTGACATCACTGGTGCCTTGGATGCCTTTGTGAGATTGCGCTCGAGGGGGATAGGGAAACTCGGGCGAATCGGAGAATGGGCGCCGAGGGCGCCGCTCTCCCGAGCTCTCCTGTGGAGGCTCGGGCGAATCAGAGATTTGGGCGCCGAGGGTGCCACTCTCCCGGGCTCTCCTGGGGAGGCTCGGGCGAAGCGGAAATTTGGGCGCCGAGGGTGCCGCTCTCCCGAGCTCTCTTCGGGAGGCTCGGGCGAATCGGAGATTTGGGCGCCGAGGGTGCCGCTCTCCCGAGCTCTCCTGGGGAGGCTCGGGCGAATCGGAGAATTGGCTGTCATTGGTGCAATGACGTCATGGGCCTCCGTAGGCGCGGCCTTCGCGGGCTCGGGCGCGGCCTTCATGGACTTCCACTGGCCTTATTTTGGTCGGGCTGCGTTGGGAATGATCGTTTTTGCGTTGAAGTTGGGTACCCCAAACTTTGGTACACGACACCTTGTTATTGCCACTCCTATGAACTCCACTATAAATCCTTAGTTATAGGAAGGCATAACATTAATTCCTTAAGTGAGACCCACAAATACTATATATACTGAGAGACTTGAGTGTGTCATACAATTAAAGCTCTGAGTTTTATTTTGAAAAATTGCAAAACTCTGAAATATTGGTACTGTGAAGAATTTGCTACATAGTGCATGACTTGATTGTTCTTTCTTTCAATTACTCAAGACTGAGGCAGGAACTGTAAAGCCCTATAGTTAAAGGTAAAATGGGTAAGTTTAAAAGTTAGAGCAGTTTTGTTTAATCCGGAGGAGAATCTATGTTTGCAGCATGTGTACTTGGAAAGTATGAAAACATTGTAGCAACTCCTGATCCAATTACATTAGTAATTTGGCTTAATTCGTTTGCCAAGGGACTGGCAAACAGGTAAGCTTGGGGGGTGTTGTTGACGGTGGATAACGTCAACTTTTATTAAAACTTTAGACACCAAAAGATACATGAATACACACTAGTTTAGAGTTTTAGCAGACAGTTTCGACGAGTTTTGCATGATCTGTATTTTCCAAGGGCTATTCCAGAAAAGCATAAAAGAAGGGTTAAAGAGCATGATTACCACGTAACTTAACCGCCAAGGAATCTTCATCACGAGAACACTAGAAGCATCTGAAACACACTCGAAGCACCGGGGCCCGAGACCCACCAGGGTAGGGGCCGGCCGGCGCCCCCCAGCTAGGGTTTCGGCCCATCTTCTGGAATCTTCTTCCACCGCCTCTATGGAGTCATCTCGGCCCTTGTTTCAAGTAGGTTTGATCCTACGGCGCACGTGCATCCCACCAGCATATAAATAAAGGGGCAGACCCCCCTGGGGGCATCAACCCATCATTCACTCAGGGCATCAAGTCCTCAAGCCATCAAGAGCCTCCTAGTTCATCAAGAGCCTCCTAGTTCATAGTTATAGCCTAGTTAGATTAGAAGCAAAGGAGTTCTAGTTCTTCGGCGGATCTGGAGCCCCGGCATCTGTCTGGAGCACGGAGTTCGGTATAGTTCTAGTTCTTTCTCTATTATTGTATTCTTCATTATGATTAGGGAAACATTGTTCTTATTAGTTGATATGTTCTTGATTACAATAGTCTTCGTCTACTTTGATTATATGTCTAGTATAGTTGGTTTGATCTTATTGAATTCATGTAATTGCTCGTATACCGTTTATTCATGCGGACGATGAATAGATGATGAACGATATGTAGACGTGGTGTCTAGGTATTTTGTTTATCTGCGAGTGCACCCTGATGTGCCAGGGTCGTGTGGTAGATCGCGTAGGTGACAGTTGCGTTGAGTCCTCTGTAGTCCACCCCCCGTATGTAGGCCAACAGGCACGGTCGCGAAGTTGGATGATGACTTTATTTCACATCCTTCCTAGATGATGCCCTTTGCATGTGATTATGATATAGGATTAGTCTAACAATGATTGCTAGATGTAATTGCACTAATTAGAGTTATTCATTGATGTAGTTATAGAATTACCTTTGATATTAATTCCTTAGTTTATCCATTGGCTAACTATTACTATGACTAGAGAGTGCTCTGATGATTATCTTTTATTATGATGCTTGATCATACTTATCACCTTTATCTTTGTTTATCTTGTGACCTCTACCTATTATGAGTAGAGTAAATGACATCGATAATGTCACTTATCCATTGTATACCATCACTATCAATATAATAGATTAAAGTTTATCCTAATCCTTCCGAGTGATATAAATATAAATCGACAACCTGGTAGAACTCCCTAGGTAAAATGCTACAATGGTATAATTATCTGTCCGCTTGCAGAACTGATCTTAGTTTATAGTATTTATATTTATTTCTGCTTGGCCACATAGATTTATATATAAAACCTTTATTTATTCTTAGCATTATTAATTAGGGATGACAACCTAGTTCTTGCATAAGAATGTTGGTAATAGAAAAGTGGCTAGTTGCTAATGACAAGTTAATTAATTACCATTCATCTTCTAATCTCGCCTCTCGCATTAAAAGTTATATAGTTATATTTGGCGACGTTAGTAGATGTCAACAAAGAAACATATGATGTGGAGTTTGATGAATCTAATGGCTCTCAAAGAGAGCATGAGAATCTTGATGACGTAGGTGATGAATCATTGAGGAAGGCTATGAAGAACATACCAACCGGAGACATCAAGCCAAAAGATGATGAAGATCATGGTGATAATGTGCAAGTGATCAATCAACCATCTTCATCAAATATGCCTCAAGATGATGAAGATAAAGATAGGGTGGATCTACATGAAGATACCCACAACACACAAGAAGAAATTGAGGCACGAGCACAAGATGTTGATGCTCCACATCCTCCTCCTCAAGTGGTAGATAGAAGATCTACTCCACTCCTACAAGCTCATCCTCAAGATCTCATAATAGGGAGTTCTTCAAGGGGTAATGACTCGCTCACAAAGGCATGCTCAATTTATTGAACATCACTCTTTTGTCTCTTGCATTGAGTCTACTAGCATAGAAGAAGCTCTTCAAGATCCGGATTGGGTGAATGCCATGCATGAAGAACTCAACAACTTCACTCGCAATCAAGTTTGGAAACTTGAAGAGAAGCCAAAAAGAGCAAGAGTCATAGGCACCAAGTGGGTTTTCCTCAACAAGCAAGATGACAAGGGCAACATTGTGAGAAACAAGACAAGGCTCATGGCAAAAGGGTTCTCCCAAGTTGAAGGCTTGGATTTTGGGGAGACTTTTGCCCCGGTTGCAAGATTGGAAGCCATCTGTATCCTACATGCATATGCATCTAATCACAACCTAAAACTCTTTCCAATGGATGTGAAAAGTGCATTTTTGAATGGCTTTATAAATGAACTTGTATATATTTCGCAACCATCGGGTTTTGAAGACACTAGATATCCAAACTATGTTTATAGGTTGTCCAAGGCGCTATATGGCTTGAAGCAAGCCCCACGGGCTTGGTATGAGCGTCTCCGTGACTTTCTCCTCAACAAGGGCTTCAAAATCAGCTTGGTCGATACCACATTCTTCACCAAGAAACATAAAGGGCACATCTTCATTTGTCAAGTTTATGTTGATGATATTATCTTTGGTTCGACTAATGAAGATTTTTGCAAGGAATTTGGTGATATGATGTCCATGGAGTTTGAGATGTCCATGATCGGTGAGCTCACATTCTTCCTCAGCTTTCAAGTCAAGAAATTAAGGGAGGGGATGTTCGTGTCCCAAGAGTAGTACACGAAGGACCTCCTCAAGCGCTTCAAGATGGAAGAATGCAAGCCCATCAAGACCCCCATGCCTACCAATGGACATCTCGACCTTGATGAGGGAGGTAAATCGGTTGACCAAACTCTCTATCGTTCTATGATCGGTAGTTTGTTATACTTGACCGTATCTAGGCCCGACATCATGTTTAGTGTGTGTATGTGTGCACGCTTTCAAGCTAACCCTAAGGAACCTCACTTAGTTACGGCAAAAAGAATGCTTAGGTACCTAAAGCACACCCCAAGCATTGGCCATTGGTATCCCAAAGGTGCTAACTTTACTCTTGTCGGCTATTCCGATTCGGATTATGCCAGTTGCAAGATTGACCGGAAAAGCACGTCCGGAGGGTGCCATTTGCTTGGAAGATCACTAGTTTCTTGGTCCTCCAAGAAACAAAATAGTGTTGCCTTATCAAGAACCGAAGCAGAATACATTGCCGCGGTGCTTGTTGTGTACAAATCCTTTACATGAAACAAACCCTACTTGATTATGGAATTAACATAAAAAGGGTGCCTTTGTTGTGTGACAACGAGAGTGCGATAAAACTTGCTAATAACTCGGTTCAACACTCCCGCATTGAAACATCCTTGATTTTCCACAAAGGGAAAATCCGCAGAATGAGTTATAATGCAATCAAATCAAAGTTTGATTCCATCACATTATCATATATCAGTTGAAATCACAGTCATACAGTGTATGATTATAAGCTTTACAAGTTTTACCTCATTTGAGGTTACACCTATTATAGGGTTAGTCTAGCAGAAGCGTATCTAGTCGTCATCAGAGTTGGCGGAATATGTTGTCGAGTGGAGGCTCCTCCTTCACGGGTATCATCAGAGTCATTCTTGGCGCAGCATAGTCTTTATCTCCTGAACCAAACTTGAGCGTAGGCACGAGACCTTCTAATACTTCTTATCTCAATATCTCTGTTAGTCAGGTAATCTGCACACTGCCAGATATGTGCAGGCCATGGTCAGCACTGATGAGCTTTAATGGAAAAGAGAAAAACAAAGGATCTAGCGATCCTAACATTTGGCTGTGGTTTGCATCCTAAGCGCATGCAAAGTAGTATCAAGTAATAATATCATAATAGCTTATCAAGTTTTAACCCATATCATCAATTCCCATCAGTCTATCCCAAATCCATCATCCCACCCATACACCACCTCACACACATACCTCACGCTCAGCCGACAGGCCCAACTCCCTCTCGGGCCCTGTCTCAACGGCACACTGCCATACCGGGCACACTGCCGGACAATCATCAACCAGGGGGAGAAAAGAATATCGCTCTCTACACCAGTAGAAGACCACAGGAAAGGTCCATAGCCGACGAGTCGGCATATGTATCGATCGATCAACCATAACACTCTGCAGAGGTTTTACCACTCACAAGATTAGCCATCATCGATGCTGTACAATCATCTAGGCAGAATTCCGGGTGCTTGCTTGCCTAGGTCGATGCCACCCTACCACTCAGCCCTGGGTAACTTCGGCCCTACGCCGAAACGCTGAGACTGGGAGACGCAGTACCGGGCCCAATCAGTGGTATTGCGCATCTAGGACGGTGCGGGAACTTCCGACATCCGCCACCGCCCACCCTATCACCTCACAACCTAGCAGTAGTGGCACCGCCCTACCAAGTAGTCCAGCCGTATCCCGCCCATTCAGAAGCTAGTGAGCAGTAAAGGATTTCTATGAGCCTGAGTAACCAGTAGATCCTAGGTTGACCAAGCAGGCACCTTCTCATAGGGGATACTCTCCCCGTGCTATCATGTAACAACCCTAAAAATCCACACAATCTAAAAATCCCAACCAATTAAAATTTTTCATTTATTTATTGTGAAAACCCATTTTTCTTGTGCAAGCATATAGGTTTCATTATGAAATTGGTAAATAAGGAGTGTAGTTTGCATTTTAATTCCATTCACATAGAATAATAACTTATGCATCACATTTGGGATTTATTGCAATTTCTGTTTGTATTTACTCAATAATTAAAATGGGCAATATATGTATATATACACTAAACTGAAAATAGAAAAGGAGAAAGAGAGTTAGGCCAGCCATTCGTTTCGGCCAGCCGGGTCGCTAAGCCAGCCCCAGGCCCGCCCGACCTTCCTCTCCTCATCTCACCGCGCGCGGCCCACGTCGCGGCTCGGCAGCGCACGCGCGCGACCGGCACACACGCGCTCGCGCTCGCGCTCGCTGCCAACCCGGCCCCGCCTGTCAGCCGCTCTCGCCCCCCACTGTTCTTCTTCCTCACGAAGGCGACGCGCCTGCCGGGGGTGTCGCGCGAATGGCGTGACCCCGGTCCCACAGCCGACAGCATGGCAGAGCCCTGACCCCGCTGTCTCCCTCCTGTCCCCTCCTTTCTTGGCCGCCAAGCGAACCCGCTTTAAGGAGGTAAGTGGAATTTTAAGATATAATAGGTTAGCAAGAATAGGTTTGGTAAACTATCCCAAAAACCCACTTTAAGGAGGAAGTTAATTAACAGGTGTGATTATCATGATGCATGTACGTACTTACGAATTTAAATCATGCAAGGTACCTACATACAAAAATAACTTTTAACATAGGGCTAATAATAATATCATTCCACATGCTACCTTAATCCCATAAGGTAAAATATAGAACAAGACAAGAACTACTGAACAAGATAAGGATAGAAGCAATTTGGACCCGAAATAATAGGTTAAACTTTTTATGATCCAAAACATTTTGAAATTTTTGAAAAGTAATCCATAATGATTAGCAATGGAATGCTCTGGTACCAACTGTAACAGAACCGGCTAAATCACCTGGCCCACCGGCACCTGTCATTGTCACTAACGACTTCTGACAGCCGGGCCCGTGTCCCAAATGATCTAGACAGGTCTGTCGGGCTACATTAGCGCCCTTTTCTCCGACAGGATCACCATTGCAGAACCATTACAGGATTACAACATTTCATAATAAAAATACATCAGAGTACAGTGCGGAAGATTACATAACATTTAGATTACAAACCAGTTGTTCAAATAGGATTCAAATATAGTTATTACAGACCAGAGGACATAGCAGTAGCAGTGGAATAATTACACAATACTAGATAAGGTAACTCGAACCCTGCCCACGGGTTCCACTTCACTCATCGCCGCTTTCTTCTTCGACCACGGTCACGCAACATGGAGCAAGACAGATCTCCGACTGCGGTCCTCCTGCAACGGGGTTAACAAACCCTGAGTACTTGGGGTACTCCGCAAGACTTACCCGACTAAGGGTGTAAAATGAGACTCAGGAATGCAAGGCTATGGGTAAGGCTAGCAGAGGATGAGGAGTTTGCAGAAAAGCAACCTATCCTGATCCATATTTTATTTTGTCATTATTATAATCATATTTATAGCTCCAATATTCAGACTCATGTATCATCATTCTTTTAATTACTTTATTCATTCAGATAACCTAGTTGAGAACCACTTTTCGGTGTAGAGTGTGAGGATCAAGTCTCCATAACCGAGGAGCACGTCGATTCGAATCCAGAAAGTACCCAGCTGGGGATTCTAACCACACTGCATATGCAGCACGCCGGCATACATATACCAACCCGTCGTCACGGCTTTGCTATCCCGGAACCGGTCCTGCGCCACCCGAGAGCACAGTACTCCACTCTTATCCAGGCACGCCGGCCACGTGGGTACAAGCTACTCTCGCCATCTCTCCACTCCCAGTGCGTGGTTGTCGGTTCCAGCAATAGCGCCACCGAACTCTAGGCTTTCCGCATTGGTATGTGGCTAGGCTGTTCATCATGATCACAGCAGGCCTACAACGAACGGTCCCTATTTCCTTCCTGCCGTCAATCCTGCATTGGGACTCTAACCCAAGTACAAGATTACCCGACAGTTTTTATTATCGTGCCTGTCGGGTGAGTGAGACATAGGGAACGCCGCCCCATGAGCTGGCCACCCAACGAAACACGTTCCAAAGATATCGACCAGTTCTAAACTATTCCGAAAGCGACCATGCATTGGGACTCCAACCCAAATACACATCGACCAACGGATAATAAGTTCTTCACCAATCAAAGTATAAGTATAATCATGTCACAGAAAATAGTTTTTCTTTTACGCAAAGCTAAGTTCATTAAGCATGCCTAAGCATTTCTCAAACCATTTTATTTAAATCAGGTTTCAGGGTATTTATTTGAGACAATGCATCTGGATAGGTGACAATCAACTCCTATCAACCTAATGCAGTAGATTAACTCGAATTATAAATATTTTGTAATAGAGGGGCTGAATGCACCGGGGCTTGCCTTGGATCGTGTACAGCGTCGGATCGGGATCAGTCCCGCAGATGTCGAATCCTTGGATGACCTCTGGAGTGGCCTCCTCAGTAGTAGTCTCGACCTGGACCACCTCGGGAACGGGCACTACACGTATGCAATGATGTATGCTTAGCGTGACATGAGGGCAACAAATGAAATGCTTGGAAGTAAACCATTAATACCTTGAGTACAACTTTCCTTCACGGCAAAGTTATAAACGATCTACAGAAGGTAAAAGTAATGTTTCCTACTTTTGTTTTATTGACCTTTTTAACGGTCACAGAAAGCCGCTACACAGCTTTATGACTACTATCAAGCACTAAGTTCTCGAATTGCCAAGGATCACACAGCGAAAGATCCTTGGTCTTCATTCAATCCAAAAATTCACACAACAAACCTAAATTCATTTTTCTATTTACTTTATTAATCCCTAATTCCATATATATTTATTAATTGACCAAACTAACTTCAATTGCAACCAAACTTTACCAACAGCTAGGTTTTATCACCAAACAGAGCCACAATAAATTTCATGATTTTTGGATTTACAGAAAATTAATTAAAATTACACAAACTTGCATTTATTAATTACTTCACTGATTTATACAGCAGATTAAAGGCACTGGAACACCCTATATTATATTTTTAACAAATACTACATATTACAGAGAGCGTACACAATTATTTTTACATTTTTACACCTAGCAGATTAATTCATATGAAATTAACAAACATCAGCACTATTCACATGAATATATAAAAGAAAAGCATTTTGAAATTCACTGGAAAAAGAAAAGACCAAATCAGCCCACTACGGCCCAAGTCCAGAGCGAGCCGGCCCACTCGGCCTGCCCGCGCCCGGCGCCGACGGCTTTGCAAAAGAGACCCTGGGGAAACTGGAAATCAACCCGCGGTCCGATCTACACTATTCACATGAGTCATGAACTTCGCGCTTAACCCCCTGGGAAAACTTGCCTTCTCACCCGAGGCCCTTGGCCATCCCTCTGTTTCAACAGAGGCGGGTGCGCCGGCGGTCCGCCGCCCCTAGCTCGCCGACGGTGAGCCGAGGGACGAAGCCGAGGGCACTGACGGACTCTACACTCCAAGGCGAGTCTACCAAGCTAAGACATGACGAGATCCGAGGCGCGCAGCACCTGGAGACACGTACGCGGCGGCTCGGTGGCGGCGGCGAGCACGTCGCCGGCGAGCACAAGCCGGTAAAGAGAGGGGGAAAAGGTGCGCGAGCATCCGGGGCTCACCACGAAGCTGGCCGAGGGGTCGGTGGAGACGGAGGTGGTTCGGAGAAGGCGACTTGGCGACGGCGGCGGATCCCGGCGGCTCGGCACAACGGCGAACACGCGTCCCGGCGAACCTAGGGAACCAGAGAGTACGCCGACGCCATAGTAAGGTTCAAGGGGTCACGGAGATCACGATACGCAACAATCCGAGGTCCAGAGCTTACCCAGACTAGCTCGAGACGACGGCGGAGCTCGCGGCGGCGCTCTGCCCGCCCGCGAAGGAAGATACCGGTGTTCCGGTGGTTACGAAGCTCTACAGCTCCCGCCGACGGTCGCAGGAGATGCGCAAGGAAGCTAGGTAGCTGGCTGTGAGATGGAGAGGGTGGTGATGGACGGAGCGTGGCGAATTTAGCCGGGGACCGAGAGAGCTCGAAGGTGGCCGGGAGAGAAAGAAATGGCGAGGGGGAGGGCCTCGTCGCCTTTCTAAAGGCTGGGAGCGAGGGGGACAGAACCAGGACGACGCGGCGCACGCGCGCCCGTATCTGCCGAGGTCGCGGGGGCACGATCCCGGCCGGCACGGCTCGCCGCGCGCCCGCGCGCGACACGGCGGCTGCCGGCTCTGTTCGCGAACAGGAAGAGGGGCGAAACACTGTAGCACCTAGACCCTAGGGCTTTCGGTTTTTGACCAAATTCGACTGATTTTGCATACAAACATGAAAAACTGCAAAAACAAAACTTGTAGGGTTTGAAATTCTGAACAACTTTTCTTTTGGAACTAAATCCAAATTCGAAATATTTTTGAAACTACAGAAAAAGGGGTAAACTAGAGTTTTGAATTTTAAACTGTATTTTTAAAATTACTTTTTATTTTACACAACAACTTGAAAATTGCCAAAATAAAAGTTGTTCTACTCAATGAGCTTTACAACTTCTATTTAGGAAGTTTTGCCAGATTCCAAATAATTTTTGAAATGCCAATCCAAAACTAAGTTTTAAATCATTGTTTTGAAATAAATTTGAATTTCCACCACAGAACTTTGAAATCTCCAAAAATAAAAGTTGTTCCATTTTAAAAGATCTAAAACTTTTATTAAGGGACTATCTCCAAATTCCTTTTATATTTTGAATTAGGTTTTGGCCCTAATAAAAGTAAATTTTTAAACCTTTCTTTGGGAATTTAATTTTACAAACAAATACTAATTAAATTCAAATCACTCTAGGGACCTAATCACAATCATATGCAAATGATTAATTTAAATATGATGACATGGCAGATTAATTAATCCGTAATACCCGGGGTATTACAGCCTTCCCCCCTAAAAGAAATCTCGTCCCGAGATTAGGTACATAACCAAGATTGGAACAAGGCATAGGAAAAAGAGCTAACAACAACCAGTTCATACTCAAACAAGAGACAAGGGGAAAACATACGCATTAAAAGACAGGGTTACATTTTACAAGGTAGCAAAGAACTCAGGGAAGTTTTCTGCCAAGAAATCTTCAGATTCCCAGGTAGCTTCATCTTCAGAATGATCACTCCATTGGATCTTGTACCATCTGGTTGTGGTCCTTCGGGTAACACGGTCCTTTATATCCAAAACTCGTACTGGCTGCTCCGAGTATGTCAATTCAGGTTCAAGTGCTACTCCTTCAACATCGATGACTTGTCCAGGTACTCGGAGACACTTCTTCAGCTGAGAAACATGAAACACATTGTGTACTTCCGAGAGATGTTCTGGCAATTCAAGCTTATAAGCTACCTTTCCCACGCGTCCTATGATTAAGAATGGTCCAATATAACGTGGGGCTAACTTGCCTTTGACTCCAAAACGGTTAACTCCTTTCATGGGCGAAACTTTCAAGTATACATAGTCTCCAACCTGAAATGTCAAAGGTCTGCGCCGCTGATCGGCATAACTCTTCTGTCGTGACTGTGCCACTTTCAAATTTTCCTGTATCAGTCGAACCTTCTCTTCGGCTTCATTGACCAAGTCAACTCCATAGAACCATCTTTCTCCAGGCTCGGACCAATTCAATGGAGTACGACACCTGCGGCCATATACTGCCTCAAACGGAGCCATTTTTATACTTTCTTGGTAACTGTTGTTGTACGAGAATTCGGCCAATGCCAAACACTCGTCCCATTTCTCAGGGTAATTGAGTGCACAGGCTCTTAACATGTCTTCAAGTATCTGATTTATCCTCTCTGTCTGTCCGTCAGTCTGAGGATGATAGGCTGTGCTATGCAGGAGTTTTGTACCCAATGATTTATGAAAGGATCTCCAAAATTGGGATATGAACTGAGTACCTCGGTCAGAGACAATGGTCTTGGGCACTCCATGTAGCTTCATCAGATTTTCTATGTATAGCTTGGCGTAGTGTGGAGCCTTGTACATTTTCTCGACAGGTAAGAAATGAGCTTGTTTAGTGAGGCGGTCCACAACAACCCAAATGGAATTGAAACCCCTAGAGGTTGTTGGGAGACCCATAATGAAATCCATGCTGACGTCTTCCCATTTCCATGCAGGAATAGGTAATGGTTGCAGCTCTCCACCAGGCTTCATGTGTACAGCTTTTACCTTCTGACAAGTGTCACATTTTGCTACATACTGAGCAATCTCGATCTTCATCTTAGTCCACCAAAACTTCTGTTTCAAATCCTGGTACATTTTGTTGCTTCCCGGATGAATGGAGTATCTTGTCAAATGAGCTTCGTCAAGAATCTTGCCACGTAACTCTGGAATTTTTGGAACTACAAGCCGATTCTTGAACCATACAATCCCTTCATCATCAATTCTGAAACAATCTGCTTTCCCTGCTTGGATTTTCTCTTTGATGTGCCTGATACCTTTACTATTTTTCTGAGCAGCCACGATTTCATCACGGATGGAGGGTTTGATGCTGATATTGTTCCAATTGCCTTGAGGGACTATTTCTATGCCCAATTTTTCTAACCCGTAACACAACGACAGATCATATGGCTTCACAGTCAAGCAATTACAATGAGCCTTCCGACTGAGTGCGTCGGCAACCACATTAGCTTTACCAGGATGGTAGTGCACTTCAATATCATAATCTTTTATCAGCTCAAGCCATCTTCGTTGCCTCATATTTAATTCTTCTTGTGTAAAGATGTATTTTAGGCTTTTGTGATCGGTGTAGACATTGCATGTGCTGCCTAACAAGTAATGACGCCAGATCTTCAATGCATGAACCACAGCTGCCAATTCAAGATCATGAGTGAGATAATTCTCTTCATGAGGCCGGAGTTGTCGTGAAGCATAAGCAATGACTCGGCCCTCTTGCATCAAAACACAACCAAGGCCAGTACCCGACGCATCGCAGTACACATCAAACGGCTTTTCAATATCTGGCTGAGCAAGGACTGGTGCAGTGGTCAAACATCTCTTCAAGGTTTGAAACACTGTCTCGCATTCTGGCGACCAGACAAACTTGACCTGAGTCTTCAATAGGTTGGTTATAGGCTTAGCTATTCTTGAGAAATCCGGAATGAATCGGCGGTAATATCCCGCCATTCCCATGAAGCTGCGAACCTGGTGCACAGTGGTTGGTGGTTTCCAGTTCAAGATTTCTTCCACCTTACTCGGATCTACGGACACACCTTCCGCTGTCAGGATATGCCCAAGAAATGGAACTCGGTCCAACCAGAACTCACATTTGCTGAATTTGGCATAGAGTTGATGTTCTCTTAAACGGTTCAAGACGATACGGAGGTGGTTAGCATGTTCTTCGGGTGTTTTAGAATAGATCAGGATGTCATCAATGAATACGACAACAAATTTGTCGAGCTCAGGCATGAAGACGGAATTCATGAGGTACATGAAATAGGCGGGTGCATTGGTTAGGCCAAAAGACATGACAAGGTATTCATATAGGCCATATCTAGTGGTGAAAGCTGTTTTTGGGATGTCTTCGGGACGGATCTTTATTTGGTGGTAGCCAGACCTAAGGTCAATCTTGGAAAACACCTTAGCTCCAGCCAGCTGGTCAAAGAGTAGGTCAATACGGGGTAAAGGATATTTGTTTTTGATGGTAACCTCGTTGAGTGGACGGTAATCAATACAGAGTCGGAGGGATTTGTCTTTCTTTTTGACAAAGATGGCAGGACAACCCCA
The DNA here is from genome assembly GCA_038502445.1 of Eremochloa ophiuroides. NCBI lineage: Eukaryota > Viridiplantae > Streptophyta > Magnoliopsida > Poales > Poaceae > Eremochloa > Eremochloa ophiuroides. The sequence continues at coordinate 67,004,748 of JAHLJS010000005.1, forward strand.
AGGAGATGAGCTGGGTCTGATGAAACCCTTGTCTAGCAAATCTTGTAGCTGCACTTTAAGCTCTGCCAATTCCTTGGGAGGCATTCTGTAGGCTCTACGAGATATAGGTGCGGTTCCAGGTTTTAGCTCAATAGCAAATTCCACATCTCGATCAGGTGGCAAACCAGGCAACTCATCAGGAAACACATCTGAAAACTCGCAGACTACTGGAATCTTCAACACTTCTTCAACTGCGGTGGCACACAACCTTTGCACAGTCTTTTCAATCTTTCTTACGGGCAATGGAAGTTGGATAAGAAGTTGAGTTTGACTATTAGGTATGTTCACTCTTATGGTTCTATTCAACACATCAATCAAGGCCTTGTGCTGATACATCCAATTCATACCTAATATCACATCTATATCCTGATCCTTAAGTACTATCATTGTGGTTGGGAATTTATGCCCTCCCAGCTCTATAGGTACTCCCTGAACTACCTCCTTAGTAGTTATACGCCCCCCGGGCGAATGTATAAGGAAATCTTCCTTTATCTCCCCAATAGATATATCATGCTTAACCACAAACGTACGGTTGATGAATGAATGAGATGCACCAGAATCAAATAGCAGAACGGCAGAATGACTAGCAACGGAAAACTTACCCATCATGACGGGTTCTCCAGCAGGAATATCTTCAATCTGAGTGTAATAAACCCGACCTGCCTTCTTGACAATCTTGCCCTTCTGAGCGTGCTGCTGGTGACCACGGTGCTGAACTTGCTGTTGCGGAACACCAGGACTTTTCTGCACATTCTGGTTGTTCTGCTTCGGAAAAGGGCAATCACGGGCCCAGTGTCCTATCTTTCCACAGTTGTAGCATGGGTGATTATAGTTGGTCTGTGGAGTGTTGATACGAACGCCAGGGGCATTCGGCTGAGTGGTGTTTTGCTGATTAGAGGTATGGGAGGTAGCGGCAGTGCGCACAACTACCTGCTGATGGGGATATGACGGACGGTTATGGTGGGTAGGATGATAGATAACTTTCTGGCGTTTCTGACTGCCAGAAGAGCTAGACCTTTTGCTCTTCTTCTTCTCCTCTTGGAGCTGACGGTCGCTTTCCTCAAAAGCTATTGCACTATCCACTGCCTCATGAAAAGTGCACTTGAGGTTGTTAGACAGACTGCGTTGAATCTTGAAGTTCAGACCTCTGACAAAGCAGGCTCTCCTCTTAGAATCCGTGTTGGTATGCTCAGGTGCATACTGTGCCAAGTGGTTGAACTGCCCAAGATACTGAGCGACAGTAGACTCATTCTGCTTCAGTGCCAGAAACTGATCCAGCTTCAATTTCATCACACCCGCAGGGATGTAATGAGCACGAAAGGCGTCACGGAACTCTTGCCAGGTAAGTTGATGTCCAGCATCCTGCGCAGCCAACAGGTTGGCATACCAAGTAGTCGCTGGGCCACGAAGTTGCTGAGCTGCAAACAGAGGTTTCTGGACCTCGGTACAGTGAATCAAGCTAAACTTCTGCTCCATGGTACGGAGCCAATCATCGGCTTCTAAGGGTTCATCAGCCTTAGTGAACACTGGTGGGCGGGTGTCAGTGAAGTCAACATTGGTGGTATCCTCATTATCATGGCGGCCACGACGTCCACCACGATCTTGCTGATTCTGAGCTAACAGCGCTGCAACATTGGTCAATGCAGCGATGGCCTCTGCCAGAGTGGGTGGAAACTGAGGTGGTTGGGGAACACCAGTTGCATTATCAGAGTTGTCTCCCATCTGTTAATAAGCAAACCCAACTTGAGTCTTACATTAGTTGAGCAAACATAGCAGCACACAGCAACAATACAAAGTTCACACAACATGGCTTGCACCCAGGCAAGACCCACAACCCATAACTAAGGTTTTCTAGGCAAGCACCTATATTACAGACAAAAGAGAACATCTAGCTGACAACTCTAGGCCACACCGGCCTAGTCCTCATCGATCCCAGACGCGCCAGAAGCGTCACTGTCCTCGTCGATCTCCTCGAAGTCCTCCTCGGCATCTGCCTCGACGACCTCGACCGGCTCGACCTCCACGTCAACGTCCTCCACGTCCTCATCCTCCTGACCGAGGACAACTCCCAACTCAGGATCCTCCTCCTGCGGTGCAGGAATAGGGTGGAGCTCACCATAGAGCTCGTGCACCTCCTCGTGCAAGACGTTGTTGTAGAGCTCAAGCTGACCAACACGCTGCTCCGCCTCGAGCATCCTGTCCATGATCGTCTCCTCACGATCCCAAGCTTCATCCCTCTGCTTGGTCAGGCGATCGATCTCTCGACGCAGATCTCGATTGGTCCTCACGTCACGGTAGTGGTTGAGACGTGCCACTCTGTATTCTTCCTCCCACTGCCTGACTAGATCCTGCAGCCTTCCAACCTCAGCCTCAAGCTCCTCGCTGCTGCGACGAGGTGGGCGACTCCCAGAAGCTCCGCCCTCGCCAGCGCGTGGCGCCAACTGGTGGCGTGGAACGCCACGTGGTCCGGTCATCTTGCGTGCTGTGAGCTTGCAACGGGCCATCTGGAGAAGGTAAGTGGAATTTTAAGATATAATAGGTTAGCAAGAATAGGTTTGGTAAACTATCCCAAAAACCCACTTTAAGGAGGAAGTTAATTAACAGGTGTGATTATCATGATGCATGTACGTACTTACGAATTTAAATCATGCAAGGTACCTACATACAAAATAACTTTTAACATAGGGCTAATAATAATATCATTCCACATGCTACCTTAATCCCATAAGGTAAAATATAGAACAAGACAAGAACTACTGAACAAGATAAGGATAGAAGCAATTTGGACCCGAAATAATAGGTTAAACTTTTTATGATCCAAAACATTTTGAAATTTTTGAAAAGTAATCCATAATGATTAGCAATGGAATGCTCTGGTACCAACTGTAACAGAACCGGCTAAATCACCTGGCCCACCGGCACCTGTCATTGTCACTAACGACTTCTGACAGCCGGGCCCGTGTCCCAAATGATCTAGACAGGTCTGTCGGGCTACATTAGCGCCCTTTTCTCCGACAGGATCACCATTGCAGAACCATTACAGGATTACAACATTTCATAATAAAAATACATCAGAGTACAGTGCGGAAGATTACATAACATTTAGATTACAAACCAGTTGTTCAAATAGGATTCAAATATAGTTATTACAGACCAGAGGACATAGCAGTAGCAGTGGAATAATTACACAATACTAGATAAGGTAACTCGAACCCTGCCCACGGGTTCCACTTCACTCATCGCCGCTTTCTTCTTCGACCACGGTCACGCAACATGGAGCAAGACAGATCTCCGACTGCGGTCCTCCTGCAACGGGGTTAACAAACCCTGAGTACTTGGGGTACTCCGCAAGACTTACCCGACTAAGGGTGTAAAATGAGACTCAGGAATGCAAGGCTATGGGTAAGGCTAGCAAAGGATGAGGAGTTTGCAGAAAAGCAACCTATCCTGATCCATATTTTATTTTGTCATTATTATAATCATATTTATAGCTCCAATATTCAGACTCATGTATCATCATTCTTTTAATTACTTTATTCATTCAGATAACCTAGTTGAGAACCACTTTTCGGTGTAGAGTGTGAGGATCAAGTCTCCATAACCGAGGAGCACGTCGATTCGAATCCAGAAAGTACCCAGCTGGGGATTCTAACCACACTGCATATGCAGCACGCCGGCATACATATACCAACCCGTCGTCACGGCTTTGCTATCCCGGAACCGGTCCTGCGCCACCCGAGAGCACAGTACTCCACTCTTATCCAGGCACGCCGGCCACGTGGGTACAAGCTACTCTCGCCATCTCTCCACTCCCAGTGCGTGGTTGTCGGTTCCAGCAATAGCGCCACCGAACTCTAGGCTTTCCGCATTGGTATGTGGCTAGGCTGTTCATCATGATCACAGCAGGCCTACAACGAACGGTCCCTATTTCCTTCCTGCCGTCAATCCTGCATTGGGACTCTAACCCAAGTACAAGATTACCCGACAGTTTTTATTATCGTGCCTGTCGGGTGAGTGAGACATAGGGAACGCCGCCCCATGAGCTGGCCACCCAACGAAACACGTTCCAAAGATATCGACCAGTTCCAAACTATTCCGAAAGCGACCATGCATTGGGACTCCAACCCAAATACACATCGACCAACGGATAATAAGTTCTTCACCAATCAAAGTATAAGTATAATCATGTCACAGAAAATAGTTTTTCTTTTACGCAAAGCTAAGTTCATTAAGCATGCCTAAGCATTTCTCAAACCATTTTATTTAAATCAGGTTTCAGGGTATTTATTTGAGACAATGCATCTGGATAGGTGACAATCAACTCCTATCAACCTAATGCAGTAGATTAACTCGAATTATAAATATTTTGTAATAGAGGGGCTGAATGCACCGGGGCTTGCCTTGGATCGTGTACAGCGTCGGATCGGGATCAGTCCCGCAGATGTCGAATCCTTGGATGACCTCTGGAGTGGCCTCCTCAGTAGTAGTCTCGACCTGGACCACCTCGGGAACGGGCACTACACGTATGCAATGATGTATGCTTAGCGTGACATGAGGGCAACAAATGAAATGCTTGGAAGTAAACCATTAATACCTTGAGTACAACTTTCCTTCACGGCAAAGTTATAAACGATCTACAGAAGGTAAAAGTAATGTTTCCTACTTTTGTTTTATTGACCTTTTTAACGGTCACAGAAAGCCGCTACACAGCTTTATGACTACTATCAAGCACTAAGTTCTCGAATTGCCAAGGATCACACAGCGAAAGATCCTTGGTCTTCATTCAATCCAAAAATTCACACAACAAACCTAAATTCATTTTTCTATTTACTTTATTAATCCCTAATTCCATATATATTTATTAATTGACCAAACTAACTTCAATTGCAACCAAACTTTACCAACAGCTAGGTTTTATCACCAAACAGAGCCACAATAAATTTCATGATTTTTGGATTTACAGAAAATTAATTAAAATTACACAAACTTGCATTTATTAATTACTTCACTGATTTATACAGCAGATTAAAGGCACTGGAACACCCTATATTATATTTTTAACAAATACTACATATTACAGGGAGCGTACACAATTATTTTCACATTTTTACACCTAGCAGATTAATTCATATGAAATTAACAAACATCAGCACTATTCACATGAATATATAAAAGAAAAGCATTTTGAAATTCACTGGAAAAAGAAAAGACCAAATCAGCCCACTACGGCCCAAGTCCAGAGCGAGCCGGCCCACTCGGCCTGCCCGCGCCCGGCGCCGACGGCTTTGCAAAAGAGACCCTGGGGAAACTGGAAATCAACCCGCGGTCCGATCTACACTATTCACATGAGTCATGAACTTCGCGCTTAACCCCCTGGGAAAACTTGCCTTCTCACCCGAGGCCCTTGGCCATCCCTCTGTTTCAACAGAGGCGGGTGCGCCGGCGGTCCGCCGCCCCTAGCTCGCCGACGGTGAGCCGAGGGACGAAGCCGAGGGCACTGACGGACTCTACACTCCAAGGCGAGTCTACCAAGCTAAGACACGACGAGATCCGAGGCGCGCAGCACCTGGAGACACGTACGCGGCGGCTCGGTGGCGGCGGCGAGCACGTCGCCGGCGAGCACAAGCCAGTAAAGAGAGGGGGAAAAGGTGCGCGAGCATCCGGGGCTCACCACGAAGCTGGCCGAGGGGTCGGTGGAGACGGAGGTGGTTCGGAGAAGGCGACTTGGCGACGGCGGCGGATCCCGGCGGCTCGGCACAACGGCGAACACGCGTCCCGGCGAACCTAGGGAACCAGAGAGTACGCCGATGCCAGAGTAAGGTTCAAGGGGTCACGGAGATCACGATACGCAACAATCCGAGGTCCAGAGCTTACCCAGACTAGCTCGAGACGACGGCGGAGCTCGCGGCGGCGCTCTGCCCGCCCGCGAAGGAAGATACCGGTGTTCCGGTGGTTACGAAGCTCTACAGCTCCCGCCGACGGTCGCAGGAGATGCGCAAGGAAGCTAGGTAGCTGGCTGTGAGATGGAGAGGGTGGTGATGGACGGAGCGCGGCGAATTTAGCCGGGGACCGAGAGAGCTCGAAGGTGGCCGGGAGAGAAAGAAATGGCGAGGGGGAGGGCCTCGTCGCCTTTCTAAAGGCCGGGAGCGAGGGGGACAGAACCAGGACGACGCGGCGCACGCGCGCCCGTATCTGCCGAGGTCGCGGGGGCACGATCCCGGCCGGCACGGCTCGCCGCGCGCCCGCGCGCGACACGGCGGCTGCCGGCTCTGTTCGCGAACAGGAAGAGGGGCGAAACACTGTAGCACCTAGACCCTAGGGCTGTCGGTTTTTGACCAAATTCGACTGATTTTGCATACAAACATGAAAAACTGCAAAAACAAAACTTGTAGGGTTTGAAATTCTGAACAACTTTTCTTTTGGAACTAAATCCAAATTCGAAATATTTTTGAAACTACAGAAAAAGGGGTAAACTAGAGTTTTGAATTTTAAACTGTATTTTTAAAATTACTTTTTATTTTACACAACAACTTGAAAAATTGCCAAAATAAAAGTTGTTCTACTCAATGAGCTTTACAACTTCTATTTAGGAAGTTTTGCCAGATTCCAAATAATTTTTGAAATGCCAATCCAAAACTAAGTTTTAAATCATTGTTTTGAAATAAATTTGAATTTCCACCACAGAACTTTGAAATCTCCAAAAATAAAAGTTGTTCCATTTTAAAAGATCTAAAACTTTTATTAAGGGACTATCTCCAAATTCCTTTTATATTTTGAATTAGGTTTTGGCCCTAATAAAAGTAAATTTTTAAACCTTTCTTTGGGAATTTAATTTTACAAACAAATACTAATTAAATTCAAATCCCTCTAGGGACCTAATCACAATCATATGCAAATGATTAATTTAAATATGATGACATGGCAGATTAATTAATCCGTAATACCCGGGGTATTACAGGAGAGCAGCACCCTCGGCGCACCAAATCTCCGATTCGCCCGAGCCTCCCCAGGAGAGCTCGGGAGAGCGGCACCCTCGGGCGCCCAAATTTCTGATTCGCCCGAGCCTCACCGGGAGAGCTCGGGAGAGCGGCACCCTCGGGCGCCCAAATTTCCGATTCGCCCGAGCCTCACCGGGAGAGCTCGGGAGAGCAGCCCCTTCGGCGCCCACATTTCCGATTCGCCCGAGCCTCCGCGGAGACCTCGGGAGAACGGCACCCTCGGGCGCACCGAATCTCCGATTCGCCCGAGCCCCCCCGGGAGAGCTCGGGAGAGCGGCACCCTCGGCGCCGCGAATTTCCGATTCGCCCGAGCCCCGCCGAGGTACGCCGAACTATGCCGAGCCCCGCCGAGCTACCCCCGACCACCGCCGAACTATGCCGAGCTCCGCCGAGATACCCCCAACCACAGCCGAGCTACCACTGACGACCGCCGAGCCACGCCGAGCTACGCCAACTCCGGCAACTCTCTGGAACCAGCATCGAACATCTGGTGGGCGACCCTCGGGTCTGTGTTCTGTTGAGGCGCCACTTGCCGCACAACTGGACCCGCGCGCCACGTGGACCAATCCCGAGCTGCCCCTATTAACCAAACAGTTTTCTCATTTTCAGAAAATAGGATAATCTTCGGAAATTCATAACTTATTCATACGAAGTCCAAAAATTGCGCACCATATATCAAAATTCTCAGAAAAATGAGATCTACAATCTAAGACTGTGTTTGTGTGCATTTGGCTCCTTATTTTATTGGATTTTTCTGAAATACTCTATAGGAGTCGCTGACGCGACTATTTCGTGTTCGATTTCAGAGACGGAGGAGGATCTGACTAAGGAAGACGACCACGAGTACTTCCAAGAGCTAGGAGACGACTACGAAGGTGCCACGTCCCACCAAATCCTTAGATCCTATTACGCATTGCAAATGACATTGTTGCTATTGCTTTATGATTACGTATGGATTGGTTGCATGGTAGTATATTTGAATTCCCTGCCTTGATAAGACTTTACCCTGCTATCCGCTGTTACGTTAGCTGCTGCTTAATTTACTGTTACTCTTCCACTACTTTCTACTTGCTATATGCTATGTGGTGGAATTGGGACGGTGTATAGCTGATTATAACCACTGGGAGAGAGTGCTGCGTGCGTCTTGGGTGCGTGGTAAGGGTTGATGTCGACCAAGTGGGATGTGAGACGAGCCCATGGGGCAAGTCGTGCCGGGGGTGCAACCTGGGCATCCCCAAGCGAGATACCTGTGGCGGGTAAAGTTGTTGACGAGGTTCCGGGTGGGATAGCCTTGGTGGTTTGAAGCCCGTAGACGGAGGTGCTTTGATAGCACGGGGAGAGTATCCCCTAAGTGGAGATGCCTGCTTGGTCAAACCTAGGATGGACTAGTTTCAGGTTCATGGGAATCCTTTTCTACTCACTCGCTTCTGATGGGCGGGAGACGGCTGGACTACTTGGTAGGACGGTGCCACTACTGCTAGGTTGAGAGGTGATAAGGGTGGGCGGAGACGGTCGATGGGTTCCCGTTCCGTCCTAGATGCACAGTACCACTGGATGGGCCCGGTACTGTGTCTCCCAGTCTCAGCATAACGGTGTAGGATCTGGAATATCCCAGGGCTGAGTGGTAGGGTGGCATCGACCTAGGCAAGCAAGCACCCGGAATTCTGCCTAGGTGTTTGCGCAACACCTATGATGGCTAATCTTGTGAGTAGTGAAACCTCTGCAGAGTGTATGGTTGATCGATCGATACATATGCCAACCTGTTGGCTATGGACCTTTCCTGTGAAGCTTCTACTAGTGTAGTGAGTGTTCTCTTCTCCCCCTGGATGACATTTTTCCGGCAGTGTACCCGTTGTGGTAGTGTGCCGCTGAGATAGGCCCGAGAGGGAGTTGGGCCTGTCGAATGAGAGTGAGGTGTGGGTATGTGAGGTGTGGTGATGGGAAAAGGGATGATGGTGTTAACTGGTGATAAAACTTGACTAATTAAACATTGATTACAGCTGCATAGGAAAACCTCAGCCTATAGGTCTGCTTGTATAGCCTTGCATCCACTTTCCACAAAGCAAATGCTGCATAGGTGGGCTCCGTGGCCAGTACAAATCGTACTGATAAATTTGCTGTCAGGTGACGAGAATGAGTACGACTTCGAGGGAGATGATGACGAGGAATAGGGTCGCGTGCTACACTCAAGTTGGCCGTGAAGGATGAATCGCTTCCGCATCTTCTAAAGCTTCTCTGATTGATGATTCCGCCAGTGTGGCGATGTAATAAATATTTATGTAAGACTTATTTACCGTTGTATGGATCCTGGTGGCAACTGAGATATGGGTAATTTCATGGATTGTCCCAAGCAATCTGTTGAATTACAATTCGAGCCTGTGGATTTCCCTTCGTGGGAATCAAGGTCGTTTCAGTTGGTATCAGAGCCATACTTGACTGTAGGACGAGACCCATAGAAAATGGACGTTAGAATAGGAAGCCAGACTCTCTTTCGGTTATATTACCGACCTTGCATTCACTTTTTATGCAATGGCTTATCTAATACAAGGACCTGCTAATCCGTTTCTTGAAAAATTCACAGATGACCAGCCTTGGACCACCACTTCGTCCATAGCACGATGGCACTATTGAGATCCCGATCAAATGGCTATTGACCTTATGCACCAGTAGCTTATGGGACCCTGCGTAGCCCTTAGACTAGTGATACCATGAGTCGTCCTATCATTGGCTATCTGCGCATAGCACGATCTTCTTAGCAGCTAGGAACATCCTTTATGTAATAATAACCATGTGATGAGTGACATTTGGATCTTATGCTTCTTATGGTTCTCTATGCTTCTTTGGTTGAGTGTAGGATAGCGTGAAAAATATTTTAATTCATTTAAATCGTTGAAAACATCTAACTCCTACTTAAACCACTACAAGATTATTACTGCACTGAGCACGTACCTAATAGCTTCAGATGTCGATGAGACGTTCCGCGCGCCTGGAGAACCGCCAGCCCTCCCCCGCGCCTGCGCCAGGACGTGGGCGTGGTCGCAACCGTGGACGCCCAGCTGGCAGACGTGCTGGAGTTAACCTGGAAGAAGAGCTGCGCCGGGCAGAGGATGCACCGCCGGTGATCGATCCGCCACCACAAGGCGAGAACGTGCCTCCGCCACCGCCACCGCCGCCGCCACCGACGTTGGCGGAAGTGATGGCTCAGCAGACCCAGCTGCTGAATGCCATAGCTACTGGGATGAACAGGCACCACGGGCCACCCCAGAATGACTTCCAAAGGAAACTGGAGGGTTTCCTGAAGCTGAGGCCACCTACCTTCGACGGGACCGACAGCGATCCCCTCGCTGCCGACGATTGGCTTAAAGAGATGGAGAAGAAGCTGGACCTGACCACTTGCTCCGACGAGGAGTGTGTTGGGATTGCTAGCCACCAGCTGACCGGTGCTGCACGAGCATGGTGGGACAACTACACCAGCGCTCACGAGGACCCAGCCCGCATTGACTGGGATGAGTTCACCGAGGCTTTCCGTGACCACCACATTCCTGAGGGAGTCATGGAGGCCAAGGAGAACGAGTTTCGCAACATCTCCCAGGGAGCTGATCGGATCCACGAGTACACCACCCGCTTCAACTGCTTGCTCCGCTACGCACCTGCGTCTTGCGTGAGTTCCGAGAAGGAAAAGATGTACTACTACAGGAAGGGGCTTCAGACCAAGATCAGGTTGGCTCTGTCAGGGAACAAGAGCTACACTCTGCGTGAGCTAATTGACCGCTGTATTGAGATCGAGAAGGATCGCATGGAAGCACGACTGGAATTCGAGGCCCAGAACAAGGGAAAGAAGCGCCGCTCTGAGGGACCCGCTCGCGCTGCTCCACCCCAGAGACAGCGAACGGGTGCACCTCCGCCTTTCCGGACTCGCCAGGGACCTTCTTCGGGAACGAGCCGTGGTGGTACCAACAGCAGCAACTATCACCGCCCCGCTCAGACCTACCCTGCGCCGACTCGAGCTGTGCAGAACACACCCGCCCCCGCTACCAACACGCCAAGGACAAGCAATTGGAAGGCTCCTGCGACAGCTACAGCAGGCAGTGCGCCCTTCACTTGCTTCGGATGCGGAAAGCCTGGACACCGTGTGGCTGTGTGCCCCGACCTCAACCGCGCACCAGCAGCTGCACAGGGCACACCGAACCGGGGATCTGCTACCCGAGGAAGACTGAACCACATGACCGCTGAGGAAGCTGAAGCTGCACCTGATGCTGTGTACGGTACGTTCCTAGTTCAGGGTAACATGGCTACAGTTCTGTTCGATTCGGGAGCTACATGTTCATACATTTCATCTGCATATGCACGTAAGCATAACATACCTGTAACCCCGAGAGCAAACCCCATCCTAACTAGCTCGCCCTTAGGAACCTTCAGAAGCGTTCACATATGTAGAGGAGTGATAATCACTATCGAGGGACTTGACTTTCGAGCTGACCTAACCCTACTACCCTCCAATAGCTTAGATGTCATCTTAGGCATGGACTGGCTAACCAAACACCGGGGAGTGATATCTTGTTCACCTAGATATGTTCAGGTAACCCACCCTTGGGGAACAGCTGTCCGATGTGTACCCCAAACCGAGAGAGTCCAAGCCCTCCAATGTGCCCTGGAGACTAAAGCAGATAAAACAGAGCTGACATTCAGAGATGTGCCAGTAGTCTGTGAATTCAATGACGTATTTCCAGAGGAGTTGCCAGGAATGCCACCAGATAGAGATGTGGAGTTTGTTATAGAGCTGATGCCAGGGACTGCACCGATTGCCAAAAGACCCTACAGAATGTCGGCTGATGAGTTGAAGGAACTCAAGAAGCAGCTGGGAGAATTACTGGAGAAGGGTTTCATTAGGCCTAGTGCTTCGCCCTGGGGATCTCCCGTTTTGTTTGTCAAGAAGAAGGATGGCACGATGAGGATGTGCATTGACTACCGGAATCTGAATGCGGTTACAGTCAAGAATAAGTACCCATTGCCCCGCATCGATGATCTGTTAGATCAATTGAGTAAGGCCAAGTACTTCTCAAAGATCGACCTCCGATCAGGGTATCATCAGATGAAGATCAGGGAAGAAGATATCCCGAAGACTGCATTTGTCACTAGATATGGACAGTATGAGTGCACAGTAGTCTCATTTGGACTCACTAATGCTCCAGCATACTTCATGAACATGATGAACAAGATCTTCATGAATGAGCTAGACAAGTTTGTGGTGGTATTCATTGATGATATATTGGTTTATTCAGCCACAAAAGAGGAACATGAACATCATCTGAGGACCGTATTGGAGAGGTTGTCTCGCAACCAGCTATACGCCAAATTCTCCAAGTGCGAATTCTGGCTTGAGGAAGTTGCTTTCCTTGGACACGTACTGTCAGGAGAAGGAGTCGCAGTAGACCCAGCCAAAATTGAAGCTGTGAAAGAGTGGGAACAACCCTGTAATGTGTCAGAAATCAGAAGCTTTTTGGGACTTGCAGGATACTATCGCAGATTTATTGAGAATTTCTCCAAGATTGCAAGACCCATGACCAACTTGCTGAAGAAAGAGAACAAGTTTATATGGACTACTGAATGCGAGAAGAGTTTTCAGACCTTGAAGGAGAAGCTCACTACTACACCTGTACTAGCCCTGCCCGATATTCACAAGGATTTTGTTGTATATTGTGATGCCTCTCGGCAAGGTTTGGGCTGTGTACTAATGCAAGAAGGAAGAGTGATAGCTTATGCCTCAAGACAGTTGAAGGAACATGAGCAGCGATACCCGACTCATGACCTAGAACTTGCAGCCGTGGTACATGCACTCAAGATTTGGAGACACTATCTGATAAGCAACAAGTGCGACATCTACACTGACCACAAGAGCCTGAAGTACTTCTTCACACAGGAAGATCTGAATATGAGGCAACGCAGATGGCTGGAACTCATCAAGGACTATGATCTTGAGATCCATTATCACCCAGGAAAGGCTAATGTTGTCGCTGATGCACTTAGCCGCAAAAGCTACTGCCATACCCTCATCACCAACTCTATGCCACCTGAGCTCAGAAGAGAGTTTGACGCGTTCCAGCTCGAGGTAGTCTCCTATGGCATGCTAAATGAGCTTCGCGTCGAGTACAATCTCACCTCACGAATCCGTGAAGCGCAAAAGAACTGTCCTGAGATAGACTATATCCGTGGTTTGATGAAGCTGGGAAGAGGCCCCGAATACCGAGAAGATGAGCAGGGAACTGTATGGTACAAGGATAGAATCTGTGTACCGACGGATTCAGCGATACGAGAAGAGATTCTGTCAGAGGGGCATGACTCCAAATATTGCATTCACCCAGGGTCAGCCAAGATGTACCATGATCTAAGGAAGCACTTCTGGTGGGAGAATATGAAGACAGACATTGCAGGGCATGTAGCCCGATGTGATACATGCAATAGAATCAAGGCCGAACATCAGAGACCAGCAGGGTTGCTACAACCAGTTGAGATACCAGAATGGAAGTGGGAGTGCATATCTATGGACTTCATAATAGGACTGCCCCGATCCGAGCATGGATATGATTCTATATGGGTAATAGTGGACCGTCTAACCAAAGTTGCACATTTTATACCGGTCAAAAGGAAATATAGAGTCGAAAAGCTAGCAGATCTGTACGTATCAAACATTTTGAAGTTACATGGGGCGCCTCTGAGTATTATATCTGACCGAGGCTCACAGTTCGTATCACAGTTCTGGAAATCCTTGCACAAGTCCATCGGAACCAAGCTCGACTATAGCACCGCATACCACCCGCAAACGGATGGGCAAACAGAAAGAGTGAACCAGATTCTCGAGGACATGTTACGAGCTTGCGTATTGAGGTACAAGGAAGGATGGGAGAGCTGTCTACCCCACGCCGAGTTCTCATACAACAACAGTTATCAGACAAGCATTAAGATGTCTCCATTTGAAGCGTTGTATGGAAGACCGTGCAGAACCCTGCTAATGTGGTCAGAACTAGGTGAGAGGACATTCTTCGGTCCTGCTAAGATTGTGGAAGCAGAAGAAGGTGTTGCCCAAGTAAGAGAGAATTTGAGGATTGCACAGAGTAGGCAAAAAAGCTATGCAGATAGAAGACGTAGAAAGCTTGAGTTCGAGGTTGGGGATTATGTCTACCTCAAGATATCTCCACTTCGTGGCACTGTCAGATTCCACGTAAAAGGGAAATTGGCACCCAGATATGTTGGGCCATACAAGATCTGTAAAAGGGTTGGAAAGCTTGCTTACAAGCTGGAACTACCGGAGGAATTATCTGGAGTACACCCCGTGTTCCATGTCTCGCAATTAAGAAAGTGTTTGAAGCTTCCCGAGGAGCAAGTTCCTACGGATGCATTAGACCTGCAAGATACACTTGAATACAAGGAACATCCGATCAAGATCTTGGCACGGGATACCAAAGAGACGCGAAACAAAACCATTCCGATGTGCAAGGTACAGTGGAGCAATCACACTGAAAGGGAAGCTACGTGGGAGAAGGAATCGGACTTGCGGATTATGTTTCCTTACCTCTTCGAAGGGTACGTTATCCCTGAATCTCGAGGTCGAGATCCTAATGAGGGGGGAGGACTGTAACAACCCTAAAAATCCACACAATCTAAAAATCCCAACCAATTAAAATTTTTCATTTATTTATTGTGAAAACCCATTTTTCTTGTGCAAGCATATAGGTTTCATTATGAAATTGGTAAATAAGGAGTGTAGTTTGCATTTTAATTCCATTCACATAGAATAATAACTTATGCATCACATTTGGGATTTATTGCAATTTATGTTTGTATTTACTCAATAATTAAAATGGGCAATATATGTATATATACACTAAACTGAAAATAGAAAAGGAGAAAGAGACTTAGGCCAGCCATTCGTTTCGGTCAGCCGGGTCGCTAAGCCAGCCCCAGGCCCGCCCGACCTTCCTCTCCTCATCTCACCGCGCGCGGCCCACGTCGCGGCTCGGCAGCGCACGCGCGCGACCGGCACACACGCGCTCGCGCTCGCGCTCGCTGCCAACCCGGCCCCGCCTGTCAGCCGCTCTCGCCCCCCCCCACTGTTCTTCTTCCTCACGAAGGCGACGCGCCTGCCGGGGGTGTCGCGCGAATGGCGTGACCCCGGTCCCACAGCCGACAGCATGGCAGAGCCCTGACCCCGCTGTCCCCCTCCTGTCCCCTCCTTTCTTGGCCGCCAAGCGAACCCGCGCCCATCCGGAGCCCTAGATCCACTCGAGCCACGGCCCTTCGATCGGCCGAGCGCAATCAGGACCGTTCGCCATTGGAGCTGGCCAAGCTCGCCTATAAATTGGAGCACCCCGAAGCCTTACCCTCATTTCCCCTCGCCGCCACCGCAGCACAGACCGGCACACCGCACCAAACCGAGAGAGAGAGCGTAGGAGAAGGGCGGAGCAGAGGAGGAGAAGCTGCCGGAGCGCCGCCGCCGCGGAGCACGCCGGAGCCGGACACGGAGGAGGAGCCCGAGCTGCGGACGAGGAGCGGCACGGCACTGCGATCGCTCTGCACGGCTCCGACTCGCCACTGCACCGCCATCCTAGCTTCACCGACACCACGGTGAGCCATCGCACGCCATGTCCGAGCCTTGCCCTGCTTTTGCCATGGCGTTCCACCCTCGGAACGCGCAGGCACGAGCCTTTACCGGCTCGGGAAGATCACCTGCACCATGCACTCATTCGACCGGCCGAAACCCCCGGACTACAAGCTTGCTAGACCGAGAACGCAGCACGACGCGTTCTCGGCGGAGCGCGCTCACCACCGACGCGTTCCGACGCCGAATCACCCGTTCCGAGCAATCCGACTAGCACCCGTATAGGTTAGAGCGTCGTGGAGCACCGCCACGACCCCCTCGAGCTAGCTACGCGGATCTAAGCGCTAGAGGAAGCCTGAATCGCCTTGGCCGCGTGCGCCGCGACCTTACCGGAGCGCCGCCGCGAGCCGTCGCCAGAAGAAGGTCATGCCATGGCTAAGTTCGCCACCAGAGTGTTGTATGCCTCTCTGGCCTCACCAATTTGACAAGACCGCATTCGATTGAACCAATACTTGGTCGTAGCCGCGATGCCGCTTTCCGCCGTCGTCGGCGACACGCCGCCGCCACAACCGAGCACCTTGGAAAGCTCGGTAGCCAAAATTGGTAGTTGGTATACCATCGCCATAGACCCTGGACGCGTATACATCTCCTAGAAGACCTCCTTAGCCCCGCCGGAACCTCACAGTCGCGACGACATCGCCGCCGACACGTTCCGCCTCGCCTAAATCCGTTCCGAGTACCCCCGGTCGCCTCGCGCTGCGGAGAAAGGCCGCCGAGGTTCGCCAAGTCTGCCTCGGCACCGCCGCTAGAAAGCCGAGCCCTGCCTTGCCGAAATATGGTCATCGCCGCCCTGTCATCGTCCGCCGCACCGGAGAGACACCGCCGCCTTGAACAGACGCCCTGGAACCCTGCTAGCACCGAATCTCCGATTCGCCCGAGCCTCCCCAGGAGAGCTCGGGAGAGCAGCACCCTCAGGCGCCCAAATTTCCGATTCGCCCGAGCCTCCGCGGGAGACCTCGGGAGAACGGCACCCTCGGGCGCACCAAATCTCCGATTCGCCCGAGCCTCCCCAGGAGAGCTCGGGAGAGCAGCACCCTCGGCGCACCAAATCTCCGATTCGCCCGAGCCTCCCCAGGAGAGCTCGGGAGAGCGGCACCCTCGGGCGCCCAAATTTCCGATTCGCCCGAGCCTCACCGGGAGAGCTCGGGAGAGCGGCACCCTCGGGCGCCCAAATTTCCGATTCGCCCGAGCCTCACCGGGAGAGCTCGGGAGAGCAGCCCCTTCGGCGCCCACATTTCCGATTCGCCCGAGCCTCCGCGGAGACCTCGGGAGAACGGCACCCTCGGGCGCACCGAATCTCCGATTCGCCCGAGCCCCCCCGGGAGAGCTCGGGAGAGCGGCACCCTCGGCGCCGCGAATTTCCGATTCGCCCGAGCCCCGCCGAGGTACGCCGAACTATGCCGAGCCCCGCCGAGCTACCCCCGACCACCGCCGAACTATGCCGAGCTCCGCCGAGATACCCCCAACCACAGCCGAGCTACCACTGACCACCGCCGAGCCACGCCGAGCTACGCCAACTCCGGCAACTCTCTGGAACCAGCATCGAACACCTAGTGGGCGACCCTCGGGTCTGTGTTCTGTTGAGGCGCCACTTGCCGCACAACTGGACCCGCGCGCCACGTGGACCAATCCCGAGCTGCCCCTATTAACCAAACAGTTTTCTCATTTTCAGAAAATAGGATAATCTTCGGAAATTCATAACTTATTCATACGAAGTCCAAAAATTGCGCACCATATATCAAAATTCTCAGAAAAATGAGATCTACAATCTAAGACTGTGTTTGTGTGCATTTGGCTCCTTATTTTATTGGATTTTTCTGAAATACTCTATAGGAGTCGCTGACGCGACTATTTCGTGTTCGATTTCAGAGACGGAGGAGGATCTGACTAAGGAAGACGACCACGAGTACTTCCAAGAGCTAGGAGACGACTACGAAGGTGCCACGTCCCACCAAATCCTTAGATCCTATTACGCATTGCAAATGACATTGTTGCTATTGCTTTATGATTACGTATGGATTGGTTGCATGGTAGTATATTTGAATTCCCTGCCTTGATAAGACTTTACCCTGCTATCCGCTGTTACGTTAGCTGCTGCTTAATTTACTGTTACTCTTCCACTACTTTCTACTTGCTATATGCTATGTGGTGGAATTGGGACGGTGTATAGCTGATTATAACCACTGGGAGAGAGTGCTGCGTGCGTCTTGGGTGCGTGGTAAGGGTTGATGTCGACCAAGTGGGATGTGAGACGAGCCCATGGGGCAAGTCGTGCCGGGGGTGCAACCTGGGCATCCCCAAGCGAGATACCTGTGGCGGGTAAAGTTGTTGAGGAGGTTCCGGGTGGGATAGCCTTGGTAGTTTGAAGCCCGTGGATGGAGGTGCTGTGATAGCACGGGGAGAGTATCCCCTAAGTGGAGATGCCTGCTTGGTCAAACCTAGGATGGACTAGTTTCAGGTTCATGGGAATCCTTTTCTACTCACTCGCTTCTGATGGGCGGGAGACGGCTGGACTACTTGGTAGGACGGTGCCACTACTGCTAGGTTGAAAGGTGATAAGGGTGGGCGGAGACGGTCGATGGGTTCCCGTTCCGTCCTAGATGCACAGTACCACTGGATGGGCCCGGTACTGTGTCTCCCAGTCTCAGCATAACGGTGTAGGATCCGGAATATCCCAGGGCTGAGTGGTAGGGTGGCATCGACCTAGGCAAGCAAGCACCCGGAATTCTGCCTAGGTGTTTGCGCAACACCTATGATGGCTAATCTTGTGAGTAGTGAAACCTCTGCAGAGTGTATGGTTGATCGATCGATACATATGCCAACCTGTTGGCTATGGACCTTTCCTGTGAAGCTTCTACTAGTGTAGTGAGTGTTCTCTTCTCCCCCTGGATGACATTTTTCCGGCAGTGTACCCATTGTGGTAGTGTGCCGCTGAGATAGGCCCGAGGGGGAGTTGGGCCTGTCGAATGAGAGTGAGGTGTGGGTATGTGAGGTGTGGTGATGGGAAAAGGGATGATGGTGTTAACTGGTGATAAAACTTGACTAATTAAACATTGATTACAGCTGCATAGGAAAACCTCAGCCTATAGGTCTGCTTGTATAGCCTTGCATCCACTTTCCACAAAGCAAATGCTGCATAGGTGGGCTCCGTGGCCAGTACAAATCGTACTGATAAATTTGCTGTCAGGTGACGAGAATGAGTACGACTTCGAGGGAGATGATGACGAGGAATAGGGTCGCGTGCTACACTCAAGTTGGCCGTGAAGGATGAATCGCTTCCGCATCTTCTAAAGCTTCTCTGATTGATGATTCCGCCAGTGTGGCGATGTAATAAATATTTATGTAAGACTTATTTACCGTTGTATGGATCCTGGTGGCAACTGAGATATGGGTAATTTCATGGATTGTCCCAAGCAATCTGTTGAATTACAATTCGAGCCTGTGGATTTCCCTTCGTGGGAATCGAGGTCGTTTCACATCACGGCGCCTCCACTCACAGGGTTTCAAACCACGCAGGCTATCCATCCCGGAACCTCCTCATAAACCATTACCCGCCACAGGTATCTCTCGTGAGAATGCCCAGAATGCAACTCTCGGCATGACTTGCTTACACAGCTCGTCGTGTATCCCACTTGGTCGACTCGACCCTCACCACATACCCAAGACACACGCAGCACGCTCATAGTCCACCAGTCTGGCATCCCAAACCAAAAAATTCCCAGAGGTTCACCACCTGCAACACATCACAGATACAATACGAGTGGAGTTAATAAATATGATGATGTAATATGCAAGCAAGCATGGTAAATATATATATAAGAGAGTGTGAGCGCGAAGCTAGGTAGCATGGTAGAGTGTTTGCAAGCAGGGTAATAACAGCTTAGGAGGTAGTATGCATCATATACTAGCAAAGGAGTAAATATAAAGCGCTAGCAATTCTAAATATGCAATGTCTAATAGGATTCTCTAAAAGAAGGTGCTGCCATGACACCTGCGTTGTCGAGGAAGTAGTGGTATGAGTATTCCTCGGTTAGTGTAGTCGTTCTGCTGGGCCACCTCCTCCAGGGTGACTTCACTCCATGGTTCCTGTCGTCGTCCATGTCCTCCTCCAGCGGTTCTCAACCCGATCGTCGCTAATCCGGAAATGGCTACTCCGCGAAGCAACTCAAGGCATGAAAACACCCAATACACCAAAAGACGACGGGACGCGGGAAGATCCATAAATACTGGAGAAATAATAAAAGGCACACGACTTGGCCCTCTCGGCGTATGTCCGATTTCATCGGGCCAAAGAAAAACTAAGAGTGGGGTTTGCTAAGCACAAGCCTATGTCACGGTCAAGCCAATATGGCTTTATAATAAATGGTGTAGGTTAGAGCTGATCCATAGCAAACACCACTGGCTCACGATCTTCCGATCCGAACACCACAGAGAAGACGGGGATCGGAGGACGGGCCAAGGCGAATGGGGAAAAACGTCCAATTCATCGGCAAGTAAAGTTACACATGTTAATGCGAGTGCTTTAATCCACTTGTAGGGTACCAAGGCTGTGGTTCAAATTGGTACAATCATACAAGTGTCTAAAGACCAAGAATCAAGAGAGAGGGGAAGTTAGCTGGGCGCATCCATATCATATTCTCGGTCACATCTTTCGTGAAGATGGTTTTTAAGTAGTCGATCGGGTCGACTCACATAGGTCCGAGATTTTGATATAGACCATAGCATCGCTAACTAAAAAGGGTTAGTCCGATCTTTGATCCAATTGCCACTGAACAAGACGGGATCGAATAGAGCGGGCAATACGGGAACGACTAGCGAGAAACAACATAAAGCGGTGGTCCACTTCTTCCATCGCACACGCCACGGAATAGACGGGGCATCAGAAGAGAGCGACATGTAAAAGACGCAAGTGCGCAAATCACTCGTAGGGTACCATGACCTGGGTGCACTGGCACTAAGTCATCTCTCGGATTTGTAGCGGTGCGGTTGTCACCGCAGAATCGAAGAAATGCAGCGGTCGCACAGGGTACAAGCATACGAGGGCTTGGGCACGAAGAATCAAAGAACAGCGCACGGGGTATAGCTTCATGGTCATGGCGAGGCGTGCTCACGACCACAAGCTACACCAACGAGAGGTCGAGTTACACCTGGCATTACGGTCATGGCAAGACGGATCCCGCGATCGCAACGTCCGAACGAGGTACGGTCCCTCAGCCGGCTCGAAGGCACGACACACAGTCAAATAAGAACAACCAACAATAAGATCCAATGACACGACCATAAGACAAAATGACTCGACGAACTAGTGGAGTAGCACATTTCCATAGCATTATGATGGATGGATCCTGTATTACAAATACAGATACAGATAGATCGTGAGAATAGAGTGCAACAGATACATGTACAGACAGATCGTAAAGATAGGGTACAACAGAGATATGAGCAGGCGGATTATAAGGATAGGTATACAATATGGAGGGCAGGAGTATAGGAAGTAAGGAAAAAGTTTCTTCAATAGTCCAGCATCGTATATCACCTGGCTTCCCAACAGTCCAACATCATCTACGGAGCCTCAAGATCTAGCAACGGAGCTACGACACGAAGGCTAGACAGGGTCAGTGTCAAAGGAAAGTGGCGAGGCATGCTGCTACATGTTCCGGCTCCTCTTGGCCAGCTGCTGGTACCTCCTGGCCTGCTATGGCTTGCTGCGGCTAGTTGTGGCCGGCTGCTGGCTGGTCGTGGCCTACTGCTGGCTGGTCATGGCTGGCTGTGGCCTGCTGTTGGCTGGTCGTGGCTGGCCACGGCTGGCCGCGCGGGGCTGGTGACTGGCCGAGGCTGGCTAGAGTGACTAGATGCTGGCCAAAGGTGCCTGCAAGTCTCTAGGAGGTGTCGAGACATGTCTGGGTTTCATCGGTCTACGCGGGCATGGTAAATCACGGCGTGATGGTAGCTAAGGTGAAGCTCGGACGGGGCGTCGGTGCGCGTCGGGGCGACCAGGCAGAACTTCCAGAGATCTTCTCCCTTCTCGATCGGCGTCCGTCGTGTCCATCGGTGACATGAGCAGAGTGGTCTCGGAGTCCAACTGCACAGGGTAAAATCGAATCGCAATCATGGTGGTGGTTTGGGTGGTCCTTGGCCATGCCAGCGTTCTTGGAACGCCGGTGGTTCGATTTGGCTAAAAGAGGTCTCGTGTCGTGTGTGTGCGAGTGTCCTGAGCCGGAAGGGGCTCGGCCTACGCGTCCCTTAGTGCAGGACGCCATGACCCAAATGGCGGGTCCAGCAAGGTGACGGTGCTCACCATGGCGGAGAAGGTCGTGGCTCACCGTGGGGTCGTAGGTGTAGGATGTTGCTGCTGTGTAGGGTGATCGCCGTGCCTTGTCGATCCGTGATGGTGGCACCGGCTTCGTCTCCGGCTCCAGCGTCCACGGACGGGGCTCCGGCGAGGATGAGGACGATGCTGCGGGTGGGTCATCGGGGTTCGGTGTTGCGGGGTTCTCGTCATGTACGTCGGGGAGGTGTCCTGTGGACGGAGATCTTCCCTGCGCAGTGGAGCAAATGGCACGAAGGCCAGTCTCAGCACAGGTGGCAGCACGATGAAAGGAGAAGGGGTCTCTGGGCACTGGATGCTCACCGGTGGCTGCATTACAGCGTGATGTCGGGGTCGAGCAGAAAATGAGATGGTTGCTGATGTCCATGCCCAGCGGTGCAGCTACTGCCCGCGCTCGATGTGGTGGGCATTGCAGAGGTTGGTGATGGGGTCAGCACTGTGCTGCAGAGGAGGTTGACTGCACGTCGGGGTCGAGGCAGCTTCGGCGCAGGAGACTGGAACGACGGGGCGGTGAGGCACCGTGCTCCGGTGGCCTGGCCGCGGGTAGGGAGGCAGCGTGATGACGACAGCTCTGGAGACACGGACACGCTCGTGGTCGGGTAGAGGCGAGCTTGGTCAGGGCGTGGCTTCGGCGAAGTGGTGGCAAAGCTGCGGTCGTCTCCACCGCGACACGGACGGGGTGGCTCGGCATGGAGGCGCCGGTCGGTGAGGCGCCGCGCGGTGGTGAGCTCGTCGTCGGTGAGGTGCCGCAGGGGCACGTGCGTCATGTGCTCGACGTTGGGCACAGCCAGTGTCAGAGTCCGTCGGGGCCGTGGTCTTGGTCGTGCGTGGCTGCGGGCGACCCGCACGTTGCTACGGCCGGTTGTGGGCCGGTCCGTCGCCGCGGCTGGCTGCGGTGCGGAAGGAAGGCCATGAAGGCGCACAGGAAGGAGTGGAGAGGAGAGAAATGGCGGCGGCGTCAGGGAGAAGAAAAATAGGACGCTGGGCGGCTGTTTAAATACCGCGGGCGCTAGGGCTTCTCTAGGTGTCGTTCATCCTCGTCGTTCGTGCCCCGGGCCGGACAAGTGGCGCTCATCCACAGGCAAGGCGGGCACGGGGCCAGGGTCGTGGTCGCGTAGTGGGTCGCGCGTGTGCGCGCACCACGAGGGGGTCGAGTGGCGGCGGCGGCTCAGAGGCAAGCGCCCCTGCTGCATTAGGGTTTAGGGAGGCACAGTGCGAGCGGGCCAAATGGGACAGCGGTGCAGGTCGCGGAAGGCTGGGCCGCGGTCCGCTTGCACGCGAGACGGGCTGAAGGGGGGGGCGCAGGC
Organism: Eremochloa ophiuroides; assembly: GCA_038502445.1. NCBI lineage: Eukaryota > Viridiplantae > Streptophyta > Magnoliopsida > Poales > Poaceae > Eremochloa > Eremochloa ophiuroides. The sequence continues at coordinate 67,028,076 of JAHLJS010000005.1, forward strand.
TGGGCCGAGCTGGGCTGTGGTGCTGGCGCTCGTGTGTTGGGCTAAGCTCGAGTAAGTAGAAAGTAAGGGGTGGCGTGGGGCAGCTGTTGGGCTGCAGTTCTGTTGATTTTGAACCCAGAAGGCTAGGGAGTCTTTCCCATTTATGACTTAATTGGTATAGAGGTCAAATCAAAAGGGTTTTGTTGGCAGTCAGAAATGATTAGAGAAAATCTCGTTACGGAATTTGGATGATACTCAAGAAGAAGATTCGCATGAATCACGAGAATAAAAGATCACAAGAAATTTGAGAGAGGGATTTGCTACAGTCTTGTGCTCTCCGACGCAAAACCCTAAACCAACTAAACAACACTGGCAGACTCCTACAAACAACTCTACATGAGTGCAATGATTTGTTAGTGGTTAGTCTTGGTTTCGACCTAGAACTACATGCTTCACACCTTTGCAAGAAAAAATTTAAAAAGTTCGTATTTTTGTTTATCGAAAAACCCCGGGTTGTTACACGCACTAAGCACATTGGCATCCGCCATCACTTCCTTAGAGATCACGTTGCAAAAGCTGACATTTCCTTTGAGGGAGTGAGAACGGATGATAACTTGGCGGATATCTTCACAAAACCATTGGATGAGGCACGGTTTTGCATTCTAAGGAATGAACTTAATTGCCTTGATCTAAGAAAATTCACTAAAAGATGATCTTGTGTTGTCATATGCATTGCATTGTAACATAAACCATGTCCAACTTTGATTTGCACATAGGGCTTGTCTAACTCGGTTAAGATAACCGCCCAAAAGCGTGTGAAGAAGCTTATCCGAGGACAAACTTGACAAGCATCTAGTTTACTTTACGTGAACTTGCATTGCATTTGCATGTTTGTTTGTTTTTCGTTTTGTTCTTGGTTCTTATTGCCTATTTTTATAAAAACTACATATGTCTAAGGCAGAATATTTGAAAAATTGAGGGTTTGAGAGAGGACGTCTCATACCAGTTCCAAACAGTGTTTATTTGCTTCTTATTGATGTTGGAACTTGGTTGGGAGAAAGTTTCGCGAAGACCGGAGGAGAAACAACACTTAAATGTGCACCGGACGCAGCACCGGACGCTGCCCTGTGTCCGATATGAGCAGCAGCTCTGCAGAGAAGATAATCAGGAGCACTGGACGCTGGAACAGTGTTTCCAGCGCGTCCAGCGATGATTTTTGAGCATCCGATGTGGATTCAAGCCGAAGGACCAGAAAAGTACACCGGACGCAGAGCTTGTCCGGTGGGTGGTCACCGGACGCGTCCGGTGTAAAATTTTGCTCTCGGGTGCTCTCTGGTGGCGCACCGGACGCGTCCGGTGCCACTGTAGGAGCGTCCGGTGCAACATTAAACCGACCAGTTGACTCCTTTTGATCGCGGGTCCCACTCCTCATCCTCATTCGTGTTGTCGCCCGCGCCCGATTCCGTACGCCGCACCGCGCTTCGCCCGTGCCCTAGCCTCGCCACAGCTCGCCGCCGCCGTTCTCGCCGGTGTGACCTCACCGTCGGTCTCCGTACGCTCGGCCCTCACATCGTCGTTCTCCTCCAGTGCCCGCATGTGCGCGTACTGCTCTGCAGTGCCCCCGCGGTGGCCCCCGGTGCAGCCGAGGCCTCAGTCATCGCCGGAGATCTTCTCTCTCGACGAAGCTCTTTCAGCCGAGGAGCACCATCTCCTTCTACTTCCCCGTGCTTCTCTGCAGTGGTGAGATTTTGCCCTTTTGACTGTGCCCTAGCCCCTTGTACTGCTGCGTATGCAAGGTGTTTGCCACAATGCCTGAGAGAATTCTCCTTGCATGTTTCAGTGGTTCAGGGCAGGTTAGGAGCTTCTTCTCTCGTGCTAGGGTTTGTGAAGGTCTTCGTCAATCAAGTGGTACACTCTTGCACCTCCATGCCCTAATTCTTCCCTTGTTTCACTGCATGTCATGGTCTTTGCCCTAAGTCTTTGACATATGCCCTACTCGTGCAGTGATTTGCCTTGTGCCCTGGTGCCCCGTCTGTGGTCGACTCTCCTTTTCGCAGGGTCTGCTTCTTTCCTGAGGTAGCGAGCCATGATTCTCTCTATTACTCATCTATGTGCTTGCTTCTATTAGGGTTTCTTCTCTCTAGTTATATATTGCCTATGTAAACCTTCCTGTCCATTCTTTGCAGCGGGTCACTGCCAGATTGAATTCGGGGCCAAGCCCGCGGAATAAGGAACGAGGCCAAGCCTCTGAGTGTGAGTTCTACACCTCTTTCAGATAGTTGACAAGCAGTTCGCAGTTGTTCTCAGTGACAGTGATCAGAGGCTCAGAGGCAGCATTTCAGGGTTTGACAGAGGTTTCGGCAGTTTCTCGCTCGGTTTGCTTGTTCGTGGCGTGATGGCCCGAACTAAGCGACCCGGGGGAGCTCCTCTAGAGGACGACCCACCACCCTCTCGACCACCAGGTGGCAACAAGGGCAAGAGGCCGGTGGTCGAGCAGCCGAAGAAGAAAAAGAAGAAGCGCTCTAGAGAGAACAGAGAGGCAGAGCAAGCACTAGCTATGGCAGCAGCAGCTGAGAGGGCCGAGAGAGGTGGTCGTGGGGGTGGCCTGGTGATTGGTGCCACTCCCGTTTCAGCACAGGACAGAGAGCGTCTCCTTGACTTAGAGAGAGAGGTCCACATAGGGCCAGGACCCCCTGACAGAGGCAGTGTATGTTGGAGGGAAGCTTGTGCAGTTGATCGTCACCAGAGGCTCTTCAGGGCAGGCAGAGGGCACAGGACCAGAGGAGCAGGCAGAGGGAGAGCCAGAGGGGGCAGAGGGACAGCTAGAGCAGGCAGAGGAGACTCCGCAGCCTCGCCGGTGCTTACGCCCGCGTGCTCCGTCTTCCGTCCCACCTAGGGGCGAGACTCAGCGACGTGGGGGCGGCCAACTCCTCGCCGGGACGAGTACCACCACCGTTCAGGCCTCCACACTGTCTCGACGAGGCAGATATAGCTTCTGAGGTGCATCCCATTCCCAGAGTGGTTCCCTCCACAGCGGGACCCTAGAGCCGGCCCTCGGTTCTACCACCCGCTGCACGAGGACTTCTTCCGGGCGTTCCTCAGAGCAGGGACTCAATTTGCAGCGCACAGGGTTATCTCAGTTCAGTCTATCTATGCAGTGGTTGGAGAGGAGGTACGCCCCTACCTGACATCCTTGCCAGGACTTTCAGGGTTGCTCAGCAGATCAGGGGAGTACGTAGAGACTTGGGTCAGAAAGTTCTATGCTTCACTGTTTGTTGACCCAGAGCACAGATGGATTTACTTCGCGTTTGCTGGCAGAGACCACCACCTGCACACTGAGAGAGCTTGAGAGGTTCTTGGGATTAAGGCGTCAGAGACCAGAGTTCATGTGGAGTGCTACGACTTGACAAACCCACCTCGACGACCTCACGGCGGCATAGACCCTAGCACTGACTTTGTTCGGCCCTGCTTCAGAGAGCCGTTTGGAGAGGGTTCTAGTCGCCGCCCCAAAGACCTTACTTTCCTAGCCCGAGTCCTAGAGGTTGTCCTCAGGGGGACGATACTACCGTGTGAGGGCTACAGAGAGGAGATCACCCGCCTACAGCTTTGGCTCTTAGCCCACGTGGTCAGGCAGGAGAGCTTTGACATTTGGGATATTATGCTGTCAGAGATGGAGGATTTGATTACAGATGGATTCAGAGGAGGCCGCAGGATGCCATATGGGCATTGGATCTGTCAACTGATCATGCGTACAGTTGCTCCTATTCCACCAGAGATCCGCGCCAAGCTGACCAACACCTCACAGCCTACTCTCCTTACAACGTGACACAGCTTGTCCGTAGTGAGAGACCTTTGGCAGCTCGGCGTCAGCGGCAGCTCCCACCTCGCCAGACTCGACAGATAGGGGCCGTGCCAGGGACAGAGGAGGAGCAGGATGAGGCCATCAGGGCCTTTGCCGAGGCAGAGGAGCTTTACGCGGAGCGCCTAGCACGGGGAGTCCACTTGACGACGACTTCCCGTCTGACAACACAGATGAGGACTTTGATCCCGTGCTACCTTTGTCGCCTCGTGCTCACGACCGAGAGGCCGGCAGCTCTAGCTCTGCTCCATAGAGTCACCAGAGCGACCTAGCACTGCTAGCCATACTTCAGAGTCTCCAGCAGTCGCAGCAGCAGCAGGCTATAGAGCCGCAAAGGATGGCCCAGGAGCAGGCTCGTTTTGCCAGGGAGCAGGCAGCTGCTCTTGCATAGGTCTAGGCACGCCAGGATGCCTTCCAGCGTCAGCTTCAGGAGCAGGCAACCGTTCAGCAGCAGCAGCAGCTTCTCCAGCAGCAGCAGCAATTCTTGCTTGAGGCATTGTCCAGAGTGATTGGGATTCCTCTTCCTACTCAGCAGCTTGGCCCGTCTGCAGTTTCGGCACCAGTGACTACTCCAGCGCTACAGCCCATGGGTTTCAGAGTCAGTCATAGCAAGCTGCTACTTCAGAGGTCACTCCTCCTCCTCAGGCATCCCAATGGCAGTACACTCAGTTCTCACTGTTGGCATTTCTTAACGTCGTTACAAAAGATAGACTAAAAGTCCATCCCCGGCAACGACGCCAGAAATGCTTGTAGGAATTTCTTAACGTCGTTACAAAAGATAGACTAAAAGTCCATCCCCGGCAATGGCGCCAGAAATGCTTGTTGGCGTTTCTTAGCATTACTACTAAAGATAGACTAAAGGTCCGTCCTTAATAATAATACTTAGAAACATAAGTTGACATTCCCAACCACCATTACTTCAGAAAGGTAATCCTTGGCCCTTAGTGGCGCCGGCCTAGGTAATGCAGTCTGGTAATAGCAGTTAGAAGTGCCAGATTGGCCTTCCTAACCGTCATTACTTACGATATGCAAAACTGTGGCACGGCGCCGTGGGGTGCAACAAGAATTACAATCTTTAAGTAACGGTATTTAGGTACGCCAATCGATAGCTCAGTAAGGAATAAGATTACTCTGCAAGCGCACAGAACTATCATTGTAGCATTTCAACCCATGAGTAGGGTGTCGTATTTATAATTTCATGTAGGAGGGCAATATGCATCAAGCGTGGTGTAAACATGATCACTTATTGAGTGCAATGGTAGGCATAGAGTAAACAGGAATAAAACATGATTTCAAGATAGTGGACACACATATGGATCAACCTCAAGGATAAAAGGAAAATAAAGAATAAAAGAATATATCTAACTGAGCAGGCATTGGTCATATATAATTATGCAAAGAACTGTTAGCAAATCATCTAATTAGTACTTCTAATATCAGGACTAAGTCTGGGGTGATAGGGAGATCCCCGCAACTGGTCTGCCAGCCGATAGAGACTTTACGAACTCCTACTCAATATCCGAACGTTGGGGAATGCTAGGGATGGACAGGGCTGTCAGCACCTGTCCACCTACCCCTCTGCCCGTGGGATACCGACATATCCGCCGATCTCCGCATACCCAAGCTCCATGCTTGCATACTTGGAAACAACTCCTAACCCCCGCGGACCCCAACCCTTCGGATTGACAGGCTAGGTTAAGAGCAACCATGACAGCACGACGAACCATCACCTCATTCCTAGTTTTTCCTCTATTCATACTAATTCGATGAACAATGAAGAACGATGATGAACAAGTCAAGAACATGATACATAAACTATGTTCTAGCTCATGTACTATGCTCATAGCAAGATCATAACTAGACTCTAGTTCATATGCATAATCATATAAGTATGATAAGAACTTGCTCATGGAAGAAGACCGAATTGTATTCATACCAAGATGATCCTTTTCTTCCAAGGAGACAAGCTCTCCTTGATAGCTCTTGCCTTGCTCACAAACGACTAATACTACTCTAAAGATACAAGTGAGAAGTGTGAGGTAGATGACTCCAAAATGATGTGTGTGTTGAAGGGGATGGAGCACCATCTATTTATAGTGGTACTATGACGGTTTGGCGCATCTAAACTTGGAAAGAGGTGAAACCGCCATCAGCACCGCCTCCGAAGATGGGCCCAAGAGGCCCCACCTGGGGGGCGGTTGCCCCCGGGGGCGGTCGGTTCCTGGGGAGCGCCATCTGGCCACCGCCTTCGGGTGGTCGGTTGCTCCCTAGGCCTGGGCCTCTCCCGTGGTTGCGGATGGATCCAATTACGCTTTGAAGGTGGGCTTCTTTAGTATTCTTTGTTTGCGCATTTGTCGGAATCGTCATTTGACTTTGCGCTTTCTCCATGTTGATGCGTATTTCCACTTGTTATGCCATAAAACCTGTAAAACATGAATGCTAGGGGTACAAGTGAAACTTGTTAGTAGTAAAGGCATATGTGCTAGAATATGATTGTTAATCCTCTTTTTAGTCTAAGTTGGTGGTATAAAATTTATCCATAAGGACCACCAACACTCACCTATTATCACTGGGTTCTCTCCGCAGTCAGCTTCTCAGTCGTTGCTTACACCGTCAGCGAGCAGGGGCTTGGCTTTCTGGTACAGTGAGCTTATAGGGATAGATACTCCATAGCCTCAGCACCAGCTTCCAGTCATGACTGCAGCTCCAGTCACAGCCACGACTACAGAGACACTTCCGTCGTCTGTCGCTTCTTCAGAGCCTGCTACTTACGACACGATAGTGATGGAGACAGTGCCAGAGCCTTCAGCTGACCCGCAGTCAGTCATTCCTCCCGCTCTAGACTCTCAGGAGCAGCAGGTGCAGCTTGAGCAGTCAGTGGTAGAGCAGACACAGCTTGAGCAGCCAGTTGAGCCACAGGCAGAGCAGCAGACAATTGAGGACCCTCCGACCCGGACCGCTTCACCTCCAGTTCAGCAGACAGAGGGTCAGGAGGCCTCCAGCCCAGAGTCAGAGATAGATGCTGCAGCGTTCCAGATAGCTCACCGTGACCCGACCGCCCCTCCCGACTCTTAGGTTTTGGTGCTTGATGCCAAAGGGGGAGAGAGAGCCGCCATAGATTTAGGGGGAGCGTGTGAGATTTTGGCATTTGGTTCATATTTTGTTGTGATATACACTCGTGCATCATGTTTACCGCTTTCATGCGTTGTGATATATGTTTGTGTGATATACTCTTGGTGACATGTGAGTATCGTTTCATATCTATATCATGTCATTTGCTTTGTGTACCTCACTTGTGTTGCTTCCACATTTTTACTCCGATTCTTGTGAGCTATACTTGTTGCTACTTGTGCTTAACTCTTATTTACTTGTGTACCTTGTGTCTTGGTTCGTATAAGCATGCCTAACCCCTTTTGCTCTTATTGTCACATGCTTATATGAATCAAGATTTGAAAACCTCACTCTTTCTAAATCTATTTGAGGTTGTTCTCATCAATCACCAAAAAGGGGGAGATTGAAGCATCTAGGCCCTAGTGGTTTCGGTGATTAATGACAACAAGGAGGTTATTATGACTAACGTGTATTTTGCAGGATAACGTAAGGTGAGGTCATAATAACATGTAGGTTCAAGCCCCTAGCGATGGAATTCGTTTCGGTTTTCAAAGGACGGAAGACAAGACGGAGATAAGCTAGTTCTAAGTGCCGTTTGGTGTTGAGAGGCACTTAGAGTAGTTTAGGTCTTGTTTTTTAACTTTGGTCGTCCTATTAAGGGGGGTTTGAATGGGTAGCTTGAGCTAGACTTGGTTAGGAGATGGTAGTGCGGTGCACACTTGTCAAACCTAGGTGTAGTGAGTGTAGAGGGTGTCTGGGTATCATATGGAACAAACTTCGTTTTGGAAAGTTTTCGATTCGGCGAAGTTTGAGCCATTATTGATGCACCGGACAACCACCGGATGCTGGGCCTGAGCGTCTGGTGCTCAGTCAGTCAACAGCGGACACAGGCTTGGAACCACCGGACAACCACCGGACGCTGCACTGGACAAAGCCGGGAGCGTCCGATGTCCACGCAGAGAGGTTCCAGAGAGGGATTTTAAGCACCGGACGCGTCCGGTGAAGCCCCACTGGACACAGCTAGCGTCCGGTGCGTTCAAAATTCAGCTGGTACAGTAGCCATTGGAGAGGGCACCGGACAACCACCGGATGCATCCGGTGTGAACTAAAGAGCGTCCGGTGCACCCGAAAACAGAGGGCTTTGTGCCTAACGGCCATGGGCTTGTGTGGGGGGTATTTATACTCCTTGTGTTCGTCCATGGGAGGTCTCTTGCCACTTCAAACAGCTGAACACACCTCGAGACCTTGTGAGATTGCAAGAGCCCTAGGGAGTTTGAGTGAATTGTGAATTCGAGTGAGCTTCTTCCCTAGAGTTGATCAAGAGTGACTTGTGTGCATCCATCTATCTCTTTGGCCTTGTTTGGGTCAAGTGAGAGTTTGAGCTTGTTACTCTTGGTGATCGGCATCACATAGACGGCTTGGTGGCGATCGGAGGCTTGTTGACCGCTTGGAGAGCTTGTGGGCGGCCCAAGTCAAGCTTGTGAGCAGTTGTGGGCGATCCACCATGCCGGAGAGGCAAAGGATCAGCCCGTAGAGAGCACTTGGTCCTTGCGAGAATCAAGGGGGAGCTACACCCTTGAGCGGGTGCTCCAACGAGGACTAGTGGGGAGTGCCGACTCTCCAATACCTCGGGAAAAACTCGGCTTGCATTCTCTATCCCTTTTACATTCCCACATTTACTTTGTGTTCTTTACATTCCTAGAGTAGTACACTTGTTATAGAACTTGGCTCTAGGTTGCATAACTTGTTTTAGGCTTAGAACATACACAAGCACTTGTGGGGCGAGATTGGGCAAATGGCGATAGGTTGAATTGTATTTTGAAAAATTCACTAGTTGCCCAATTAACCCCTCCCCCCCCCTCTTGGGCATCCTCGATCCTTTCACCCCGTACTAAAGTTCTCACGGGCCTTGGGGTTCTATCCCATTTTATATCTTGCACGAGCGGTACCCCAACCAACCCTCCACCAAACTCTCCCATAGCTTTTCACTTTGAGTCACTCCAGCTTTCCACTTTGAGTCACTCGCTTCAACTTTGAGAGTATCCCACCAATCTCTCTCACTTCCTTCAACTGTGAGAGCTTCAACTTTGAGAGTATCTATGCTAAAGACGTTCCGTGGAAGTGGTCAGTCATTTTCAGAGGTTGGATCATGTGGGGCATATGCCCCCGGATACCACAGGACAATACATGGGCCGCAGCATTAAAGGTGGCCCAACCCACAAGATAAAGACGTTGGTTACATTTTCTAAGTGCAAGCATACGACATGTATTAGTGTTGCATAAATTTTGAAGAAATAGTTACGTGTAAGAATTAAAATGCTCTCATGTGTTGCAAATTACAATTGTTGGATACACATACATGGATATATGTCATGAATCCACCTAATGTTCTCACTTTTACTCTACGTTGTTGACCCATACCTATGGTGAAAAGGTATTCCTATCCCAACTTCTCATACATGCTATGGCTCAGTGGAGGGTTGTGGCTGCAACAAAAAAAAAAAGAGAGCCATTGTGTACTATAATTAATACTAGAAACGACTGCAGTTGTAATCAAACAAGTTGTATCGAGTAGATCGATGGCTTTTTCTCAGGCTCTCAGCAACAGCAACCAAAGCTAGTGTGTGCATCTTCTTATGCATGCTAGCACCTCCTGATGTCAACGACCCACGAATGTTGCACCATAGGTTCAAGCTCCACGCCGTGAGCCATGCCCACGGCACTATCGCTCGACCTACACAAGCTTTGTCAGCTTTTCTTCAACCCTATACTCTCATGAGCCCCACCGCTCCACCTACGTGTGTTGCGCCGCCGCCTACGGCCTGTATCCTTCTTGGCTCGACAATCTGTCTTTGTCGGCCTCGCCCACCCCCACATCATCTCCCTCTGCACCGCTTCCATCTTGTCCACTGCACTCGTTCCCTATACGCATAGTGTTGAAGCCACACACATGCTGTCACCACAGCTGTCCTCCTTGGCATCCCTAGGCACAAGATCCATCACCTCGTCCAAAATCGCTGCTATAGATACCCGTTGCCGATGAATCGATGCCATCATGGTAACAAAGTAGCATTCGTCTACACCTCATCTATATATTGCCTCACCGCTTCCTCCACCGACAAATTCTAAGCATAGTTCTTGGATACACATAGAATAGAGAGTATAAGTGTATGACATGAGGAAACACAGTGATCAAGGGTCATTTCAGAGGAAAAAATTTAAAATACTCAGAATCCACAACTAGTATAATATAAGGATCCAAACAATAGGGATGTTTATGTTATCCAGATTCTATATTCTAAAATTATAGATTTTGGTGCTGTTTGGATGAGATTTAAAAATATGAATTCTGGATAAAAGATAATCTACTATGTTTCTTGAATTATCTGCATGTTTGTTAGAATCCCGTAAAATCTTAACCTGTTTAGACGGGATTTTTCTCCTGAATTCTTAGAATCTCACAGGAACCAAATGTGACCTTAGAATTCACAATTAGAATCCCATGAGATCCAAATGATACCATTTGTCCCGTTTGAAACCCCAAGAAATTGTAGGAATTACAATTCTTTGTAGGGTTTCTAGGATCCAAATTTAAGAGTGTTAGAATGGATAATATTGTCCATAATAGCTAAGAATGACTGGAGGAAGGGGATATGGTTGGGGACAAAGCCATCTTTTCATCACATGGCAAAAGAGAGAAATATGTTAGTATCTACTAGCTTCGGGTGGATTATAATATGGTTAGAATTTTGCATTCATTTTTTTAATCCAAATTGTAGAATTCAAAGGGATTCAAACGTGCCCTTTGATTCGTCAGGTGAACATTCACTTCAGCTCTGTTCGTTGAAAAGAAACGCTGATTTTAGCTGATGCTGATTTGTTGTGAGAGAAAACACTGTTCTAAAACTGAAAACAAGCTACTAGTCAACAAAGCAACATACCATTTGAAAACATATAGTTCTGCCGTCAAAATTTTCAGTCAACAAAGGAACACACCAATGCAAAACATATCAGTGAATAGTTATCTTTAATGGAGAGCATAAATAGTTTCACCCGTTATAAAGGGTTCCCACAAAGTATTACTCATGTCATCATGTGTTTGGTTCCAAATACATAGAAGCAAATAAAAGTCCTGGCGATGAAGCGCAAAATGCTGACTGTAAAATGTGAAACTATCAGCCAGTAAAAAAGAACCGCCCACCTGTAAAACGCAATGTTGTGCCAAATACACTTGGTCCATAACAATTGAGGCCCTGCTTGTTTTCTCCCGCCCATCACTTTTAGGCCTTCTTTTGTCAAAATGGATCTAAACAGCGTGGCAAAAAGTTGCAAATCATGTACTTGTAAACTTTTGCCATTTGGGACCCAAGGGGCCCCAAAATAAGCAAAAACGTCTTGGTGTGCGCGCTGGATCAGTCTTTGTGAGGTAAACTGCTAAAGATTTGTAGACATCTAAACACTAAGATGTAGAGAATGTAAAGTTTTTAGGGGCAAAAGTTTTGCTACTCCAAATGCATCTGAACAGGCACTGAGTGCCGTGGCATATATTTTGTTCTGCCTCTTGCGTAAATCCTTTTGGGATTGGTAGTGTACTGAACATCTCATGCTACATGCTAGTGAACCAGCGTAGGCACAACCAAATGGCAGATTTACGAATCTATGATGTGTGTTGTCAACTGTAGGGCAAATCAGGCTATCTCAATAGCTACAGAAATCTACCATTGCGCAAGACCTAACAGCTAGACAGCACACTAGCATAAGCCAAAGTTCAACGCCAAAGAGAACTTTGGGGAAAACATCAAAAGAAGTGCAGGTACCATGATTCATGGGTAAGATCCTGCCTTATTGATGTTCGTCAGCAAGCTGACCCACACTATTTTCATCCGAATGCTTGGCAATCCATCTGCTACATGCCTATATATTCATCACCGTAAATCTGCAGAAAAAAGAAGTGTAAAAAATCGAAGTATACAAATACAAACTAGAGTAATCCCATCACCCACAAAAGGCACTGATTCACACATATCCAGTAACAAAATTTATTTTTACTAAAAGAAAATTCACCCTGAACTCATTGCCTAAAATAAGCATATTGCATACCTATTGTCTGCAAGTGTTAAACGATAGATTCCTTGCAGTAAAAGATGATGAAGAGAATTTACCATGTGCTTGATATCTTAGGTAGCGTTTGGGGGGTTGGACATGAAGGCGTTCCAGGGGTTGGACATGGAAGTAGTGTAACTGTCCTGAAGTATGAAAAGCTCTTCGATTTCCTGACAAGCTAGTAGCATCATACCATTCTAGAGTACTAGTAATTCTAGATCGCATGAGCAGAAGATTAAACTAAACAATTTGCACACAGCATTTTGAACAATAACAAAGCTATGAACGAACCTCCAAAGTTGCCTCAAACAGCCGGTTAAACTATTATGACACAAGTTTCAGAACATATACTTACAATGATGTTTCAGCTACAAATCGGACAGATCAGTAATCACTGGACAGTAGGAGACTAGGAGCTAACTGACTAGGTTCTCATCGTGCTGCATCTTGGATATGATCTTCTGTAGACTGTACCCAGGCCGAAAGACGAAGAGAATGTCAAATGAATATATCATTCAAAAAACCCAATTGCCAATCACAATCTTATTTCTCGTCGCAAGCGTGTATATTTCTCCTGCATTCTCAAGAGCTCTCTTGAAAGCTCTTGATTCCCAGTCAGCATTAATCCATTCAGTACACGATTGAACATAAACCTTCTTGGCAAGTAGCCTCTATCCACCATCTCCACCACCATTCTAGCGGCCACCGCCATGTCCTCTGCCCTCTTACGTACAAACATTGCACTTATTATAATATTATATGTATCCTGGTTGGGCAAGCATTCCTCTCCCTTGCTCATTGTCTCAAACAAATCCAAGGCCTTCTCAATTTCCCCTTCCTCAAATGAATACCTGATAAGAACATTGTATGTCTGAACATTAGGTTCACAACCTTCCCTCTTCATCTTATCCAAAAGCTTCATAGCAGGATCAATCTTGCCAGCATGGCAGAGGCCTCGGATCAAGACGGTGTAGGTAACCACATTTGGAAAGTAACCCTTTCTGATCATATCATCAAACACCACAACAGCATCCTCCACGTTGCCCTTCTTACAGGTTACCTGAATTAACGCGTTATATGTCGCAGTCGATGGCGTGCATCCTTCTATCGACATTTCATCAAACACTTTGCTGGCTTTGTCCAGCTGCCCGGCAACGCCCAGCCCATGCAGTACGGTAGTGTAGGATACGACGTCAGGCTTACAGTTCTCGTCATTGCTGCCTCTCTTCTTCATCTGGAGGAAGAAGTCCCATGCGTGCTGCAACTGTCCAGAACGGAAGAAACCTTTGAGGATGATGTTATAGGTTGCTTTCGTTGGGGCAATCCCTGACTCGACCATCTGCCGCAGGATGTCGAGCGCACGGGAGGTGTCCTTGACGCGGCACCATCCGTCGGCCAGGGTGTTGTACGTGACGGCGTCAGGAGGGAACCGCTGCTCGAGGGCACGGACGAGGGAGGCAGCCTTGCCCGCGTGCCGCGACTTGACGAGCGCGTCGAGGAGGGAGTTGAACAACGGGAGGTCCTGCGCGACGCCGTGGGAGCGGTGAAGCGAGAGGAAGAGCCTGACGGCGAGGTCGGGGCGGCGGTGCGACACCGCAAACCGCTCGAACAGGATGGGGAACGTGCGCGGGGTGAAGGCGAGCCCGTGGCGCGGGAAGAGCGCGAGGATGGAGCTCGTGAGCTGGCGCGGGTGGCGCAGGCGCGCGGCGAGGTCGAGCGCGAGGTCGACCGTGCACGGGGAGAGGTCGCGCGAGCGCTCTGGGAGGCGGAGGAGCGCGTGGAAGAAGAGGAGCGCGCGTGGGGCGTGGTGCCACAGGAGCTTGATGACGGCGTTGGCCACAGGGGTAGGGATCGGGAGCGCGGACGCGGGGCTGGCGGCCAGGAGGGACGCCGAGAGGGAGCGCGCCGATGCGGCGGTGAGCGTGGAGCACGGATGGTTCAGGACTAGCGCGGCGATCTGGCGCGGGGATGGGATCGGCTTGTTTGGGGATGCCGGGGGCATGGGTGCAGCGGAGGTTGGTGGTGGGGGTGGCGGCGGCATCGGAGAATTTGGGTGACGGGGATAGAGAAGCGTCGTCGAAGAAGAGGAAAATTCACCGGCGCTCTTTAAGTTAAGTTAGGGCAGAAGCTGTCAGTTAGGTCATGAACTTTTAAAGCTGTGAATCTTTAAATTTAATAAAGTATATCATGTAGGTTCTAAATTTTAAGATGATCATCACATGTCCTTAAACACCTCAAATTAACGGACTAACGGTCTCTTGGACTATAATTAGCCCAATCGGGGAAAGAGGACCTTCTCCTTCACCAGCGAGTGCAGATGGGCGCAGCCCGGCCTGCAGTCTGATTTTGCCCCAGTTGGCAACTACTGTATGCTGGCCTCGCGCTCACAAATTGTCACTTTGACATTGTGCTTACACTGCTTTTTTTAGACACGTTGTGCTTACTCCTACACCGTTACGGAACGATGATGCGTCATGCGTCGATTTCTTTTTCGTAAATCTAAGGCGGGTGTGTTGATACTATGATATTTCTTTTTTGTGTAAATCCACAGACAATTTTTATTTTATGATACTATGATATTGCAATCCAACTGTCAGAGGGACAAAAAAAAACGAACCTGTGGCAACCGTTTATCGCCTGGCTCTACCATCAGCGTACGTTCCAATTCCAGCAACACCCTCATTTTTTCTTCGGTGACCACAAGCCATAACGATCAGCGTCGAGTACAGTAGTATCACTGTTAGCCCGTATACTAGTACGGAGTACGGACTACAGCTATACATGGGCCGTACGATCGATTGGGGCATTGTGCTACGGATAGCAGCCATGGCCCATGGGCTCCACAGTAGCGGTACGTGTAGTACTACTTCAAGCTCTGCACGCAGAGAGTGATACTAAAAGATAATAATGACTCATGCTGATTTATTTTGATTTCTTATGAGAAATATAACCGAAAAGAAGGCATGAGGTGCGTTGGCGTATGATAGCATAAGGTGAACAATGAGGCTAGGACTAGCGCCGGTGGCGCTAGCACAGGGGGTGAAGGAGGAACGGTCTGTTTGGTTGCCTTCACTTAGCAACCAGGCTAGCTCCAGGGAGCCTGGGCGCCGGTGGCTTGGCTGGGTGCATGCAAAGGGCCTTGTTTGGTTGCATGCATATGCGGATCCAGGCTAAACAGAGATCGCGTTTGGTTGCATGCATGAGCTGCGGGATTCAAATTTCAGATGCAGGGAGCAGTGTTTGGTTGCCTGCATTGCATGAGTTCTAGGCACCTCTTCTATGCAAATGGTAACATTACCACCCACATATATGTTGTTACATGAGCTTCCAGATGAAAAAACCGACCAACAAGCAAATAACTAGCACTAATACAAGTTTAACTAAAACATGACACGGCATAACATGACCATGCCCTCCATTTTCAAGCACTGGAGCATTTAGAGGTTGGAGTAGAGGTGGATCTTCAGGTAAATGACCATAAAAAGCAAACCAAGCTTCATTTCTGGTGTTGTATTTCTTATAGCAGTTACCCTTGAAGCCATTTACCTGTTCATGTGCTTCTTGCTAGCTAGAATACACACCAGGTTTCTTGCCAACATGAACCACATACCAAGCCATAGCTGTGAAATAAAAGAGTGACAAGAAAAATAGGCAGAATGTGCTCAGTTCAAATGGACATGTGCTCAGCTAGGTAAAACAACATTACAGGCAAATAGACATGTGCTCAGCAAGGTAAATGAAACTTCACAGGCAAATAGACATGTGCTCGGCTAGGTAAAACAACATCACAGGCAAATAGACATGTGCTCAGCTTAGTAAAACAGCATCTCATCACTGGCAAATGGACATGTTCTCAGCTGGAACAGTCTTAATAAAATAACAGGCAATAGGTTGCCACAAGTTCACATAACTGGCAATGGACCCTTGGTCAGATTGCCACAAGTTCAAATCACTCCACCACCTCAAATCACACCACCAGCAGGTTGATCTAAGGTAGTAGGTGCAGGGTTATCTAACACACTAACTATATGTTAGTGTTAGTAAAGTTGCAGGATCTCATCAACTGCACAAAAGAGTAAGGCAGCCCACTCTACATCCACCGGCTGTAGTTAAGCACAAAAGAAACCACCACTGCACACCCAAGCTGCACAAAAGGATCAACCATCAAGCTGTGAGGGCCTCACATGTAGTAGTGCTTGGCCAAGTAACCCCTCAGCCACAGCACCTTATGGGAGTCAGACCACTGCACAAAGGATGTCCCCAGTGCCTTGTTGTCCAGCAGATGGCCATAAGCAAACATGAGGGCCTCCTCAGTGAAGCCTGGGATGAACATGATGGAACCATAGAGCTCAGGGTGGCGGTCCTCCACCTTGGTGGACCTAATAGCAGATGCCACCTCCTTCACTGCCTCAGACATGCCACTCAGCACAACCACATCCTCTTCTCCTAGTAGGGACCTCTTCCTCTTGCTACCAGATGCAATCTCAGCCTTGGTTGTGTCACATGTGGCAGTCTTGGCACTATGGAGGATCTCTGTTGCCTCAGTCTTGAAGGAGCTCTCAGCACAGTCAGATGGAGCACCAAGTGCCTCATTGCTGCCCATAGCCCACTTCCCTGTTGCCTGTCCATTGCCAAAGATGACCATCATCTCCTTGTAGTGTTCAATTGGCTTGTTGAGCAGGTACGCGTCATTGGGGTGGTTCTGCAGCCAACAGATTAGCTTGGTCAGTCAATAGTCATCAGAATAGTTATTGAAAGTATTGAACAAGAGATCAAAATTGAACTAACATTGGTGTGCCCATTGTAGTGCTCTTCCTCCAGCACTATCATAGAGTTGTTTTCATCCCATTGAGCTCCACTCATGTAATACCCCGGGTATTACGGCTAATTAATTTTGCCATGTCATCATATTTATTTTTGAGCATCTGCATATGAGTGTGATTAGGGTCTTTAGAGTGACTTATTCATTAATGTTATGGATATCATAATTGAATCCCTGATTTGCTAATTAAAAACAAATCAAAAGAAAGATTTGAATTTAAGCCCTAATCGGACCCAAAACCCTAAATCAAAATCTACTTGGAATCTGGTCATGGTCTCTTCATAGAAGTTGTAGATCTTTTTATATGTAACAACTTTTATTTTGGGTGTTTTTGAAGTTCTTCAATATAAATTCAAATTAAACCCTAATTACCACTTTGAAATTCAAATTTGAAATGTCAATTTAAAAACTATTGAGAATCTGACCAAACTCATTTAATGAAAGTTGTAAAGCTACTCAAATAGGACAACTTCTATTTTGGCAATTTTTCAAGTTGTTAAATAAATTTAAAAGTAATTTTAAAAATTCAGTTTGAAAATTTAAAACCCTCTTCTACCCCCTTTTGAATAGTTTCAAAATTATTCAAAATTTGGAGTTGATCCCTAAACCAATGTTGTTCAGAATTTCGAAAACTACAGCTTTTATGTTTACATCTTTCCAAGTTGGCACACAAAATTTTGAGAAATCAGTCAAAACCGGTTGAATGGCACTTAATCGGGCTACAGTAATCTGCCCCCTCCTCTGTTCGCGAACAGGGGCCGGCAGCCGTCCGCGCCGCGCGCGCGCGGCGCCGCCCGTGCCGGCCGGCCGTGTGCCCCCCGGCGCAGTCGACCTTGTAGGGGACCCCGCACCGACTCGGATCGGCTTGTTCCCTCCCTTCCAGCTCCTTAAATGGCGACGGTCGCCCGGTCCCCGTCGCTCTTCTCTCTCGCTCGCCGTCGTGCCCGCCTTGGTTTGTGGCAAAATTCGCCCTCACCGAGTCATCACCGTTGCCTCCAGCTTGCTGTTGATTAGCCAACTCCTTTGCGCGTCGTTTGCCACTGGTGGTGCAAGCCGTAGAGGTCCGTGTGCGTCGGAACGTGGTCGCCGTCTCCACGGGTGTCCGGAGCACCGCCGCAGCCACTCCTCGCGCGACGAGCTCGTTGTGGTGAGTCTCTCTGCCTTAGACCGTCCGTTTGCGGCTCTATGAGTCATACCTTAGCTCATGCTCGCAGCGGCGTCCCATTTTGTCCCCTAGGATCACCGGAACGCGACTTCGCCGTGGAGGCCGAGCCGTTGCACGCCGCCGCCGTCGTCAAGCTCGCTGCTCCGATCCATCTCAGCCTCGGCCAGACGTCGGACTAGAGTCGTGGTGAGCTCCTGGTCCTCCCTGCCCTTTTTCCTTCTACTCTACCGCACCGTCGCGGCCGGGCCAGGGTCGCCGTGCCGTCGCATCCGCCATGGGCGAGGTGGAGCTCGTCGGAGGCACGTGGGGTCGGGGTTAACCTAGCTAGGGTGTGCGCTGGGCTTGGGGATTCTCGTAGGTGCGCGCGGTTTCATTGCCGAGATCGCCGGCGGCGAAATCCGCGGCGGGCCGCCGCGAGTGCGCACGCGCGCGGGCGCGCGGGAGGTGGAAGAGGGAGCTGACAGGGGGGCCCCGCCTGTCAGCGTCCCTTAGCGCGCGCGCGCGGCCGAGCGCGCGGGCCGGTGCGGGAGCGGCCGAGTGGGCCGGCCTGTCCGACTTGGGCCGTTCTGGGCCAGATAGGCGTTTTCCATTTTCCCGTGGAATTTCAAAGGGATTTCTATTTTAAATTGCTTTGAATAGTTCCTGAGTTTTTTATTTTTGTAGTATTATTTCTGTTAATCTAAAAATCATGAAAATAATTGTGGATACTCTCTGGAGCATGTAGTATTTTATAAAAATATTATATATAGGGTTTGGACACTTTCTGCAGGAACTAAAAATCAGCATATTAATTAAGGAATGCAACTTTGAGCAATTTTAATAAATTCCAGAATTATCCAAAAATCACGAAAATTTATGTGGTACTATTTTAGGGTAAGATCTATCTGTTGGGTAAATTTGGGCTCAATTGGAAACTCTTAGTACACTTGTTAATTAAGTATGGGGTTTATGGGTTAATAGAATTAAGTTAAGCGCATAATCCCTATTGTTTGGTGTGATTTTGGATTGATTGGCTCAAGGGTCTTTCACCATAGTGATCCTTGACAGAAGTATTAGGGTCGCATGTTGGTTGTAGTAAAGCTGTGCAGCGGCTTTCTGTGACCGTTAAAATGGTCAATAAAACAAAAAAAAATAGGAAACATCGCTTTTACCTTCCATAAAATGTTTACAACTTTACCGTGAAGGAAAGTTGTACTCAAGATCTTAATGGTTTACTTTCAAGCACTTCATTTGTTGTCCTCATGCCATGCTAAGCATCCATCATTGCATACGTGTAGTGCCCGTTCCCGAGGAGGTCCAGGTCGAGACTGCTGCTGAGGAGGTCACTCCAGAGGTTATCCAAGGATTCGACATCTGCGGGACCGATCCCGACCCGACGCTGTACGCAATTCAAGGCAAGCCCCGGTGCATCTAGCCCCGCCTTGTGTTTTATAAAATTTTTATCACTTGAGTCTATTAATGCATTAGGTTGATAGGAGTTGCTTGTCACCTATATTGATGCATTACCTGCCTTGATACATAATATCCCGGAAACCTGTTTAAAAATAAAAATATTCAAAAATGCTTAGTACTGCTTACTCAATTTAGAGTTGCAATAAAAGGCTATTTTTGACCTATGAAAATGTGATAATTAAGGATCATGAAAAAGGGGAAGGGACTTGAGTCCGTTCGGAAATTGTGTACTTGGGTAGCAGTCCCAATGCACCGTAACCGTCGGAAAGGGATTTTCCGTTCGTTGGTTGTGAATTTGGGTTAGAGTCCCAATGCTTGACCATCGGCGGGAAAGGGATTTGAAAACCGTTGGGACAGTTGTATTTGGGTTAGAGTCCCAATGCAATGTCGCCGGCGGAAAAGAATTAGGGACCGTTCATTGGAGGCCTGCTGTGATCGAGACTTTGCAACTAGCCACATACTACGGAAAGCTCTGACTCCGGTAGCTCTGCTACCTGAACCGACAACCACGCACTGGGAGTGGAGAGATGGCGAGAGCAGCGTGTACCCTCGTGGCCGGCGTGCCTGGAGAGGAGAGGACTACTGTGTTCTCGGGTGGCGCAGGACCGGTTCAGGGGTAGAAAAGCCGTGGTAGCCGGAGTTGGTATATGCAAGCTTAAGTGCTACATATGCAGTGTGGATAGGGATCCCCAGCTGGGTACTAATCGATTCGAATCGTCGTTGCTCCTCGGATATGGAGACTTGATCGTTTGACCTACAACTGAAAAGTGGTTCGAAACTAGGTGTTTTGAGAATGAGTAAGAATTTTGAAGGTATAATGATATATGAAAAGGAATTTGGATATATGGATATGATTAAAATAAGACTGAGTTAAAATATTGAAATAAGTTAGTAATGCTTTTCTGCAAAACTCTTGACTCTTGCTCCGGCCTTACCTTGACTCCCCTCAGCCTGCATTCCTGAGTCTCAATCCTTTTTCTTAGTCGGGTAAGTCTTGCGGAGTACCCCAGTACTCAGGGTTTGTTAACCCCATGTTGCAGGGATTCAGCAGCCGGAGATCTGTTTCGCTCCTTGCTGCGTGACAGTGGTCCAGGAGGGTAGTGAGGAGGAATAAGGTTGAACCCTTGGGCAGGGTTCTTATCATTTAAATACCTTATTATGTTGTATCGTCAGTCCACTGCTACTTATTTTAAATATGGTTTGTAATATTTGTACCTTAATCCTATTTGGACAAGTGATTTGTAATCTAAGTATCTTATAATCTTTCCGCGCTTTTACTCTGGTGTAATTTGTTATGAAATGTTGTAATCCTGTAATGACTTCGCAATGAGATCCTGTCGGAGGACATCGGGCGCTAATGTAGCCCGGCAGGACCTTCTAGATCATTTGGGACACGGGTCCGGCTGTCAGAGGTCATTAGTGACAATGACAGGTGCCTGTGGGCCATGTGATTTAGGCGGTTCTGTCACAGCTGGTATCAGAGCGTTCCATTGCTAAATCATTACTGTATTACCTTGTAAAACTTCAAAATGTTTTGGATCATAAACTTAAAATTTGCTATTTTGGTCCAAATTGCTCATTCTTGTCTAAATCTGTATTATAGTTATGGTAGCCAGTGGAATAGCACTATTATTAGCCCTATGTTAAAAATTATTTATGTATGTGTTATGCTTGCATTGGTTTTAAATTCGTAAGTACGGTTCATGCATCATGATTAATTCATTTCATAAATAACTTCCTCCTTAAAATGGGTTATGGGTTAGGATCTATCAAACCTATTCTTGCTAGCCTGTATTACATCCTCGCCAATCCCAACTTATCTTCTCCAGCATGGCACGCTGCAAGCAGACTTCACGCAAGATGACGGGACCCAGGGGTGTGCCGCGTCACCAGCTGGCGCCGCGCGACGGGGAGGCCTCTAGCAGTCGTCGCCGCCGCCGCAGCCGCGCTGAGCTACAGGAGGAGATAGAGAGGATGAGGGAGGAGATGAGGAGGATGGTGGAGGACTTTGCCGCCGCTCGTCGGGAGCACTACCAGGACGTAGCGACGATCGACCGACTGCGGACTTCTGTGGCTCGTCTGATCGAGCAGAGGGATGCCACCTGGGCGCGTGAGGACGCGACCAGGGCGAGACTGCACGAGCTGGAAATCTACGTAGAGCAGATCGAGGACTACAACGACACATTGCACGAGGAGGTGCATAGGCTCAACGACGAGCTTAACCCGATCCTGCAGCCACGTGTTGAGGACCCCGAGGATGGGGTGGTCGTTGGTCCTGAGGATCAGGACATGGAGGACGTGGACGAGGAGATTGAGCCTCTCCAGGTGATCGTCGAGGAGGACGCCGACGAGGACGTCGAGGAGGGCGTCGAGGAGCACGTGGCGGAGGTTGACGAGGACGGTGTCGTCTCTGACGGGACCGTGGGTGACGACGACTAGACTAGCAGCAGGACTAGTGATGTCAGTTATTCGTACTATCTAGGGTATTGTAACATCAGTATTGCCAGGAAGACCTTAGTTATGGTTTGGGAACTATGTTAAGTACCGTTTATGTACCCCGGTTATCGTATTGTATGGTGTGTATTGTATTAAGACGTGATTAAGTAATCTAAGACTCAGTTTGGCTTAATCATGCACAGATGCCTGTTAACACCCGCTCGACTGGCGCTGGTACTTCTGAGGACAGGGCCATTCCGCAAGCACCGCCGATCCCACCCACCTTGGCTGATGCTATTGCTGCCTTAGCCAATGCTACGGCATTGCTCGCTCAAAACCGAGATGACCGTGGTGGACGCCGTGGTCGCCACAATGACGAGGAGACGACTTATGTGGACTTCACAGACACCCGTCCACCAGTGTTTACCAAAGCGGATGAGCCGCTGGAAGCAGATGACTGGCTCCGTATCATGGAGCAGAAGTTTGGATTGATTCGCTGCACGGAAACCCAGAAGCCGTTGTTTGCAGCACAGCAACTCCGGGGCCCCGCAAGCGCTTGGTTTGCAAACCTCCAGTCAGCGCAGCCGATAGGGCATCAACTTACTTGGGCGGAGTTTCGTGAGGCTTTTCGTGCACATTACATCCCTGCGGGGGTGATGAAGATGAAGTTGGATCAATTCTTGGCTCTGCAACAAAAGGAATCCACAGTCATGCAGTATGTCAGTCAGTTCAACCACCTGTCGCAGTATGCCCCTGAGCATACTAACACTGATCAGAAAAAGAAGGATTATTTTGTCAGGGGTTTGAATTTCAAGATTCAGCGAAGTCTGTCCAACAATCTCAACTGCACTTATCATGAGGCTGTCAAATGTGCCATAGCTTTTGAAGAAAGTAACCGCAAGCACCAAGAAGAGAAGAAAAAGAAGAAGTCTGGGTCAGCTGGATCTTCTGGTCATCAAAAGCGCCAGAAAATCATATACCATCCTACTCACCATACCCGTCCCCAGTATCCTCATCAGCAGGTCGTAGTTCGAACTGCTGCTACTTCTCACACTTCTAACCAACAAAGCGCCAACCAGCCGAATGCCCCTGGCATTCGCGTAACCACTCCTCAAACAACTTACAACCAGCCCTGCTACAATTGTGGCAAGATGGGACATTGGTCCCGCAACTGCCCGTATCCCAAACAATACAATCAGAATGCACCGAAGGCTCCTGGTGGACAGCAGCAGCAGACTCAGCACCGTGGCCACCAGCAGCAGGCCCAGAAGGGAAAAGTTGTGAGAAAAGCAGGACAGGTCTACTACACGCAAGTTGGAGACATTCCTGAAGGTGAACCCGTCATGCTGGGTAGGTTCCCTGTCGCAAGTCATCCCGCTATCATGCTTTTCGATTCTGGTGCATCGCATTCATTCATCAATCGTACATTTGTTGTCAAGCATGAAATTCCGATTGGGCTCATAGAGGAAAGTTTCCTTATACAGTTGCCCGGAGGGCGCATTAGTACCAAAGAGATAGTACATCGGGTGCCCATAGAACTTGGCGGGCATATATTCCCGACCTCAATGATAGTGCTGAAGGATCAGGATATAGATGTGATATTATGCATGAATTGGATGTATCAGCATAGAGCTCTCATAGACGTGCTGAATAGAACCATCAGAGTGAATTTGCCTAATAGTCAAACTCAACTTCTTATCCAACTTCCCATACCCCAAAGAGCAGTTGGTAGGGTATGTGCAACCGCAGTTACTGAGGTGCGGAACATTCCGGTAGTCTGTGAATTCCCAGATGTATTCCCTGATGAATTGCCTGGTTTACCCCCTGACCGTGATGTAGAATTTGCCATTGAGCTGAAGCCTGGAACAGCACCTATTTCCCGTAGAGCTTATAGAATGCCGCCGAAGGAGTTGGCAGAGTTGAAAATTCAGTTGCAGGATCTGTTGGATAAGGGTTTCATCAGGCCTAGTTCATCCCCCTGGGGTTGTCCTGCTATTTTTGTTAAAAAGAAGGACAGTTCCCTCAGACTCTGTGTTGATTACCGTCCCCTCAATGAAGTCACTATCAAAAATAAGTACCCTTTGCCTCGCATAGATCTACTTTTTGACCAACTTGCTGGGGCCAGGGTGTTCTCAAAAATTGACCTCAGATCGGGGTACCACCAAATAAAAATCCGTCCCGAGGATATTCCCAAAACAGCCTTCACCACCAGATATGGCCTATATGAATATCTAGTTATGTCTTTCGGCCTGACCAATGCCCCTGCCTACTTCATGTACCTCATGAATTCAGTCTTCATGCCCGAGCTCGATAAGTTTGTGGTCGTGTTCATCGACGACATACTTGTCTATTCCAAAAACCCTGAAGAACATGCCAAACATCTTCGTGTAGTCCTAACTCGTTTGAGAGAACATCAACTTTATGCCAAGTTCAGTAAGTGTGAGTTTTGGTTGGACAGAGTTCCGTTTCTTGGGCATATTCTGTCAGCCGAAGGTGTATCGGTTGACCCAAGCAAAGTGGAAGAGATCTTGAATTGGAAGCCACCAACCACAGTGCATCAAGTCCGTAGTTTTATGGGAATGGCGGGATATTACCGCCAGTTTTATTTCGGATTTTTCCAAAATATCCAAGCCTATTACCAGCCTATTGAAGAACGAGGTCAAGTTTGTCTGGTCCCCTGAGTGTGAGCAAGCATTTCAGACTTTGAAGAAGTTGTTAACCACTGCCCCAGTCCTAGCTCAACCGGACATTGAAAAGCCATTCGACGTATACTGCGACGCTTCGGGAACCGGCCTGGGTTGTGTCCTTGATGCAAGAAGGCCGAGTCATTGCTTATGCGTCACGACAGCTTAAGCGTCATGAAGAAAATTATCCCACTCATGATCTAGAATTGGCAGCGGTGGTCCATGCACTAAAAATTTGGCGTCATTATTTGCTTGGCAGTACTTGCAAGATTTACACCGATCACAAGAGCCTAAAGTATATATTTACCCAAGAAGAGTTGAACATGAGACAACGAAGATGGCTCGAGTTGATCAAGGATTATGACATTGAAGTGCATTATCACCCTGGTAAAGCAAATGTGGTTGCCGATGCGCTCAGTCGCAAGGTTCATTGCAGTTGTTTGGCAGTAAAGCCCCGAGACCTTTCTTTATGCTATGAACTAGAGAAGTTGGGGTTAGAGATAGTTGAACAGGGTAGTTTGAACCATATTAATATTGAGACCACCATCCGTGATGAGATAATCGCAGCTCAGAAAGGAAGCAAAGGCGTCAAGCATATTAAGGAGAAAGTCCAAACTGGTACGGTAGATTGTTTCAGGATTGACGAAGAAGGGATCGTATGGTTCAAGGGTCGGCTAGTAGTTCCAAAGGTACCCGAGTTGCGACAAAAGATTTTAGATGAAGCACATTTGACTAGATTCTCCATCCACCCTGGGAGCAATAAAATGTACCAAGATTTGAGGCAAAGGTTCTGGTGGACCAAAATGAAAATAGAGATCGCTCGATATGTAGCGAAGTGTGACACTTGTCAGAAAGTGAAAGCTGTACACATGAAGCCCGGTGGAGAACTGCAACCACTGCCTATTCCTGCATGGAAATGGGAGGACATTAGCATGGATTTCATCGTAGGTCTGCCAAAGACCTCCAGGGGTTTTGACTCAGTCTGGGTTGTGGTTGATCGCCTCACTAAGCAAGCCCACTTCATCCCCGTCAAGACTATTTACACCGCAGTGAACTATGCAAAGCTGTACATCCAGAATTTGATGAAGCTTCATGGTGTGCCCAAGACCATTGTCTCGGATCGAGGTTCTCAATTCATTTCTAACTTTTGGAGAGCTTTCCACAAGTCACTAGGAACAAAGCTTCTACATAGCACTGCGTACCATCCGCAGACTGATGGACAGACTGAGAGAGTCAACCAGGTGTTGGAGGACATGTTGAGGGCCTGCGCACTCAATTACACAGAATCTTGGGATGAGTGCTTGGCACTGGCGGAATTTTCGTACAATAACAGTTACCAGGAAAGTATTAAAATGGCACCGTTCGAGGCGGTATATGGTCGTAGGTGTCGAACACCCCTGAATTGGTCTGAGCCTGGGGAAAGATGGTACTTCGGCGTTGACTTGGTGGAAGAGACTGAAGCAAAGGTTCGGCAAATACAAGATAACCTGAAGATTGCACAGTCGCGACAGAAGAGTTACGCCGATCAAAGGCGTCGTCCTTTGGTGTTCAAAACAGGAGATTATGTCTATCTCAAAGTCTCACCCATGAAGGGAATTAGTCGGTTTGGAGTTAAAGGCAAATTAGCTCCTCGATACATTGGACCATTTCAGATCATGGCTCGTCATGGGAAAGTAGCTTATAAGTTGAGGTTGCCAGATCATCTCTCAGCCGTACACAATGTCTTTCATGTATCACAACTCAAAAAGTGTCTTCGGGTGTCAGATCAAGTCGTGGATATTGAGGGAATAGAACTCCAACCCGACCTAACATACTCTGAGTATCCTATCCAAGTCTTGGATCGGAAGGATCGCGTCACTCGGCGAACCACTACAAGATGGTACAAGATTCAATGGAGCGAACATTCCGAGGACGAAGCCACCTGGGAGTCTGAAGACTATCTCGCCGAAAACTTCCCCGAGTTCTTTGCTACATTGTAAATGTAAAGTTTCTGGTTATAGTCGGTATGAACTTCCCTTATTATCTTATGGTAGAAACTAGAGTAGGTTTACTTGAGACATTTTCTTTTCCATTACTTAGCCCTAAGGTTTATCGTCTATCAAATCTCGGGACGAGATTTCTTTAAGGGGGAAGGGCTGTAATACCCCGGGTATTACGGCTAATTAATTTTGCCATGTCATCATATTTATTTTTGAGCATCTGCATATGAGTGTGATTAGGGTCTTTAGAGTGACTTATTCATTAATGTTATGGATATCATAATTGAATCCCTGATTTGCTAATTAAAAACAAATCAAAAGAAAGATTTGAATTTAAGCCCTAATCGGACCCAAAACCCTAAATCAAAATCTACTTGGAATCTGGTCATGGTCTCTTCATAGAAGTTGTAGATCTTTTTATATGTAACAACTTTTATTTTGGGTGTTTTTGAAGTTCTTCAATATAAATTCAAATTAAACCCTAATTACCACTTTGAAATTCAAATTTGAAATGTCAATTTAAAAACTATTGAGAATCTGACCAAACTCATTTAATGAAAGTTGTAAAGCTACTCAAATAGGACAACTTCTATTTTGGCAATTTTTCAAGTTGTTAAATAAATTTAAAAGTAATTTTAAAAATTCAGTTTGAAATTTAAAACCCTCTTCTACCCCCTTTTGAATAGTTTCAAAATTATTCAAAATTTGGAGTTGATCCCTAAACCAATGTTGTTCAGAATTTCGAAAACTACAGCTTTTATGTTTACATCTTTCCAAGTTGGCACACAAAATTTTGAGAAATCAGTCAAAACCGGTTGAATGGCACTTAATCGGGCTACAGTAATCTGCCCCCTCCTCTGTTCGCGAACAGGGGCCGGCAGCCGTCCGCGCCGCGCGCGCGCGGCGCCGCCCGTGCCGGCCGGCCGTGTGCCCCCCGGCGCAGTCGACCTTGTAGGGGACCCCGCACCGACTCGGATCGGCTTGTTCCCTCCCTTCCAGCTCCTTAAATGGCGACAGGTCGCCCGGTCCCCGTCGCTCTTCTCTCTCGCTCGCCGTCGTGCCCGCCTCGGTTTGTGGCAAAATTCGCCCTCACCGAGTCATCACCGTTGCCTCCAGCTTGCTGTTGATTAGCCAACTCCTTTGCGCGTCGTTTGCCACTGGTGGTGCAAGCCGTAGAGGTCCGTGTGCGTCGGAACGTGGTCGCCGTCTCCACGGGTGTCCGGAGCACCGCCGCAGCCACTCCTCGCGCGACGAGCTCGTTGTGATGAGTCTCTCTGCCTTAGACCGTCCGTTTGCGGCTCTATGAGTCATACCTTAGCTCATGCTCGCAGCGGCGTCCCATTTTGTCCCCTAGGATCACCGGAACGCGACTTCGCCGTGGAGGCCGAGCCGTTGCACGCCGCCGCCGTCGTCAAGCTCGCTGCTCCGATCCATCTCAGCCTCGGCCAGACGTCGGACTAGAGTCGTGGTGAGCTCCTGGTCCTCCCTGCCCTTTTTCCTTCTACTCTACCGCACCGTCGCGGCCGGGCCAGGGTCGTCGTGCCGTCGCATCCGCCATGGGCGAGGTGGAGCTCGTCGGAGGCACGTGGGGTCGGGGTTAACCTAGCTAGGGTGTGCGCTGGGCTTGGGGATTCTCGTAGGTGCGCGCGGTTTCATTGCCGAGATCGCCGGCGGCGAAATCCGCGGCGGGCCGCCGCGAGTGCGCACGCGCGCGGGCGCGCGGGAGGTGGAAGAGGGAGCTGACAGGGGGGCCCCGCCTGTCAGCGTCCCTTAGCGCGCGCGCGCGGCCGAGCGCGCGGGCCGGTGCGGGAGCGGCCGAGTGGGCCGGCCTGTCCGACTTGGGCCGTTCTGGGCCAGATAGGCGTTTTCCATTTTCCCGTGGAATTTCAAAGGGATTTCTATTTTAAATTGCTTTGAATAGTTCTTGAGTTTTTTATTTTTGTAGTATTATTTCTGTTAATCTAAAAATCATGAAAATAATTGTGGATACTCTCTGGAGCATGTAGTATTTTATAAAAATATTATATATAGGGTTTGGACACTTTCTGCAGGAACTAAAAATCAGCATATTAATTAAGGAATGCAACTTTGAGCAATTTTAATAAATTCCAGAATTATCCAAAAATCATGAAAATTTATGTGGTACTATTTTAGGGTAAGATCTATCTGTTGGGTAAATTTGGGCTCAATTGGAAACTCTTAGTACACTTGTTAATTAAGTATGGGGTTTATGGGTTAATAGAATTAAGTTAAGCGCATAATCCCTATTGTTTGGTGTGATTTTGGATTGATTGGCTCAAGGGTCTTTCACCATAGTGATCCTTGACAGAAGTATTAGGGTCGCATGTTGGTTGTAGTAAAGCTGTGCAGCGGCTTTCTGTGACCGTTAAAATGGTCAATAAAACAAAAAAAAATAGGAAACATCGCTTTTACCTTCCATAAAATGTTTACAACTTTACCGTGAAGGAAAGTTGTACTCAAGATCTTAATGGTTTACTTTCAAGCACTTCATTTGTTGTCCTCATGCCATGCTAAGCATCCATCATTGCATACGTGTAGTGCCCGTTCCCGAGGAGGTCCAGGTCGAGACTGCTGCTGAGGAGGTCACTCCAGAGGTTATCCAAGGATTCGACATCTGCGGGACCGATCCCGACCCGACGCTGTACGCAATTCAAGGCAAGCCCCGGTGCATCTAGCCCCGCCTTGTGTTTTATAAAATTTTTATCACTTGAGTCTATTAATGCATTAGGTTGATAGGAGTTGCTTGTCACCTATATTGATGCATTACCTGCCTTGATACATAATATCCCGGAAACCTGTTTAAAAATAAAAATATTCAAAAATGCTTAGTACTGCTTACTCAATTTAGAGTTGCAATAAAAGGCTATTTTTGACCTATGAAAATGTGATAATTAAGGATCATGAAAAAGGGGAAGGGACTTGAGTCCGTTCGGAAATTGTGTACTTGGGTAGCAGTCCCAATGCACCGTAACCGTCGGAAAGGGATTTTCCGTTCGTTGGTTGTGAATTTGGGTTAGAGTCCCAATGCTTGACCATCGGCGGGAAAGGGATTTGAAAACCGTTGGGACAGTTGTATTTGGGTTAGAGTCCCAATGCAATGTCGCCGGCGGAAAAGAATTAGGGACCGTTCATTGGAGGCCTGCTGTGATCGAGACTTTGCAACTAGCCACATACTACGGAAAGCTCTGACTCCGGTAGCTCTGCTACCTGAACCGACAACCACGCACTGGGAGTGGAGAGATGGCGAGAGCAGCGTGTACCCTCGTGGCCGGCGTGCCTGGAGAGGAGAGGAGTACTGTGTTCTCGGGTGGCGCAGGACCGGTTCAGGGGTAGAAAAGCCGTGGTAGCCGGAGTTGGTATATGCAAGCTTAAGTGCTACATATGCAGTGTGGATAGGGATCCCCAGCTGGGTACTAATCGATTCGAATCGTCGTTGCTCCTCGGATATGGAGACTTGATCCTTTGACCTACAACTGAAAAGTGGTTCGAAACTAGGTGTTTTGAGAATGAGTAAGAATTTTGAAGGTATAATGATATATGAAAAGGAATTTGGATATATGGATATGATTAAAATAAGACTGAGTTAAAATATTGAAATAAGTTAGTAATGCTTTTCTGCAAAACTCTTGACTCTTGCTCCGGCCTTACCTTGACTCCCCTCAGCCTGCATTCCTGAGTCTCAATCCTTTTTCTTAGTCGGGTAAGTCTTGCGGAGTACCCCAGTACTCAGGGTTTGTTAACCCCATGTTGCAGGGATTCAGCAGCCGGAGATCTGTTTCGCTCCTTGCTGCGTGACAGTGGTCCAGGAGGGTAGTGAGGAGGAATAAGGTTGAACCCTTGGGCAGGGTTCTTATCATTTAAATACCTTATTATGTTGTATCGTCAGTCCACTGCTACTTATTTTAAATATGGTTTGTAATATTTGTACCTTAATCCTATTTGGACAAGTGATTTGTAATCTAAGTATCTTATAATCTTTCCGCGCTTTTACTCTGGTGTAATTTGTTATGAAATGTTGTAATCCTGTAATGACTTCGCAATGAGATCCTGTCGGAGGACATCGGGCGCTAATGTAGCCCGGCAGGACCTTCTAGATCATTTGGGACACGGGTCCGGCTGTCAGAGGTCATTAGTGACAATGACAGGTGCCTGTGGGCCATGTGATTTAGGCGGTTCTGTCACAACTCAGATCCCTCAGCTTGGACAGTTTCACCCACCTCTACCTCCACTTTCTTAGGTGGTTGTACACCTGGGTGCTACTGACAGCATTGCCACAAAACTCCTACAGTGCCTTAGCCACTTTGTTGAGATGCACCTCTTTGAACCCCTTGTCAGTCCTCACCCCTGTGGAGATGATCTGGCACATCTACCTCAGCATGAAGGCAGACATGGGATCAGTCCACCTAAGAAGTGACCTCTGCTGAGCCAGAGCCTGTGAAGCTAGAATGAAACCCTCAGCAGCATCACCCTCAGCAACATGCACACCCTCACCAGCAGCAACATGCCCCCCTCAGCAACATGCCCCCCTCAGCAGCCCCCAAACCATCCACACCAGGGAACACAAGGTCATCAGGGATCATCTTTCCATCAGCCATAGCCTAGTTCAAGTGTAGTATCAAATACATTCAATCATCACAGAACATGTCCATTTGCCTCAGTTAAAGTGTAGTATCACATAGAGTATGTCATCACAGCACATGTCCATTTGCCTCAGTTAAAAAAATATGCCATAATAGAATAAAAGACATCACAACACATGTCAATTTGCCTCAGTTTAAATAATGTAGAATGACAGAATAAAAGACATCACAGCACATGTCCATTAGCCTCAGTTCAAAAATTGTAGCATAACAGAATAAAAGACATCATTGCTGTTGCCCAAAATCTCAGTATTAGTGTAGTATCATAGAAAAGAAGACATCATTGTTGTTGCCCAAAATCTCAGATTAAGTGCAGTATCATAGCAAAATAGACATCATTGCTGTTACCCAAAATGTTCACATCATTACCACCCTCATAAACTTGTATCAAAGTAGCAAAAGTAGGCTCAATTTCATTTCCAAAGGTCAAACAAGTCAACAAAAAAGGCCTCAGACAACCACATGAATAAACATGCACTGCATCATCATAATAGAATAAGCTGTCTAGAAACACAAGGAAACATCACAGAAGTTGTCCAAAAGCAGAAACAAATATTACAACTTATTCATGTCCTCAAACATGGAAACAAATGACCTAGATTCTAGAGAGACCCCTATTAGCCCACATATGGTTAGCCCACTCATCCCTCTTCAGCAACCATGCAGCATTATCATCAACCCCAAGAGGTGGATGAGTATTAGTTTCATTTGGAATCCAGGAAAACTCTTCAGGAACTATCTCATCAACCCCAAAACTAAGGATCCAGTTGCGTAATATACAACATGCAAGTATTAACTTGACTTGTGTCTTCAAGGGATGGAATGGCTTGTTAGTATCAATGATGCGAAAGCGATTCTTCAAACAACCAAAACCCTCTCTATTGTCACTCTCAAACTGCAGTGCCTCAAGTTAAACAGCTCTTTGGGGTTGGTTGGGTAATTATTATTTGCATACTCTTTGAGATGGTACCTAACACCTCGATATGGGGGAAGAAACTCAGGACGACAAGCATATCCAGCATCTACTAAGCAGAATTTGCCTAAAAGAAGTGTGGAGTTCAATTAGTTTCAAAATAATGCACTAATTGCTCACAACAAGTACTTTTTTATGTAGATTTGGTTTAATTACCTGGTGGAACCCTTAACCCATCAGTTCTTTGCAATGCATCAGCAAGAATTGTGGCATCATGTGCTGACCCCTCCCACCCAGCCAGGACATAGGACAAATTTGAGGTCAAAGCTAACTGCAGCTAATACATTTTGTGTTGGGGCATTCTTTCTACCCCTAAATGCAGCTTGCATCTTGGCAGGAACTTTAGCAAAAACATGAGTCCCATCAATGGCAACAACACAGTCCTACATGTCATCCATAATTTCATATTAAGTTGTCATGCCCTAATGCAAGAAAAACCTAACAACTCTAGCATTGATGAGTTACCTTCCAATAAGGATACCGTCTATGGCTGTTGCTTATCTTAGCTGGTGTCTCATTGCTTGGTGCTCTAATCATGTCACCCATAAGCTCTCCAATAGCATACAAAACATCTCTGAAATGGCGGTGCACGGTCTCTATAGACCTTCTCTAGTTTTGGCTCACAACTCTAAATCGTTGGTTATGGCCAACAATGTGGAGAAACATAGCAACTTGCTCTTCAACGCATGAATTAATGTTGTCGGCAAGAAGCTTTCTGTCTCTAAGAAGATTGCACAAACTGAAAAAGGGGGGCTCTTCTCATGCGAAGCATGTTCACACACTCAATGTCATTGTAATTGTACATCAAGTTCAGGTTCCTTTGCCTCTCCTCATCCCTAACACTCATTGGACCATAAGTGATTCGAGGCCTCTCACACCTAAGGACTCTAAGTCTAGCAAGCAGCAGTGTATACATAGCAGAAATAAGAACACCAGCTCTAGCAATCAGAAACCTTCTCTTTTGTTCCATGTCCATCTAGAAAAAAATAGATTTTTAAGGACACACTCTAACCAAGAAACATTGAATAACACACAAAGCAACATAGTTCATAGAAATAAATCATCACAGATCTGGCAAACAGCTCAGAAAATATTTTTCATCATCACAGACAATGGGCAGCAGCTCAAAAATTATTATTCATCATCATAGACTATGGGCAACAGCTCAGATAATATTGTTCATCATCATAGACTATGGGCAACAGCTCAGAACAAAACATTTCATCATCATAGATAATAGGCAACAGCTCAGTATAATGGCTTCATCATGAACAAATCCAAGACTGAGGAGAAAACCTCAGTCCCAATAAGACCGCAAGACTCACTATCGCGCAATACAGATTAGGGGGGCAGGGAAGGGGAAGAGATGTGCAAAATACCCACGTCAACAAGCAGCACCACCAGCAAAGTCCCAACAACGACCGAGAGAAGTCAGATCTGCAAACACAGCAGCATAAACAACTAGATTAGCATACAAAAGATTAGATCTTTACAACCTAAAGCACCCAAAAAAACATGAAGAATATGGATTCTTACCGCAAGAACAGCAAAGAAACCAGATATGGTGTGCCTGCATCACAGATCAAAGGATCTCATTAACTAGGGTTTCCAATCGGTGAGAAAGAATGGGGAAAGAATGGGAAAAAAGATGGGAAACTCACTGCTTGGAATGGGGGGCCGATCCACGAAACCTGCAACAGATCGAAGCAATCAAGAACACCTCGAATCGATCAAGAACACCTCGAATCAATCAAGAACAAGGCCGGTGCAGCAAGGAGAGAGGAAGACCTACCGACGGCGCAGACGAGGAGCGACAAGAAGAAGAAGAGAGGGAAGAGGAGGGAATGGGGCTTTATAGGGCGGCGAATGGCGGGAACGAGGGCGGTGAAGCGCGGGAACGAGGGCGGTGACCCTAGGGTTTTCGCGCCATCACCGCGCGCACGGAGGGAGCCTGGCGCGAGCACGGGAGGAGCACGCCGAGAGCCAGGATGAGGAGGAACGGCCGAATCGAGCGTTCCTCGGGAGCCTGGCCGGAGGGCCTCTTTTGCACGACGAGGGCCTGGCCAGCGAAGAGATGCAAGCAACCAAACTAGGCCTGGTTGCATCCCAAGGCCCATGTATGGCCTCATCAGGGCAACCAAACAGGCCTGAAGCTGAGGCTCCACACAGGGCAATCAGAGCCGTTCGTGGAACCATAGAAGATACTATGAGTTACATGCCATATAAATGTTTGACCAGTTTTTAGGGCAGTCTTAATGCTATAAATCACATGTAGTTCCTATCTCTATTAATTTTTGTAGACTCTCCATATAAAACCATGTTCTCATGGATAGTTTCTACAGAACAATTTTTTTATTCAGTCATATATATTTTCTCTCCATTCTCTACCGATTATATCTCTTCGTGTCTTGATTCTCGTATAGACATGGTTTCTAAATTAGACCCGGTTTCTATGATTTTTGTTCTCTCTTCAATAACTTTTTTGCCACATCAGGAAAATGCTGGCAGTACAATTAATGTCTATAGAAACTATAATAATTTCTGCATTGGGAAGCATCCTTAGTGAATAGTATTCATATTTATGCCTTTAAATTAATTTATTATGAAAATACATTTCATAATCAATCTAATGATGTTTATTTGATATTATAAATATTTATAGTTTTTCCCTATAATTGGTTGAACTGATACATTAAAATATGCTACTGTGGTAGAATTACATGTTCTCTTCTACGGAGGGAACCGTTTTATCAACAAAAAAAAAGACAGAACAGTCAAATTCGTCCTTGAACTATCGCCGAAAAGCTCAGTTTAGTTCCTGAACTATAAAAATGGCCGTTTTAGTCCTCAAACTTTCACAGCCGGCTCAATTTCGTCCCTAAACAATGAAAACGACCGTTCTCGTCCTCAAATTTTCGCAGCCGGGTCAATTTCGTCCTTAAACTATGAAAACGACCGTTCTCGTCCTCAAACTTTCGCAGCCGGCTCAATTTCGTCTCTGGTCCGATGTGGAGCGCCACGCTGGCTTATCTCGTCATCACCCAGTCAGCTGAAATCAGTTTTCGAAAGCCTGTAACTGATTTATTCTTATTCCAACTTGTCGCAACTAATTGTAACTCTTCAATACAAAATGGGATAAAGATGATTTTTTTCATAAAAATTGTAGATCTTGATAAGATCTACAACTTTCTAGTTTTAATGTTTTTTATTTAAGGACGTTAAGATACTCAAAAAGTTCATATTATGGTGCTAAAATTTTATATTAACTTTTATATTAATTACAAGCAGCAGCAGGTAATTATTATGGTGCTAAAATTTTATATTAACTTTTTGAGCATCTTAACATCCTTAAATAAAAAAATTAAAGCTAAAAATTTATAGATTTTATTGAGATCTACAATTAAAAATTATCTTCATCAATGTTGTATTGAAGAGTTACAACTAGTTGCAATCAGTTGGAATAAGAATAAATCAGTTACAGACTTTCAAAAACTGATTCTATCTGACTAGGCGATGACGAGACGAGTCAGCGTGGCGCTCCATATCGGACCAGAGACGAAATTGAGCCGGCTGCGAAAGTTTGAGGACGAGAACAGTCGTTTTCATAGTTTAAGGACGAAATTGAGCCGTTTGCGAAAGTTTGAGGACGAGAATGGTCGTTTTCATAGTTTAGGGACGAAATTGAGCCGGCTGTGAAAGTTTGAGGACTAAAACGGCCGTTTTCATAGTTCAGGAACTAAACTGAGCTTTCGGTGATAGTTCAAGGACGAATTTAACTATTTCGCCTAAAAAAAACGGAGGGAACCATTTGTGTTTATATATACATCCAAATCTTGTAGTGCATTTACATGGCTGTTTATGATTTTTGGATTGAATAACTATATAAGCTTTTCTAGACAGTTTTTTCTGTTCCAAGTACGCATTTAATTAAAAATTTCTCTCCTCTCTGCTTCACTCGTTTCCTAGACACCCAATGTCACTCGCTGGCCACGCGGGAAGCAACAAAAGGAAGGCAGCCGCCTCTTTTCAACATCACCAACTGCCCCACTCTCTTAATCTATCCACTTTAGTTGAGATTAAGATGCAGTCAAGAGCACCAGCCGGACGGAAACAAGCAGCGGCTGATGATCCAACGAGGCAAGCGTGTAATCAATCACATGATCCGGCCAGGAATAAACTGTTGCCTGCTGTATAAACTGGCAGTTAGTAGAGCAAACAAACCAGCCACAAACGTCCAGCGAGGCTTTTAGCCTACAAAACAACACACCACGCCGCCGCCGCTCGCCGCCCACTTCTCTCCCACCTCCCCTCCTCCCACTCTTTGCTTCTCGCGTAGGGGTTAGAATAGAATCCCATGGCGCTGTCGTCCGAGATCCGCTTCGGCCACCAGATCCCTCTATCCCACTCCGACACCGACTCCTACGAGGAGGAGGAGGAAGAAGAAGAAGAAGAGGAAGAGGAAGAGGAAGAAGAGGAAGAGGAGGAGGAGCTTGAGGGGCAGGAGGAGGAGGAGATGGATGAGTTGACGGTTTCGTCTCCTCTGATGCTGCCGGCAACGGAGGCCAGGGGAGGGGTGTCCGTGGTTGAGATGGTGACCGGGGCGCTCCGGAGGTCGCTCATGCTGTGCAGCAGCAGCGCCAGCGCCGGCGTGCGCGAGCCGGAGCAGGAGGAGGACGGGGCGACGCCGCGCCCGAGTATGCAGATAGGGGGCCCAACGGATGTGCGGCACGTCTCGCACGTCACCTTCGACCGCTTCGTCGGCTTCCTCGGCCTCCCCGCCGACCTCGAGCCCGACGTGCCTCGCCCCGTGCCGAGCGCCAGGTCAGTGTTCCAACACCTTTACTCCCCCCAATTGTTTGATCTGTCTGTGTACATAGTTTCCTGCCCTGGATTCGCAGACAATTTTGTGGGTGAACTCTGCAACTGGGATTCCACCACTAGAAATTCGGAATTTGGCGCCTGGTTGAGCTGAATTTTGCCTTGTTCTGACGTTAAGCTAAGTTGTCCAACAGTGCCACCTAACCGAACAAACATGTCACAGTTCGATAGCTTTCGGGCTTTACATAGGATGAGCCGATAGGGCTGTTGCTTTGTGATTGTGACCTCATTTACAGGACAAGCTGCTGGTTCCAAGGCTGACATGATCAAGTTCAACTACCGCGGAATATTCTAAACTGCTTTTCCTGTGGGAACTAGGTCTGTTTGTACTTGCCAGGGAATGGGATATTGTGATGCTATGTCCTTTTTAGTTTTCTATATTCACTTCCAGGCAGGCAAAGATACTTAAGTTTATTAGCGGTTTTGTTTAGTTAGTGCTTATCTGTTCCATTGTCCTACTATTGATGTACCTCATCCATAGCCTTTGAGTTGCACTAAGGGATTCTACAAGTTTAACAACACCTTCACTTGTGTTTGCGACAAATAGTTTTATGTTCTCCTCAACGCACGCTGAATCCTGTATGTCTATATTTCCTGAAGCCTAACTGTATTTAGATTTACTAAGTGGTATATTTCTGCATACAGTGTAAGCGTATTTGGAGTTTCACCAACTTCCATGCAATGCTCCTATGATAGAAGAGGAAACAGTGTGCCGACAATACTCTTGACTATGCAAAGGAAGTTATATTCACTTGGGGGTCTTCAGGTAATAGGACATGGAAATTTTAAAATCAGCGTGGCAGCAGCAGGCAGCAGCACTGATAGTTCTGATTTTTTTTTTCTTGTTCGAGTAGGCTGAAGGGATATTCAGAATAAATGCAGATAATAGCCAGGAGCTATATGTGAGGGATCAACTAAATAGGGGGGTTGTTCCTGATGGTGTTGATTTGCACTGCCTTGCAGGACTTATAAAGGTTTGCTCGAGTGTTTTACCTTTTCTTTTCTTTTTTTTTCCCCTTTTGCATTGCCTATGTTTTGTTAGCTTGGCAAACTTTTGCATATATCTAGATTAGGAGTGTCGTTGTCTACAATTTTAATGTAGAGACTCTTTAAATATGTTTATTCAGACACACCCAATAATCAGTACACCAATCAATATGAAACGCAAACTATAGCTCAGCAGATTAAGATTCCTTTTCATTTAGTGTCTCCTCTACATTAGTCATGATTAATGTAGGATTGCTAATTATAGGCATGGTTTCGGGAACTTCCAAGTGGAGTATTGGACTCGTTGACTCCAGAACAAGTGATGTACTGCAACACTGAAGAAGAGTGTAGCCATCTTGCAA
The DNA here is from genome assembly GCA_038502445.1 of Eremochloa ophiuroides. Classification (NCBI taxonomy): domain Eukaryota; kingdom Viridiplantae; phylum Streptophyta; class Magnoliopsida; order Poales; family Poaceae; genus Eremochloa; species Eremochloa ophiuroides. The sequence goes on from JAHLJS010000005.1 coordinate 67,066,527, forward strand.
TTACCCTACCCCCTGTTGAAGCAGCATTACTTGAATGGGCCATCAATCTCATGGCAGATGTCGTCGAAAATGAAAGCTACAACAAGATGAATGCTCGAAATATTGCTATGGTTTTTGCACCAAATATGACCAAGGTTACTGCAAGCATATTCGTTTCTCTCCACTGACCTTTTCTTTTTGTTCAAAGTCCGTAGTCTAACCATGGAGCAGACCTCTTTCAGATGGCGGACCCCTTGACTGCTTTGATACATGCTGTTCAAGTGATGAATTTCCTCAAGACATTGATCTTGAAAGCTGTAAATGAAAGGGAGGAGGCTGCTAAAGTAAGCAGGGCATTCCCATCGAACTCTGGTTCCCCAAGCGACAAAGATGAACCTCAGACTTCAGAGCATTTGGACATGCCCTTCGTCTGTTCAAGTCAGCAAAATGTAGACTATCCTATAGTTGATGAGGCTAAGCTTGATCAGTTCCTTTTTAGAGTGGAAGAAGCTCTTCATCATGAGACGCAAGGCAGCACCGATGGACCCAAGAATTATGACAGTAGCAGGGGTGACCAGAAAAGCAACAGCGAAATTACTCCATTGGACTCTGATTTGGCCAGCCAAAATGAGTTCAGTAACAACAATGAGGAAGGTCTCTTTGACAAATTTAAATTTAGGAAAGGGGTAGGGAGGCTCTGCAGGCACCCTGTATTTCAGTTCAGTAGGTCCATGAAGAAGTCCGATGAAGCAGAGCAAGCTTGTGTATAGTGTACTCCTATGCCGGTGTAGTTGATAATATAACACCTCTATTTCTGCAGCTTGTTTTACTGTGTAGGTCTTTAGCTATTCTCCTAGATTGTGCTCCTATAAGGTATTAGCCGCTTTATTAGTACTGATTTGGGTGTAAATGTAACGAAGCTGTTCACTTCTTACCGTCCTAATTGTTAGGAGCCATCATGCACTGGTGATTATTATCAATTTGTCAGATACAATCTCTTGTATGATTTTCATTTGGAGGGTGACTTGGAGGATTTGTTTGGTGCTTGATCTACCCTTAGCAGTGCAAAGTCTTCGACGTTTAACTCGTGATTGTCTATGCACTTTTTGGACATTTGAGGCCTTGTTTCGTATTGTGTTCTGCATGGATCTTCTATAGGTGACGACTGACAAAATCAGATTCCTTTGTTGGCCGCATCTGCAGCTCGTTTCTACTCAACTCTTGTTTACACCAACGCTAATCAAGGAGTAAGCCCTGCGGGGCCAGCAAGGCAGCAACTCTGCCACGGTACTTAATCCTACGACTACCTCTACGAGAGCAACTTAGGCTAGGCTCAATTGGAAGTACCGGCACCACCGGCAAAGTTGCTTCTATTATGCTTCGACTTCTAGAAGAATCGAGTCCGCCAATCTTGAATGTTCTCATGGTTCTCTCTCGCTGTCGTTTTGCCTATCCATCCCATCAACGTCGACGGCAAGTTGAAAGAAGCGTGACGATGCCGATGCGTAGGCTTATCCCGTCAAAGTAGAGACGCGTGCTTTGACAGGACCCGGCCCGCTGGTGCGCTGCCACAGTTCCCTACCAAATGCAGCAGTTTCAGAACGTGGTTCCCTATCAAATGCAGCATGGTTTCAGAATGTAATAAGGCGCACGAATTTCTAACCCCCATTTTGCCATCATCCCGTCAGAAAACAAATAAAGTCGTATCTGGAGTTCTGGACTCCGCGCATGTTTTTTATGTTCTTGGTCCTGGGCTTACATGCTCGGGTAGCTCCCTTTTTTTTTTTAAACTGCTCGGGTAGCTAACCAGATGCGAACCCAAGGCCCAGTTAGGTGATGCGTCCCAACCATAGTCCCAGTTGGGTGCAGTGCTTGCTTGGCCCCAAGGACTCAACAGCGGCGTCTCTGGAAAGCGCTTGGGCCATTCTGCTGTTGGTAAAAAAAAATGTTGACCACCACAGTTCCAGACTTCCGAACAGATCCCCCCACCTCTCTCCCGGTGTGTCGACCTGCCCTGCTCATGGTCCCAGCACCCAAACATTCCCATGATGAAGCCTGCAAACAATTTTTATTTCTCCCGTCTCTCGCGGTGTATAACGTATCCGTAGAGGTTATGTTGAGCTTTCACCATCAATACAGTCTTTCAGGGGCAGAACCAAGCTGTCCTGTATAATTGCCCGTACGGACGCAAGGGCCACAGGGCCGAGGAATGCTTCTGCCCTGTCCAAAGCATTTAAGCGTTGCCCTGTCCAAACCTGTGCTGAGAAGAGATCGACTGGAGTCTGTACATGACTCCAGATTGCGTACTTTTCACCACTTTCATGTTTTTTTTTTTAATCTGGCAACGGGCATCCCCTCTGGTTACGGGCTTACATCTAGGCTGTGTTCGGTGAAGCTGAAGTGCTGTAGATAAGCGCTGAAGTGCTGTAGAAGTGCTGAAATCTTGTAAGAGAAAAATACTGCTGAAGTGCTGAAAAATAAGCGCTTATAAGCGCTTATACCCTCAACCGAACGCAGCCCTAACGGATCGATCCCACTAGTGATTATGCGGTTGAGCTTGAGCGTACCATGAAACACCATGCAGTGACACAGGCACGCGTTGACATAGATAAAAAAAGATAGAAACACTGTCAATTATCCGACTCTTGAAGTATATGCGCCCAGAAACAACGGCTCGATTCCGGCCGGATGCCACAACAACGGGCCATTGGCGAAGCAACGAAACGTGCCCCCGGAATCGCAACGCCCCGTCGTCCATGGCAACGGCGCGCGCCACCGAGTTTTATGCCCAACTTGACCGCGCGAGCTCGGACTTTCTACTTCCTTCCCACACACACTGCAGGTTTGCAATACAAGCAACCAATGGTCCAACGCTCGTCGAATGCCCCATCTCGGGACCTGCAGGCTTAGGGTTGGCACATGCGTGAGGGCACGTAGGCCCCGTTTAGATCCCAGTTGCAGTTGCAATTCTGCACTGTAGCACGTTCGTTTGTATTTGACAACTTTTGTCTAATCATGGCCCAAGTAGGCTTAAAAGATTCGTCTCGTGATGTACATGCAAAAAGTACAAACATGCAAACATTTCGTCTATATTTAATGCTCCATGCATGTGCCGCAACGTTGATGTGACTAGTTGCAGTTGCATTTTGCACTAGATCTAAACAGGGCCGTAGTTAATAACGCAACTGTGTCATCTGCAATCCTGCATCAGTCTACATAGTTTTTTTATTTCGATTTGCAAATAGTTAGCTCATTCATTATCGCCTTGTGCTGTTTCAATCACACAAGAGGGAATCATTGGAGCGATCGAACTGGTGGCCTACCGTGGCTCCTGCCGGTCCGTGCGATTCGAGATCCGACGGTTTTCCGAACGTTCCATCCTTCGATGTAAAATGCCGGTGTCATACATACAAATATACAATACTGATGGATGGTTGGCAGCAGGAGCAGGGCAAGTTGGGACGCGCCTCCTCGCTTTTATAAGACGTCGCGAGCCGTTCCAGCCTTGCAACCCAGACCCACACCACTGTCCTGTGCCCCAAGGCTGGCTACCACACTCGGGTGACGAGGTAGCGGCAAGAGCACGATCGAGCCATGAAGAGCCCTGCCGTTCCGGCGAAGAGGCGCCACGGCGGCGGCGGCGGTCCGGGGTTCGCGCTTGGGTGCGGCTGCAAGGGCGGCAAGAGCGTGTCGGTGTCCGCGTCCGCCTCCGCGTCCTCATCCTCGTCCCCGTCCGCGACGACAGGGACGTTGACGGTGACGCGCCGCAGCAGGAGCGCCGGCTGGCTGAACCCGTGGGCGTCGACGACGACGGACACGACCCTGACGACCGCGTCGTCGTCCTCGCTCTGGGAGGACGCCGTGGAGGGGCTGGGCTACAAGGACGGCGGCTGCCGGATGCTGCCGGAGAGCTCCGTCTCCGTCGCCACGCCGAGCTTCTCCGGCCTGCTGCGTGAGCTCAGCGACCTGGAGCGGAGCGTCGCGTCGTGGGGCGCCACCGCCGCGCGGAAGGGGCAGCACCACCGCCACCGCCACCGTGAGTACAAGCTCTCCCCGCCGGCGCTCCTGCCGCTGCCGCTGCGGCACGAGCAGAGGAGAGCCAAGGGCGAGCTGAGGGACGACGCCAACAAGGAGGGCCGCTTATTCGTCGACGGGGGCGCGGGCGCGGGGCTCGACGGCAGCGTGGCGGTGGTGAAGCAGTCGGACGACCCGCTCCGCGACTTCCGGCGGTCGATGCTGCAGATGATCGTGGAGAACGGGATCGTCGCCGGCGAGGACCTGCGCGAGATGCTCCGGCGCTTCCTCACGCTCAACGCGCCGCACCACCACGACGCCATCCTCCGGGCCTTCGCCGAGATCTGGGACGACGTGTTCGTCGCCGTCGCGTCCCTCGACGACTGCGCCAGCCCGGCGTCCGGCCGGGCTTCCTCCGTCTCACGCCGGGAACCGGGCACGGGCAGGGCGCCAGCAGTGCCCAGGACGCCCGCACGCCACCGCCGCTCGCCACCGGCGGCGTGGCGCGTATAGTGGGTACTCGTCGTACACGTGGATTGTCTTTCTCTTTTCTAATTGCTACTCGCGGGGTGGCAATGTACGTGCGCTGCTCTGAAAGGCAGGCAATACACTACTATATGAGTTCATTTCGTTACATTTTCCGCTACTGGGAACACACGAGAATGTGGTATTCTATCTTCTTCTTTTTTTTTTTTCTGTTTTCTATTCCTCCTGCCACTGCCGGTGAACATGGTAGATCGAGTGATGTTTATGGTGCTAATCATGGCGAGATCTGGTGAAAAGGAAAAAAAGGACGTGGAAAGGCGTTGCGTTCTTTTTAGTTTTGGATGGAATCTGTATCGATGGCGACCGGAGGAGACCAGTGAACATTCGCGCTCGCACGCGTGTGCCCGTGCGCGCATGGAGTTCATCAACGGGGGCTGGGGGCGGTGGTTGGCGCGAGCGGGTGGTGGCAACAGGGCGAAAACCGCTGCCATGCCGCATCGTGGTGGCGGTGCGGTCGGGGAGGCGTACGTCCTGCCGTCGTGCGCGCGCCATGATCAGCACGGCAACGGTGGAGCTAGCGTGCTGCGCGCTGCTTGTCCCTTCCCGCCCTGCTGGGTCCTGCTTGCTCCTGGCACTGCCAAAGATTGTACTGTGCCCAGCACTGGTCCAGCTCGTGCGTGGCCACTGTAACACGCGCCGGGCATCACTAAACTTCAAATTACATCACTGCCACAAGTACCAGCTTGTATCATTGCGCGCACGTAATGGGCACAGTCCACATACCCGTCTACTGTTCCACATGCCACGATGAGGAGCTCCTGGCCTGCTTCGGTCGCCTCGCCGTCGCTCAGCTCACCCCGGGCATCGGCATCGGCATCGCATCTCCAGCTGCAATGCTGCATGCAAAATTGTTTGCATGCACGCACCCGGCCGGCCGGCGCAATGATGCACGTACGTACGCCGAATACAAAGATCGCGTACGTGTACGTATGCCGTGACAGCAAGGAATCCGCCCATGATGGCAGGCACTGTACTGTACCAAACATGCCGGCAAGTAAGGTGGTGCACCTAATTTGTTCCCGAGGCGGACACGGACGCTGGCGCCTAGCGCGCTTTTTGTTGTCTCGCGTGGACGCGATCGGCACGGACGGGACAGATTCCGCCCAGCCCCGGCGTACGGGCCACGGGAAGAGACAACACAAGACAAGAGGAAGAGGGCGCGCCATCGCGCAAGGGATCCGCTCGCAAGCGGTTGTCCGCACCCACGTCCTCCGGCATCCTCCCTGCTCCCTGCCGGCGTCATCGAAGCCGATCGATGCCTGCGCTGCGCCGGTCTTCAGGATCTCTCTCCAAGAAATGCTCGGCGATTCGGCGAGCGCAGTCAGTCCCGCAGACCGACCATGACCGGTGGGGCCGTCGGCGACGCGTGGGAATCGGATGTCTTCCTAGAGTGATCCTGCAGACTCCGTGAGCACTGAGAAAGAGAAAAAAATTTATGAAGTAAACAGGGTTTGAGTAGGCGAGGGATCCTCGCTTCGCTGTTCAAGCTGCTGATGTGGCGACTGGCGATGGAATATCTCATCTGCGTAAGATACGGCCATAGACGGTACGTACATCGAGGCTTGGGGGGCACTTCCGCACCTGCATCCTTTTGAAACAAGTTGAATGATATCAGACATCAGTGTACGAGAACGTGCGTTGTGTTTGCTTTGCCTGCTAGAGAAAGTCACAAGACCGAACGGCGGTGACGACAACCATACGCCATAATTTCTCTTATTGACGCCTCCTAGCTTTGGCCTCACTCGATCCTTGCTCGCTCGACTACAGATTTTTAAACCAGTTTGTTTAGAGCCTAGCAACAGCAGTGACGACAGCCATACGCCCGCATTTGTCTTACTGATGCCTCTTAGCCCTGTCACTAAGTGCTTACGAGTACTTGCCTACAGATTAATAACCAGCTGTGTTCAGTTTGTTAGTGTTCGCGCCCTAGTAGTGCTAAACAATCGCACTAGCTAGCCTGTCCATAGGATGTGGGCAACCCAACTTAGGCCCTATTTTAGTTCTCTTTAAAATTCTAATTTTTCTATCAAAACACGCCGCATTAAATGTTTGGACGAATACATAAAGTATTAAATGTAAAAAACTAATTACACAATTTGTATGTAAATCGCGAGACAATTTTTTTAGTCTACTTATTAGACCATAATTGGACAGTTATTATAAAAGTTATTACATATCAATATCTAAACACAACCTTATGCAACGAAAGCTACGAAGTAATCACCGGGGGAGTTTACATGATTGCTTCTTTTTACTGCTTGACACTAGGCACTTTGATCGGTGGGGAGTGGCTGACCGACACATCAGCCTATTCGCTTCAACTTATCAGCTAGAATCAAGTCATCAACCATATTTTTAGTCAGCTTAAAAATCAACCGCGCTGTATTAACTCGTGCCGAACAGAACCCATGGTTATGCATTTTCACCAACTGGCTTTGTTGAAAAGCGGGATGACTGCCGGAAGAACAGCCTCAGTTCATCAGTTGTAGAACTAGAACAGCCGGTCGGATCTGACTGGATCCGCTATTCCGCTATCGCCATTGCAGTTGCAGGTGCTTCTGGCGGTTGTTGCCATCCGAGTGCCCAAGTCCACGCATAATCAGCCCAACTGTTGCCCTGTGTCACAGACATTGGGTCTTCTAGCTGCAAGAAGCCCAGTCCAAGGAAGAAACGAATGATCAAGCCCAACACCAAGATATATGGCCCAGAGTGGAGCAAGTAACTTGGCCCAAGCCCGGCTGCGGTGGAATGCTGCTTGCACAGCTGTAACGTTTTAATGTTGCGGATCCGATCGGCAAACTCATCTGGGTAGTTGCCGGAGATTTTGGGCAGCTGCTTCTGGAGGGCGGCCGGTGGCGACCCTGATCATCGGAGCAGAGCTCCAACTATCTGTAATGGAATCCATGTCTGAGAGATGCAATAGAGTCGTGTCGTAACACCCTGTTGGATCTACTAGCCATTTCTCAACCGATCGCTGAATGCATCACGACGTTACCATGCTCTGTATGTACACATCGGTCCAGCTGCGTGCGACTTTTGGACCAAGGTAATAATTTTAGGGTGTAGGCCCAACATGGCCCATCTATGCCACCGGTTCATTGTGGGCTGCTAGCTTTGTAGCCGCGGCACAGTGGTCAAGCAGGCCCATGATCTATACGCCACGGCCCCGCGCCATCCGGATTCGGGAAGCAGGACAGCAATCGTGCTGCGGACGCTTCGTACAGCGGAAGCTCCAGCCGACGCTCCAGAGCGCAGCAGAGCCAAAGCCGGGCTTCACTGCCAAGCCACAAAAGGCTCGGTCTTCAGCCCTGTCCAGTGGCCCCAGTTCCGGCGGCGTGACCGCGTGAGGATGCCAATTTATAACTTCGTTGTTCCTTCTTCCGCAGCTCCGACTCCGAGCACCGGAATCGAGCAAAGCATCCGTCCGCGCGCGTGCGCCGCGTCACGCTTCCCCGCTTCATAATATTCCCTTTCCCTCCGCCTGCCGCCCCCTGATCCCTCGCCTGAGCCCTCAGCTCCGCACCTCAGTTTCCGGAGCGCCACCCCTCGGCTCCAATGGCGCTGCCCTACTTGGAGGCCGTCCTTTGTAAGTCCCCGCCTCCCCGCCGCTCTTTTACTGTGGTGTAGCAGTCGCTCGCTCGTTGTCTTGGTTTGGGAGAAGACGCGGGATCCGCGTTTAAACCCTAGGGTTTGGGAGTCGCGGGGGTGGGGGATTTGGCGCGGTTGGATTTGACCATGCCGCGGAACCGATTCGGCGCCGCGGATGACTGACGTGCGTTTTTGCTGCCCTGGTGAAATCTAGGGAGCGTAATGTGGTGTGGGCCAGACGGCAGGGATAAGCTTGGGAGTGTGATGAACTGTTGATGCACCTAGCCGGTGTGTGATCGAGTGCGTGAACTATGTGTGATCGAGCGCGTGAACTATGATCTGTGAAGCGCTGAACGTGTCCTGTTGCAGTGCATACAGACTGGGGCTGTTTGCCCGGCAACTCTAAAAAAAAAATTGTTACACACATGATTCTAACATTGAGTGATTGAATGTGGCACGATGTTATCTAGTGATTCAGTGTTCCTAGAGTACACAACTTGAATTGAAGTGCCCCCATTATTTTTAATTAGTGGAGCAAGGGAGTGGACGGCTGTGACATGCTAACTCAATCAGTTGAGAACTTATGCTTGTGATGCAAAGCTCTGTTCTTCTCTATCAATATGCAATATCTTGTAGATTTTGATGATATCTAAATAGTGTAAAATTGTTCCTAGCAATAGAATTTGGTAATCGTTCTTTTCAAATTCATTCTTATTTATTATCAACTTCTTTTACCTTTCATATGTTAGTTTAGGGTCTATCGGAAATTATTACGAATAATGTAAACAATTTTCTTATTCATTGATTACATTATATGTTTAATTTCATTGATATTTACTTGGTGTTGTTGTTGTTGTTTACTTGGTGTGAGTTGTGACTAATGCTTTTCTAAACATGTATATGTGTTGCAGGCTTTATGATTCTCATGTACATATTTGAGACATATCTTGACATTCGTCAGCATAGAGCCCTCAAGCTGCCAACTTTGCCAAAGCCCCTGTTGGGAGTAATTAGTGATGAAAAGTTTGAACGCTCTAGAGCTTATAGCCTTGACAAAAGGTTTATACAACACTGTTGTCTCTTTTTGCAACCTTCATTTTAAAATAATTTCTGATGCCCAAATCCATTAGCTTGCTTGTCTATCTAGAGTATTGATATTGAAGCTTTTTTGCTTTATCTTTCAGCTACTTCCATTTTGTTCATGAGGCTGTGACTATTTTAATGGATACAACAATACTGTACTATAGAGTTCTTCCCTGGTTTTGGAAGGTATAAAACAAATCCCTTGCTTCCATCAATCTCCTTATGCAAGTGTTTTGGTTTGTGACTAGATCAGATCTTTCTGCAGAAATCTGGAGAGTTAGTTAGCAATGTCGGGCTGAATGCTGAGAATGAGATAATACACACCCTTGCATTCTTGGCTGGTGCCATGGTTTGGTCACAGGTACTAATAGTTCTCCTCCCTAAATCATAATCAATTTTAAGTTCATTTATCCTTTTATACCCGTCGAATATCTGAAAAGCTTCTGTAGCTTTTGGCACTTAAACTGGAATATGTACAGCATCTACTTCGTTTTGTTGAACCGTTAGCGTTATTGTGACTACATTAGTGATGGATCATCTAATTATGATGGTAGTAAGTGTTATGACTTATGAGTGGGGACTGGAGAGTGGAGCATTGTGAATTGTGATATCTATAAACACTTTGATGCAGACTATGCCCTTGCTGTGCTTTGGGTCCTAAAATGTTCATGACTCTCCCACTACTTGCTCTCCGTTTGGCCAATTTATTTTCATGATTTTGAAATTTCTACTTACAGCAAAAATGAAAAAGATGTGATTTATCTTCTACCATATTACTACACCATGTCTATTTAACATTTCAATAGATGTTTAGATTTTGTTTAAGAAGCAGTTATAAGGTGCATTTAATTTATTTCAAATTTGCATGGATCAATATTTTGAGTTCTTTTGGGTTGTAATCATCCTTTCCTGTTGATTGCTGTGGTGACTAACCATGGCCTTAGTTTTGAATCTGAACTTATGCTTATTGCTGTGTCCACAATCAGCCCTACTAGAACCGTGCCATTTTGTTCTTTTGTAGAGAAACAACTTATCATTTAGAGCACAAATGTTGTCAAATCCACTATTGATGTGAAACAGTAATGGATGTTTCATGAAATGCAGATTACAGACTTGCCGTTCTCTCTTTATTCAACTTTTGTTATAGAGGCTCGACATGGTTTTAACAAGGTGTGTTCGCATTTTTTATTTTTTTCCATTTTATTTGTTATTAGCTAGGTAGGAATATATGTTTGATATTTGGCAACTTGCAGTGTTTGATAAGTACTGAAGTAAACTGGGCTTATGAATTTTGATATTTTTTTTTACTGATATTTCTCTTGCTTCATACCTTGTAGCAAACTATATGGCTCTTCATTAGGGATATGATCAAAGGAATTTTACTATCCATGATATTGGGGCCACCAATAGTTGCTGCTATCATCTACATAGTGCAGGTAACTCCTCTTGTTCTATTGCTTAAAAATTAATTATTAGCAATTATGTGCACAATGCATTTTTTTTCCTGTGACCTGTTTTGTTAGTTTTTCCAAGGTCCGCGGAATCAAAATCACATGTCACATATGGTAGTGTCATCTAAGTGCATCAGCTGATTCTTTCATTTTTTTTCTGTATTTTTTCAGATTGGAGGACCTTACCTGGCTATATATCTCTGGGGTTTTATGTTCGTATTAGCTCTTCTGATGATGACTATATACCCAATTGTGATAGCCCCTCTGTTCAACAAGTTCACTCCTGTGAGTATCTTGTTCTAGTGAATAGTGATAGCTCCAATGTGCTTCATCTGCTATTTCTTGTTTTGCACTGAATTGGCATGAGTTAAGATTGAATTCTGTGGTTGCACTGATGTCAACAGCTTCCTGAAGGAGTCCTCAGGGAAAAAATAGAGAAGCTAGCAGCTTCCCTCAAGTTTCCTTTGAAAAAGCTTTTCGTGGTAGATGGGTCTACCAGATCAAGCCACAGTAATGTATGTTAACTATGTTCTGAGTACAGTTTCATTACTGCCTACTAAACAATAATTTAATGCTGCTATTTGAACCATTGATTCTCTTTCAGGCCTACATGTATGGTTTTTTCAAGAATAAACGCATAGTACTCTATGACACATTGATTCAGCAGGTTCTATACTTGAAACAATGCTTTTTCTAGCTACTTTTAAGTTATTTTGTTTCATAAAATATTGGCATGCACGCACATAATTGACCTGTTTCTTTTTGTTGATTTCAGTGTAGCAATGAGGATGAGATAGTTTCTGTTATTGCACATGAACTTGGGCACTGGAAACTCAATCATACTGTCTATTCCTTTGTAGCTGTCCAGGTATTCTCTCATTCAATTAACTAAACTATGACTGTACTTGTTGGATAAAAGGGTGTAGTTATCCCGTGATATTTTCTTTAAAATGCGAATTTGCCCCCAAAAGAAAACATGTGGCATTGCTTCCTTGAGAGGACCTGTTTAGGATCATCTATCATCCAGCACAGGGTGTGCCGGTATGCTGGAAGGTAAAGTTGGAACTAAGGTTGGGTGTAGTCTTAATAATAGTGTGTCCACAGATACAATACAAGCAGTCACTAAGTTATATACGTTTACTATTTATTAAATAAGTATCACCTATGGTTGTCCAGTGAAAAGCAATAGTTCTAATGATGCTCCCACAAGATGCCAATCGTAAGTGGACGTGTTGTGATGAGTGATTGCTAGATTACTCCCTCCTTATAAATGCTGGAAGAAAAAGGAGACTGTTACTTAGCCTTTTCTTGCTGTTGAACTTTTCTGTTTTTATTTTATTATTGCTTTTTTGTGCAGCTTCTTATGTTTCTTCAATTTGGAGGATATACTCTAGTAAGGAACTCCAAAGATCTATTTGAAAGTTTTGGCTTCGAGGATCAGCCAATAATAATTGGATTGATCGTTTTCCAGGTATGTTTGAGTATAGTCTGTAACGGGCGTCATCATTCTATTTTACTCTTTCTCAAGATTTTTGGTACTGACTACCAGATTCTGTCTAAGAGAGATCTGTTTGAGAGAATTATAGGTTTTTATACTTTTCGATTCAACTTGACTTGAAAATTTAGATGTGGTTTTCTATGAATTTTTGACATTATAATCATTATTGCTCGATTGATGCATGTGTTACTTTGATTGCAGCACACCATAATTCCCATCCAACACCTTCTGAGCTTTTGCCTGAACCTTGTTAGCAGAGCATTTGAATTTCAGGTCATTCTTCTAGCTGCCTCCAAGTTTCCTGCTATTGACAATTTTAAAGATTTTGGTTGCACTCACTTTAATTCAATTTCTAGGCTGATGCCTTTGCCAAGAACCTTGGATATGCCCCTCAGCTCCGAGCGGCCCTTGTTAAACTACAGGTTACCATTTAAATGCCATTTTAATTTAATCTGCGTTTCTTATAGTTAACAGTGGCATTACTGTTTATTCTTCTAATGAATATCTGAACTGCAAGGTGTGATCATATATTATGTAGCATGCTTTCACTCCTGGTGTAACCGAGCAACTCCATTTTCCACTGGCATCCCTTTTTACTTGTGCTCGTTTTCTTGCGCCCTCGTAGCAAGATTGTTGTTTATCCCACGTACTGTCATACAGCCACAAGATTTGCAATCAGCACTCTAAAGCATGTCAAATTTTTCAGGAGGAGAACCTGTCTGCGATGAACACCGATCCTTGGTACTCGGCATATCACTACTCCCACCCACCTCTCGTCGAGAGGCTGCAAGCTATTGAAGATTCAGACAGCAAAAAGGAAGATTAATCCGAACCGTCAGAGCTGTTGTTCCTGAAGGGCCAAGGCCTTAATCCTTGTATGAGGTTTCCATATGGATTTCCCTGCCATGCACAAGGGGCACAGATTCAGTGTTTGGATGGTGAGGGTTTTGATATAGGAGTGTGTTGTCAAAGCTTTGTAAGCATCCAACACGAATATGCTAACATGCATACAGGGTACCCGTACGAGGTGCTGCCGTTTATCACTCGACTTCGTATATTGGCCTTTACACAGGTGTAACAGTCTTTCGGTTATTGAGAAATATAATAGGTTTTCAGCGCTTTTTAAACAGTATTTTCCTCTTACGATAAATCAGCATCAGCTATTAAATCAAAATTGATGCATTTTTCTGAGTTGTGCAATTGTTCACGTCACGTTTCGAGAGCGGCACCAGCACGAGCTCCCCCTGCCCTGCGTGTGCCCGTCAGGCTGCGATGCTCTCACTATGCACCCCCTCGCCGCCTCCCCACGGCATCACAACCCCTCCCACTTCCTCCGTCGCCCTCCTCCGCGGCGCCGCGACGCGGCGCGACGCGGCGCTCACATCGGCGCTCCACGCCGTCCTCCTCAAGTCCGGCGCGCTCCGCTCTCCGCAGGCACCCCTCGCCGCAACGAACTCCCTCCTGCACGCCTACCTCCAATGCGGCCTCCTCTCAAACGCGCTCCGCCTGCTCGACGAAACGCCCCGCCGTGACGCGGCCACCTACGCCCCCCTCATCTCCGCGCACTGTCGCCTCGGCGCGCCCCTGGACGCCCTCCGCGCCTTCCTCGACATGCTGCACTGGGGCTGCTCCGACGAGGGAGAGGACGACGCCGTCCGCCCCAACGAGTTCACGGCGGCCGCGGTCCTGCAGGCCTGTGGGCTGGCCAGGGAGGAGCGGCTCGGGAGGATGGTGCACGGCTACCTCGTGGCAGGTGGGTTCTGCGGTGACCCGTTTGTGGTTGGTTCATTGGTCAACATGTACGCCAAGGTTGGGGACGTGGTGAGCGCACGGAGGCTGGTCCTTGGATTGCCCTGCAGGGATGTTGTTTCTTGGACGGCCATCATATCAGGGTGCGTGCTCAATGGCATGCTCGAAGAGGGCCTCGAGGTGTTCGTCATGATGCTGGAAGATGGCGTACTCCCCAACAATGTCACGATGCTGAGCGTCGTTCAGGCGTGCTCTTTGATGGGCGCCTCGGAATTGTTCGGTCCAGTGCACGCTCTTGTTGTTCTGTTGGAGCTCGAGCATGATGCCTCAGTGGCGAATTCTCTCATCATGATGTACGCCAAGAACGGATTTGTTGAAGAGGCTATCTGGCTTTTCAAGGGCTTCTACCTGAACAGAGGGAATGTGTGTTCTAACGAGGATGTTCTTGCGGCAGTTGTGTACGGTTGTACCATTTCAGGGTCCATGAAGAACGGGGTGGGGGTCCATGCGCACACAATTAAAATTGGTGCTTTCCCAAGCATCAGCATTGAGAACTCCCTTGTGGGCATGTATGCTAGATTTGAGCAAATTGATGCTGCACACTTGGTGTTCAAAGGTATGAAGGTTAAGGATATTGTTTCATGGAACACCATCATCTCATGCCTTGCCAAGAGTGACCGTGTGAATGAAGCCATGGAGCTTTTCAGTGTTCTTCATGCTGCTGCTGGTGGGCTTGCGCCTGACTTTGTCACGGTGTTGAGCATACTGCAAGCTTGCTCCAATGCAGGATTACTTCATCAAGGGCAGATGCTTCATGGATACATCATGAAATCTGGTTTTGTATATGATGTTTCAATATACAATGCTCTCATAAGCATGTATGCTAAGTTAGGAAGAATTGATTTTGCTGAGATGATCTTTGACCGGATGGATATTAAGGACCTTGTTTCCTGGAATTCAATGATCAATGCTTATGGTATGCATGGTGATGGTCATTCAGCTCTAAGGGTTTTCCACCATTTGAAGGATGCTGGAACACCTGTGCCAAATGCTATCACATTTGTGAGTGTGATATCGGCTTGCAGTCACTCTGGTTTGATTTCAGAAGGTTACAAGTGCTTTGAAAGCATGGGAACAGACCACTGCATTGAACCTAGCATCGACCACTATGCCTGCGTAGTTGATCTGCTTGGAAGATCTGGGAGGTTTGCAGAGGCTGAACAATTCATCAGGGACATGCCTGTCCGTCCCAATTCATCCATCTGGGGACCTCTTTTGGCTGCTTGCCAGCTTCATGGGAATGTTGATCTTGCAGAAAAAGCTGCTAAAGAATTGTCAGCCTTGGAGCCAGAGAGTGACATATGGAGAGTATCCTTGTCAAATACCTATGCCTCGGCTGGGAGATGGAGAGATGCTGCAAAGATTAGGACTGAAATGAGGAGAGTTGGATTGAGAAAAGAGACTGGGTGGAGTTTTGTAGATGTTGGAGGGGTTGAGGGTTTTAAGTTCATGTCAGCAGATACAAGGCATCATGATGCTGAAAAAATATATTCAGTATGGCACAGTATGAACAGGCACATGGCAGATCTAGCTGCTGATGTGCATAAACTTAGTTCAATTAGTGCAGTTTAGTCTGATGCAGGAGATGTTTATAGATCTAGCTGCTGATTTGTTTTGGTCATGTCAGTCAGAGTGATAAAATAGACCTTTTGTAGTCATGAGCTTAGACTGAATATAGGTAACAAGAAGTAAATAAACAGAACACATGGAACTGGAGAAAGCTGCAGCATATTGCATTGGCGCTTACTTCAATATTGCTTTGGTGTTCTATCTAATGCTTCTTTTCATGTTGAAGGTTGAAACTATGCTGTGTGCTTAGCAGATTGATTTTTTTTGCCTCAATTTGGATCCTAATTACCACTCTAAGTGGTAATTGTCCTTTGTACTGATGATAAGATAATCCGGTACACCAGTAGAAATGTAAAGGTCTTAATGATGTTACTGATACGCCAATACACATATGAGTTTGTTTAAATCTATCTGATTTTCACCCATAATTTTATGTATCTTGGGAGCAATCGATAATTATGGCTTCATTCTGTTGAACCTGGTTAAAGGAAAATATTTTTACTGATGTGAATGAAGTTCACCGGATGTTCACTCTAATACGGCCAGACCTATGTTTATCGATATGAATCCTCATTCCTAAATATCAATTGAAGACAACTCAACATCATGATACATCGTAGAAGGGAGGAATCCATGAAACAAACTGACAGCACAAGTAAAATACAGAAAATTTCTCATTGCAATCAGCTTTATTGTTTCTACCACATGAAGATTTCCACTGGCTTGATCACTTAACAAGCACAAAGTATAACGTAACGACCTTTTTCCTGTAGCATGATACAATTAGCTACTATTTGTTCTTTCTACTTCCGCATCAGGAGAACTACAGTATGAGCAGCTATGCTCCTGTTTTCTCCTAGACTGTCAACTTTCTCGTGCGTCTTGGCCTTGAGATTGACCACGGATGGATCTGCCCCAAGTAGGTCGCACAAATTCGATCGGATTGTCTCCTTGAATGGGCTAAGTTTTGGTTTTTGCAAGATCAGCGTAGCATCAAGGTTGCCCAGCTCATAGCCTGCTTCATGCATCAATTTCACCTGAAATGACATGGCAAGTGTTTTCTATAAGAGAGAACAACCATGCTCACATTAGATATAATAACACTTTAGATATAACACTTTGCATATATTGTTTGAAGGGGCGACAAATAGTGTCTGATGCTAAATAAGCGACATAAGACAAATTTCACTAGTCAATAGGTTTATGTAGAAAAAGGCACACAGTTTGATCCCATATTCAAAGGCATGGGGAAAACTTGTGTCCAGCTCCTCCAAAAGTGTAAATGTGCAGTCAACATTCTATGCACGTGGTCCATGCCTTGTATACAAAATCTAAAACGTGGAATACTTTCTGCCCTTGAAGAGTTCAGCCATCTCTCCCACATCATCCTATTATTTACCAAAAATCTATTTGATTGCAGGGACAGGTACGCTGAATATGACTCCCGGGAACAACTCCTAGGTCAATTAAGGATCAAAGGTCAAAAACACATTCTGCAGTCAGCAACTCGTGTAAGAACTGGCAAACTGAGTATCTAATGACTCAGCAAAAATAGACCAGCTAAACAGTGAGCGAGCGGGGAATGAACTATGGCGTTTTCTGAAAACCCCAAAATTTCTCTATGGAACTCTAAATTTTGTTGTGATAAAGCATTCAACTAGGTCTTGAAACGATGCTACTTTTGCCAAAAATGCCACAGATCGTAAAATGGTTAGGGAGACATGATGGAATTGATTGCATCGAATGAACTATAGATAACGCAGTAGAAAGAAGAGAAACTCACAGCTTCCCTCATGAACACCGAAGAATCGGCGCCCTTCCACTTGGGATCGGAGTCCGGGAAAATCTGCCCGATGTCCGGCAGCCCCAGCGCGCCGAGAATCGCGTCCACCACGCAGTGCAGCAGCACGTCGCCTGCACAAGGCGGAAAAAAAAAACAAGGAATTTCCAAACGCGAGGTCAGAATCGGAACCACGCAGGAACATAGAGGGCAGTGGCGGCCGCGCAGGAGCCCGTACCGTCAGAGTGAGCCTCGCAGCCGCGGTCGTGGGGGATGTTGATGCCGCCGATGATGAGCGGGAGGTTGGGCTCCAGGCGGTGGAGGTCGAAGCCGTGGCCCACGCGGAACGGTAGCGCGGGCGGCTTCGGCGTCGCGGCCACGGCGGGCTGGTGCTCCGCCTGGACGGCGGCCGCAACGGCCGGGAACGGCCTCGGCCGGAAGCGCAGCGACGGCTGGGCGGAGGGAGCGAAGGACCCGGCGCGGGCTCGTGGCGTAGTGGAGACGGGAGAGGAAATCAGGAAGAGGGAGGAGGCGGTGGCCATGGCGCGGCAGCTGCTGCTGGTGCTGACTTGCTGAGCGAGATAGCGCAGTGGCCAGGCTTTTTTCGGGATGCTCGGTGAAGGGGAGGGGAAGCGCGAGGTGGAACCGAGAAATCCTTGTGTTTTGTAGTGTGCCGGAATTATTTGCGCCAAGCCGAAGTGAGCATCTGGAGCTGGAGATGCGATGGCTGCTCCCGCAGCTGGAGGAGAAATTCTTTAGTCCAGGCAGATGGGCTGCCTCTAGCCTTTGACCGAAATTAGCAAGCTACGCCATCCAGTTTGGTAGGGTTCCTGGAAACTGCCTCTATTTCTCTCAAAAACGTTTCTTTTGAAATTGGAAACCCTGACCTTGCTGTTTCTCACTTCTAATTTATAATATGGGTAGCATTGCAAAAACGAAGCAAAACTAAGCTTTTGAAAAGTCCACTTCAAATCAAATACCATATCCACCCACCATTGCAGTGAACTCGTTGCTAGAGTAATCAGACTGCTAATGCAGTGGCAAAAAATGTGGCAAAGACAAGTCGCTGGGTTGCTTTCGACACTGCATAGATTTCAAATGGTAGTGCTAACGCACAAGTCTCCTCTACATTCTGAATTTATTTTCCTTTTACACAAGGGCAACAAACACCCGATGCAATATAGACGATACATATAGGAACGACAAATATTCGAACGGGGAAGATAAGCCGCATTACAGCAACCCTGATCGCCTCAACTTCTCAAGTGAAACTTGCACACATGCTTTCTCGGTCAGATGGAGACGGCCACATGGGGCACAAGTTCCGTATCAAGGGAGCAGCCAGAAACCAATCAGAAAACTGAACTCAACGAACGGGAAAGGGAGTAACCGGCATTACTCAAAATCTCCTTTCCTCTTTCCATTTCCAAGGACAGCCTTGATCTGAAGCAGCATTCATGAGCCTAGATGACCGACCTTTTGGGATAGGGTAGGACAGGAAGGGTACACGCTTCCTGGCAAAAATTATATATACACATCAAGCCGCAGACCAGTCTCACCTTTCAGAAGCCTACTGTACAGGGCTGCACCCTTACACAATCTTCAGCCGAAGGCATGAAGCTAGCGAGAAGCACAAAGGTGCAAGCGCCTTCATCGCTCATCGGCGCTACGCCAGGGCACCATCCTGAGGTCTCTCGAACTGAAATTATATGTCGAGAGACCTGGCCACACTATTTGCCTTTAATCCTGGAATAGTTATGAACTTGTCAGTAAATTGTGGGAACAAAAGAGATGGTGGGACAACGATGAAGGCACACCTTACATGAAAGGCGTACTCGTCGCTAGAGCTGAACTCCTGGACCTCCCTAGCTCACGTCCATCAGAAGTGCTATACGAAGACAACAACTTCCTCTGTGTCAAAAATGCATAGAGTGCAGCTCAGTTCCTTTTTATGATTGAGGATAAGAGAAATCACATCCTGATTAGATGATCAAGCTAATACTGCATGCCTAGTTTAATATACAAGTTTACCAGTGCTGAGGCGCTTGGCTAACCTGACGTGCTTGGCATAGATTAGTTCTTTACTGAAGACTAACTTTCTGAAGATTAATCCATGCTAACCTGGTACACTTAGCACAGATTAATCTTGTGTTTTCTCACTTAATGCAATGTGGGTGTCAGGACATAAAAGTCTATGCTATAAGATAGTGATTCAGACTTCAGGCCTGCTCTACTGAGTACTGGCATCACCAATTGGCAAGCCCCGCTAGAAGCACCAATTAAGATCATGGAAGGTTCAAGAAGGCAAAACTACATAAATCATGTGTAGCTTCTTTACATGCTGACCGAATGAGATTTTTTCAAAGTGGCTACCTCCACTGTATACACACAGCAAAAATGACAAAACATGATGGATAACATAGTTCTGAATACTAATATTTTAAGAAAGGTAAAGGAAACCTCTATAAGAGGAAATACCATAGAAAAATGATGCAAACAGCACAGACAGAAACATGAACCAGACCCTAAAGAAAACATTACAATTACTAGTGGGTCAAAATACACAATCATCAATTAGTGGCAAACAATTTAGTAGAGGCATAATCTGAAGACATGTTTGAACTACTTACTTGATCTTCAAAATCAGGACTGGTCAAATTGATGGAGAGATTCCTCATCAACAACAGTGCCTGAAGGTAAATAGACACACATATCAATCAGTGAACACAGGTAGAGTTCCGAAACCATAATTTTGAGGAAATGATGAATTCAACAGAAACAACGAAAAAGATGGCTACTCAGTTTGCCACAATGCTTGAACAAGGAGAGCTTAGGGGCCGTTTGGGAGAGCTCCATGTTGAGCTTCTCTGATCACTCCTAACCAGCCAAACGCTCAAAATGCCAACTGATTCACTAGGAATTGTGAGCTAAAAAAACCTGCCTCACGCTGCTCCCAGCAGAGAATCAATTATCATCAGCTCCCCACCCTACTCCCTCCTACAAATCAACTCTCCATCGGAGAATCAAGGACAGAGCTCTCCCAAACAGGTCCTTTTTTAGATAACGGAACCAAGTTCCAGCCTCTACCATCTGGGGATGGTACACAGCTGCTCCCAAATAGGTCCTTAATTATTACCAGGCATCATACATAATAAAGACTAGCAGAAATGGTTTATGTTGCGTTGTTGTAACTATGAAATTGACAAAAGGCTTGGAGGTCAAATGGTGCAAATGTTACTGCACCTTAGTTACGACATGTTTATGATTATCAAGAGAAAAGGAAAATAAGGCATATCCATGATTGACATACCGTCTCAACATCAATTGGATTCATCTCCTTAAGTTTCTGCAGATGACCACTTGTGCTTGGATCGAAAATACTACCTAAGAAACTGTACACTTCCGCAAAATCCGGCATAACTGTATCAAATATTTGAAAGACGGAATTGAAATGTTAACAATGCTAATATGAATAAGTTAAGCTAGCAATTGTGTAACAAAGCAGTATAAAGAAATGGATTGCACTGTTTTGTGTAACACCATCTCTCTGTATGTTAAGCACAATCAAGAGATTATTGGAGGTTTGGTTCATTCTAAAGAAGGGGCCAGCAGTTTTAAGATTGAAGCTTACAAATCCACAAGAAAAGATGCGCAGGAGGATGATTAAAACATAATTCTTAGAAATAGTAGAGGTGGACAGAATCTGAGTAATTATTTTGCACTGAAATGATTAGCAGAAGTATCATGAGGTACTGACAGCGGAGTGACGGAACTTGATTTATTTGGTCATTTGTTTCACCAGGTTGCCATGTTCTTGGAGGGCCTTCAGTACTGATTGAGCAAAAATTGTTTGAACCTGGTGTTCCAGCACCTAAATCTTCAGGGTGAAAGATAAGAATTAACAAAGGAATATTCCAATGAAACCTTTTGACAGAAGAAGCACGAATACAAACCTTTCGCCATCGATGAAGCAATAGCTTGTGGGATGGAACTATGAGCCCATGAAGAAACAGACACGTTCATGCCAGAGTTCCTATGGATGGAAGATGAATCTGTCTTGAGCCCATAGTTTGGTTCTGTAAGTCAGGGAGAAGACATTAAAGCAACTATTTGATATACAAAGGGCGCTGATGAATTTGATGCCCACAGCGCATGACATGGATACATATGATTGTTATTTTTAAGCCTTTTGAGGAAATGAAGCCTCACCATTCTTGGAAGCCTTCTGAGGAT
The DNA here is from genome assembly GCA_038502445.1 of Eremochloa ophiuroides. Lineage (NCBI taxonomy): Eukaryota > Viridiplantae > Streptophyta > Magnoliopsida > Poales > Poaceae > Eremochloa > Eremochloa ophiuroides. Next base: position 67,088,077 of record JAHLJS010000005.1, read on the forward strand.
ATGGATGGGCAGCTTTTCGCTTTGGTCGTGGAGGCGGGACATGTTCGCTGGTTCCATTTTTCTGAACCTTCAAAAAGTACTTCTGTGCATGGCTCCTAATCTACAACACCAAATCGAAGTACCAAATGAAATGGTTCTAACTTCTAAGATAGAATCAATTGATAATGAACAGAAAGGAGCTTATACAACGACGAAAAATGTAGGACTAGAAAATGAAGATAATCCAAATCGACTGCTATTTCTAATGTTGTAACGCAGAGAAAAAGAACACAACCATAGCAAAACCTTCAGTTCTTTGTTAATCAGCATCCGTAAGTAACAAATTGAACATTTGATGCATTATTTCACTTCATTTGTTGGTGCACATGCAAAATAGTTTGATTACCAGGGTTCTTATAAAGTTAAACAACTTAATTCCATTTACAATAGGAGTACCTGGATGACGGTCTTGGATCCAACAAAAGCTTCTATCTTCTTCCAGTCACGATCAAATCTGAAAAAGAAAAGAAACATAGTTTGCACATGAATATTACATGCAAGATGTATTTCACTGCATTTTTGGGACACGTGTATGGATTCGAGAACAGTAAATGTGGTGCTCTTGGGGCAACAAGGTATGTTATCGTCACAGTCATATGCAAAAGGCTGCCATCGTAGGCACCGAAAAGAAAGTTGTGCAGAGATAGTGATAGTGTGAACACATGAGGCTATGGGAGTTTGGGACCAAGAGAATGCATCATGCACAACAAATCATGATGCTCAAAGACGTCAATAAATTCAGGTGTCCAATCAGGACCAAGTTAATGCTTGCAATCAAAATACCATAGAATGAGAGAAGCCAGAATACTGCTAACGACCTGACAGAGGAGATGCATGAATTTTGGTTCCTGCTTAACTTGTGTCGGTACACTAATTAGTAATTGCAAAAACACATGCTGTGCTGGCTTAGAGAATCTAGTGTGTGCCCTAATCAGCCAAATGACACCACCAGTTGAGCAAAGAGCACTACAGTTTTCATCAGTTGAAGTTCCTATAACTGCAAATTGGATGCTTCCTATCTGTCCTACATATTCTTCTTGTGAGCCACAGTAGCCTAATACCCCGTTTCAAATTATAACTCATCCCAACATTCTTGGAGAATCAAAGCGTCTCATGTTCAACCAAAATTAAACAGGGAAAAAGGATTTATGATATCAAATAGGTATATACTACAAAAATATAATTAATGAAGAATATAATGATACTTTGTATAAAAAATGTTATTATTTTATTATCTAAATTTGGTCAAACTTGAAAGGCTTGGACTCTACAAGAAAATTGGAATCATATAATTTGGGATGGATTGAGTAAATCTTATTTTCGTAAGTTCCACATGAAAAAAAAAATTGAAATAAAATGAAAAAGAGAAAGATGTAAAAGTGAGACAAAGAAACTGCCTAATGGTAACACCCGTTGAGCAAATAGCACAATTTCTTCATTTCAAATTCTAACTTCTGCAAATTGGATTATCCTATTTTACTACTCCACATTCAGGTTGTGAATCACAGTAGCTGAACTGTTGGAAGTCGGAAGACATAATTTGTTTCCCTATGTTGGACCAAAAAAGGACTGGGAAATCTTCAAGTAATAAAGTTCTAGATTGAAAGCATAAAAAGAAATTGAGTTACAAAAATGATAGAAAAATCCCAAATAAGTCAATAAACAGCTGCACCGACTATTTAGTTATTATTACTACTGTTCCATATCTTCAGAAAAATGCTCAAGACATTAAAAAATAAAAATCCACAACAACATAAATAGCGCATCAAAAAGACAGAAAACATCTACTCCGTAGCTTTTAGCCAGAAATACACCACAAAGCCCGGCGCTTCAGGCCTGTGAACCACAAAGCGCGCATCAATCAAAACAAAGGAACCCAAGCCGCCAAGCCGGGGTTGCGTCTGCTTACAGCTGCAAGGCCTCGAGGAACTTGTCGTGCTCCTGCTCCGTCCAGCTCTCCCGGGACTTGGTGATGGTGTACGGCTTCCGCACCTTCTTGCTAGCTTCCTCCCCCGACCCGGCCGCGTCGGACTGGGCCTGCGGCGGCGGCGGCGGCGCGCTGGCGGAGACCATCGAGAGGAGGAGTGGAGGGGATCTCAACGTGCGGCGATGGCCGCGTCGTGTCGGCCGCACCTTCTTGCCCTGTGTGTGAGCAGCTGCAGCGCTGCTGCGGTCCGCGTGGTGGCGTGGGGCGTCGTGGCGCTGGGTGGGTGGAGCTGGGGCAGGGCAGTGGTGTGGGTGGTGGCGCCGCGCGTTCTTTCGATCCGGCGCTTCTTCCAGCGTCTGGCTGCGGGGTCGACGGCGTTTTCTTCCCTGCGTTTCGCGTGGTGCCTGGTGCGCGCGTCCGCGGGCGAGCGCTTGTGGCTGCGCGGGCGGCTGCCACTGCCGCCCACTTGCCCGCCGTCCCTCTCGCGCTGTCGCGCTCTCGCCTCGCTTGCCAAGCTATAGTTTAGGCACGGGTTTGTGTGGCTGCTGTGCGTTCACAGTCGCCACTGTTTATAGCGGACCAATGGACAAGATTTGACCCTGTTGTATCATGACTTGTCCTGCTTATTCGTCTGATAAATCACACATCAGACCCCAGCTTGCATTTGGTCATTTGTTGCACGCTTATATTTAATCTGTCCTAATTTATAAATCGTTTGACTTTTTTCAACTCTAAATTTGATCACTCGTCTTATTAAAAAAATTTGCATAAAAAATTTAACTTATTCTTGAAGAACTTTTAATAATAAAACAGGTCATAGATTAAAAATGATATTTTACACAAATTTTGTATAAAACAAGTGGTCAAACTCTAGAGAAAAAAATCAAACAACTTATAAATTGAAATGGGAGAGTATGCTTGGATTAGATAGTATCTCTGGCATGCTAGCCCTTACTGGAGTGTAATCAGATTCGTGCCAACGATATGTAAGCGATGGCATGCCCGAATCAAATAGTGATTTTGCTGAGTATATCATGAAAAAAAATTACATGATTTCGAATTTGTACTCCCCCCCCCCCCCCCCCCCCCCCCCCCCCTCTTCTTCTTTGGCTTATGCTTACATGGAACTAGGAAAGCCGATAGTATATTATTTGTATTCACACAGAAATGAGAAAAAAAAAAACTAGTCTAGGAATCAATACAAGAAGTCCAAGGAGCATGTCGCATGCGTTTTCGTACACAGTCCTTTTTTCTTGCCACTGTGCCCATTCGAGTGTAAAGGCATTTCGATTTACTCTTAAGGCCTCCTCTAGACAGTAGGAATGATAGAACAAAGGAAAAGGAAAAAACATAGAAATAGAATAGGATTGAAAGTGCAAAATAAAAGGAATAAAAAACATAGAAAATTTTCATACCTAGGTGTTTTGATAGGCAAGGGAGAAACACAAGAATCTCAAAGGAGTTTTAGGAGCAAATAGCGATTGCTTTCTTAATCAACCTAATTTATTCTATTCCAATCTCATAGTAAGACACAACCTGGTCCTATAAAGTCGTTGTGTGCCTTGTTCTTCGTGCATAGGAATTTTTTCATGAGGTCTAGGTCGATTGTTTTTTTCCTATGGTTTTCCTATGGAATTGAAGGGAAAGAAAAGTTTTCACTGAAATTCTTATGAGCAATTCCTACAGACCAAAGGCTGCTACAGTATTTCAATCCCATAGAATCTCAATCCTACGCTTGAGGTACTTTCATCTTATTTTCAGTAATAAAACAATATTTTCTCCTCAGCAAATCAGCTAAAAAAGGTCAGCAATAGTCCAAATAAGTTTCACCTCTACTGGGGGCCCTAAATCATGAGGGTCAGGAGATAGAAAAAGAAAAACGAAGAAGGTTGGCTGGCACTTGGTTTACCGGCCCAGAAAACCACAGCGAACCTGGCCTGCCAATTTAGCCCTAATGGGCTACCGGCCCAGAAAACCACAGCGAACCTGGCCTGCCAATTTAGCCCTAATGGGCCAGCTTGGGCTTTGACATACGGCTTGTATATTGATTGATTCAGCCCGCACGGGGGCGTGTCTGCCCGTCGCACACACAGCCGCACAGAACAGACGCGGTGCGCTCGCAGACCGCGGCGGTGCCGAACACAATGCGGACTACTACCGTGCGGCGAAGAAGTGAAGGGCGCAGGGAGTCGTCGCCGTGGTGGGAGGAGCTGCCGTGGTGGAGCGCGGAGGCCCTGCATCTGCATCCTGGCTCTTGTAGCTCCTCCCGGCACGGCGACATCTTGGAGAAGCTGCGCATCGGGGTGCAATCGCGCAGAATCCTGCAATGCTGGGTTGCCGATAGATGTAGATGGCAGTAGGAGCACCAATGGTAGGGTAAGGGTAAATATTTTGTCAATTTATTTAAGTTGAGGGATGAGATCCTTGCCGACTGTGCCGATCGAGTACAACACTACAACACCACGTTGTTGGCATTTGGTCACCTTATAATAAATTCCAAAATATTTGACAGTGATATACCATGCTCAATTTACGCAACACTGATTAGTCGCACGCCATCTCTTATTATCCCTTATTATGCGGAAATTCGAAGTTCATATAGGACAGTAGCGTGTGTCTCGGAGAGAGCCGAGACGAGTGAGCAGTGACGAACCACAGACCAAAGCAAGCACCGCCTAACTAAGTACATAGACTACATACATTGCCCAGACCCGTGGCGGCAAAGCACGACGATCAAGTGAAGACCCTCCCGGCGCCGGCGGTAGTACTAGCCGGAATATCGACCTCCCGGATCTCCGTCCTGAGGCCCTTGCCGGCGGCGTTCGCCAGCGGGTGGATTCCGTGCTCCGGCCCGCTCATGTACGCCCGGTTCTCCCTCTCCTTCTCGAAAGACACGCCGAACTTCTTCTCCACACCTGCACGTTTCATGTTCCAATTAACATCAGAAAAAAACAAGATCACATTACATTACATATATACCATCTGCGAGCACACGGCAGGTGCGTGCATGCCGACGACGTACAGTCAGCGAGGTCCTGGCGGAGCTGCCCCTCGCGGGTGAGCGCCATCATGATCTGCGGGACGCCGAGCGGCAGCGCGTCGCCGCGGTCCACCTGCCAGAAGTGGATGGTCTTGCCGTAGGTCTTGCACACCTTCTCCAGGTCCCGGCGCTCCACGGCGCCGGGCACCCCGGGCATGAACAGCACGCCGCCCTTCACCTCGAACTCGTGCGCGTGCCACAGCGGCTTCTCGCCGTCGGGCAGCGTCAGGAACACCGTCTCGGAGACGATGTACTCCACGCCGATGAGCCGCGCGCCGGCGCCGTCGCCGTCGAAGATCAGGCACTGCCGCACGTCCTCGTTGAGGTGCGCGCAGAAGTGGTGCGCCTCCACCTGCCGCCCCATGTCGTCCGCGTAGAAGTGGAACGCGCACAGGTGCTGGTGGATCTGGCTCAGCGGCGCGAACCCCTGGATCGTGCCCGTCGCCGTCTCCAGCAGCGCCGTCCCCGTCTCCGTCGGCTTGCCGGGCACCTCCACGTGGTGGCACGACGACGCCGCCATGAGCGGGCGTTGTGGTCTGGGAGTTTCTGTCTCTCGATCTCGCGCGATCTCCAATCGTCTCTTCCGCCGGCCTTTGCGCGTTTGAAGAGCTAGACAGGGGAGCTTCGAGCTGTTCTTAAGGGAGTCAGCTGGGCTCATGCAGCTGCACACGTGTGACTCTGGAAGCGATACGTGTCAAGGGTGCTCGGTCTGCACTCTACACCGATCGCCGTAGGTGCTGGTGAGTGCCCACGGCCACGGGCCACGTGGTGAATGCTGCTCTGCCTTCTATATAGTATGCACGATGGCGATGACAGATCACTAGATCAGCAAATCCTAGCTGCCACGCGTGGCGAATGCTGCTCTGTCAAACGGTCAAACCTGACCGGAATCATGGTCAAATAGGGCCCATCCGAATCCGATGCAGTAAAAACATTCAGCCATCACCATCACTGCCACATGCCAGCGCAGCGGATGACGCCTCTTTTTTCCAGGTGTGGGTGTGGGGACTCCTTTTCCTTTTCCCTTGAAAGAGGTGTCGAAGGCTCCGATAGCCAAAGCCAGATGCTTGCAGCTCTCACGAAGTCACGCTTCTAGTTGCAGTTGCAGCGCGCGTCAGCCCAACCATCTCATCTAGCGGTAGCGGGTGCCTCTACTCTCTCTGGTACTACCACTTGCCTCCAACTCTCGCCCATGCGCAGCGCGGCAGCGCCATCGCACGCGGTTCCCAGCTCTTCTCTCGTCGTCCTGCCTGCCTGCCGTCGAGCGTTGGTTGGTTGGTTGGTTTCTTCTCTTCTCAGCGCAGTGAAGAATTCCTTTTTATCTCCATTCACTCAGAGTTTAAGTTTTGATGTTGGAATGCGGATGGTGATAGGAGGCCACCCTCGGTTTCTTGCTCGTTTCTCTGCGGATATTACTACAGGACGGCGGCTATCGTCGTCGTCGAGTGATCTACGGACGTTCGGTGACGAATTTCATCGACCACCTTGCGATCTGCTACTTGTTTGATACTTTGATGTGTGTTTATGTGCTGCGTTTTGGTGAGGCGATTGCACCTGATGTGACAGGCGGGGGGGGGGGGGGGGGGGGGGGGTGGTTGGTTAATCAATTCTATGAGATCTCCGGGTTACAAGTAATTCATGTCAAGGTGTCAACATCTGAATTCGTTGTCCTGTACTCCAGTCTCCAGTTTGTTAAGTGTTGTTGTTTACACGTATTATTATCTAGCAGGTTTGAGCACAAGGAGCGCTCAACCAGTCAACCTTGTTAATGGCCCATCACATTTTTTTTTAAACAACGGCAGGAGCTCTGCCTTTCAATTAAGACGAATGATGTTTATGTACAAGCAAAGGTATCCCGACGTGGTGCCAGACACCACGAGAGGCTAACCCACCCACGCAGACGCGACAGAGAACACCACAGACGACCCACCCTACGAAACCGGACCCGAAAGCAAGAGACCGCCACTAGGTCATCGTTGCCGAGCTCAAGCGCGTCGCGAAGAGCAGCTCCGACTTCCTGTCTTGAACTCACACCCTTCCCACAGTGTTTGCTGAACCGCCTAAGCAGAACCCAGTCGCCGAAGCTGGGGTTTCGGCTTATGTCATCGTTATCGAGCTACATCCCCTGATGCAGCAGCTCCGACTTCATGAAGCAAAATCCGCCGCCGCCGACTGGGGTGCCAAGAAGGGAAGGGCATTCATCGAAGGAAACACCGTGGCCCGACGAAAATCCAAAAACGGCGCCTTCAAGAAGGGCACGTCGCCGATAGCACCATCGTCGTTTGTCCACAGATGGACCGGGTTTTCACCCGTGGAAAGATGATGGGGGGAATACGACGCCCCCAGTGGAGAAAGTGGCACCCTCAGGCGTCACCACCGTCAAGGCTTTCGCCCAAGATGCCCCCCAGCATAATCGTTAGGCCAAGGTGCCGGATCCTGAACATGCCGCCGCCGTCCCAGCCGTGCCGTCTCGCAGAAGCCTCTCCAGAGGGGCATCGACGTGCCAGCTGCCCTCAGCAGCCGTAAAGCTGCGCCGATCGCCACCCCCCACTGGCCAAGCAACGTGTAGAAACTAGCCTACCCTATCGCGCGCGTCACCCTACCGCACGCCGAAGCCCCTGCTGACCTCCGACGCCGGCACAAGCATCCACCGTTGACGCTGCCGAACTCTGTCAGCCTCGAGGTGCATGCCCTACCAGTATGGGCGCCGCCCCTGTGCACAGGGCGCCAGATCCATCCCTGAACCCGGCGCCCCAAGCTGACGCCGCCGCTTCCAGCCTCGGCCACCAGACAGCCGGCCCGGCCGTGACCACGGCCGGCACTGGGAGCACCCCAGCCAGCCATAGCCCGCCGGTCGCGCGCAGGTGCCAGGCTCGTGGGGACGAAGGAGGCTGAAGGAGAAGAAGCCGCCGTCCTCAGCACCCACGCGAGCATCGGCTGCCGCCATCACGACCGCCGCTGCTGCCCACCACATCCCGGCCAGGGCTAGCTGGATCCGGCCGCCAGGGACGTGGATCCGGCCACCCGGGCCGCGGATCCAGCGAGCCATGGCCAGCCCGAGCCCGCACCGTGCCGCCATTGAGGAAGGAAGAGGTGGAGCTCGGAGGAGGGAGAATTGCCGCCATCGCCGCCGCCGTCGCAGCCGCCAGCCCAAGTCCTGGCCGGTGCCGCCGCAGACGAAGGGGGCCACCTCGCCGAGCTCCACGCTGCTCAAGCTCGGCCGCACCCCGCCGAACTGCCGCCACCCACGCCGCCACACTGCCAAGGGGAGAGGAGGCCCCGCCGCCGCCATCCCGGCCAGCCGCGCGCGGCCTTGCCGGCGGCTAGCTCCGGCGGCGGCGCGGCAGGAGAGGAAGGTGAGGGGTGGGGCGGCGCTAGGGTTAGGGTCCCCCGAGCCGCCTTCGTGGGGGGTGACGTGTGGGGGGGGGTCCACGTATATTAACGCCATCACAAATTTACCATGGTATAGTTATTATTACTTGTTTGTCATGTTGTCATGTTCTAGAACACTGTGACCGTCGTAGTTCAGCATTGGCTATGCGGAGGTACCGGCTGCGTGTTGGAATGGAAATAATGCAAATATGTCACCAGCTCACAATTATGCGTAATTGTGTATCAGATATAAACATTTTACGGCATTTAAATTAAGGAGGTTCACTTGATTTAGAGCCATTCATTCCTGTCTGTCAGCTTATTTCGTGCTTGAAGTTGCATCACAATAGTCACTACTCACTAGCCCTGATAGGGGATACTAGAAGAGCAGTGAGATGGTTGCGTGGAGTCTGTGTTCTTGGTACAGTGCACATCTTATACCACAAAAAGTCTAAAATGTTTGGATTAGCATTTCCTCTAAGTGCTTGAAATTCTTTCTTTCTTGGTTTCCATAATGGAGTAATGTTTTTGTCACTGTGTGCGCGATTGTGCTTATGGTAATTCTTTCTTTCTTGGTTTCCTTGTTAATTTGACAATGCGAATGTTCAATATCTGAGTCGGTGCAGGGGGTTTCTGTTAGCTGCGATGTCACATTTTATTAGAAATGACGCGATGTTTAGGAGTGCAGCAATTTTGCGATGGTCTTGCCAAGCAGCCAGTTTTCGGAGTCCCAGAGGGGTATCTCCTGAGCAGCGTTTATATTTCGGAGTTCCTTGGAGATGGTTCAGCTGTGCTGAGCTTGAGCACACTGTAAAGCTGGGCACTTATCCCGTTAGTATTGAAAAAAGCAGCACGATGTATTTTACAGTTCAGTCAAAGAATTGTTGGTTGGTGACGGCAAAGCATCACTACAACCAATCACTGGGGTTCTCAGGTGTATCAAGTGCTTGTCGCATGAGTTCCACCTATACTAGAACTAAACCAGATGGTCTCGAAGGTGCTGTCTCAAAGGTTTCTTCTACAGGAGTTCCTGAAGTTGACAACACATATGATGGTGGAAACACCTGGATTGATTTGTCAGAAGATGCTCATCGTTCTGCTGCTGATGCTAGCACTGCTGCAGGCAACACCATGAAGCGTCTGAATGATGAAATTACACTTCATGTCCAAGAGTTATTTGGTAATCACACAGACCTAGAAAAGGTAATTGTTCCACTTGGTGGGACGCTGATCGGTACAGCAATGGCATGGTTTGTAATGCCTATTGTTCTAAGAAGGCTGCACAAGTATGCATCAGACTCTACTAAGAAACATCTGTCTTATGAAACAAGCTTGTGGAGTGCACTGGAAGATCCTACGAAATATATCATCACATTTATGGCATTTTCACAGATGTAAGGAGTTATTTGCTAATTGCTTACCTTTTGAGAGACTTATTTTCTTAGTACTTCTTATTGTAAAATATTATTGAAATGCTCCGGAGGTTAAAACCAGATTCTGAAATTTTCATGTTCCTTTCATATATTTTTATTGTTTTTTAAAGTAGACTTGCTATGATTTTCCATTGCGATATATTTACATGCTAGAAATTTTATGGCTATGTTTTTTGAAAGATTTGGTTATCCGTCTTTAAATTAATATAGTAGGGGGTAGAGTGAATCATATATGTGTGAGGAGCGCAACCTCCTGTATCAGACTGCTACAGGGGCGCATAAAAAGTGAATTAATGACTCCCTAATTGAGTTACGACCGTTAAGGGTCTTTGGACCCTTCCTTCACTAGCCCACAAGGAGCGCTCGCCTCTGATCCTTGCAAACTCCTGCATCAGATTTATGGCTATTTATGGTATTTTATACTTGTTCACACTGTGTTATTGACAGCATGATCTTGGTTTTTCGGTGGTATTGCTATACAACATTACGATTTTGTTCTGAATATGTCTCAGGTCTCTGATGTTTTCTTTCTTCCTCAGGGCTGCAGTTATTGAGCCAAGCATTTCAGTTTATCTCCCACAAGCATGGAAAGGGGCATTCGTTGTATCTTTTGTGTGGTTCCTTCATAGGTGGAAAACTAACTTTATTGGTCATGCTATGGCCAAACAACCAGCTAAAGGAACCGACCGCAATAGATTGTCAGCATTTGATAAGGTGTCATCGTTAGGACTGATAGCACTTGGAGTTATAGCCCTTGCTGAAGCTTGTGGTGTACCTGTGCAGTCAATATTAACTGTTGGTGGTGTTGGAGGTAATGTTTTAGCACATAATGTCCATCTTCGTGTGAGCATTTCCTGTACTTACAAATTAGGGCTTTTCTTTTGATGTGCACTTAAGTAGGCAAGTGGCAAAAGGCTACCTGAATCATACCTTTACCATGTCAATAACAGTTATATGCAATACAATTGCTGTCTCTGGATGATTGGTAATGTGCCTTACATCTCATTTGGTAGACTGCATGTATGAAAATTTACTGAAGTGTTCTTTTGGCAGTTCTGGTCATGTTCATCCTCCCTGTTGCCACAAGATATGTAAACTGCACTTAAATTTCTGCTGGTTTGAACTAGGTTGGTCACACAAGTATGGTCTACAGCATTTTGTTCAACCTGTGTTAGGTTTGAAATTCAGTAATAGTTTGACTGCCTTCAATATCATCAGCAATCTACATATGGTCAATAATTTACTTATACTTATTCATAACTTAAAGCTGGATCATTTTCTTACTTCACTAGTAATTGCATTTTCTTAAGTTTGACTAAGTTTAAAGAAAATAGTATTAGCATTTATGAGTCCACAAAGTATATTATGAAATAGATTTCATGATAATTTAATAATACTTATTTATGGTATCACAATTAAATATTACTAGCATTTTCTTATAATTCTAGACAAAGTTAAGAGAAAAAAAATCTAGAACTATATCCCTTGACCGAGGGAGTAATATTCTGTTACCTATGTTGTTTTAGGTGTTGCTACTGCTTTTGCGGCAAGAGATATCCTTGGTAACATGTTGAGTGGATTCTCTTTACATTTTTCAAGGCCATTCTCAATTGGAGACAACATCAAGGTCCCTGATTATTTATCTAACCAACCTTTTATACACCTTTTTTTCTGGAATCTATGTCATGTGATATTAAGGTTGCTGTCATTAGCTTACTAATAACATGGGTAAATTTAGTAGTTAACCTTTCTAAAAAAAGTTAAATACAGTATATGTATAAGTTCTCAAGCAAGGGTTTCGATGATCGTTTATCTCAACAAGTTAATAAGGTAGCTACGCAATAAAAATTTACCATGCATGCATTTTTTATTAAATATTAACAAAGGAACAGTAGGGAAAATAGCTTCTAGAGTTTAATAATTCAATTTTTGTAATAAAAATAGCAGGAACTCTATCTTTCAATTAAGTGGAAAAGAGTATATGTATACGAACAGGGCTTAGCCGCTGAACACAATGGTTCCTCCCATAACACAACCTCCAGGAAAGGCCAAACTACCCTTGTAAATCAAGCGTCATTCTGTATTGAAGTTGGCAATATTTTGTTTTCTCCATGACCTGCACCACGGTGAGGTGCTTATGTTTGAACATTCTTCAGTTATCCTCTTTTCAAAGGTTCCACATTAGATGGTCATAACATTCAAGTTTTGTGCCTTTGGTTTTTATGTAACAATGACTTGGCTGTAGCAATTCCATCTACGTGAAATTTGATTAGAGGGCATGGTGCGGGATCACAAATCTTTCCCATGCAGACACTTATGACCAGACCATCTACATGAAGGGGCATAACAGCAACTCTAGCAAGAGCATTCAAATCAGAGTCCCTAGTTTTTATTTGAGAGCTCCCTTCTTTTGAGGTCCTAATTTTTTGGTTTTTACTCTAAGAGGACCATCGATCAAATCAAGGTCCTTAAAACCAAATAGACACCGACAAATGGGATCCACTTATCATTCTAGTTTTTTTTTCTCTCCTTTCTACCCCGCATCATGCCCCCGACTCCGCTTCTCAGTCTCCGCGTTTGGCCATGTCCAACATCTAGGATGGGGGAAAGGAGTGTTGTATCTGCGCCGGGAAGACTTGGTCGAGATCTGGACCGTGGGTTGGGAAGAGGAGTTGCGTTGAAGACCTGGCCAGGGGACAGACGCTCAGAAAACGAGCTGTGGAGAACTCGCTGCAGGAGCCACGCCGGGCAAAGGACTCTCGTCGAGATAGAGAAGGCTACGAGAAGGATGATCCACCGAGGGAATATGCGTGTCACCGAGCTAGTGGAGCTGCACTGCTAAGGGTGAGGGGCGGCATTGGGGCCTTAGGAAGTCGTGTTAGGGGAGGGCCTCGCCGAAGACAGTGGAGCAGGCGGCGCAACATGGGATCCAGATGGGCGGGCGCATTTTCCTCCTGTGCGCGGGGTGGATAATGGCAGCAATGGTCCTTTGAGGGCCCAAAGCGATAAATGCAAACCACAACGGGGTGGGCGCACTCCCCTTATCTCCCACTATCTATTTCGCATTGAGATCTATGCTGGAGTGCTTCAAAATGCGTGCTAGAGTGTTTTTTTTCCACAGTGGATAAGGATGAGGTGGTGTGCACGAATTTAAATGCAACATGAGACATTGGATAAGGGGTGTGCGCCCACCCCATTGTGGAAATTACCTGTTGGGCCCAAAGGTAATGAGGGTTGATGGGAAGATATGGGGGGCCTATCATGTTTTTAGGGCTCCACTAGAGGCCTGCTGGATCTTTTTTTTTTGGCTCTGGCCCTCAAATTTGTTTGGTTTGGTTTTGAGAGCTCAAGTAAGGGTCCTGGTGGAGTTGCTCTAAGAGACAAAGATGATGCCTAATTTTGGGATTGCCCATTGCAGAGGGGGCAGGTGATTTGGTGTAGCCGTCCATAGATAGCGAGGTTATCCATCATTAGAAACTTGTGTTGAACTAAGATCCAGGCAAACAATTTGCATTTACTTTTGGCGTGAGCCTACCATTGTCCTATTTGACCACTCTGAGGAATTGAGCTTTGAATGCTGATTGTGAGAAGTATTTGCCGCCGTGTGTTGTCCACTTCCACCTAATTGTGTCTTCCGCCAATGGCTGTGGATAAATTTCTTGTAGCCTTTATCCATAGGGAGACAATATCCTCCACATGTGTAGTTGCAATTTTTCCTTTGAATTTGAATAAGTGCACCTAATGGAGTCATTAAAAATTCTAAATTTCCCTTAGGAAACAAAACATAAAAAATGTGGTTTCCTGAGACAACACTTTTACATATTTTAAGTAGGGTAAAAGGAAAAAACTATCATGGAGAATGAATAGGTCATGCCACAGCTGCCATGCCTCTTTTATCTTTGGTACTTCCAGCTCCAAAATTTCAAGAATCAAGCACTAATGTCTAGTTTTAATGGCTACACCAAACTGGTTTACTGCTTTCGGGGTTGATGCAAACTTTACTAGAATTGCTTTTCAATTGCAGGCTGGTTCAATAGAAGGACAAGTGGTTGAAATTGGACTGACTTCTACTTTGTTGACAAATATAGAAAAGCTCCCCGTTGTAGTCCCTAACTCACTATTCTCCAGCCAGGTAATGTGTCACGTTAAATGCTATTTTTAATTTATCTTTGAATGCGTATTTTGTATATCAATGTGGAGTTTTGGACTTATTGCTATTCTATGGTCCATATATTATCTTTAATTCCAAGTGGGTTCCCTCCTTAATATGATTCTTCTACCAAAACCACTTGTAGGTGATAGTGAACAAATCAAGGACCCAGTGGCATTGTAGCATGTCCAAACTTCCTGTAAGAATTGAAAACATCGAAAAGATTCCTGCTATAACAGAGGAGATAAAAGCAATGTTGATGTCCAACCCAAAAATTGACTCTCCATACTGCTACCTCTCACAGTTAGAATTAGAAAGTTCACGTGGAGAGCTTACCATTGCTTGCAACATCAAAAGCACGGTACGTTAACTATGTTCCTCTCAAAAAAACTGCTACCTAATCATGACATTTTTTTACGTAACTGGAGGGGCAAAGTACCCCTACTGGATTTTATTTATTTAAAACAGACTAATCCATACTCATGACATTTTGGGGTACTATTACTGTGAAACACAATAATCTGAATTGACTGATATCATATGAATTGACTGGTAGGAAACAGAATATAGGATCTCCAAACCACGTTATGCTACCAAATATGATGTAGTAGAAGTTACCACACTTCGCATCTTTTGCTGATATTGGGAATCTGTATTATGATTTTGTGTTTGTTCTCTGCGTATTGGTGGCCATATTTGAGCAGCAGTTTGACAAGTTGAGCTCAACTTTCCAAACTGATTTGGTAGTACAACTGCTCATTTAATTTGGTCGGTTCAGTACATGCTGGGAGTTTAATGTGTAACATTACTGGTTTAGTGTACTAGCGCTCTCTTTACTCGTTAACATTTCACTTTATATCTGACAACAGAAGATAGAGGAGTGGTCATCTACAGAACAAGAAACTCTTCTGAAAGCTGCCAGCATCATCAAGCGACATCAACTTTGGACTCCCGTGTAAACGTGCAATCCTAGTCGTTTAAAGTTTTTTTGTTGTTGCTAACTACAGCATGTGTAGATAGATAGTTTCAAGTGGACCAACAGAACAAGAACAAGCATATGATCAATGCTCAGTCATGTGTAGATGTTCGTTCTTTTTTTTTTTTTTCATCTATCTATCTTACGTGCCCGCGCTCGCCGCCGGCTTCAACCTGCTGGATCTGATCGCTGTCGTCGTCTTGTGCACCACCTCCACGCTCGCCAACCTCCCGCCGTCCTTCTTCCCCTTCGGCGTTGCCGCGGCCGTCGTGTACTGGTCCTACACGGGGCTAGGCATGATGGCCACCATGGCGGAGGAATCCCGGCCGCAACGTGTGAACGCATTGTACATATTGAAGTGTAGCTTGGACGACTCAAATAACACATTTGAGCATATAGACGAACTACGTGCTTGCTTGGTTGACATCTAAAATTTGCCATGTCATAGATTTGACAAGCCAAAACTTAGAAAAAAAACTTGCTAAAGTTTTGGCAAGCCAATTATGAGTGCTTAGCAAATTTTGGTACCAAACCAAAGGCTAGCCAAAACCATGGCTTACCAAATCTTTAGCATGGCAATTTTTGGTAGTGAACCAAACAGGCCCTATGTTCTATCATCTAATAATGCAATGTAATATGTACATGCTCAGCATGTGTTCTGTTTTGAGATTTGTGCTGTACATTTTACCCAATACTCTATCGGTAACAATACAGAAGGACGTGCCGAACGCCACGTTCCGCACTCGCTCGTCACGTGCCTGCAGCTCCCTCCACGCGGCCGTCCGCTCGCTCCCTCTCCCTCTTTCCCTTCTTCCGCTCCCTCTCTCGATCTTCCTCTCTCACTCCTTACGCTCCCTCTCTCTGTCTCTCTCTCACACACACACTCTCTGCCTCCCTCTCTCCCTGCTGCTGCTCCCTCTCTATGCGCCCTCCACGCAGCGGGCAGCAAGCAAGCCGCTCCTCTCTCCCTTCTTCCGTACCTCCCATGATCTCCATACCACCGGAGAGGAAGACGGCGGCGGCGGCTTCCGGCAAGCAGCTCCCTTTCCTCCTTGTCTCCCTTCCCACCTCCATGCAACCGAAGAGGAGGGCGACGACAGCAGCTTCTCTCGCGCACCGACGTCCTCCACTACCAGGCGTCCTCAATACTCGCAGATCGGGCGGCCATGGTGTCCCTCCTGCACCGGTGGCTCCTTCTCCTACCTCGGCGTCCTCCTCCTCCACACTGGTGCCCCCCCCCACACACCGACGTCATCCCCCATCGGGAGCCCCAGTGCCCGCAGATCCGACCGGCCATGGCGCTCGCCGTGCTATGCTCTCCCCCCCCCTCTGTTGCAATTGAATGTTTCAGTTGTTTCACACGTTTCAGAAGTACGTGGCAGTTGGAGCAAATTACTGTTGCAAAAGTAGATAGGAATATTGCACATGCTGCAGTGTCTATATTCATATATTGCAGGTGTTATATCTAGATGTTGCATGTGGTTTTTGCTAATGGTTATTTGTGTTTTTCATTTACTTTCTAAGTGTTCCAAACACATGTTTTCGAGTGTTTCACGTGTTAGTACATATGTTGTAATTATTTTGATCTAAATGTTTCAGAAGCAGATATGTTGTTGCAGCTCGTATTTCACATGCATGTTTTTATGTGTTTCATCTTGCTTCAGATGTATGTTACAAGTGTTGCATCGAAATGTTTCAAAAGTAGATCGAGGTGTGGCATCTCTATCAACCTCGGTGGCGTCTTGCTGCAGGCGCGCCAAGAGGCGTGTGAACTCGGCTAGCCCGTCGCTGTCGGCGTCCGCCACCAGCGCCTCCGTCGACATCGCTGCGTCGGCCCCAGCGTCGCCCGCATGCACCCCCGCAGCTGCGCGTGGGGATGCAGGTTGCAGGTGAGCGTGGGGGATGGCTTTAGGCGTGCCCGTCCAGACGTGCAGGCGCACGTCGTGTGGACTGAGGCGCGTGGATACGTGGAGTAGGGCGCGTGTAGCGCTGGTACGGCGTACAGACGCAGGTGTCCGTCCGGACGTCCAATGGGAGTTGCTACCCTACTCTATACTACAGTTTTGTATTATATGTATTTTGAATTTTGTATTACATGTATCTTGAAGCGTATAACGAAAAAAACTGCGTTCCAAGTGTCGTGTCGCTAGCGCTGGCGGGTGGCGGCGAGCGTGGCATGCGCGGTCAGTGAGGGCCTTGTGCAGTTGCATCGAAGCATAGTTTTAAATAGCCCGCTATGGTTTCCGTTATAACCCGCTATATACTTTTGAGGCAGGGTGGCGTTATCTGTGTTCATGTATAATTTAGCCGTTATAGCCCGATATAGCTCTATTAATAACTATTTTAGAGATAAGCCGCTAAACAAGTTGCCCTGCTGTTTAAAACCCTGCACCGAAGAGACGAGATGGCAGCCACGTGTAATTGACTCTGAATACTGCACGGAGAAACACCGAAGAATCCGGGTGCTCTCGATCTAGAACAAAAACATAAGCCAAGCCCTTGGCACAGCGGAATAAGCAAGCAAAGGGTTCGTAACCAACAAAGGAAGGAAGAAAGGAAAGGATAGGAGCAGACGGTGAGCGGAGTGGCTATCAGGGGGACGCGCGGGAGGGGGCGGATCCAGATGGCGTTGTGGTCTGCGGCGTGTGGGACGAGTGGCCGCCGCCGTCGCAGGGAACTCGCGGCACCTGTCAAGTCTACCGGAGGTGACGACATTATTTTTCCGCTGGTTTTGGTCAAATAGTACATGTGTAAAATTAGTCATCCCACCAGGCTTTCAAGCAACGATTTGGGTGTTGGATCGCAGGATTTCTTACGAGTAATTTACAGAGGTTTCGGAACACGTGTAAAGTAGAAACATCTATAGGGAAAGGGCCACGGTTGACGTCCAGCGCAGCGCATGACGTCTTTCTTCTTCCCGCCGGTATTCTGCCTTTGATTGATTGAAGACCAGGTGTCGAAACCTCCTCACAGCCAGCGGCTTGCTTCTCGCTGGGCTACAGGGCAAGCCAAGCGCGCGTCAGCTGATTAGCTGAACCTTCTCGTACTACTCCCCAGTCCCCTCCAGATCTCGCCCACGCGATTTCTTGGTCCTCTCGTCGTCCTGCCATTTGATGTTCGAATGCGGATGGAGGTAGTCTGATTACAGATCACCCTCGGTTGCTTGCTTGTTTCTCCGCGGAAACGACAGGACTGCGGCAATCGTCGTCGAGTGATCTGCGGATACTCGGTGAGACATTTCGTCGAACACCTTGCGATCAGCTACGCGTTTGATCTTTGATGTGCGCTAATGTGCTGTGTTTTAGTCAAGCAATTGTACGTGATGCGAAGTTGTTTGTCCTGTGCTCCAGTAGTCCAGTTTGTTAAGGGATGTTGCTTACACGTATGACATATTTGATGTTTCATCACAGAATCACTTCATATAGCAGTTCTCGGCACAACGGAATGCTCATCTTGGTTAACGGCCCACCACAAACTTATCATTGCCTCGTTTGTTGCTTTCCTATTTTAGTTATCATCATGTAGAACTATGTGAAGGCAGAAGGCCACATTTCAGAATTAGCTATGCATATATATCCGTTACATGTTGGAAATAATGAAAAAATAGAGAAAAATGCACCAGCAGTCCCTAAATTTGCGCTGCTGTGTCATTCCGGTCCCTAAACTCTTAAATCGACCGTTTAACTCCTTAAACTTGTTCGGTTGTGTCATCCCGGTCCCTAAACTTGTTTGGTTGTGTCATTCTGATCCCTAAACTTGCAAATAATCCGTTTAGATCCTCAAACCTGTTCAGTTGTGTCATCCCAGTCACTAAACTTATTAGGTTGTGTCATCTGGGTCCAAACAGGACGATTTAAAAACTTGATATAAAAAAATAATTCATAACTTTTTCATATGAACTCGAATGAAGACAAACTTTATATCAAAATTGTAGTCCTCGATGCGATCTACAACTTTGTAGTTGAAAAGCTTTTAAATTAAAACTGTTTAGGGTCCCAAAATATTTTTGTATATTTATATATTTTGAAATTTAAAATTATCAAACAAACTTGGATATTGATATGGCCTATATAAAAGTTATAGTTCTCAATATGATATACAACCTTGTAGTTGAAAATATTTTTATTTGAAGTTATTTGGTATCCCAAAATTTAATTTTAAATTTTAAATACTTACAATAATATTTTGGAATATTAAACGACTTCAAATAAAAAAAAATTCAACTACAAAGTTGTAGATCGCGTTGAGGGCTACAATTTTGATATAAAGTTTGTCTTCATTCGAGTTCATATGAGAAAGTTATAAATTATTTTTTGATATCAAGTTTTTATATCGCCATGTTTGGACCCAGATGACACAGCTGGACAAGTTTAGGGACTGGGATGACACAACTGAAAAAGTTTAAGGACCTAAATGGGTGATTTACAAGTTTAGGGACCGGAATGACACAACCGAACAAGTTTGAGTACCTAAACGGTCGATTTGAGAGTTTACGGACCGGGATGACACATCAGCGCAAGTTTAGGGACCGCTGGTGCACTTTACTTAAAAAAATATGTCATCAACTCACAATTATGTGTAGTTGCGTATAGTAGACGTTTGATAACATATATTTAAAGGAGCTTCACTTGATTTAGAGTCATGCACTTGCTGTCTGTCAGCCATTGCGTTTGCGTGCGGGTACAACTTACTTTCCTATTTTTTTTGAAAAAAAATTGGGTGAGACCCATCCCCACCGTGCACGGTAAAGACTGTATAACTGACGCCTGAACCATAATCACCATGCAACATCATTCTAACCTTCTGTGTGATAATCATGACCCAAGCGCCATCATGCACCGTGAGACCCGAGCCTCACCTAATTTTTCCCCCTTTTTTAAAGACATATTCAGGTAATTGAATTTTATACATGAAGTTGAATCGCAATAGTCATTAGTGATGTGAAATCTTTCACTCAAGGAGAGACTAAAAAGCGGGTGTAGAGGATGTACAGGAGGAGAATCTTGAGCCCCAGTGCCGAACAAAAAATTGGTCCCCATTACAAGTTGGGAAAAAAGGGAAACAAGTTTTTATTAATCATATTGCAACTACAATATTATCTTAGCACTATGTCTTACCTAAAACGTGCTATCCTTCAAGCACTGAGACAGGAGTTAATTTCTCAGAGAAAATTTCTCCCAATTGGTGCATCGATCGCTGATTGGAAAGATGAACGGGGGAGCAAGAGAGATACCTGCTTGTGACTGTAACATAGTGGGAATTAATTAGAGGTAGGGAAAATGCATGGGCCTCAAGAGTTGGTTGGTCGAAGGATGAACAAAGCTTTTTCTATTGCTAATTTATTCATCGCCCATCTAATTGGCTGATTAGTACTATTATTACAAAGTAGTGTTCAAAAACAGTTTGGCCCCACGTTTTTGGGGGCCCTGAGCACGTGACATCTTATTGCTAAACTGCTTGGATCAGCTTTTCCTCTAAGTGCTTGAAATGCCTTTTTGATTTCCAGAATGTTTTTGTCATTGTGTGTGCGCGTTTGATCTTCAGTTTTGTAAATTTGAGTATTTGACAATGTGCATGTTGGATATCTGAGTCAATGCAGGGACTTTTTTGTGAGCTGCAATGTCAAAGGTTCATATGTTAGAAGATGCGCATTGTTCTGCTATTGATGCTAGCACTGCTGCAGGCAACAACGTGAAGCATCTGAATGATGCAATTAAACTTCATATCCAAGAGTTATTTGGTAATCATAGAGATCTAGAAAAGGTAATCGTTCCACTTGGTGGGACACTGGTTGGTGCAGCAATGGCTTGGTTTGTAATGCCTGTTGTTCTAAGAAAGACACACAAGTATGCATCAGAAAGTCCTTTCAGGATCAGGACACTCTTGGGATACTCTACTAAGAAATATCTGCCTTATGAAACAAGCTTGTGGAGTGCACTGGAAGATCCTGCAAAATATATCATCACATTTATGGCATTTTCACAGATGTGAGAATTTATTTGCTTTTCACCATTTGAGAGCACTATTTTCTTAGTACCTTCTTATTGTAAAATATTATTGGCCTCGAAATTTTGCTGAATGCTTTTGAGGTTAAAACCATGTTCCGGGAGTTTTCATGCCCCTTTCATATATTTTGTGTATTTTATTGAATTAAACTCCTATGATTTTCCGATTCGATATATACCTATATGAGCTAGAAAATGTGTGGTCGTATGTGGTAATTTACATTTGTTCAACTAACATTGATTACAGCTTGATAATTGTTTTATTCCGTGGTGTTATACAAACCATACTACTACGATGCAGGTCATTTTTTTTGTTATAATTTTATTCTGAATATATCTCAGGTCTCTGATGATTTCTTCCTTTCTCGGGGCTGCACTTATTGAACCAGTCATTTCAGCTTATCTTCCACAGGCATGGAAGGGAGCATTTGCTGTATCTTTTGTGTGGTTCCTTCACAGGTGGAAGGCTAACTTCATTGGCCATGCTATGGCCAAACAAGCTGCTACAGGAACTGACCGTGAAAGATTGTCAGCATTTGATAAGGTGTCATCGCTAGGACTGATGGCACTTGGAGTTATAGCTCTTGCTGAAGCTTGTGGTGTACCTGTGCAGTCAATATTAACTGTTAGTGGGGTTGGAGGTAATATTTTACTATTTAATGTTCTTCTTTATGTGACCATTTCATGTAACTGAAGGAATAATATTCTCTTCTGTACGTTGTTATAGGTGTTGCTACTGCTTTTGCAGCAAGAGATATCCTTGGTAACATGCTGAGTGGCTTCTCTCTACGGTTTTCAAGGCCATTCTCAGTTGGAGATTACATCAAGGTCCGTGGTTATTTATCTAACAAACCTTTTGTACTCTTTTTTTTCTGGAATCAAAGTCACGCGATATCTCAGCAACAGAATCGGTAAAATTTAGTAGTTAAACTTTCTAAAAAAGTCAAATACATCAGATCTATTTGTTGCCTGAGTAAGCTTAAAGTCAAACTGGATAAGAATTATTTTATCTCAGCATGTTAATAACGTACTCCCTCCGTTTCAAAATGTTTGTCGTTTTCGGTTTTTGTGCCACAAGTTTGACTCGATTTGTACAAAATACGTGCAACATTTATATCTCCAAATAAATTTATTAAAAAAACTAGATTTAAAGATCTTTCTAATGATATTAATTATGTATTATAAATATTAATATTTTTAAATATATAATTGCCGGCAGTTGTTTTTTGGGAAGCGCAAACGACAAACATTTTGAAACGGAGAGAGTATGTAAACAATGAAAATTTATAGTACTTCAATGAGTTCCTCAAATGCTGAATAAGACACAAAAGGACCAATGCTGCATCAGGAGTTTTTCTTTTCTTTTCAATGTTAACAAAGGCTATGCAGTGGGGGAAATGGCTTCTAGAAGAGTGTAATAATTCATTCATTCAAACTTCACTTAATGAACTCTTTTTAAGGTTCCATGTTAGCCTTAAGAAACAAAACATACCAAAACATCTGTAGATACTTTAGTGTAAAAAGAGCAAGCTATCTTGGAGAATGAATATTGGTTTTGAAGATAAAGTTCAATAAAGTGCACTTGTTTTGGACAGTTCATACTTCCAATCATGCCCATAAAGCTGTCAAGCCTCTTTATCTTTGATACTCCCAGCTCAAAAAAATTTAAGGAACAAGCACGTTCAGGACTTAACCTTCTTTTAACAAAAGAGCTTCATAATTAGATAGTTGTAAGTCTGTCTAGTTTCAATGGCTGCCTAGACCAAACTGGTTTACTGCTTTTCGGCTTGACACGAACTTCAAGTGACTAAGTGCTTTTAATTGCAGGCTGGTTCCATAGAAGGGCAAGTGGTTGAAATTGGATTGACTTCTACTTCATTGATAGATACAGAAAAGCTCCCCGTTGTAGTCCCTAACTCGCTATTCTCAAGCCAAGTAATGTGTCATGTTTTGAAATGCTATTTTATCTTATCTCTGAATACATATTTAGCATATCAATGTGGTGTATCATCTTTATTCTTTAATTCCAAGTGACTTCCATCCTTATATTACGAAACAAATCTGCAGGTGATAGTGAACAAATCAAGGGCGCAGTGGCATGCTAGTGTGACCAAACTTCCTATAAGAATTGAAGACATCGAAAGGATTCCTGCTATAACAGAGGAGATAAAAGTAATGTTGATGTCCAACCAAACAATTGATACTCCATACTGCTATCTCTCACGGTTAGAAAGTTCAAGTGGGGAGCTTACCATTGGTTGCAACATCAAAAGCACGGTATGTTAACTATGATCCTCTTAAGAAAATTGTTCTCTTATCATGGTTCTGACGTGAGGTAATATCAATTCGAAAACACAATGTGAAATGTCTGGTATATCATATGTTAGACTTTGATATACAGAAAACTTATGCCTTCGTGTGGAATAGCAGTCGGTCAACCTAACGTCGGCCAACATACTGCTCTGTTTTTTTAAAACCTGTAGGGGGAAAAAAACTTGTTGCATTTCTTCATTATGTGGAAGGAAACAGGAATATAGGACGTCCAAACAATATTGTGCTGCCAAATATCGTGTAGGAGTTACCACACTAGGCATTTTTGCGTGACAGATAAGTCTGCAGAAGTGCACTTGCGTGCTTTGTTGGAGTTTAGCTGACATTGGGAACCTGTGTTGTGGTTTTATGTTTGTTCTGTGTCCTCCGCGTCGGTGGCTATTTAGGAGGCAGCTTGACAACTAAGTAGAGGCGTAGACCTGAGCATTTCAGAGTGATTTGGTAGTACAACTGCTCAATTGGTCGGTTCAGTACACGGAGTTTAGTGTAGCACTATTGGTTGTTTAGTGTAAGCTCTGTTTCCTCACTAACATTTGATTTTCTGTGGCCGCAGAAGACAGAGGAGTGGTCATCTACAGAGCAAGACATTCTTCTGAAAGCTGCCAGTATCATCAAACGACATCAACTTTGGACTCCCGTATAGACGTGTAATTCTATCTAGTCCGTTAAACTTCTCTATTGCCGCAGTAACAGCATGTGTAAAATAGATGGATTCATATGGACAAAAGAACAAGAACCGGCATGATCAAATGCTCATATGGGAGGGGGATGCGTAGATGTTCTTTCTTTTTTCCTCTTCTATCTATCTTTACTGTTACAGGAATAAAGGACAAAGTGAAAGTGATGAATTACCTATACAACTTGTCTGTCTGATAATTACATTTTTACAGTTGGTTGATCTCCCAGTCCTCACATACACTAACGTCTATGGCCATCGTCTTGTTGCCGTCCTCCCCTGCCCCGGGAGACGACAGCACCCTGCAGCAATTCCGTCTCGGAGACTGCGACAGGATCACCAGTCAGCATCAAACAGTACTAACAGTAGAGTAGAATTGTCCAATAAACTATGAACATGAACAGAGAGGCAGAGAGCTCTACGAGGACTCGAGGATTATACCTTATCCCACAATGCGGGATCGGGCTTCTTAACCACGAGCACGGTGTCCAGCATGGAGTCCGGGTCCGGGATCTTCCACCGGCACGCCGGGCGTGGCTCGTCGCGCCGCCGCCACCGCTGGTACCTCGTGACAGTGGTCTCGCCGCCGCGCGCCACCGCGCGGCGCGCGGCGGCCAGGTAATACAGCGCCGGGCGCTGGCACGGGCTGCGCGCCAGCGGCCGCGTGTTGAAGGCGTGCGACTTGTAGTCGGCGCGGCGGTACCAGTTGAGGAAGGTGCGCGCGGGGGTCTCCATCTCCCTCGGCGAGATGACGCCCCTGGCCACCATGACCACGAAGCCCCATGCCACCGACACCGTCCAGCGCTTGGCCTCGTCGTAGCAGATGGACTGCTGCATGACCCCGACGGAGTCCAGCATGACGGGGCCCTCGAACAGCCTGCGCACGGCGGCGGGGCGGGAGCGCGCGTCCGGGAACAGCGGGCGCACGACGTCGAGGTGGTGCAGCGACACGAGCGGCGCGACGGGGTGCGCGGCCAGGAGGCCCAGCAGGTCCCCGTACACGTCGTACTGGTGGAACCCCGGGTGCCTCGTCAGCGGCACGCCCAGCTCCGCCATGCACGCCTGGATGCGGTCGTCGCTGCCGTACAGCGACGGGTACCGCCGGATGCACGCGTCCTGCATCCGCTCCAGCCTCGCCGCCAGGGGCCGGCTGATGGCGAACCCGCCGCCGCCGAACGCCATCCCGTACGAGAAGTAGATGTTCTGCAGGTGGCTCTCGGAGGGGCACCCGATGTAGTAGGGCTGCCGGTGGTCCAGCCTCCCGAGCACCGCGAGGAGGTTGTCGGGGAGGAAGACGGTGTCGTCGTCGCCCATGACGTACCACCGCGCGTCGGGGAGGCCCAGGCGGAAGGTCTCGGAGACGATGCGGGAGATGCGGATGGCGGACCGGTGGCCGCGCCGGTGCGTGTAGGGGAAGCGCGAGGTGTCCGAGGAGACCTTGATGGGCGGCAGCCCCTCCGGCACGCTGGAAGGCCGCACGGGGCGGTCCATCCACGCGAAGCCGCGCATGCCCCCGCCGGGGCGCCACCAGATCTTGATGTACTCCTTCCGCTTCTCCCACAGGCGCGCCGACGCCGCGATGCCGAACACTACGTGCTGCAGCGTCGTCGCCGTGAGCACGGCGGGAGGAGGAGGAGGAGGAGGAGGAGGAGGCGGCGGCGATGGCGTTGACGATGTGAGGTTGTAGTTGTTGGTAAGATGATGAGAGACGGCCAAGGTGTTTGATAACGTGCCCTTATTGGCTGTGACGGGGTCCGCCGGCGGGCAGGAGGGGGCTGAGGAGAGAATGACGTGGAGGGTGTAGAAGATGTAGAGCACGGTGAGGGGGAGGAGGAGGAGGAGCGCGAAGCGGAGGAGGGAGGCCGCCGGGCTCTCCTTGCCGCCGCCTCCGGCGGCCGCTTTCATTGCCCGCGCCGTCTCCGGCCGTCGTGTTATGCTCCCGCGGTATTATTGCTACCTCCTGCTCGTCGGTTTCTTCGTGCGGGAAGAGAGAGAAAAGAGTGAGATCGATTTCGACGGAGGGGGCGGAGGTGGAATGGGGGAGATCGATCGGCAGGTTGCGCATTCTCCTCGCGCATTGGTTGGAGGTTGGAGCGGTTCAGATTCAGCTTCTCGCCTCCGTTTGTTTCTCGCTGTTTCGGTTTCAGTTCTTCGTCTTGTTGTAATCTTGATATCGCGGTGGGAAGACAAATGCTCCAGTGTCCGGACGGGTCCACGTTGAATGGTTGCGGGCCTGAAAGCCTGCGAGTCATGGAGCCCAAACGCAGCTAGAAAATCTTCGTCCCTGGCCATATCCGCTGCTGAGGCCCTGCTCGATCGAATTCTTGGAGATCGCCGGGCCATCGTCCACATTGACCTTCGCAAAACGTGGATCGCCCACCGCCTGCTTCTGCGCTCCAATTCACGGCGTTCCGAACGGGCTCTGAAATTTGCTCTCAAACTGCGCCTGACGTCGCGCGTACCCTATGGCCCAAAGGCGGACCACACCACACGTGTAAGCTCTTCTCGCTTGAGCGTCCCATCACTTCTGCTAACCAAGCTCTTGCACCCGGTGTACTATATATATCTATCTGGCTAGCTAGGAGCTCTACAAATTTCGTGGTAGGAACATATGTTTGGTTTATTGCTCCTCCTGATGGAGTTATCCTGATGAATAAAGAAAGGTAAAACTTTGCTTAAAAAAAACTAGATTTTTTATTTTTCGCATTTTTTTCTATAAAATAGTCTCAAGAGTACAAACTACAAAATTAGACGCACACTGCTAGCAGGTTTGCCATTAAAGCCGCTTACCGCTCTGAAACCTTGACAGGAGTAGGACACATGGGGCCTTTTTGGTTGAAGACCTGCTAATATCACCCGGTAAAAAGGTTTGTTTGGAAATTGCCTAAAGATTCAATGAAATTTGCTTAGCCATGTAGCTAGGAGATAGTCTAATTAGTTGGAAGCCAATGTCTGAGAATAAGAATAAAACATATAGTATATTCATATCTATTGTAACTTTAATACTATTTTGAGTAATATACACCATCATAATGTAAATCAAACAAAATAATATAAATCAATATGTTCTAAATTAATAGATACAAATATAAATATGTTAACACAATGCACACACATAATTCATTAAGGAATGGACTGAAAATGATAGGCGTTTGGGTCACACGCTGCTAGACTGATGTATTTAAAAAACAAGAGAAATAAACAAAGGAATGTTTTGTAATATTGAATTCATTTAATTTAACCAAGCAATTGATATAAAAACACGTTCATACAAAATCATCTATCAGTATCACATCTCCGTAATAGATATAATTATGCATATGATCTACTGTTATATATATCCATCGCATTAGAGCTAATAAATCCAATTTCTCTAATATACATTTTTCTAACACCTTGTAGGAGGTAATATGTATAATAAAATATTCAGATGAATGGTTCATGGTCACCCGGGAGTACCATAGCGATGAAATAATGTACTCCCTCAGTAAAAAAAAAAACCATTATTTTTTTACTTTTAG
The DNA here is from genome assembly GCA_038502445.1 of Eremochloa ophiuroides. Classification (NCBI taxonomy): domain Eukaryota; kingdom Viridiplantae; phylum Streptophyta; class Magnoliopsida; order Poales; family Poaceae; genus Eremochloa; species Eremochloa ophiuroides. The sequence goes on from JAHLJS010000005.1 coordinate 67,115,547, forward strand.
ACTTTATATTTGACTATTTGTTTTTAATTTTTTTATTAAATAAAAATATATAAAAAAATCATTCTTAAAATATGTATAACGATAAAATAAATCATTACTAAATAGGAACTCTAAAAGTTAAAAATAACGATCTTTGGAGGACGAAGGGAGCAGGTAACATAGTGTTGACACTCAAATTTGGTTGCCTCGACATGTCCAATTTATGAGGTAGTCAAAATGTAAAATGGACATCACCATTGCGTCCGTTTCGTCGAACTGATCGAAAAACATATATGGTTTGCCTCGTTTGGTGTCCGGATGAAGGAGTTACATCCTCACGAATATGCCGTCATGTCGGAAGTTCTGACCCAACTTCCGACACAACTTCCGACGCGTCAGAAGTTCCGACCTAACTCAAAAGTTCCGACCCTCCGGAAGTTTCGACAGGCGCCGGAACTTCCTACAGACCTAATAAAAGACCCTGTTCGGATCTGACTTTTGGATTCCAAACTGGACTCTTCCAGACTCGTGGGAAACTTGAAAAATAAGCCTTGGAGAGGTTTCCTACTGGGATAAGACCACCCCCTCTATATATATGAGAGGATCATGGCCGATTGAGATCTTAACCATCCCATCGTCAAAAACACATCTATAAAGTAGATTCTCGCGGTGGTTCATCTCTATCCTGCTGTTCGGCTCGACTCTCCGCGAGTTTAGTCGGCGTTCTAGGAGGCCTCCGCGGTCCCTAGGGCAACCTCCACGTGCATCTCTCCGACGGATCTTTTCGAGAGGTGTTCGGGAGTTCTCCGACGAAGGGCGGACGCTACAATGACCATCAACGTCCTGTGCTGCAGATTACCGGTCGTCCCGACGACCAAGAAGACACGTGCGATCTAGCACCTACTCGTGTGTTGGCCAGAATCCGCGTCAACACACTTTTTGGCTACTCCGCTGGGGTAGAAAGCTCAATCCCAGATCCAATCTACTAGCAACATGACAGGCCACGACGAGGGAAAGAAGGGCGACAAGAACGTCAGCGAGGACAATGTTGTCCGCCCCACGTCCATCGACGAGCTTCGCCAGAAGATACAAGCCAAGCTTGATGCCGACATCCAAGCTTTCCTGAAGAGTTGTGATAAAGATCGGTGCAACAAGGTTACTCCGAACCGCGAGCCTGACTTCGGAGATTCGTCTTCTTCATCCGGTGGAGGAGGCGGAAAAACCGAAGACACGAAGGCTTCCAAGGAGGAGGAAAAGCTCAAGGCAAAGGTGAATGATGATGAAATCCCCTCCTCTGCTTCCCATGATGGTTTGGCTTATTTAGTTGAAGACATCGGTAAACAGATTAAAAACTCTACCGATGCATCTGAAGCTAAAATTGGTAGGCGCATATCCAAAATAGAGGAAAAATTAGTTGGTTTTTTAGATCGTGATAATCAACCTGAATTTGGTATGCCTTTTGGTTTTTTATGAAAATCAACCTGATTATGCTACAGCTAGCCAGCTTCAATCGGGTCATTTGGCACATGAAACCGATAGAACCGATCGCGGTTTGGTTGGCTCATCATCTAGACAGACGAATCCGAATAGACAATTGGTGGGTCATAACACCATTTTACCTAATCCCCCGCCGTCAACTAGTCAGATTCCAGTGGCTAACAATATGGCCCCTGATTCCTCTAAAACCGATGTAGACGCTATCGTAAATCGGTTTAAAGCGGAGATGACTAAGTCAATTGAGAGAAATTTGGGGATAACCATTAAGTCTATTCAGAATTCATACCAGAAATCGTATCTCTCCACTTATGATGTTCTGCGGGCATCCCCTGGTTGGAAGATGCCCGATTTCCAAAAGTTTAATGGTGATGATAGCAAAACCACGATGGAACACATTGGCATGTACCTTGCTCAATTAGGAGAAGCTAGTGCTCATAATTACATAAAAATTAGATGTTTTCCTCTATCTATATCGGGTACAGCTTTTGCATGGTTTTCATCATTGCCTCCTTATTCGATTAATACCTGGAATGATTTGGAGGAGAAATTTTATAATTATTTTTTTACTGGTGTGCAAGAAACTAAACTGTCTCATCTTACATCAGTTCATCAAGGACATGATCTTGTTCTTGATTATGTTAAACGTTTCAGAGATGTTAAGAACCGATGCTTTAACTTAAGTATTTTCGATAGAGACTTGGCGGATTTGTTTCTTGATGGTATGAATTCTAATATAAGAGAAAAATTGGAGCATTATGAATTATATAGCATAAATTAATTGTTGCAAAAGGCTATTGCTGTAGAATCGCGTTTGGCGAATGAATCTAGAAAGTCTTATCGGACAGTTACAGTAGAGAGGCATTCCGACGCCTTGGACGATGAGACTCTAGAGTGCAATTCCGCCGAATTTATATGGTCTCCAAATAAGAAGGGGATTTCTTGCCCATCTCTTAAACCGATTTCTAAAAATCGGTAAGAAGAAATTAAATTTACTTTTGATGTTTCTAAATGTGATCGGATCTTTGATGAATTGCTTAGAACCGGTAACATAAGAATTACTCATACGTTGCCATCTAGTGATGAGCTAAAGAAAAGGGATTATTGCAAATATCATAATTCCCATAATCATGCGACTAATGATTACAACTATTTTCGTCGGCAAATACAATCGGCCCTCAATGAAGGACGATTGCACTTGGCTGGGATGATGGTTGATAAGGCTCCTTTTCCGATGAATATCATCGAGAAAGGAGAGCCGGCCATTTTGATTCGTCCGGAGCAAGCCGACACTACGCAAGGCAAGAACGTGATCATCGGCGACACGGGAGGCACCAAAACAAGTTTCGGGGCCTCAACTGGTGCTTGAGAAAGATGAAGACGGCAAGACCAAGGTGACAATTTCTACAGGGTCGTCGCTGTACCTGTCCCAGCAGTGGCGCTGGGAGTCTACGGCGGCACAGCAAAGGCCGGCTAGGCCGGTTCCAGTAACCGGCCCAGCCGGCAACCCAACCCAGCCAGTTACAGGAGCCGGCCAGGTCGGTTCGACCGCCAACTCGGCCAGGCCGGGTCCAGGAGCCGGCTCAGCTGGGTCTGTCGGGGGTGGCGTCTCGTCCTCCTTTGATGCCTCCAAGGTCGCCGGCGCTAGTGGCATCCAGGCAATCAAGACGTTCGTCCCAAAGCATCCAGAAATTGGCACTTGAAAGACGAACACAAATTCAAACAATGGGAAATTCGTTCCCAAGAAGCTTTGCACATTTGACCGGCTCATAGGAAAAATACCGGTAGCAAAAGGTCAATTCTTAGAATCGGCCATTAAAAAAAAGAAACTCTACAACGCCGAAGCGAGATGAGCAACCGAAGAAGATGACAGTGTGTAACAACCCGGGTTTTTCCGATAACCAAAATCCAGACTTTCTAAAATTTTTCCTGAGAACGTGTGTGAAGCATATAGCTTTAAGTCAAGCCACGACTAACTCACTAATAACCGCTGCATTCATATAAAATTGTTTGTAGGAATTTGCCGAAGTTCTCCTTTTGGTCTAGTATATCGTGTCGGAGAGCACATGTCCATAGCAACTCCCATCAAATTTTGACCCATTCGTCTCTCACATTTATTTTTCCTCGAACTACCCCTAAATTTGATGAGGATAATTCATATATCCTCCCTCCCGGACTTTTCCTATTACATATGTATAGGAAGCACCCTTTCTTTTCTTCCGAACTTATTCGAAGCCATTCTTTCTAAATTCCCCTTGAATATTTTCTCCCTCTCAATTCATTTCAACAAATGGAGAAGCCCATTACCATCTAAACCTATATTTGAGTTCCTTCAAATTTTAGTTGAACCTTCTCTTGAATTCCATAATTCGAATCACTAAATTCTCCAAAAATTAAAAAGGGAAAACACTCTCTCATCTCCCCTTCAAGCCTCAGGCCTGCCTCCTTCCTCCAACCCGCGGCCCAGCAGCGCCCCCTCTATTTCCCCCTCGCGCAACACGGCCCACGCGCCCCACCGCGGCCCACTCAGGCCCAACAGCCGTGCCACCCCCGAAACCCTAGCTGGGGCACCTCCCAGCCACCGCCGCCGCCGCAACGTGGAGCCGCCCCTGCACGAGCCCCCACGTGAACTAGCTACTCCTCTGAAGGATGCCCGCCACGTGGCATCGGCACGGAAGCCAAGAATCGTCGCCGTTCGCTTCCCCATGAACCCTAGCATGTACCGTATAAAACGCCGGCCTCCACCTTGCCCTCTCCGTTCCAGGGTCGCCGCCGCCGCTTCGGCCGGCCATGGCTGCCCTATGCCACGCCACAGCCGGCCACGGTGCCCTCCACGCCCACGTCGCGCTTCTCGGCTGTGCCGCTGCTACCCGGACCGCCGCGCGTCGCTGCCGAAGCCGCTCACGACCGCCCCGTCGTCGCCCCTGCGCACTGGACGAGCCGCCACGGCCGCGACCTGCGACGTCGCCACCGCGTAGCCGTCCCAAACCCGCCTCCACGCCGTCGCCTCTGCCGCCTGACACGGGCCGCGAACGGCTATGGCCACGAGCGCGGTCACCACGGCCGGAGACCCCACCGCGTCGCGTCATGGCCGCTGACGACCACCACCTCGACAGCGAGGCCACGCCGTCGTCAACATCATCGAGCCGGAGCTGGTTGCATCTCCAGCGCCGCCACCGAACCGAGCCGCACCACCTCGACGTCGAGCGCGTGACGAACGCGCGTCTGCAACGCCACCAGCGCCTCGGTCCTCTCCTCCCCGGCCTCGCCCTGCCTCCACTCTGCTGCCGAGCTGATCCCTGCCCCAACGCAGCGAAACAAGCCACCACCACCGGGCGGACGCCATGCCATCCTTCGTTCCATCGTGCTGCACCACCTCGCAGGTGAGCATCAAGTGCCCAGAGGCCCCCTTCTTTCACCTTGTTGCAACCCGAACTGAGACCGGCCTTCGTGCCGTTTGTTCCACTACGCAGGAAGCCAGCGTCCCGACCACCTCCTCGCCAAGCCCTGTCCACACCGAGGCTAACACCCCCTGCGTCCTCCCCTAGTCAAGCAGGCACCACCACCGCGCGTACTGCTGTGGCCGTGTCCCGACGGAGCTCTGCTGCATCGTCCTCAATGGAGCCCTCCCCGTTCGCAGCTCTGCCAGCACCAAGCCCAACCTGCGTCAAGCAATCTGCCATCCGCAAGCCCTCGGTGAGCTGACCAAAGACGAAACATTTCCGACCCCTGCTGCCGGCGAGATGCCGATGAACCTTCTGCCTTCACCCCTACCTACCTGCTGCCGGCCCAAGGCCGATGATCCCTCCATGCGTCTGGTCTTCGAGCCGTGTTTTCTGCAGGGACCTCGTCGACCGTGTGGAGCTGACGTTAGTAGGCACGATGCACGTACACGCACTCACTGTGTCCCTTTTGTGGCACTCACGCACATCGGACTAAACACAACCAACCGGACACGGACCCTGAGCACATGGGACAACCATGACGGGCATCGCCGTCACGTGCACCCGGGGCGTCGACGTCTCGACGGCGTTCCCGTGTGTTGCCAAGACGGGCATCGCCGTCGCGTACACCTTGCCGTTTGACATCAGCCTTCGTGCTATGATTTCATTCCTTGTTGGGAACCTGGCTATGCTCCGCCGCCTCCTGGCCACTTGACGCCACCTCTAGGAAGCCTCTGGCCAGCCACAGCCTCGATCGGCCAGCCATAGCCCCACCCGGCCAGCCGCGGCCAGCAAGCAGCAGGCCACGGCTAGCCGCAGCCAGCCCACAGCAAGCCGCAGCCGGCCAGAAGTAGATCACTGCCTTATTATGTTTCTCGCTCTTTTGTTCCCGTATAGCCCGCTCTGTTCGATCCCGTCTTACCCATGGCGATTGGATCAAAGACCGGACTAACCCTTTTTAGTTAGCAAAACTATGGTTTATATCAAGATCTTGGATCTATGCAAGTCGACTCAATTGACCACTTAAAACCATCTCACTAAAGATGTGACTGAGAATATGATATGGATGTGCCTACCTAACTCCTCTCTCTCCCTCTCTTGATTCTGGGTGTTTAGGCACTTGTATGATTGTACCCGTTTGGATCACAGCCTTGGTACCCTACAAGAGGATTAAACACTCGCACTAGTTTGTGTAACATTTATTGTTGATAATTCCTTGTTCTTTCCTTCTGGTCGGCCGTCCTCCGATTTCCGTCTTCTCTGTGGCATTCGGATCGGAAGATTGTGAGCCGTGGTATTTGCTATGGATCAGCTCAAGCGTAAACCATTTATTATAAAGCCATATTGGCTTGGCCGTGACATAAGCTTGTGCATAGCAAACCCCACTCTTAATTTTTCTTTGGCCCGATGAAATTGGACATACGCCGAGAGGGCCAAGTCGTGTACCTTTTATTATTTCCCCAGTATTTATGGATCTTCCCGCGTCCCGTCGTCTTTTGGTGTATTGGGTGATTTCTTGCCTTGAGTCGCTTTGCGGAGTAGCCGATTCCGGATTAACAACGATCGGATTGAGACCGCTGGAGGAAGAGTACGTGGACGACAGAAGGACCCGTGGAGTGGAGTCACCCTAGGAGGAGGTGACCCAGCTAATCAACTACACTGACCGGAGAACGCTCATGCCACTAGTACCTCGACAACGCAGGTGTCATGGCAGCACCTTCTTTTAGAGAATCGTATTAGACATGACAATTAGAATTGCTAGCGCTTTATATTTACTCCTTTGCTACTATATGATGCATGCTACTACCTAAGCCATTATTACCCTCCTTGCAACCACTCTATTATGCTACCTAGCTTCGCGCTCATGCTCTTATATATATATATATATATATATATATGCATCTTCCTAACCGCTTGCTTGCATGTTACATCACTTTATTTATTAAACTCCACTCGCATTATATCTGTGATGTGATGTTGGTGGTGTAAATTGGGAATGGTTTACTTGAACACGGAATTAACCACTGGACTTAACCACTGGGAGAGCGTGCTGTGTGCGTGTGGTGAGGGTCGAGTCGACCAAGTGGGCTATTTACGATGAGCTGAGAAAGCAAGTCTTGCCGGGGTGCAACCTGGGCATTCCCACGAGTGATACCTGTGGCGGGTAATGGTGTACAAGGTGATTCCGGGATGGATGGCTTGTGTGGTCTGAAGCCCCATGAATGGAGGTGCTGTGATGGCACGGGGAGAGTATCCCCTTGAGGTGGAGAAAGCCTGCTTGGTCTATTTAGTCACACTTCCGGTGATCAGGAACTTCGGGAATCCTTTACTACTCACTCGTCTTCGTTGGGCGGGAAACGGCTGGACTACTTGGTAGGGCGGTGCCACTACTACTAGGTTGAGAGGTGATAAGGGTGGGCGGTGATGGATGTTGAGATTCCCGTGCCATTCTAGATGCGCAGTACCACTGATTGGGCCTGGTACTGCGTCTCCCAGTCTCAGCGTGATGGTGTAGGATCCAGAATGTCCCAGGGCTGAGTGGTAGGGTGGCATCGACCTAGGCAAGCAAGCACCCGGAATTCTGCCTAGATGTTCGTACGACATCTATGATGGCTAATCTTGTGAGTGGTAGAACCTCTGCAGAGTGTATGGTTGATCGATCAATACATATGCCGATTCCTCGGTTATGGACCTTTCCTGAGTCCTGTTGCACTTCTTAGGGAGCGATATATTCTTTTCTCCCCCTGGTTCATGATTGTTCGGCAGTGTGCCCGATGTGGTAGTGTGCCGTTGAGACAGGACCCGAGAGGAAGTTGGGCCTGTCGACTGAGCGCGAGGTGTGTGTGAGGTGGTGTAGGGGTGGGATAATGGAATTGAGATGGACTGATGGATGGTGTGATATGGGTTAAAACTTGACGAACTATTATAAAATTTACTACTGGATACTACTTTGCATGTGCTTAGGATGCAAACCACAGCCAAATATTAGGATCGCCAGATTCTTTGTTTTCTCTTTTCCACTAAAGCTCATCGGTGCTGACCATGGCCTGCACATATCTGGCGGTGTGCAGATTACCTGACTAACAGAGATTTTGAGATAAAAAGTATTAGAAGGTCTCGTGCCTACGCTCAAGTTTGGTTCAGGAGATGAAGACTATGCTGCGCCAAGATTGACTCTGATGATACCCGTGAAGGAGGAGCCTCCACTCGACAATATATTCCGCCAACTCTGATGACGACTAGATATGCTTCTGCTAGTTTAACCCTATAATAGGTGTATCCTCAAATGAGGTAAAACTTGTAAAGCTTGCAAGCATACGCTGTATGATTGTGATTTCAACTGATATATGATAATGTGATGGAATCAAACTTTGGTTTGAACGCATTATAACTCATTCTGTGGATTTTCCCGTGGAAAATCGAGGATGTTTCAGTTGGTATCAGAGCCATACTTGACCTTAGGACGAGACCATTAGAACCAATTATTAGTATATGAGCCAACAACTCTGTCTAAAAAAGAATTATTATTTGCGAATACACTTTTCCCCTCCGCCTTGAGTTTTAATGCCAACACTTGATTACTCTTCCCCACCTTGAATCCTTCTGCTAACAGATCTTACCTATTCTAAAAGCCGACCCATAGAAAGTGGACTTCCCTTTTGTTGGCCGTGCTAGATCGATAGATGTGTGAGACTATAAAGGCTTAGGAGTCGCCTTGAGTCAACACCATGCATATAGGAGTTATAATGTTGTCTGAGTGTCTGGATCTTATGCTTCTTATGCTTCTTGCGTTTATATTGCCAGAGTGTAGGCTATAGATTATTTTTTATATATGTGAGACTCCAAGAACCGCCCATAACCCACAGGTCCCGGGATCGAAACCTGGCTCGCTGAAAACTAAAACCATCATATGACTAAATAAGTGACCCTGACCGCCAAATTGGGAAATACAAGACCAATGCAACATATCTTTACCACTCCATTTCAAAATTAATTTCAGGTTTTCAACTCCTTGCATTCTCAAAATTTCCACCCCGCTTTGTTTCGAAAAGATTTTATTTCCTCTTTTCTAAAGCAACTCCATTTCAAACGAAGAATGATTTCAAAACCATCTGACTTTTCCAAAGAAAATGATTTCGATTCTTTCTCTACCTCTCGTATATCCTATAGCTGCTTACAAAATGGTTTGAAAAACCCGCTGCCTTTCCAAATGTGGTATAAAATTGCGTTCAAAAAAACAAAAGTTTTACTTCTCGACAAAATGATTTCAAAATAGGAAAAAGCACCAGTTCGAATTTTGTTTAAAAAGCTTTGATTTCACTCAAACCTCCAATTTAATTTCAAGTAAACTCTCGGTTTACAAAATGGAATTTGATTTATTAAAATGCTTGCGAAAAGGGTATTCCCAACTCTTGTGAAAGGAATTTAGCAAAACCAAAATAAGTTTTTCTTTCAAACTTGTTTTCAAAAGAGTACAATATTGGAAAAAGACGGTTTTTGAAAACCAATTCAATTGCGAAAGCCGTGCTCTTCAAAAATGAGAAATGATTTCCAACTCATTATCCAAAACTGATTTTGTTTAAAATTAACAAACGGAGTGAAGCTTTGATTCGAAAACTAAACCCAGTTTTGAAAATTGTTTCAGAAAATAAGGCATTCCAAGGATTTTGCTATTTAACTCGTATTGATTCAATACTCCTTCTAAATTTTTCCTGATTCCAAAACTTCACAAAAACGTTCTCTAATTTCCAAACAAGGTTTCAAATCAACCATCTTGAAAGGTTTTCAGCAATCATAAAATGTGTCCTTCAAAATAGTTTCAACTCCGCATACCCCCATTTTAAAACATCTTTTACCAAAAGCCCATTGCAAAAGCTTTTAAAACGGTTTAATTTCTAAAAATCTTTCTTTCAAAAATCACCAATACCTATGTTGATTTTGAAATTTTGGGTTGTAACCCTCTCCTCTATGAGTTGTGAAATAAAAAGAATTTAAAAATGAGATTCAAAAGAATGATCTTCTAAACCATTTAAAAGGATTTTACAAAATGCTCGTTTCTTCCCCTAGCTTGGAATATCAACCGATCCCTGTACCTTGATGGGATAAGTCGTTCCTGACCTACGGTACCGCTACGAAACTTGGGGCCCCATGTGTGATGCATCCACATGGCTTGCCGCCGGGCGTGTGCAGGTAACGTGGCATGATCCTGACCGCCCCCAAATGGTACCTGGGTATGATTGAAATTCCAAGTCGGACTCTATTAAAAATCTTTTGGAAAAAAAAGAAAAATCGAGTTTGTGAAAAGCTACCCCTGCGAAAACCAATTTGATTTAAAAAGGTTCAAAACCCCTCTCAAAACTCGCCTTGTTATAAAAAATAGATCCATTTTAAACATTTACGAATGCGAATCTCCCCTTTTAAAACATTTGAAACATAAAAACATTGATTTCATTTCAAACATTTCAGACATTCAAAGCCTTTGCGTGAGTTTTCAAAAATTTTGGGGGCAAGTTTTTAACCTCTGCTGACCTTTTCAAAAAGCAAGGACTTATTAAAACTATGTTCCAAAAGTTAATTTTAGAGAAATGTTTTGAGAAACGGCATTCGTACTTTTGCATGTGTGATTTCAAGATTCTGGGAAACTACTCTTTTCGTTTTCAAAGGTGCTTGCAACAGGTTTTTGGGAACCTAAGAATTCAAAAGCTTTCGAAAAATCTTTACACAAACTATTCGGTTTTCAAGACACCGTGAGTAATTTCAACAGGGATTCGATGTCTAAATAAGAGTCGTGGTTTTAAGACTTACCTCATACCCCGATTTGATTCACAAAATGCTTAAAAGGATCTTCTGCAAAAATAAATTATACAAACCGCTTCTCCCTTTTATATTATCAATCTCACCAATTCAAAACAGGTTTCACAAAAACTGTATTGCCAAAAACTCTCCTTCAAAATACTTACTTGCAAACCTAATGCATCAAGACATACACTTCACTAACACTAACTCTTTAATCTCGAGGACGAGATTATATTCCTGTAAGGGGGTGGACTGTAACAACCCAGGTTTTTCCGATAACCAAAATTCGGACTTTCTAAAATTTTTCCTGAGAACGTGTGTGAAGCATATAGCTTTAAGTCAAGCCACGACTAACTCACTAATAACCGCTGCATTCATATAAAATTGTTTGTAGGAATTTGCCGAAGTTCTCCTTTTGGTCTAGTATATCGTGTCGGAGAGCACATGTCCATAGCAACTCCCATCAAATTTTGCCCCATTCGTCTCTCACATTTATTTTTCCTCGAACTACCCCTAAATTTGATGAGGATAATTCATATATCCTCCCTCCTGGACTTTTCCTATTACATATGTATAGGAAGCACCCTTTCTTTTCTTCCGAACTTATTCGAAGCCATTCTTTCTAAATTCCCCTTGAATATTTTCTCCCTCTCAATTCATTTCAGCAAATGGAGAAGCCCATTACCATCTAAACCTATATTTGAGTTCCTTCAAAATTTAGTTGAACCTCCTCTTGAATTCCATAATTCGAATCACTAAATTCTCCAAAAATTAAAAAGGGAAAACACTTTCTCATCTCCCCTTCAGGCCTCAGGCCTGCCTCCTTCCTCCAACCCGCGGCCCAGCAGCGCCCCCTCCATTTCCCCCTCACGCAACACGGCCCACACGTCCCACCACGGCCCACTCAGGCCCAACAGCCGTGCCCCCCCCCCGAAACCCTAGCAGGGGCACCTCCCAGCCGCCGTTGCCGCCGCAACGTGGAGCCGCCCCTGCACGAGCCCCCACGTGAACTAGCTGCCCCTCCGATGGATGCCCGCCGCGTGGCCTCAGCACGAAAACCAAGAATCGTCGCCGTTCGCTTCCCCAAGAACCCTAGCCTGCACCGTATAAAACGCCGGCCTCCACCATGCCCTCTCCATTCCAGGGTCACCGCCGCCGCTTCGGCCGGCCATGGCAACCCTATGCCACGCCACAGCCGGCCACGGCGCCCTCCACGCCCACGTCGCGCTTCTCGGCTGTGCCGCTGCTAACCGGACCGCCGCGCGTCGCCGCCGAAGCCGCTCACGACCGCCCCGTCGTCGCCCCTGCGCACTGGACGAGCCGCCACGGCCGCGACCACGACGTCGCCACCGCGCAGCCGTCCCAAACCCGCCTCCACGCCGTCGCCTCTGCCGCCTGACACGGGCCGCGAACGGCTATGGCCCTGAGCGCGGTCACCACGGCCGGAGACCCCACCGCGTCGCGTCATGGCCGCTGACGACCACCACCTCGACAGCGAGGCCACGCCGTCATCAACATCATCGAGCCGGAGCTGGTTGCATCTCCAGCGCCGCCACCGACCCGAGCCGCACCACGTCGACGTCGAGCGCGTGATGAATGCGCGTCTGCAACGCCACCAGCGCCTCGGTCCTCTGCTCCCCGGCCTCGCCCTGCCTCCACTCTGCCGCAGAGCCGATCCCTGCCCCAACACAGCGAAACAAGCCACCACCACCGGGCGGACGCCATGCCATCCTTCGTTCCATCGTGCTGCACCACCTCGCGGGTGAGCATCCAGTGCCCAGAGGCCCCCTTCTTTCACCTTGTTGCAACCCGAACTGAGACCGGCCTTCGTGCCGTTTGTTCCACTACGCAGGAAGCCGGCGTCCCGACCACCTCCTCGCCAAGCCCTGTCCACACCGAGCCTGACACCCCCTGCGTCCTCCCCTAGTCAAGCAGGCGCCACCACCGCGCGTACTGCTGTGGCCGTGTCCCGACGGAGCTCTGCTGCCTCGTCCTCAACGGAGCCCTCCCCGTTCGCAGCTCTGCCAGCACCAAGCCCGACCCGCGTTAAGCGATCTGCCATCCGCAAGACCTCGGTGAGCTGGCCAAAGACGAAACATTTCCAACCCCTGCTGCTGGCGAGATGGCGATGAACTTTCCACCTTCACCCCTACCTACCTGCTGCCGGCCCAAGGCCGACAATTCCTCCATGCGTCCGGCCTTCGAGCCGTGTTTTCTACAGGGACCTCGTCGACCGTGTGGAGCTGACGTTAGTAGGCACGATGCACGTACACGCACTCGCTGTGTCCCTTTTGTGGCACTCACGCACATCGGACTAAACACAACCAACCGGACACGGACCCTGAGCACTTGGGACAACCATGACGGGCATCGCCGTCACGTGCACCCGGGGCGTCGACGTCTCGACGGCGTTCCCGCGTGTTGTAGCTACTCAACCATGACGGGCATCGCCGTCGCGTACACCTTGCCGTTTGACATCAGCCTTCGTGCTATGATTTCATTCCTTGTTGGGAACCTGGCCATGCTCCACCGCCTCCTGGCCACTTGACGCCACCTCTAGGCAGCCTCTGGCCAGCCACAGCCTCGATCGGCCAGCCATAGCCCCACCCGGCCAGCCGCGGCCAGCAAGCAGCAGGCCACGGCTAGCCGCAGCCGGCCAGAAGATCCTAGCAGCTGGCCAAGAGGAGCTGGAACATGTAGCAGCAAGCCTCGCCACTCCCCTTTGACACCGACCCTGTCCGGCCTTCGTGCCGTTGCCCGTTGCCAGATCTTAAGACCCCATAGATGATGCTGGACTGTTGGAGAGCCTAAAATAATAGATGACGTTGGACTGTTGGAAAGCCTAAATTATAGATGATGTTGGACTGTTAAAAAGCCCAATCGATAGATAATGTTAGACGGTTGAAAATCCAAAGTGATATACGACGCTGGACTATTGAAGAACCCCTTCTCTTACTTCTTGTACACCTATCCACCATATTGTACCTATCCTTGCAATCTGTCTGTATTTGAATCTGTTGTACCATATCCTTAAGATCTGTGACGCTGGACTATTGAAGAACCCCTTCTCTTACTTCTTGTACACCTATCCACCATATTGTACCTATCCTTGCAATCTGTCTGTATTTGAATCTGTTGTACCATATCCTTAAGATCTGTCTATCCATATATCTGTTGTATCTTGTCATCACACTCTCTCTATATATGTATCTATAATATAGGATCCATCCATCTTCGAGCTATGGAATTGTGCTACTCCGCTGTCCTGTCGAGTTGTTTTGTGTTGTGGTCGTGCCTTTGGATCTTATTGCTGGTTGTTCTTGTTGACTGTCTGTGTGCCGTGCCTTCGAGCTGGCTGAGGGATCGTACCTCGTTCGGACGTTGCGATCGCAGGATCCGTCCTGCCATGACCGTAATGTCGGGTGTAACTCGACCCCTCGTTGGTGTAGCTTGTGGCCGCGAGCATGCCTCGCCATGACCATGGAACTATACCCCGTGTGCCGTTCTTTGATTCTTCGTGCCCAAGCCCTCATATGCTTGTACCCTGTGCGACCGCTGCATTTCTTCGATTCCACGGTGACAACCGCACCCCTACAAATCTGGGAGATGACTTAGTGCCAGTGCACCCAGGTCATGGTACCCTATGAGGGGTTTACGCACTTGCATCTTTTACATGTCGCTCTCTTCTGACGCCCCGTCTATTCCATGGCGTGCGTGTTGGAAGAAGTAGACCACTGCCTTGTTATGTTTCTCGCTCATTTGTTCCCGTATAGCCCGCTCTGTTTGATCCCGTCTTACCCATGGCGATTGGATCAAAGACCGGACTAACCCTTTTTAGTTAGCAAAGTTATGGTCTATATCAAGATCTTGGATCTATGCGAGTCAACTCAATTGACCGCTTAAAACCATCTCACTAAAGATGTGACTGAGAATATGATATGGATGTGCCTACCTAACTCCTCTCTCTCCCTCTCTTGATTCTGGGTGTTTAGGCACTTGTATGATTGTACCCGTTTGGATCACAGCCTTGGTACCCTACAAGAGGATTAAACACTCGCACTAGTTTGTGCAACATTTATTGTTGATAATTCCTTGTTCTTTCCTTCTGGTCGGCCGTCCTCCGATTTCCGTCTTCTCCGTAGCGTTCGGATCGGAAGATTGTGAGCCGTGGTATTTGCTATGGATCAGCTCAAGCCTAAACCATTTATTATAAAGCCATATTGGCTTGGCCGTGACATAAGCTTGTGCATAGCAAACCCCACTCTTAATTTTTCTTTGGCCCGATGAAATTGGACATACGCCGAGAGGGCCAAGTCGTGTACCTTTTATTATTTCCCCAGTATTTATGGATCTTCCCGCGTCCCGTCGTCTTTTGGTGTATTGGGTGATTTCTTGCCTTGAGTCGCTTTGCGGAGTAGCCGATTCCGGATTAACAACGATCGGATTGAGACCGCTGGAGGAAGAGTACGTGGACGACAGAAGGACCCGTGGAGTGGAGTCACCCTAGGAGGAGGTGACCCAGCTAATCAACTACACTGACCGGAGAACGCTCATGCCACTAGTACCTCGACAACGCAGGTGTCATGGCAGCACCTTCTTTTAGAGAATCGTATTAGACATGACAATTAGAATTGCTAGCGCTTTATATTTACTCCTTTGCTACTATATGATGCATGCTACTACCTAAGCCATTATTACCCTCCTTGCAACCACTCTATTATGCTACCTAGCTTCGCGCTCATGCTCTTATATATATATATATATATATATATATGCATCTTCCTAACCGCTTGCTTGCATGTTACATCACTTTATTTATTAAACTCCACTCGCATTATATCTGTGATGTGATGTTGGTGGTGTAAATTGGGAATGGTTTACTTGAACACGGAATTAACCACTGGACTTAACCACTGGGAGAGCGTGCTGTGTGCGTGTGGTGAGGGTCGAGTCGACCAAGTGGGCTATTTACGATGAGCTGAGAAAGCAAGTCTTGCCGGGGTGCAACCTGGGCATTCCCACGAGTGATACCTGTGGCGGGTAATGGTGTACAAGGTGATTCCGGGATGGATGGCTTGTGTGGTCTGAAGCCCCATGAATGGAGGTGCTGTGATGGCACGGGGAGAGTATCCCCTTGAGGTGGAGAAAGCCTGCTTGGTCTATTTAGTCACACTTCCGGTGATCAGGAACTTCGGGAATCCTTTACTACTCACTCGTCTTCGTTGGGCGGGAAACGGCTGGACTACTTGGTAGGGCGGTGCCACTACTACTAGGTTGAGAGGTGATAAGGGTGGGCGGTGATGGATGTTGAGATTCCCGTGCCATTCTAGATGCGCAGTACCACTGATTGGGCCTGGTACTGCGTCTCCCAGTCTCAGCGTGATGGTGTAGGATCCAGAATGTCCCAGGGCTGAGTGGTAGGGTGGCATCGACCTAGGCAAGCAAGCACCCGGAATTCTGCCTAGATGTTCGTACGACATCTATGATGGCTAATCTTGTGAGTGGTAGAACCTCTGCAGAGTGTATGGTTGATCGATCAATACATATGCCGATTCCTCGGTTATGGACCTTTCCTGAGTCCTGTTGCACTTCTTAGGGAGCGATATATTCTTTTCTCCCCCTGGTTCATGATTGTTCGGCAGTGTGCCCGATGTGGTAGTGTGCCGTTGAGACAGGACCCGAGAGGAAGTTGGGCCTGTCGACTGAGCGCGAGGTGTGTGTGAGGTGGTGTAGGGGTGGGATAATGGAATTGAGATGGACTGATGGATGGTGTGATATGGGTTAAAACTTGACGAACTATTATAAAATTTACTACTGGATACTACTTTGCATGTGCTTAGGATGCAAACCACAGCCAAATATTAGGATCGCCAGATTCTTTGTTTTCTCTTTTCCACTAAAGCTCATCGGTGCTGACCATGGCCTGCACATATCTGGCGGTGTGCAGATTACCTGACTAACAGAGATTTTGAGATAAAAAGTATTAGAAGGTCTCGTGCCTACGCTCAAGTTTGGTTCAGGAGATGAAGACTATGCTGCGCCAAGATTGACTCTGATGATACCCGTGAAGGAGGAGCCTCCACTCGACAATATATTCCGCCAACTCTGATGACGACTAGATATGCTTCTGCTAGTTTAACCCTATAATAGGTGTATCCTCAAATGAGGTAAAACTTGTAAAGCTTGCAAGCATACGCTGTATGATTGTGATTTCAACTGATATATGATAATGTGATGGAATCAAACTTTGGTTTGAACGCATTATAACTCATTCTGTGGATTTTCCCGTGGAAAATCGAGGATGTTTCAGTTGGTATCAGAGCCATACTTGACCTTAGGACGAGACCATTAGAACCAATTACTAGTATATGAGCCAACAACTCTGTCTAAAAAAGAATTATTATTTGCGAATACACTTTTCCCCTCCGCCTTGAGTTTTAATGCCAACACTTGATTACTCTTCCCCACCTTGAATCCTTCTGCTAACAGATCTTACCTATTCTAAAAGCCGACCCATAGAAAGTGGACTTCCCTTTTGTTGGCCGTGCTAGATCGATAGATGTGTGAGACTATAAAGGCTTAGGAGTCGCCTTGAGTCAACACCATGCATATAGGAGTTATAATGTTGTCTGAGTGTCTGGATCTTATGCTTCTTATGCTTCTTGCGTTTATATTGCCAGAGTGTAGGCTATAGATTATTTTTTATATATGTGAGACTCCAAGAACCGCCCATAACCCACAGGTCCCGGGATCGAAACCTGGCTCGCTGAAAACTAAAACCATCATATGACTAAATAAGTGACCCTGACCGCCAAATTGGGAAATACAAGACCAATGCAACATATCTTTACCACTCCATTTCAAAATTAATTTCAGGTTTTCAACTCCTTGCATTCTCAAAATTTCCACCCCGCTTTGTTTCGAAAAGATTTTATTTCCTCTTTTCTAAAGCAACTCCATTTCAAACGAAGAATGATTTCAAAACCATCTGACTTTTCCAAAGAAAATGATTTCGATTCTTTCTCTACCTCTCGTATATCCTATAGCTGCTTACAAAATGGTTTGAAAAACCCGCTGCCTTTCCAAATGTGGTATAAAATTGCGTTCAAAAAAACAAAAGTTTTACTTCTCGACAAAATGATTTCAAAATAGGAAAAAGCACCAGTTCGAATTTTGTTTAAAAAGCTTTGATTTCACTCAAACCTCCAATTTAATTTCAAGTAAACTCTCGGTTTACAAAATGGAATTTGATTTATTAAAATGCTTGCGAAAAGGGTATTCCCAACTCTTGTGAAAGGAATTTAGCAAAACCAAAATAAGTTTTTCTTTCAAACTTGTTTTCAAAAGAGTACAATATTGGAAAAAGACGGTTTTTGAAAACCAATTCAATTGCGAAAGCCGTGCTCTTCAAAAATGAGAAATGATTTCCAACTCATTATCCAAAACTGATTTTGTTTAAAATTAACAAACGGAGTGAAGCTTTGATTCGAAAACTAAACCCAGTTTTGAAAATTGTTTCAGAAAATAAGGCATTCCAAGGATTTTGCTATTTAACTCGTATTGATTCAATACTCCTTCTAAATTTTTCCTGATTCCAAAACTTCACAAAAACGTTCTCTAATTTCCAAACAAGGTTTCAAATCAACCATCTTGAAAGGTTTTCAGCAATCATAAAATGTGTCCTTCAAAATAGTTTCAACTCCGCATACCCCCATTTTAAAACATCTTTTACCAAAAGCCCATTGCAAAAGCTTTTAAAACGGTTTAATTTCTAAAAATCTTTCTTTCAAAAATCACCAATACCTATGTTGATTTTGAAATTTTGGGTTGTAACCCTCTCCTCTATGAGTTGTGAAATAAAAAGAATTTAAAAATGAGATTCAAAAGAATGATCTTCTAAACCATTTAAAAGGATTTTACAAAATGCTCGTTTCTTCCCCTAGCTTGGAATATCAACCGATCCCTGTACCTTGATGGGATAAGTCGTTCCTGACCTACGGTACCGCTACGAAACTTGGGGCCCCATGTGTGATGCATCCACATGGCTTGCCGCCGGGCGTGTGCAGGTAACGTGGCATGATCCTGACCGCCCCCAAATGGTACCTGGGTACGATTGAAATTCCAAGTCGGACTCTATTAAAAATCTTTTGGAAAAAAAAGAAAAATCGAGTTTGTGAAAAGCTACCCCTGCGAAAACCAATTTGATTTAAAAAGGTTCAAAACCCCTCTCAAAACTCGCCTTGTTATAAAAAATAGATCCATTTTAAACATTTACGAATGCGAATCTCCCCTTTTAAAACATTTGAAACATAAAAACATTGATTTCATTTCAAACATTTCAGACATTCAAAGCCTTTGCGTGAGTTTTCAAAAATTTTGGGGGCAAGTTTTTAACCTCTGCTGACCTTTTCAAAAAGCAAGGACTTATTAAAACTATGTTCCAAAAGTTAATTTTAGAGAAATGTTTTGAGAAACGGCATTCGTACTTTTGCATGTGTGATTTCAAGATTCTGGGAAACTACTCTTTTCGTTTTCAAAGGTGCTTGCAACAGGTTTTTGGGAACCTAAGAATTCAAAAGCTTTCGAAAAATCTTTACACAAACTATTCGGTTTTCAAGACACCGTGAGTAATTTCAACAGGGATTCGATGTCTAAATAAGAGTCGTGGTTTTAAGACTTACCTCATACCCCGATTTGATTCACAAAATGCTTAAAAGGATCTTCTGCAAAAATAAATTATACAAACCGCTTCTCCCTTTTATATTATCAATCTCACCAATTCAAAACAGGTTTCACAAAAACTGTATTGCCAAAAACTCTCCTTCAAAATACTTACTTGCAAACCTAATGCATCAAGACATACACTTCACTAACACTAACTCTTTAATCTCGAGGACGAGATTCCTGTAAGGGGGTGGACTGTAACAACCCAGGTTTTTCCGATAACCAAAATTCGGACTTTCTAAAATTTTTCCTGAGAACGTGTGTGAAGCATATAGCTTTAAGTCAAGCCACGACTAACTCACTAATAACCGCTGCATTCATATAAAATTGTTTGTAGGAATTTGCCGAAGTTCTCCTTTTGGTCTAGTATATCGTGTCGGAGAGCACATGTCCATAGCAACTCCCATCAAATTTTGCCCCATTCGTCTCTCACATTTATTTTTCCTCGAACTACCCCTAAATTTGATGAGGATAATTCATATATCCTCCCTCCTGGACTTTTCCTATTACATATGTATAGGAAGCACCCTTTCTTTTCTTCCGAACTTATTCGAAGCCATTCTTTCTAAATTCCCCTTGAATATTTTCTCCCTCTCAATTCATTTCAGCAAATGGAGAAGCCCATTACCATCTAAACCTATATTTGAGTTCCTTCAAAATTTAGTTGAACCTCCTCTTGAATTCCATAATTCGAATCACTAAATTCTCCAAAAATTAAAAAGGGAAAACACTTTCTCATCTCCCCTTCAGGCCTCAGGCCTGCCTCCTTCCTCCAACCCGCGGCCCAGCAGCGCCCCCTCCATTTCCCCCTCACGCAACACGGCCCACACGTCCCACCACGGCCCACTCAGGCCCAACAGCCGTGCCCCCCCCCCGAAACCCTAGCAGGGGCACCTCCCAGCCGCCGTTGCCGCCGCAACGTGGAGCCGCCCCTGCACGAGCCCCCACGTGAACTAGCTGCCCCTCCGATGGATGCCCGCCGCGTGGCCTCAGCACGAAAACCAAGAATCGTCGCCGTTCGCTTCCCCAAGAACCCTAGCCTGCACCGTATAAAACGCCGGCCTCCACCATGCCCTCTCCATTCCAGGGTCACCGCCGCCGCTTCGGCCGGCCATGGCAACCCTATGCCACGCCACAGCCGGCCACGGCGCCCTCCACGCCCACGTCGCGCTTCTCGGCTGTGCCGCTGCTAACCGGACCGCCGCGCGTCGCCGCCGAAGCCGCTCACGACCGCCCCGTCGTCGCCCCTGCGCACTGGACGAGCCGCCACGGCCGCGACCACGACGTCGCCACCGCGCAGCCGTCCCAAACCCGCCTCCACGCCGTCGCCTCTGCCGCCTGACACGGGCCGCGAACGGCTATGGCCCTGAGCGCGGTCACCACGGCCGGAGACCCCACCGCGTCGCGTCATGGCCGCTGACGACCACCACCTCGACAGCGAGGCCACGCCGTCATCAACATCATCGAGCCGGAGCTGGTTGCATCTCCAGCGCCGCCACCGACCCGAGCCGCACCACGTCGACGTCGAGCGCGTGATGAATGCGCGTCTGCAACGCCACCAGCGCCTCGGTCCTCTGCTCCCCGGCCTCGCCCTGCCTCCACTCTGCCGCAGAGCCGATCCCTGCCCCAACACAGCGAAACAAGCCACCACCACCGGGCGGACGCCATGCCATCCTTCGTTCCATCGTGCTGCACCACCTCGCGGGTGAGCATCCAGTGCCCAGAGGCCCCCTTCTTTCACCTTGTTGCAACCCGAACTGAGACCGGCCTTCGTGCCGTTTGTTCCACTACGCAGGAAGCCGGCGTCCCGACCACCTCCTCGCCAAGCCCTGTCCACACCGAGCCTGACACCCCCTGCGTCCTCCCCTAGTCAAGCAGGCGCCACCACCGCGCGTACTGCTGTGGCCGTGTCCCGACGGAGCTCTGCTGCCTCGTCCTCAACGGAGCCCTCCCCGTTCGCAGCTCTGCCAGCACCAAGCCCGACCCGCGTTAAGCGATCTGCCATCCGCAAGACCTCGGTGAGCTGGCCAAAGACGAAACATTTCCAACCCCTGCTGCTGGCGAGATGGCGATGAACTTTCCACCTTCACCCCTACCTACCTGCTGCCGGCCCAAGGCCGACAATTCCTCCATGCGTCCGGCCTTCGAGCCGTGTTTTCTACAGGGACCTCGTCGACCGTGTGGAGCTGACGTTAGTAGGCACGATGCACGTACACGCACTCGCTGTGTCCCTTTTGTGGCACTCACGCACATCGGACTAAACACAACCAACCGGACACGGACCCTGAGCACTTGGGACAACCATGACGGGCATCGCCGTCACGTGCACCCGGGGCGTCGACGTCTCGACGGCGTTCCCGCGTGTTGTAGCTACTCAACCATGACGGGCATCGCCGTCGCGTACACCTTGCCGTTTGACATCAGCCTTCGTGCTATGATTTCATTCCTTGTTGGGAACCTGGCCATGCTCCGCCGCCTCCTGGCCACTTGACGCCACCTCTAGGCAGCCTCTGGCCAGCCACAGCCTCGATCGGCCAGCCATAGCCCCACCCGGCCAGCCGCGGCCAGCAAGCAGCAGGCCACGGCTAGCCGCAGCCGGCCAGAAGATCCTAGCAGCTGGCCAAGAGGAGCTGGAACATGTAGCAGCAAGCCTCGCCACTCCCCTTTGACACCGACCCTGTCCGGCCTTCGTGCCGTTGCCCGTTGCCAGATCTTAAGACCCCATAGATGATGCTGGACTGTTGGAGAGCCTAAAATAATAGATGACGTTGGACTGTTGGAAAGCCTAAATTATAGATGATGTTGGACTGTTAAAAAGCCCAATCGATAGATAATGTTAGACGGTTGAAAATCCAAAGTGATATACGACGCTGGACTATTGAAGAACCCCTTCTCTTACTTCTTGTACACCTATCCACCATATTGTACCTATCCTTGCAATATGTCTGTATTTGAATCTGTTGTACCATATCCTTAAGATCTGTGACGCTGGACTATTGAAGAACCCCTTCTCTTACTTCTTGTACACCTATCCACCATATTGTACCTATCCTTGCAATCTGTCTGTATTTGAATCTGTTGTACCATATCCTTAAGATCTGTCTATCCATATATCTGTTGTATCTTGTCATCACACTCTCTCTATATATGTATCTATAATATAGGATCCATCCATCTTCGAGCTATGGAATTGTGCTACTCCGCTGTCCTGTCGAGTTGTTTTGTGTTGTGGTCGTGCCTTTGGATCTTATTGCTGGTTGTTCTTGTTGACTGTCTGTGTGCCGTGCCTTCGAGCTGGCTGAGGGATCGTACCTCGTTCGGACGTTGCGATCGCAGGATCCGTCCTGCCATGACCGTAATGTCGGGTGTAACTCGACCCCTCGTTGGTGTAGCTTGTGGCCGCGAGCATGCCTCGCCATGACCATGGAACTATACCCCGTGTGCCGTTCTTTGATTCTTCGTGCCCAAGCCCTCATATGCTTGTACCCTGTGCGACCGCTGCATTTCTTCGATTCCACGGTGACAACCGCACCCCTACAAATCTGGGAGATGACTTAGTGCCAGTGCACCCAGGTCATGGTACCCTATGAGGGGTTTACGCACTTGCATCTTTTACATGTCGCTCTCTTCTGACGCCCCGTCTATTCCATGGCGTGCGTGTTGGAAGAAGTAGACCACTGCCTTGTTATGTTTCTCGCTCATTTGTTCCCGTATAGCCCGCTCTGTTTGATCCCGTCTTACCCATGGCGATTGGATCAAAGACCGGACTAACCCTTTTTAGTTAGCAAAGTTATGGTCTATATCAAGATCTTGGATCTATGCGAGTCAACTCAATTGACCGCTTAAAACCATCTCACTAAAGATGTGACTGAGAATATGATATGGATGTGCCTACCTAACTCCTCTCTCTCCCTCTCTTGATTCTGGGTGTTTAGGCACTTGTATGATTGTACCCGTTTGGATCACAGCCTTGGTACCCTACAAGAGGATTAAACACTCGCACTAGTTTGTGCAACATTTATTGTTGATAATTCCTTGTTCTTTCCTTCTGGTCGGCCGTCCTCCGATTTCCGTCTTCTCCGTAGCGTTCGGATCGGAAGATTGTGAGCCGTGGTATTTGCTATGGATCAGCTCAAGCCTAAACCATTTATTATAAAGCCATATTGGCTTGGCCGTGACATAAGCTTGTGCATAGCAAACCCCACTCTTAATTTTTCTTTGGCCCGATGAAATTGGACATACGCCGAGAGGGCCAAGTCGTGTACCTTTTATTATTTCCCCAGTATTTATGGATCTTCCCGCGTCCCGTCGTCTTTTGGTGTATTGGGTGATTTCTTGCCTTGAGTCGCTTTGCGGAGTAGCCGATTCCGGATTAACAACGATCGGATTGAGACCGCTGGAGGAAGAGTACGTGGACGACAGAAGGACCCGTGGAGTGGAGTCACCCTAGGAGGAGGTGACCCAGCTAATCAACTACACTGACCGGAGAACGCTCATGCCACTAGTACCTCGACAACGCAGGTGTCATGGCAGCACCTTCTTTTAGAGAATCGTATTAGACATGACAATTAGAATTGCTAGCGCTTTATATTTACTCCTTTGCTACTATATGATGCATGCTACTACCTAAGCCATTATTACCCTCCTTGCAACCACTCTATTATGCTACCTAGCTTCGCGCTCATGCTCTTATATATATATATATATATATATATATATATATATATATATATATATATATATATATATATATATATATATATATGCATCTTCCTAACCGCTTGCTTGCATGTTACATCACTTTATTTATTAAACTCCACTTGCATTATATCTGTGATGTGATGTTGGTGGTGTAAATTGGGAATGGTTTACTTGAACACGGAATTAACCACAGGACTTAACCACTGGGAGAGCGTGCTGCGTGCGTGTGGTGAGGGTCGAGTCGACCAAGTGGGCTATTTACAATGAGCTAAGAAAGCAAGTCTTGCCGGGGTGCAACCTGGGCATTCCCAGAACCAGCCAAGCCGAGTCCCCCAGAAACCGGCCAGGCCGGGTTAGGGGGCGGCGCGGCCGAGTTTTGCGGCTTCGCCCACTGATGCCGCTGCCGATGCTGTTTCGGTGGAGGTGGTTCCTACTACCGTTTCCTCTGGTGTTGTAGATTCTGGAGACGCAGAGGAAGATGAAGAGATGGTGGACTATGAACCAACGCCGCCACGCGCCGAACTCAATGTCGCTCGGGGGGCATGGTGTAATTCCTAAATGCTCTCCAAACGATGGCCGGTACATGTATCACCCTTAGAACAAAAAATGGCCGATGTATACATCGCCCTTAGATGCTAAACAGCAGTTGGGTTAAATATCGTCGCTGTTTGGTTTTGCTTGTGTTTTTAGGTTCATATGCAGAAATTCACCTGAAAACAGGGGGGCATATGTTGACACTCAAATTTGGCCGCCTCGACACGTCCAATTTATGAGGTTGTCAAAACGTAAAATGGACATCACCATTGCGTCCGTTTCGTTGAGCTGATCGAAAAACATATATGGTTTGCCTCGTTTGGTGTCCGGATGAAGGAGTTACACCCTCACGAATATGCCGTCATGTCGGAAGTTCTGACACAACTTCCGATGCGTCAGAAGTTCCGACCTAAGTCGAAAGTTCCGACCCTCCGGAAGTTCAGACAGGCGCTGGAACTTCCGACCGACCTAATAAAAGACTCTGTTCGGATCTAACCTTTTGGATTCTGAACCGGACTCTTCCAGACTTGTGGGAAACTTGAAAAATAAGCCTTGGAGATGTTTCCTACTGGGATAAGACCACCCCCCTCTATATATGAGAGGATCATGGCCGATTGAGATATTAACCATCCAATCGTCAAAAACACATCTATAAAGTAGATTCTCGCGGTGGTTCATCTCTATCCTGCTGTTCGGCTCGACTCTCCGCGAGTTTAGTTGGCGTTCTAGGAGGCCTCCGCGGTCCCTAGGGCAACCTCCACGTGCATTTCTCCGACGGATCTTTCCGAGAGGTGTTCGGGAGTTCTCCGGTGAAGGGCGGGCGCTACAACGACCATCAATGTCCTGTGCTGCAGATTACCGGTCGTCCTGACGACCAAGAAGACACGTGCGATCTATCACCTGCTGGTGTGTTGGTCAGAATCTCCGTCAACACATAGTTCTGACTTAGGAACGTCCTCGTTCGTTCCAGAAGCATGGTCATGTTCCACATGTTCCAAGATGCTACGAAGCGTACTCGTCCCTTCTGATTCTGTTGTCTCATTGTCTGTCTTGTTCGCTGTTGCAAACTCAGAAATCCAACTGTGAAACAGACCGAAGAAGTTGACAGGCGCAGAGAGTGCTTAGGGTGGGTAACGTATTTTGCCGTTTCAGCTTGGCAAAATCTCCATTTCTCCTTGCCATGAGGGTACGAGACTCTGCCGAAAGCGTCTTTGTGTTCTGCGCTCATTTTTAAATTTACTTCTTCGAAGTAAGTACTCCGGTGCAGTGCTACTCGAGCAGCAAAACCAAACACAAGTGCAGTGTACGTGGACATATATACTACTGTGCTTGTGTGCTGAACTAGACTGATGATAGAAATAGTTCGTCTTTGTCCTCGAAACAAAGCCGAGAGGACATTCGTCCTTTTCCATGTTGAGCCATCACGAGAGGAATTTCAAAACTCGGCAGTCCACCCGTTTTCCGGCACGTCGAAAGCGTGCTGGGCCAAATGCCCGTCATCCCATCCCATGCACGATGTCGAAAGCCCCCGTGGGATCCCGTCCTATGCCCATCACCAATTAGAGCAAGGATAATAATTTCGCAGCTGCTGGCGAAATACACGTGCCACGTCATGTAAAGGATGTGATATCGTCTAGTACTCATATACTACGTATCGAGTAATGGATGACCGGCTGCATCAAACCTTTTAGCAATTAATGTTTTACAGTTGGAGCCAATCACATGAGAACGAAGCGGCAGCTCTCAGCTAGCAACTGGCTGCAACGCAGGCATTTTGTCTCGTGATCTGTGAATCAGCCGGCGAGGAGATAATCGCCCGTTCGGCAACCTCTCCCCTGATGTGGCATATTTTCTATTGACGTGGAGCTCATACCGCCGGCTCAGATGCTTTATTATATCTGCTCTCAGTCTCAGACGAAGGAGGTCGTCGCCCATCATTGGTCCACTTCGCTGCACAGAATCGCAACAATGATGAGCTCACTCTTTTCATATCCGTTTACTGCTCACAGAGTCACAGCTCACTATTTTCTAAAAGTTCCTTCGTTACAACGGTGCTCACTTCTCTCTCTTTGCTAGAGTTACTAGCCTCTCGCTTTGCTTATCATTATTGTCGTCCTACATGGCTACATAGCCAACAGGCAACAGGCCAAGTGAATCGTATCGGTATCGCCCATGCATCTTCCCCGAACGAATGTTCGCCGCAGCTACTTGGGAGAAACCAAGCACCCTCTATGCATGGAAAGAGAAAAGAATATAATAGTGCCCGCCCGCGGCTGCCGCCTGCCAGTAGTGAGTCGCTGTCCAGCGCTACGCTGCGAATTGACCCGATTCAGCCGCGTATGAGTACTCTTTTTATTAGTGCAGGTGCGCCTTGCCGCCTCTCATGCAGGTCAGGTTATGCCAGGCCAAGTGGTCAAGTGGCTCAGATGTGAGCAGATCGCCGATCATCTAATCTTGTTCGCTTAATAACCTGTTAATAATAAATAATTAAACCGTAGTAGTACCTTGTTAGCTGGACAGGATCGAGTGGATGGATTCAAGTGATTGGTTGATGCGGAATGGCACAACACATATGGTGATATGGAGCCAGACTGCACGGGATCTGCTGTACAGAGTTCTTGTTAACAAATTCTAGTTTAATTAATCTGCAAAACGATTCACACCTCCACAGGTTTGGAAGACGGAATCGCCAAATCAGCGGCCTACAGATCGATCAACCTACAGTACTACTAGTCCTAGCGTAAAAACTTGGGAGGCGCAGCCGCCGTAAAAACCAGGGCGCTCTCCTTTCTTTCACCGACGGAGACACGACCGAAGACGAGGTTGCCAACCATGCAGACTTGAGTGATGGAGCGACGGTCTGCGCAGGTTTGGCGGCGTGTCACCCGTGTGAGCGACCGGGCGGGGTGGGCCGCACATGACACGATTACGCGGTTTGCCTTGCCACGGATCGGATTCGCGTGGCCTTCTGCCCAACTTGCCAGCAGCAGCTCACTGGAAGCCGCCCAGGCCGGTGAGCAGCAGCTCGTGAGGCCGCGGCAGCGTCGGGGTCAGGGTCAGCAGCGGCGTGGACGGCAGGGAAGAAGACGGGTAGGACATGTCGTCGTAGTCGGCCGCGACGTCGGGCCACGGCGCCACGGCCCAAGAAGCGCCCCAGGGGTCCGGGTCCGCGGCGGCGGCGACGGCGGCGGGGATGAGCGGCGCGCGGCACAGCGGGCAGGTACGCTGGCCGTGCGCCATCCAGCGGTCGAGGCAGGCGCGGTGGAAGGCGTGGCGGCAGTTGCCGAGCCGCCGCACCTCGTCGCCGCCGCCGATGCCGCTGAGGCACACCGCGCAGTCGCAGTCGCCGCACGCCGCGCCGGCGGCCAGCTCGTCGAACCGCACCACGGGGAGCGCCTCGTCGATGAGCACCGCCGGGACGCGCCTGAACTCCGGCCGCCGGTGCTGCAGCAGCGGGGCGGCGGCCGCGTCGTGCCCGTGCTCCTGCGCCGTGGGCGGCGGGTAGTTACAGCCGAGGTCGACCAGGTCGCCGAGCCCCACGGCGTGGAAGGCCCAGAGGAGCACGCGGTGGAGGTGGCCGAGGAAGAGGAGCACATGAAGCAGTGCGCGCGGGAGCATCATCTCCGAGTACCCCACGGGGAACCCCATCGTGGTCGTGGCGTCAATCTTGCTTGGAGCCGCCGACGCTGCGGTGCGTGGTACCGGAGCGGAGCTCAGCGGCGGGCGGGCGGGCGCGGTGGTCTGCCGTGGCAAGCTCGTGCGTGCGTGGAGGACTGACTGAGCCGGGACAGGTCGTAGGCGTATATAAAGAAAAGCGGCGAGCGGAGCAGGAGTGCGGGGAGTAACGCGGAAACATCGGTGGCGGCCGCCGGCCGCGACAAGTTGTTGGTTTTGCGTGTGCCGGCGCGTCGTTAGTCGTTTGGTCTCGGCGTCTTTCTTGGGATTGGACCAGCGGTGGTCTGGTGGACTCGGACTCCTGCTGCCTGTTGGAGTTGGAGGACCTCGGCGACCCACCCGGTGACGACGACGCGACGGCGTAGAGGAATTTGACGAGATTCTGGCTCCTTGCGTACTGCTCCCTCCGTCCTGTTCTAGACTTTTAACAAACTGTGTTTGATCGTCCGTTTTATTTAAAAATTTTATACAAAATACAAAATCAATAAGTAATTATTAAAGTGTCTCTAATAATATAACAAATCATAATAAGATGATTAATATTTATACAAAATTTTTAAATAAGACAAATGATCAAACGTGATGTCTGAAAAAATTTAAAACGATAGTTTTTTAGACGGGGGAGTGCTTGTAGTAGGCCCTCCTAATCCACATCGGTAACTGACTAACTGTGATTAGTAGTAGTAGTAGTACAATACTTTCCTGCTAATGGTGCAATGCAGGTAGCCCCGTGGATCTACCATTTTGTTTGGTTCTAGTGCGTGTACCAATTCTTTTTTCTACAAATCTGGTAAGGCCAAGGCTGTGTGAGCTGTGGGCTGTCCTGTCGGGGATTATAAAAGGGGGCGGACGCTCGCAGGAAGGTTCTCTGTATTCTTTGTCGCGCTTTGTTATAGAGCGGGAGCAGAGGTCGAGAGGGAAGAGGTTGGTCCCGTTTTGTCACCTCTCACTCTGAGTCTCTCACACACGCACGCAGCTGGAGGTCCCCCCCAAGCGGCCAAGCCTCGTCCTCTGCTACAACTTGGGCCGGCTAGCCTAGCTACTTGCCGTCCGTCAATTCACTCCATTGTATGACGAGGATTGAGAGTTGCCTGCCGTCTTGCAATTAATTTGACCAAGAGGAAGCTCTCTGGCTCTAGAATTCCTTCCCTAGTTGCACGTAAGACAGTTCAACGAGGAACAAAGCATTTGGTTTTGACTCGAGTTCTTCTGGAGTTCTGGTTCATGCATGCACACCACAGTAGATGTGAACATGTAGTAGGCTCTGTTTGGAAGCACCAACTAAACTTTAACTGAATAATTTTAGCTATGATGTATCCAAACACACCATAGCTAAACTTAGCTAAAGTTTACCTGGAGGCCAAAATGTACACAATCCAATTAGCTATTTCAACCCAGCTAAAACCAGCTAAAAGGTCTAAATGACCAATCTATCCCCAACTAAAGTTTAGTTAGAACATCCAAACACATTCAGCTAAAGTTTAACTATCTAAACAATAGTATTAATGAGGAGTAGCATGGTCAAGATTTTGAATTAGCTAGAGCATCCAAACACTCCAGCTAAAGTGATCTTTAGCTAGCTAAAGTTTACCTCTATTAATTAGCTAGCTAAATTTTAGTTGGGTGCTTGCAAACAGGCCCGTAATCGTCACAGGCATAGGACTAGTTGATAACAAACGACGAGTCCGTTGTAACAGCACGCTAACCACCAAAGAGAGACGTTGATTAGAACCAAGCCGTTTTGTTAGAGAGTGGCGGGTCTGGAGACCTACGTTAAGGTGCCGCCAGCGGCAGGAGACAAGTATAGATGGCCAATGGGCCGGCCCGGCACGGCCCGATAGACTACGGGCCGGCACGGCAGGCCGTGCCTACATGGCCCACGTGCCTGGCCTTCGGCCCAGGCACGGCCCTGTGGGCCCTTTTTCGTGCCGGGCCGGCCCGCTCAGCACGGCAAAAAAAACGGGCCGTGCCAGCCCGCGGCCCAATACACGTGAACAGATCACAGATTCACATAGACACAGACTTAGTCACTTAGCCAAGACAGTGAAAGCAAAAGATGATAACAAACAAAGTTGACAAAATATTGAGCTGTTTTGTGCAATGCTGCCTCATTAAAAACCTTTCTAGGTAAAACTCACCCTTGTGAGAAACCCTAGAAAGGAAAAAAGAGTACAGCCAGCTCATAATTATTACGTAACAAGCATTGTTCAAGTGTTGCATGTGGCCAAAATTACAGATAAGTGAGATCACTCAAGTCTCACACACACCACAGCCCATCACTTACCCTCTCAGAATCTCACTCACTCACTGTCTCACACTCACACTCAGTGCAAAAACAAAAATCACTCAGCCTCTCAGGCTCACAGAATCACACTAATTAACAGAAGCTGCCCCACCAGTCTTACCACCAGTACCAGCATCAGTCTCAGCACCACCACCAGGTCCATCTTCATCAAGGTATAAGTTCTTGAATGCTTCCTCAAGCTCTGGGTTATCAACAGCATGCTGCTCCCTTTTTGCTCCTAACTCCCAATCCTTTATGCAAGTTAGCATTTCTACATTCTTAGGCAACAAGCGCCGCCTCCGCTCCTCGATGATCCTACCTGTCAAACTGAAACAAGACTCCGAGGACACAGTTGATACAGGTACTGACATTATATCTCTTGCCATTATAGACAGAATTGGATAGGTTAGCTTGTGATCACGCCACCAGAGAATTATGTCAAAATCATCCTCATAAGAAGTGACATTATCACTGTCTAAGTAGGCTGACAGTTCACAAATAGCAGAGGTGGAAGAAGGGGTGGAGACAGGGGGAGGACCAACAACACCTGTGGTTCGGCCTCCAAATATTCTTCCCCATGCTTGCTTTTTCCTACCTATATGAATTGAAGGTTGTGCTGCCCTTTGAGACCTAGCTGCACCAAACTTGGTATCATATTTGTTAAACAGTTTATACAATTCATTTTTGACATCAGCATAATAGGTACTGTAATCAGTTCCAGTGCATTCACCAAGTAACTGTAGCACATTAAAGAAACCTCTCATCTTGGCTCTTGGATCAAGAATGAATGCATATGAATATAACAGAGGTATATCATTCCAATACTTAAGAAATTTCAGCTGCATAGGAAATACAACTGATCTAAGATTGACATCCTTTTCACATGCTTTTAAATGAGATGCAATTTCTAGAATATGGTAAAGAATAAGTGGACTAGTTGGATAGTACACACCAGACAGCACAACAGTTGAGTCATAGAATAGTTCAAGGAACTCAAGCATTTTCTCAGCAACATACCAGTGATTATTAGTTAACAGTTGCTTCTCATAGTGAGAATTAATAAAGACAGAAAACACATTCTTGTATGGAAGCAAATGTTTAAGCATTAAGAAAGTCAAATTCCATCTCACATCCATATCCAGGCCAAATTTTCTAGCTCTAAAGCCCCTAGCTTGACAGTATTCTTTAAAAGTTGCAATTCTAGAATTAGAGGAATTCAAAAAATTAATTGCAGTTCTAAAATCCTCCAAATAAGTTTTCATTCTTTTTAACCCACATTTTACAATTAGATTAATGATATGGCAAGCACATCTTTGATGCATAAGACAGTACTTAACATTATTGGGGTCATCAGGAGTAGGTGCAGGATCAGGACCCAAATAACCAGCAAACATAGGTTTCAAAGACTCCATTGCTTTAACATTAGCTGAAGCATTATCTAGAGTGACAGAGAATATCTTGTCAATCAGATAATACTCCTCAACCACAGCAGCAATCCTCTCAGCAATATTAGGACCAGTATGTTTAGCTTCAATAAGCCTCAGACCAATCATCCTTTTTTGTAATTCCCAATCAGCATTGACAAAATGTGCAACAACACTAATATAGTCCTCTTTTGCATTACCAGACCAAATGTCTGAGGTTAAAGCAACAGAAGAAGCAGCAGACAGCACAGTATTCTTAAGCACATCACGACGTTCAGTAAAAAGTTTGTCAAGATCTCTAGTTGTGGTTTGTCTAGAGACCTTGCTAAACCTAGGGTTGTGGGCACGAACAATGTAGTCCTCCCATGCATCAGACTCACCTATGCCTAGTGGAAGGTCAAGCCTAGCAATCAGCCTACACAACTCAGTTCTAGCAACAGATGGATCATAATCCCAGTTATGCAGAGACCCATCGGGATTGAAAGCAAGCCGAGATTGGACCCTATTAGCATGATCAACCTTTTTTCTACAAGATTTCTGGTGCCTAATCAAATGCCCAGTACCAGCAGCAGATCTAGCAGACAATCTAGACTTGCACATTCTACATATAGCAGCAATACGAACATCCTCACCATTCACTTTCTCATAGATCTCATCAAAATCAACCCAGACACCAGACTTGCGCTTACCAACTTTGGAAGTACCAGTAGCATCGGTGCTGTTGGAGTTGGAGCCGACCGGGGTCCCACCAGTCCCTCCGCCAGCACCGTCGCCGGCGTCGACATCGATCGGAGCAGAGCCGCTACCAATCTGGATGTCGACCCCGAGCAGTGCCGCAGCGTCCTCACAGAGGTCGTCTTCATCATCGGGGACCAAGCCGGCCGCGCGAAGGTCATCATTGCCGGTAAGTGGATAGGCATCCTCGTCATCAGCCATGGTGACCTTCAACGCGGACAGCTGATCTCCGGCCCCGTTCCTCAACGGTGCGCGCGGCCGCCGAGCCCGGTCTACGCCAGAGGAGGAAGACGAGGCATCGACAACCGACCTGCAACAGAAAACATGGTTAGAGACCTAGAGTCTAGGATTCGAAGAAGGAGATGGAGATCTAGGGTTAGGGGAGCAGTCTTACCTGCGCAACCGGAGCCCAGTGCCGGAGATGTAAACCGGCCACCCAGATGAGATGAGAGACACCGATTAGAGACGATGGCAAGCTGGGGAGGAGGGACTCGACGGGAACACCCAATACGAATCGAACTCACATGGTTTAGCTAGAGGAAGAGGGGAGAGTGCGAGTGTGGGACACAGACAGGGAGAAGGAGACCGGAAGAAGGTGAGGGGAGGGAAGACGGCGACGGGACGGCGGATCGAGGTCACCGGAGTCGGGGACGGTGGCTCCGAATCGCCACCGAATGGGGATTAGGGTTAAGGTTGGGGGGCTACGCCGCTACGGTGGGGAGCGGAGCCGCGGAGGTGGATGGAGCTCGGGGACGAAGGACGGTGGCCAGTGGACGGCAGCGTTCTCCGATTCGCCACCGGCGGGAGCAACGACGGCGGGTGCACGAGCACTCGAGCACACGCGGGAAGGATTGCGGCGGGGGCCGCGGGACTGGGGGAACCGGGATTAGGGTTGAGGGCGTGCGGCAATGCGGCATTTATATGCCGGGGGCGGGGGCGGGGGTGGGAGTGACGGGCCGCCATCGGGCCTTCCTTTTGGGAGCGGGCCATGCCGTGGCGGCCCACGTGCCTGGCTATCGGCCCAGGCACGGCCTGCTCCCTCGGGCCGTGCCAGCCCGGGCCTGTAGACTACCGGGCCGGGCCGTGCTTGGGCCGGGCCAAATTTACGGGCCTCGTGCCGGGCCAACGGGCCCGGGCTGCATGTACAACTATAGAGACAAGACAACGATGGCATCTATCGGTGATCTGCTTGCAGCCCACCTAATGGACCGACTAACTAATCATTTCTATTTTTACCCAACTAAACTATTGATTTAATTAATATACAACAATAAATGCATCGCTTCATCCAGAAAGCTAAACAAGCTCAGTTCGGTAAGTACGAGTATATAGCAAACGTATAGCTTCTTGCACTCAAAACAATTGGACCATCTTGTTTCATATGCATAACGAAAACATAGTGTGTGTGTATTGTTGAAATTTCATCACAACAATCCTAGCCCTTTTGTATATAGAGATCGGGACATAGTACATTTTCTTGACTTACTCCATATTAGCAAAGCTCTCGTTTCACTTGACTAGAGAAAAAAAATCAAGAAAATATCACAGTAATGTATCTAATATACTGAATTTATAAATATTTTCAACACGGGTTAATGAGCTAAAAATAAAAAACTCAACTCAATATCGCTGAGAGTGCATAGAAAGTCCACGCCAAAGCAGATTTGGTCAGATGAAAACCACCTTTATTTTGCCCTTCCTATCCCTCATGATTGAACTACTTCTGTTTCTGGAGCGTGCAAGTTTGTCGATCACATCCAACCAGCTGATCGAGTATTCTGAACAGATCGAACTATCGAAGCAGGGCAGACATTGCCAAAAAGGATATCCAACCTTGCCAAAGTTGCAAACGTACCGAAAGAGACGTCCACAATGAGCCAGCTGCCCAGCCACCAGCACCTAGCGTATATAGCGCTGGTCAATCGATCGGTCGTGCGTGACTTTCAGAGCCTCCAGCTGTTGCCAAAAGACGCCACAGCACTGACGGCCGCCGGCATCACAGTGCTCAGCTAGTACTCACCGGTGGCGCAAATTATAATTAAGTGAGAATAATATAGTCGGACGATTTGGGCTGGCAAAGTGGCAAGCCATACGTAAGAGATTGATTTGCGTCTTCTTTTGCTACCTCTTCCGCCCGGCCAAAACCTACGAGATTACCGTTAACTTGGTCTTCTTTACTTTAATTTGGTTATTGTTACTAATCTCTTTTCGCTCGCATGGCACACGTGCCCAAAAAAAAAACAGAAAACTTTTGTTCTTACAAACGTATTGTTACTAAGCTCTATGGTCAAAAATCAAACTCCGATGATAATCGGATGATCAAAAATAAACTTCTGCATTGTAGTTTATAGTTCTTTTTTCTTTCATCGTGAGGTTTCTACTTGACCAGAAAAAAGCTTGCCAGTCCAGTTAATGGCGATCCAACTGAACCCTGTCCATTCGCTCTTTTTATCCACAGACGATAATCTAGCATATCCTATATAATAATCAATCAATCGCCATGTGATCTTGTCCATTTCTCTGTGACGTAAGCCGATCGCTACGAAAGTGACATACATAGAGCGTAAAAAAAAAGGAAAGGAAAGTTATAACGCAAAGTAATAATCGCTCGCTCGAATTGGCTTCCCCCGTTCACGTATCGATCAGCTATAATTTCTAATCGCACCGCAGTAGCTCGTGGGCTTAAGCAATAATCTGATGGTCCTAGTACCAACCAACTGCGTGTTTTAATTCGTTATATTATATACTCTCGTCGCCTTTTGCCGTTACGCACGTAATCCTTTTTCTTTACGTGCCAGGCGCAGCCATGTGCGCCGGTGCACACCCTATTTAGATCCGCTTAAGAGCCCTTTCGGTTTTTTTTAGGAAACAAGAAGGGTGTGCATCCTTACCGTGCTTTTATTCAAATATAAACAGCGGCCTTAAACAGAAGTTCACGAAACAAAAAACCTAACAAAGAAAATCTGTAAACTTACATAAAGGTTTCTAGCCATTGAGACATCTGTGGAGCTCAGGATTGCTTTGCTCTAAGAATAACTTGAAAATACAATTGTTTCTGACTGTCCAGATTGACCGGCACATTGTGACAACTATTTCCATGAAGAACGGTGAATTTAGGTTTCAAAGAATCAAATATTTCCATTAGGTCCTGGGTCGGCTGTAGAGAGAGGTCAAGAGTTCCTCAGCACAAAGAAGAGAAAGGGCATTAAAAAACAGATGTCTCAAACTCTCATCCACCCTAGAGGCACACAGAGCACAAGTGTAATCATCAAGATGCATGTTTCTCCTCCTAAGGAGCTCCCGAGTACTTAATCTGTCCTTAACAAGCAAACAAAAGGAGAACTTCCTTTTATTCTGACAGCATGATTTCCAGAGCCAAGTATATGTAGTGTATATAGTTCTTATTCCAATAAGATGCTTATAGGCTTTCATAGAGGGGTTAAGAGCCCTTTCGGTTACTCAGTAACGGAGCCAAGAACTATTCTGTCTCATCAACATTATATAAATTTATGAACCATTCCAATCAGGAATGATTCTATGGACTGATCATTCCTAAATAATCGAATGAGCCCTAATAGAGATGAACTTTTTAAAAGTCAAATTGATAGTCTTCTACTTTTATGAGATCTTAAAATCGGTGAAATCACACCACAAGATGGACGTGTCATCTATAACTTAAAAAAACATTGCTGTTAACTACTGGAATGCACTTACAAAAATGTAAGCACCCGAGTCAAGTCGATGATTTAAATCTGGATGAGCAAGTTTCGTTGCAAGAAATCTAATCATCTGTTTTTTTTTTCGAGAAGCTGAGTTATTTGTAAGTAAGCTTTTGTGAACGATGAATCAGGTAAATAGCCCTATTGCTTGGCCAAGCGCTTTTGATGTGAGGGGAAGAGGTCTGGCGGCTCTCCTTGCCGGCACCGAGGACGACAATGAGCGGTCAGATGGCTCCACCATGGCTGCAGTCTTCCTCCCGTTCTTCGGTTGAGTTCCTAGCTAGTCCACTCATTGCATCCTCTGCCCCCTTCCCCTGAAAATTGAGATCCACTTCCAACGGGAAATAAAAAGTTGAGCAGCAGTAACCCCGATGTCATGGCACAAGTCACAAATGTAGTCATCATCGGTAAAAATACGGCGCCCATGCTCAGCCATTCAGAAAACAACTCAGCCTCCATAGCAATACACTTGAAACCATCCTCTTTTTTTTTTTTTTTTTTTTTTTTTTTGCAAATAATCGATACAAGAAACTAGTGAGCCTCTCTTTCAATCATTAAAACTGATCAATCAATATGGTAATCAATCAGTCAAACTAAACAGCCAGGAGATTGAGATATACCTTAGAAGCATCGCTGCCAAATAGATGTTCTATCTCACCTTTTTCTTTAATCACAATATGCATATAACATTTACGAAGATTTGACAAGTGCGGCGCGGAGTGACAGGGGAACGACCACGCTCAAGCGCCGGTTCTGGCGTCCCCTCTCTCGCATTCGTAGTCGCAGAGGATGGGGATTGGAGAGAATTAAGCGGATGCGTAAAGGGAGAGGGAGCGGAGGAAGGAGAGGACGACGACGGCGCGACGGCTTCACCATGGACGCCGACCGATCGACTGCGTGTGTGTGCTGTGTGCCTAGTAAGGGGTGGAGATAAGTGCGGCTGTCAGCCCAACCTGTGTGCTTTCCATGGCCTGCCCAGAGAAACACTGTATCATGTTCATGGGTTTAATTGTTGGCTTCCTCGGTCTCTTGGATGGCCAGCCCAGTCCTGCCTAAACCAGCTACTTTGGGCCCAACATAAACTTCGAACTTGGCATCTATTTTTGTCTTCGTTTCATGGTCCGACAGCAACATAGCCCAGTTATTACATCCTCTCCTTTTTTTATATATATAGTTGAGAGCTTGCCAAAAGAAAAAACGGAGTTGAAATCCGGTTACCCTATTGCTCATTTTAGCTTGTCCTTTGTACATCGATTGGAATATCGGGTTTTGTTTCAGTATATCTATAAAAAATTAATTCAGTTTATAAATACGGAACGGAAAATAGCTAATAAAAGAAAAACACATACATATATTAAGATGTTCGGCTGGCTGAAAAAGAAATTATTGATGCTGATATATTATGAGAGCTTAAAAGAAATGCTGATAAGCTCAAGCGAACACCTAAATAGACATATTTACTACTGTAAAAACAAGGACCCACATATACTTACTTTGGGCCTGTTTAGATGCACTTCCAAATTACAAAATTCCCGTCACATCGAATGTTTGGACATAGGTATGGAGCATTAAATTTAGATGAATTTTTTTTTCATGTTTGCGCAGTTCGTGCAAAAATCACTTAGACGAATATTTTGAGTTTACTTAGGCCATGAATAGACACTTACTGCAAAAGATTCCACACGTACTACCGTGTCATTTTCACAAAAAAAATTTCTTCTAAATGGGGCCTTTGTCAAGAGATCTAAGAGATTGTGCCAATAGAGTTTGCAATTAACAAAAATTAGTTTAAACAACAGTTACTTCCTCCGTTTTAAATTATAATTCGTTTAACTTTTTGAGCCCAAATTTGACCAATCGTCTTATTCAAAAAAATATGTGTAAATACAGTCAAGTTTAAGTCATTATTCATGATCTTTCATTACTAAAGCAAGCCACAACAAAAAAAAGAGATATTTTTAATAAATTTTTGAATAAGACACGTGGTTAAATTTGGGATAAAAAAAGTCAAACGAACTATAATTTGAAACGGAGGGAGTAGCAAATAATATAATGTGAACACCATTATCAAGTGAAACAACTCTAAACTATGTCGTTTTTACTAGAAAGAACCTAAACCTCAGCTTGCAAAACTGATCAAATTTGAATGGCGAACAAACAAATCTGGATCACCTCTTCCAGTACAGGCATTCTAGAAGTTGAGACTTCAAATTGATGGGTGGAAAAAATCGACTTCATCCAATGGAGCCGATGATTGTGGTCTCTCCCGCATAACTTCACCTGTACGTCGGGGAACTTGACCGCCCAAATCTGTCACAGTGCCAATCCCCTCTTTCACGTTAGCGTGGTACTGAAACGGTCATACTGGCATCACCCTCAACGTCAGTACCAACCAATCACCACATCCTAATGGTTTTTGTTTCTTTGGCCAGCGAGAAAGAGGCACAAAATTGACCCAGGCACCAAGGAGACTGGACAGTGGAAGCCTCACAAATCACAAGCCACTTCCCCATCCATGTGTACTTGGTCCAGTGGTAGGTGGTACTGTAAGGAAGGAATTCCCTGTAAGAAACAAGGAAAATTCATGGACCCGGGCCAATCTGTTGCCAGTCCAAGCCCAACCCAACTACGAAAAGCAAGCAGGCTCCACGGGAACTAGTCGTCCATGATGGCGACCGGAGTAGGAGAGAGAAGAACAAGAGCAATTCCACTCGCCCCCTGTTTGCACCCGAGTTTAGACAAGTCGGCAAAACCGGCTTGGCCGGGTTGGTGACCCGGCCTGCCCGGGTTTGGCTCCTGCGCCGACTTTTGGCGGGCTGTCACGTGGCGCCCCGAAAGGCCCTGTGAAAACCGGCTTGGCCGGGTTTGAACCCGGCTTGGCCGGATTTGGTAGAGTCCGAGCCGATTAAGAGATCTAATCGGTTTTTGGTAGTTTTTGGACGTGTGAAACTTGGAGACTTGCCTAGATACGTGTTTCCTACTGGGATAAGACCACCCCCCTCTATATATATGAGAGGATCATGGCCGATTGAGATCTTAACCATCCAATCGTCAAAACACATCTACCAAATAGATTCTCGCGGTGGTTCATCTCTATCCTGCTGTTCGGCTCAACTCTCCGCGAGTTTAGTCGGCGTTCTAGGTGATCTCCACGATCCCTAGGGCAACCTCTACGTGCATCTCTCCGACGGATCTTTCCGAGGGGTGTTCGGGAGTCTCCGGCGAAGGACGGACACTACATCGACCACCAAACGTCCTCTGCTGCTGAAGACGGTCGTCCCGACGACCAGAAGACCGGAACCCTAGCTTCCTCGGCGAACCCGAGGAAACCGGCTCAGCCGACTATCAAAGTCGGCCAGGCCGGGTAGGCGGCTCGGCCGGGTTCTAAAACCGGCCAGGCCGGGTCTCGCAGGCGTGCTGCTCCGTACTGTTTCGTTTCGTGCGCGACCGTGCGATCTAGCACCTTGCTGTGTGTTATCCCGTTTCGGCGTCAACACACTTTTTGGCGACTCCGCTGGGGAAGAAAGCTCAATCACAGATCCAATCTACTAGCGGCATGGCGGCCGACGACGGAAAGAAGACCGATAAGAACGTCAATGAAGACAACGTCGTCCGTCCCAAGACTATCGACGAGCTTCCTGAGGAGCTCCGGAAAAAGCTGGAGGCCAAGCTTGCTGTCAATACCCAAGCCTTCCTGGATAGCTGTACTAAGGACCGGCGCAACAAGGTCACCCAAGTCTCCGAGCCTAACTTCGGCGACTCGTCTTCTTCATCCGGCGGAGGAGGCGGGAAGACCGAAGCGGAGAGGGCTACTAAGGAGGAGGAAAAGCTCAAGGCTAAGGTAAATAATGATGAGAACCCCTCCACTACTACCCATGATGGTCTTGCATATTTAGTTGAAGATATGGGTAAGCAAATTAAAATTTCTATTGATGCATCCGAAGCTAAAATCGGCAAGCGCATATCTAAAATTGAGGAAAAGTTAGTTGGTTTTTCAGATCCTGATAATCAACCTGAATTTGGTATGCCTTTCGATTTTTATGAAAATCAACCTGATTTTGCTATAGCTAGCCAACTTCAATCGGGTCCTTCGGCGCATGAAACCGATAGAACCGATCGCGGCATGGCTAACTCTTCAGCTAGGCAGGTGAATCCGACTAGGCCATCGGCGGG
Organism: Eremochloa ophiuroides; assembly: GCA_038502445.1. Classification (NCBI taxonomy): domain Eukaryota; kingdom Viridiplantae; phylum Streptophyta; class Magnoliopsida; order Poales; family Poaceae; genus Eremochloa; species Eremochloa ophiuroides. The sequence goes on from JAHLJS010000005.1 coordinate 67,156,228, forward strand.
TCGTAACACTGTTTTACCTAATCCCCCGCCGTCACCTAGTCAGATTCCAGTGGCTAATAATGCGGTCACCGATTCCTCCAAAACCGATGTAGACGCTATCGTAAATCGGTTTAAAGCTGAGATGACTAAATCCATTGAGAGGAATCTGGGGATAACCATTAAGCCTATTCAGAGCTCATACCAAAAACCATATCCTTCCACCTATGATGTTTTGCGGGCACCGCTTGGGTGGAAGATGCCCGATTTCCAGAAATTTAATAGTGATGATAGTAAAACCACTATGGAGCATATTGCCATGTATCTGGCTCAGTTAGGAGAAGCTAGTGCTCATGATTACATAAAAATTAGATGTTTTCCTTTATCTTTGTCTGGTACAGCATTTGCATGGTTTTCTTCATTGCCACCATATTCAATTAGTACCTGGAATGATTTAGAGGAAAAATTTCATAACTATTTCTTTACTGGTGTTCAAGAAACTAAACTGTCACATCTCACATCGGTTCGTCAAGGGCGTGATTCCGTACTTGATTATGCTAAACGTTTTAGGGACGTTAAGAACCGATGCTTTAATTTGAATATTTCTGATAGAGATTTGGCAGATTTATTTCTTAACGGTATGAACTCTAATATTAGAGAGAAATTGGAGCACTATGAATTCTATAGCATTAATCAATTATTGCAAAAGACTATTGCTGTAGAATCTCGTTTAGCAAGTGAATCCAAAAAATCTTATCGGACCCATGTGTTGGAATGCTCCGACAACGAGGACGATGAGAATTTGGAGTGTAAATCTGCTGAATTTGTTTGGTCTCCAAATAAAAAAGGAATTTCTTGCCCATCTCTGAAACCGATTTCTAAAAATCGGCAGGATGAAATTAAATTTACTTTTGATGTTTCTAAATGTGATCAGATCTTTGATGAATTGCTTAGAACCGGTAACATTAGAATTACTCATACCTTACCGTCTAGTGAAGAATTAAAAAAACGGGCGTATTGCAAATTTCATAATTCTTCTAGTCATGCTACTAATGATTGCAACTATTTTCGTCGACAGATACAATCGGCCCTCAACGAAGGACGATTGAACTTAGCTGAGATGATGGTTGACAAAGTGTCTTTTCCGATGAATGTCATCGAGAAAGGGGAGCCCGCTATTTTGGTAGGAGGTTGTAGCAGTACTTATCTCGGCAGCACGTGATTATCGGCACCACACAAGGCAAGAACGTGATTATCGGCGAACCACGGGAGGCACCGAAACAAGATTCGGGACGTCAAGTGGTGCTTGAGAAGGACGAAGACGGCAAGACGAAGCTGACAATCTCTGCAAGGTCGTAGCAGTACTTATCTCGGCAGCGGCGCTGGGAGGCCACGGCGGCATAGCAGAGGCCGGCCAGGCCGGTTCCAGGAACCGGCCCAGCCGGCTACAGAAGCCGGCCAGGCCGGTTCTGGCGCCAACCCGGCCACGCCGGGTACAGTAGCCAGCTCGGCCGGTTTTGTCGGTGGTGGCGGCTCTTCTTCCTCTGCTGCTCCCAGGGCCGCCAGCACTGGTGGTGCCCAGGTGATCAGGACATTCGTCCCAAAGCGTCCAGAAATTGGCACTTGGAAGACGAACGCAAGTTCAAACAAGGGGAAGGTCGTTCCAAAGAAGCTTTGCACGTTTGACCGGCTCATGGAAAAGTACCGACAAGAAAAGGTCGATTCCCAGAATCGGCCCATAAAAAAAGAGAGGCTACACCGCCAAAGCGAGATGAGCAACCAAAGAAGATGACGGTGGCTCCGGCAGCGTCTTCGGCGTAGGAGGTTGCTCGCCCTCGCGTCTCTCGTTAGGGTCCCCCGCCTCCACCTCAGCCGCATTGGAGCCCCAACGGGGTGTTCGTGCCATATCCCTTCCTCATGCAGCAGCAGCCGATGAACGGAGCGTCTTCATCATCGGTGTTTAGCCGATTGGGTTACGGTCAATCGGGCTACGGCGGCCAAGGGGCGTCGCTCCCGCCGCCGCCAGCGAGGTTGGTGATTGGTGATGGAAGAGAGAAGGCTCCACCGCGACAAGTCTATGTGCCTAAGAGGGTCGTGGAGTCTCCCATTGTTCCTATTGTTCCTACTGCACCGCCACCGAAGAAAGCACCTTCGGCAACAATTCTTATCGGCTCTCAAGAGGTGCCTATCGTTGACAACGACGAGCCGATGAGGATTGAGGAGCCATCATCCACCGCTCTGTAGGTCACCGCTAAGGTTGTGGAGAAGAAGCCGACTGATCCAAAATATTTGCAACCGAAGTGGTGCCCGCCGGGATTGACCAAGACGCAGCGGCGGAAGTTACAGCGAGCGCGCCAAACGCAGCAAAAGCGGGAGAAGTTGGAAAAACTCAGAGAGGAGATCTTCAATGCTGCACACCCAATTTTTCCGCAAACTCAGAAAGAAAGTGATCCGGCGTGCTTCACAAAATCTGCAGAGAAGGTTGCTGAGCAGAAAGATCTCCCAGAAGCGAAGTCTGCACAGGTCGCAGAAACCGGCCAGGCCGGGTCAGAGCCGGCCCAGCCGGGTTTCCCAGGAACCGGCTAGGCCGGGTCTGCCTGAAGCCGGCCAAGCCGGGTCAAACCCGGCTAGGCTGGGTTTTGCGGCTTCGTCTCCCGCCGCCGCCGCCGCCGCCGGTTCACTGGAATCGGCTGTCGCTGCTGTTTCTTCTGTTGTTGCAGGTTCTGGTGACGCAGAAGATGAGGAGATGGTCGATTATGAGCCGACGCCGCCGCGCGCCGAACTTAATGTCGTTTACCTGTCTTCCGATTACTATGTAATCGATGAAGATGAAGGTTCAGCGACGGCTCAGTTTTGCTTCACCGCCGAGGATGCCGTCTTCAAGAAGCCAGAGGATTCCGTCAACCACCTTCAGCCGCTCCATATCAAGGGGCATATCAACGGCACGCCGGTTCATCATATGTTGGTGGATAGCGGCGCGATTGTCAATCTAATGCCGCATTCGCTCTACAAGAAGCTCGGCGGCACGGAGGGGGAGCTAGTGAAGACCAACATGATGATCACCGGAGTTGGAGGCGGCGAGCCAATTCCAGCTTTGGGCGTAGCGACGATGGAGTTGACCGTCGGTAGCAAAACATTGGCAACCGCGTTCTTCGTCGCCGAGGTACAAGGTAGCTATAATCTCATCCTTGGTCGCGATTGGATTCATGTCAATTGTTGCGTTCCATCCAGTTTGCACCAGACTTTAATTCAATGGGTGGGGGATCAAGTTGAGGTTATTCATGCTGATTCATCGGCCTCCATTGCTACGGCCGATGCTCCTTCGCTCGGGGGGCACGATGGTATTGCTTGCTTATCTGGTCATGACTTGTCTGGCGTTGAGTTTATTAGCGTCACTAAGAAAGGATTTGTGCCTGTGTCATTGAAGCCAATTGATAATCGGCTCAATATCATCGTGTAATTAATTTTTTGCAATGGATGCTAATGTTGAATGGTTGAAACATCGTGTGGATCAATATCGGGCTTCTATGACCGATGTCTGTGAAACAATTGATGATTTCGATGAGCTCAATAAGTTAGGCCAAGGTTTCACGTCGGCCGACCCATTGGACGAAGTTGACATTGGGGATGGTTCTACACCAAGGCCGACGTTCATTAATAAAAATTTGAAAGCCGATTATAAAGCTGAATTAATCGCGCTTAAAAGAATATGCTGATTGCTTTGCATGGAGCTATAATGAGATGCCCGGATTGAGCCGAGAGCTTGTTGAGCATCGGCTTCCCATTAAACCTGGATTTCGGCCTCATAAGCAACGTCCTCGCTTCTTTCATGCTAAAATTTACGACCACATTAAAGAAGAAATTAATCGGTTGTTGGAAGCGAGATTTATTCGCCCATGCAGGTATGCGGAGTGGATGTCTAATATTGTGCCCGTTGAAAAGAAAGGATCGGGCAAGATTAGAGTTTGCATTGATTTTAGAGATTTGAATAGAGCCACTCCAAAAGATGAATATCCTATGCCTATTGCCGATATGCTTATTAATGATGCTTCAGGACATAAAATTCTTAACTTTCTTGATGGTAACGCTGGTTACAATCAAATATTTATGGCCGAAGAGGACACGTCTAAAACGGCCTTTGTTTGTCCTGGGTTTGTTGGATTATTTGAGTGGATTGTCATGACATTTGGATTGAAAAATGCCGGTGCTACCTATCAACGTGCTATGAACTTAATCTTTCATGATTTAATTGGCGTGATCATGGAAGTATATATATTGATGATATTGTGATCAAATCGGCTGCCAATAATTCTCACTTGGCCGATTTGTGTCTTGCTTTTGAGAGGATGCGCCGGTATGGTTTAAAGATGAATCCGCTTAAATGTGTTTTTGGTGTATCGGCGGGCAAGTTCTTGGGATTTATTATTCATGAGAAGGGCATAGAAGTTGATCCCAAGAGAATAGAGAGTATCAAGCAAGTTCAGGCGCCTACATGTAAAAAAGACTTGCAAAAGTTTCTGGGAAAGGTGAACTACTTGAGAAGATTTATTGCTAACTTGTCCGGGAAAGTTATTCCTTTCACCCCCATATTGAGATTGAAAGATGAGAGTGAGTTTGCTTGGGGGGCAAAGCAACAAGAGCCATTTGAGAAGATCAAGGAATACTTGTCGAAGCCACCGGTTCTTCGTGCTCCAAGAAGAGGAGTTCCTTTTAAATTATATATTGCTACCGAAGAAAAAATAATTGGTGCGGTTTTGACTCAAGAGGATGATGGCAAGGAGTATGTTATTGCTTATATTGGTCGTCGTCTTCTTGATCCCGAGACAAGGTATGCCCATATTGAAAAATTATGCTTATCATTATACTTTGCTTGTACTAAGATGAGACATTACTTGTTAGCTAGTACATGCATTGTTGCTTGCCAGGCCGATGTAATTAAACATATGTTATATCGGCCAATCCTTAGTTGAAGGATCGGTAAATGGGCATATGCATTGGTTGAATATGACTTGACTTTTGAGCCTTTGAGAGCCATGAAAGGTCAAGTTCTTACTGATTTTATTGTTGAGCATATAATTGATTTAGGAGATGAGATCAATTACATAACTTTTACTCCATGAAAACTTTATTTTGATGGATCGGTTTGCAAACAAGGCCAAGGTGTTGGTATTATTATTATTTCACCACATGGTGCTGAGATGGATGTGTCAAACCGATTAGAAAATTATTGCACTAATAATCAAGCCGAATATTTATCTCTTTATTGCGGCTTGGAGATGTTGAATTCCATGGGAGTAAAACATGTTGAGGCTTATGGTGATTCTTTATTAGTGGTGCAACAAGTTTCTGGTGAATGCCAATGTTTAGGGGAATCACTTAATGCTCATCTTGATACTTGTCTTGATTTAATTACATCTTTCGCCGAATTTAAAATTCGGCACATACCGAGACATGAAAATTCAAGAGCCAACATGTTAGCTCAGCGAGCATCAGGCTTTGACGTCGGTGGGCGTAAAGCTTTAAAGCCGGTGCAAAGCATCTTTTCTGGTTTCTGTGCAGGCACGTGGAAACCGGCCCAGCCGGGTCTAGGACTCGGCCAGGCCGGCTCTGGACCAAACCTGGCCAGGCCGGGTGCAGAAGGCGGTCAGGCCGGTTCTGGCCAGGAACCGGCCAGGCCGGGTGTTGAAGCCGGCTCGACCGGATATTGCGGCTTTGATCCAAATCGGCCAGAATTGTGCCAAGTTGATGGGCAGGCCGATTTGGAGGATTGGAGGACTCCCTTGTTAAATTTTCTGCGAGATCCCAGCACTAAAGCCGATAAAAGTATTTGGCGGATTGCGTTTAAGTTCACTTTGCATAATGATGAGCTTTATCGGAGGATTGCCGATGATTTGTTGCTCAAGTGCTTGGGGCCTGATGAAGCTAAAGTGGCTATGGGAGAAGTCCATGAAGGTGTTTGTGGTACGCATCAATCGGCTCCTAAGATGAAATGGCTTTTGAGAAGGGCAGGTTTTTATTGGCCTACTATGATAGCCGATTGTTTTCGTTACTACAAAGGATGTGAGGAGTGTCAACGGTTTGGTAATATTCAGTTGGTGCCTGCTGCAATGCTTCATCCTATAATCAAACCGTGACCTTTTCGTGGTTGGGGACTAGACTTTATTGGCCAAATTCATTCCCCTTCTTCAAAGGGTCATTGCTTCGTATTAGTGGCCACAGATTATTTTACTAAGTGGACCGAAGCGGTGCCTTTGAAAAATATGACACATAAGGAGGTGATTGAGTTTGTGACTGAGCATATTATTCATAGATTCGGCATTCCTCAGGCTTTGTCTACAGACCAGGGGAAATCTTTCATTTCAAAAGAGGTGCGAGAATTTGCCGAATCATATAAGATTAAGTTGCTTAATTCATCTCCGTACTATGCTCAAGCTAATGGCCAGGCTGAGTCTAGTAACAAGACCTTGATCAAACTTATCAAGAAGAAGATAGAGGACAATCCAAGAAGGTGGCACGAGGTATTATCAGAGGCTCTGTGGGCTCATCGTATATCTCGTCATGGTGCTACAAAGGTTACTCCTTTTGAGCTAGTATATGGACAAGAGGCTGTGTTACCCGTCGAGATGAATTTAAATGCATATCGGCTCGCTAAGCAAAATGACTTGTCTGCCGTTATGTATCATGATTTGATGATGGATAATATTGACGAGGTGACTGACAAAAGATTAGCGGCTCTAAAGGAGATGGAAAAGGAAAAGGTCCGAGTTGCTAGAGCTTATAACAAGAAAGTGAAGATCAAGTCGTTCCAAGTTGGGGAATTGGTGTGGAAGACCGTACTACCAATTGGAACAAAGAGCAATAAGTTCGGCAAGTGGTCGCCTAGTTGGGAAGGTCCTTACAAAGTGATCAAGGTGATATTCGGAAATTCATATATGCTAGAGACGTTGCAAGGTGATCGTCTCCCAAGAGCAATTAACGGGAGGTATTTGAAAAAATACTTTTCAAGTGTTTGGCAAGAAGCCTAAGAGCTCTTCAAGCAATGGCCGATACATGTATCGCCCTTAGAACAAAATGGCCGATGTATGCATCGCCCTTAGTCACTAAACAGCCGTTGGGTTAAGTATCGTTGCTGCTTAGTTATTTGTTTTCAGGTTCATATACAGAGAATTCGCCTGAAAACAGGGGGGCATATGTTTGCACCCGAGTTTAGACAAGTCGGCAAAACCGGCTTCGCCGGGTTGGTGACCCGGCCTGGCCGGGTTTGGCTCCTGCGCCGACTTTTGGCAGGCTGTCACGTGGCACCCCGAGAGGCCCCGTGAAACCCGGCTTGGCCGGGTTTGGTAGAGTCCGAGCCGATTAAGAGATCTAATCGGTTTTTGGTAGTTTTTGGACGTGAGAAACTTGGAGACTTGCCTAGATACGTGTTTCCTACTGGGATAAGACCACCCCCTCTATATATATGAGAGGATCATGACCGATTGAGATCTTAACCATCCAATCGTCAAAACACATATACCAAATAGATTCTCGCGGTGGTTCATCTCTATCCTGCTGTTCGGCTCAACTCTCCGCGAGTTTAGTCGGCGTTCTAGGTGATCTCCGCGATCCCTAGGGCAACCTCTACGTGCATCTCTCCGACGGATCTTTTCGAGGGGTGTTCGGGAATCTCCGGCGAAGAACGGGTGCTACATCGACCACCAAACATCCTCTGCTGCTGAAGACGGTCGTCCCGACGACCAGAAGACCGGAACCCTAACTTCCTCGGCGAACCCGAGGAAACCGGCTCAGCCGACTATCAAAGTCGGCCAGGCCGGGTAGGCGGCTCGGCCGGGTTCTGAAACCGGCCAGGCCGGGTCTCGCGGGCGTGCTGCTCCGTTCTGTTTCGTTTCATGCGCGACCGTACGATCTACCACCTTACTATGTGTTGTCCCGTTTCGGCATCAACACCCCAAAACTAAAAAATATCACGGCCACGGCCCTCGCAAGTCAAGGGTCAAGCCCGGCCGGGCTAGGATCCCGACGAGGACCAAGGCAAGCGGCCGCCCACGCTTGACGATTCCGCCGCTCAGGACAGCAGCCCAACACAGTTACCGGTGACTAGCGCGGCAGCCTGGCGAATATATCAATCTCCACCACCAACAGAACCCACATCGATTTGCAACTTGCTTAGCCAATAGCCACCACCACCAACCCGACCCCGCCGCCGTGCGCGCGTGCCGCGCCTATCCACAGCGAAAGCCACGATGCCGCGGCGGCCGCCCGCGCTGAGGCTGAGCGCGCTGCCGCCGCTGCTGATCCTCTGCCTGTGCGCGTTCCCGGCCCCGGCGCGGTCCCAGAACAGGAACGCGACCGCGGGCACGGCCGCGCCGGCGTCCGTCGAGGGGTTCAACTGCTCCGCCAACAGCACGTACCCGTGCCAGGCGTACGCGCTCTACCGCGCGGGCTTCGCGGGCGTGCCGCTCGACCTCGCGGCCATCGGCGACCTCTTCGCCGTCAGCCGCTTCATGGTGGCGCACGCCAACAACCTCTCCACCGCCGCCGCGCCGGCCAACGGGCAGCCGCTGCTCGTGCCGCTCCAGTGCGGGTGCCCCTCGGGGTCCCCCAACTCCTACGCGCCGACGCAGTACCAGATGACCACGGGGGACACCTACTGGATCATCTCCACCACCAAGCTGCAGAACCTCACGCAGTACCAGGCCGTGGAGCGCGTGAACCCCGCGCTGGTGCCCACCAACATCGACGTCGGCACCTTGGTCACGTTCCCCATCTTCTGCCAGTGCCCCGCCGCCGCCGACAACACCACCGCCGCGCTCGTCACCTACGTCATGCAGCCCGGGGACACCTACGCGTCCATTGCCGCCGACTTCTCCGTCGACGCCCAGTCGCTCGTCTCCCTCAACGGGCCCGAGCCCAGGACGCAGCAGTTCGCCGAGATCCTCGTGCCGCTCCGCCGCCAGGTGCCCGATTTTCTGCCCCCAATCGTGCTCCGGAACAACGCATCCACCACGCCAGCGTCCCCGCCGCCCTCGGCTTCTCCCAACGCGACCGTGGTGACTAACGACCGGAACGGGGTTGTCACCGGCCTTGCCGTCGGGCTGGGCGTCGTCGGCGCGCTCTGGCTGCTGCAGATCCTGCTGCTAGCCTGCTTGTGCAGACGGCTCAGGGCCAAGGGACGAGGAGGTGACGCGGTGGTGAGCGGCGACGGCGTCGAGGGCGGCAGGTTCGCTAAGAGCTCGTCCGCCGCTGGCGGCGGCGGCGGCGGCGGCGGGGAGAGGTTCCTGGTCAGCGACATATCTGAGTGGCTGGACAAGTACAGGTTGTTCAAGGTGGAGGAGCTGGAGCGCGGCACCGGGGGATTCGACGACGCGCACCTCGTCAACGGCAGCGTGTACAAGGCCAACATCGACGGCGTGGTGTTCGCCGTGAAGAAGATGAACTGGGACGCCACCGAGGAGCTCAAGATCCTGCAAAAGGTGCGTCCCCCTGTTTCTTCCTCAAGTGAATTGCTAGCTTCAGTGCTGTCACAACTGACGACTCACAATAAAAACTGCTTTGAATTGTTTTTGTTTTCACTATTTCACTAATCAAGAACGGCTAATCGCTAATGCTTGCTGGCCTATTGATTATTGATCTGATGACCATTATAATTTGTGCATTTCTGATTGGGACAGTATGATTATAGAACGTTTGTGCTGATATCCATTTTTTGGGGATAGAAAACAAAGGAGCGCACTTCTATAATTATTCTCTTCCAAATTATGGATCGCAGTGTTTAATTAAGCCATTAAGTGGACTAACAACAGCCAACAGAACTAGTCGAAGTAGTGATGTAGCCGTATTTTGAAGTCATGTTTGTGCCTGAGTTTTCTTTTGTAAGGCATGGGTCATGGTGTTTGGAATCTTGCTACTGACATTAACATCAACTAGCAAGAGGGCATCTCTCTGTTAGTTGATTATGAGCGAAATTATTGGTGGTAGTGCCGTAGTGGATTTAGGAAATTCATTTTTATATCTGTAGTTGAGAGTGTCATCAGATGCCTTGTAATGAGACCGTTCTGCTGGTCAGCATTTGGCAGGGATCGCACGAGCCATAGAAAAGTACAAGAACATCCAACCATAGATCAGCCAACAACTTGATAAGAGTATTCTTTTAATTATCCTTTCCCTCTAATGGAGAGATCCATTTGTTTTGGCTATGGTCTTCCCGTAAATCCTAATGAACCTGCAAACCTGTAGACGTATCGTGTAGGCTCACGACGTATGAATGGGATGGTGCAGAGGGCTGTCTTGATCACCACTCCCCTCAAAAGGATATCATTATAGCATACTGTCAATTGTCTTAAATTTAATATAATTTAGATAAAAAACATACTAATATTTATTATTGATAACTCGTCATGAAATATATTTTTTATAGTACATTAATTTACATATAAACTCAGAAAGCTTTGATCTTGTTTTATTTAAACTTGGCTAAACTTTTGTTAGCTTGGCTTAGATCGAACTAGAATTACATCTTTTTGAGACAGATGTATTATCTAATTTCTTGAAAAAAGATATCTCGATGTTGAAAGAGGAAGATAGTCGAGGCCATATATTATTGCTCATCATCCTCGGAAAATAATAATAATAATAATAATAATGATCGTCGCTTCATCAGTCACCACTCACCAGCCACCCACCCCAGGGCATAGGGATCTTGTGCAAAGCCAGGACATAGTCAATAATCTCATTGCATTTGGTTGGTGCTTTCGCTCTAGTCCTCGATCACATGGGCAACTAATGACGCCGCGTACCCACATGGTGGCATCACTACATGAGTCTTCCACGCTGATGTACGACGTTGAACTATTCCCCAATTTTCAACGAAGTCTGCTGTCCCGATAGAGCTGACACGTAGGGGTTCAGTGACTAGGTCGTTGAATTTTTCGCCGAATCAGCATCATCTATCACCAACTCGTCAACCGATGACGTTGATGAACGGCATCTGTGTGAACATTTCGCCATAGATGCAGACACTGCAGGATTTTGGTTTTTTGCAACAACATGTGTAATAATAATAACTGTATATTCCGTGCGCAGGTGAACCACAGCAACCTGGTGAAGCTGGAGGGGTTCTGCATCAACCCGGCGACGGGCGACTGCTACCTGGTGTACGAATACGTGGAGAACGGATCGCTTGACCTGTGGCTGCTGGACCGCGAGCGCGCTCGCCGCCTGAACTGGCGCGCGCGCCTCCACATCGCGCTGGACCTCGCCCACGGCCTGCAGTACTATCCACGAGCACACCTGGCCGCGCGTGGTGCACAAGGACATCAAGAGCAGCAACGTCCTCCTGGACGCCCGCATGCGCGCCAAGATCGCCAACTTCGGGCTCGCCAAGACGGGCCACAACGCCGTCACCACGCACATCGTCGGCACCCAGGGCTACATCGCGCCCGAGTACCTCGCCGACGGCCTCGTCACCACCAAGATGGACGTGTTCGCCTACGGGGTCGTCCTGCTCGAGCTCGTGTCCGGGCGCGAGGCCGCCGACGAGGCCGGCGAGCCGCTGTGGGCGGACGCCGAGGACAGGCTGTTCCGCGGCCGCGACGACAGGCTGGAGGCCCGCGTCGCGGCGTGGATGGACCCGGCGCTCGCGGAGCAGACGTGCCCGCCGGGGAGCGTCGCCAGCGTGGTGAGCGTGGCCAGAGCGTGCCTGCACAAGGACCCGTCCAAGCGACCCAGCATGGTGGACGTGGCCTACACGCTGTCCAAGGCGGACGAGCACTTCGCCGACTACTCCGGCGAGAGCGTCTCGGTTGACGGCAGCGGCGAAATCGCTGCTCGGTGAGCCATCCTTCGTTTCGGTAGTACTCCTAATCAGTAGTAGTAATAGGTTTCCTAGCCATCAGTTCGCGTTGTAAATGTTAAAGGCCTAGCGAGCGGAGGATGAGTCAGCAGTGAGTATATTGAATAATAACACCGGCATTCTGCGAGCCTGTGAAGTGCGTGATGCATGAAACCTATCGAGTTGAGGATTACATATACTCTTGTAGTATTATGTTAGAAAATCGGGCAATTTTAGTATTAGTTTAATCTAGAAATAGAATATAAACATGCTTGTCACACCAAACATGTGCACCGGTGATCTAGAATATAAACATGCTTGTCACTTTAATCATGATTTTAACCATACAAAAGAGAAAATGGGTTACAAAGTGCTCTACAGTACATGGGAAGACGCCTGAGCCCTCAAGCAGATGTTTCCTTGCCTCCCCTGCCGCTGGGCTGTGTGACAGAACTGAGTGTAGGCTGGGAAAGGTTGGTTCTTGGTTGTGCTCGTCGCGTGGGCTCAGGGAGAGGCAAGGCCGAGCCAGGCCGACTATGTCGCTGAACTTGTGGGGAGGGAGGTTTGGGCCGGCAGGAAAGGCGAAAGGTAGGAGAGGGTATTAGGTTACTGGTAGCCCAAAGCCCAAGGAGAAACACTAAAGTCCGTAAGCCGAAAGCTCTTATGGCTGGCCCAAACTGGATGGCGTAGCTTGCTTGGTGCCATGTAAGAAAAGAGGAGAGAGAGAGAGAGTGAGAGAGAAAATCAAGACTAAAATATATTGTAAACTCATCATCTTCATCCTGCACCGGGGAGTCTAGCCGTCCGAATTTGTTACAATTGAACTTGTTTCACCTCAAAAATTTACGATTGATCCTTCTAGTGTTGTAAAATTGTTCTTCACCCCAACGCTCGGTGGCACCACTTATGACGCCAAGGATACATGGGTCAACGTCATAGGTCATGGCCCTGAGCCCTAGCAACCATACTGGAGTCGACGTGACGGAGCTCGACGCCACAGATCTTGACACATGATTCAGGACATACATTCTGCACTTACTTCATGCTTGTTAGGACACATGCACTTTAGCGTATTGTCCGAGTAGATCACAACATGATCTCCGCAATGGCAACGAGGTAGATCTTCGAGTCGACTAAGTGTGGCTAAGTTCTTCTCCAAGTCTGTCATTTGCGAGGGGTTAGGGGGAGCAGGAATAACCCACCGCTGAAAATGCTCACGTGGATTGCTCCCTCTCCACCATTCGTCGAAAAGGAGGTATTAGATAAAACTTGTCAGGACCGAATCACCTCTGATGCCTCCGCCCGACATGATTCAAACACAATGGTAACAAACTACTAAAAACATTAAGAAACAATGAAAGTGAAAAATTACTTACATTCTGACTACAATATATGTAAAACCAACGGACAACTGTGTCTAGATGTCTCGATTGAAAAACATGGGCTGACACACCATGAAGATAGTTAGGAATAGAGAGGTCAGGAGGGATTGGGACATCTTTGCTACACGGGTCAGGGTATAGTTCTCTAGGACAACCCCGTTTTCGCCAAAACCCCTCCCTATACATGTCTTCCACCTAACAAAACGGATGTAAAATAACACTACTATCGGCCTACTAAATTCATAGAAAAAATATCTAAAATTGTGACAAACAGGATTGCATAGTACACATGACATATACCAAATCAATGTGTATAAAAATGAGGAGGTGGGAGAGTTCACCTTGCCTTCGAAGATCTATGGATCAAATCCAACTTTCCACAGTTCGTCGATTCGAGAGGTTGGACGAGTTTTGGACGATGAAAACCAAGAGAAGGAAGGTGTGGTTCGAACTAGCTTTGGGTAGGGAAGAGTGACCGGTCCGTTTTGAACTAGAGCTCAGCGTCAGGTCTCATGGCACCAAGCTCGACGTTGAGATCGGTGGCGTCAAGCTCAACGCCAAGATCTATGGCGCTAAGCTCCGCCACATCGACGCTAGCGTGGTTGCCAGGGCTTGGGGCTCGGCGCCACAGCCTATGGCACCAACCCGTGAAACCTCGGCACTGAGGCACCCTAGGTGGCAATGCCGAGCGTCGGGATAAAAATGGTCTCATGACACCTAAGAGGTCAAACGTAAATTGTTTACATGAAAAGGGTTAAGTTATAAAAAATCTGGTCCGGTCGTCGCCTATCCATTTGTTCCCTTCTGTCCCCAATCTCGATAGCTACCAGGGGCCTAAACCTCAATGTATATAATGCGCAACTTTTGTATCAGTGGTTTATAGTTATTGTTGCCTCCACAATATATATGGACTGTGTAGTCCATATGTGAGAGATGGGGAAGAGAGAGAGCAGAGAGAAGAATTATTTGTTTATTTCTTATGGGCAGCTCATAGGGCTATATATACCTTTATTATAGACTCCTCTATGGACTATCTTTACAATGTTTCAGGTAGCTGATAAATAATTTTTTAATCCCTATAGACTACTTTTCTACAACATTGTGGTTGCTATAAGGTGAGTCAGTTGGCGCTAGTTCTAGGTTCTCGCATCGGGCAATCTACAATGAACTAATAATACCGTGTTCGTAGAAAAGCACGTACCTACTGCTGGAGTATATAGATACATACCATCAAAAATTTTGAGAAAAATCTAATCTTGAATTCGTCGTGATAGTGAGGTACTGTTTGTTTGGTGGATTGGCTGATAAACCTGCTGCTACAGCCTACCAACCAGATCGACCAGGTAGCCATAACAATCTAATTATTATCTATAAGCTAATCTATCACTGATGTTGCTGTGTCTGCTGATGATGGATGCTAATAATATTTGATATTGCGTCATGCATAGTGGTCGCTGGTTGGAGCATGAGCCATCCGTTTGACCAGAGCCCAGCGGTGGCTACATATACAGTATACTGACCGAGACGTACAAATATATCATAGAATGGCACGTGACCAGCAGCGGCGGTCACGATCCGTCACGCAATATGACACCAAAGGCCCAAACGCTCCTGATGTTTCCTGCTCATCAGTCTGATCGCTGACGGGTAGGGATGAAAACGGATCGGATACGAACGGATATCACTGATATCATATTTGTTTTCATATTTTTGGTCGGATTTGGATTCGAATACGGATAATGTCAGCCATGCCGGATAGGATATGATTGGATGTCGACGTCATAAATATACGACTTGAGTATTCGGATACGGATAGGGTATCGGATATTGAATATCCGGACTCGGATACGAACAGATCTAAACACCTCTAAACGGATTCGGTCGAACGGACGGTCAGATAAATATCCGTACTATTTTTATCGATATTGACGGGTGCCATCCAACCGATTAAAGCATTACATTCAGGCGTCATCCTTTTCTTATAGAGTACTCCGTACGAGTGTTAGCCTACCAGGATTATTATTCAACCGTCAACCAACGTGACGTTCTACATTAGCTCGGACACTGAATTTTAATTACACTGAGGCATCCAGAGGTGCAAGTGTTTCTGTCTGTCAGATACAAGTTTAGGTAACATAGCTAGATCCTCTCACAGCCAACGTTCAGGGATTGTTGTGCGAAAAGTTTCATGAACAGACAAGCCTTATTTTTAGCTTAATTGTGATCCCAGCAGCTCACTTAGAACATACGTGCACATGTGGGGCTTTCTTGAAATACTGTATTCCTTTCCTCCCGTTCAAACGACTAATCGTAAGGAGTAGACACAGGTATATGTATATATGCACACAACGCCATGTCAGCGGTCATAAGTCATAGTATTACTATAATAACGTGTGTGCCACAAAACTGTAGTTTATCCAACGCGAGCACAACACGAAACCCACACGAAGAAAGGCAAAATTAAGATGAAAGACGGTGTAGTGGTGGTTGGGAAGGTGGCGGGCAAGTGAGAAGAAAGAAGACGACGCCGCAGACCAAGTAGCCCTGTCGCCGCGCGAGCAGGTCAGCAGACCAAGGGCCTCTGTTCAGGATTGATTTATACGCTTGATTTGTTGTGAGAAAAAAATATTATTCGACTAATTTTGATCGATAAGCTCAAGCGAGGCAAGTGACAGTTCAAAGGACCGGCTCATTAGCTAATGTATACAATTGCCTGGGCTAGGTGGGTTGGGCTGGGATTAAATAAGCAGGCAAGATATAGTTAGGCAATCTACAATCTAACTAGTAACCTAATACATTCGAGGTGACCTAATACATACACAATGAGAACGTGTTGTTGGGTAGATTAGCTGAAGCCTGAAGCATGCCACCTCCGGCTGCTGCCACCCGGCCCGGGCCGGACGGCCATAGTCGCCAGACCATGTAGCAGCCTAGCAGCCACAGAGAACGGACGCAACGTATGGTGCCGCCCGGCCGGGATGCATGCTAGTAGTAAGTACGGGATGTATTATACTCCTACACGTGTCGATGCGTCCGTGGTGGTTGTCAGGTCGTAGATGAGCCGGTGACCACCGCATCCGTTCGTTTGACCAACGTTACTCACTGATCCATTCTCGCATATGCATGCATACAGGAGAAACGTACGTATGCATAGCAAATATTTGTTTGCTTAAGCTTATCAATCAAAATTCATATTTTTAAATAATACCTTTTAGCATAACAAATACCACAGACATCGGAGAACAGCTAGACCACTCTCAATGGGGAGTTTCATCTCCTAGTTTCTAACATGTGAGACTATGGTATGAAACGAGTCTCTCTCAGTCAAAGTTTCATGATATGGTTTCTTCGTTTATTTTACTATTTATAAGTATCATGTGTCCCTATTATCTCTCTTTTCTATCCTCATGAAACGAAATAAAGGCCTCAATGTAGGTTTCACGGTGTTTCCAATGCTTTGAAAATAGTGTGGATAAGTTTCAACGGATGAAACATTTCTTTTCTATCTTCTCAGTTTTATGAAAAAAAACTAATGAGCACCCTATTTAATATGTATGAAACCTCCTCCTATGAAACTCTATTGAGACTGGCTATAGCCTCTAGTCTGCACGGCGTCGTCAGGACATAAGGCAATGGGTGTCAAGCCTTTCATTTGCATGGGCTAGAGCCATTTCTGTAGCAACAGCCAACTGCCGGCCGGGGAATCTAGCAGCCGCTCTCGAGTACTAATGAGTTGCAGCCGGTTAGTAGTTGGGGAGGATGCCAGCCAAAGGGCGAACCACGAATGAAAGAGAGGTCGGCAGGCCGGCCGCCGCGCGAGCTAGCAGCGGTGTCTGCACGCAGCTGCCATCAGAGTTCAGAGATTGTGACACCAAGGATGCAGTATTCACGTGTAAAAAAAAAACGATGCAGATACTCGGCATGTGCTTCTTCTTCTTTTTCGTGGTCTCGATCGAGCCAGCAAGAGGCAATTAGGCAAACAGGCTCCTCCTCCGCCTCGGCTCCTCGCTCGCTTACTGCACGCCTAGTTTCCTTCTCGATCTTACCGTGAAGACAGGTCCAGCCAGCCGGTTTCGATCGTGGACCACGCGTAGTACATACTCGTAGTACTTCTACAGTAGATGGCCTGTCGCTCGCTGCACGCATGCATCTCGTTGACTCCGGCGTGGAATGCGTCCACCCCCTGACCCCACCCAACCAAGAGATAGCCGCCGGGACTTGAATGGGGTTAGGTTGGACGTCGACGTACGTTGCCCCCCGTCGTCACTGCACGCACGGTAGTCCTAGCTGGTGCATGTGCTGGCGACTGGCGACCATGCAACTGCACGTCTGCATGGTACGGTACTGCCTACTGCCGCGGGCTGGACGGCGCCCTGGACCGTTCTTGGTCAGGCATTGCCATTCGATCATCTTGTGCGAGCGCACCACTGGACGTCTACTGTAGGCTGTGGCTGGTCTAAACACATACTACTACCACTACTACTACTACTACTGTCCAGAGCTAACGAGGCTGATCGATCGATCCCTTTAAAATGACATGCCGATCGAAGTTCGAAACCCTCCGGTCAGCCGGCCGATCCGGCATCGCCACGCAGTTTCGTGCATTATCGATCGATCGCCCGCGCGACGTGGCGACGGATTGGAGGAGACATGCCGCGTGTGGACGTGTGGTTTCTGCATGCCACACCCACACGGCACACGCAGAATGCCGGGCCGGCGAGGCGGCCGTTTCGTGCGCGCCAAGGGGAGCTGCGCCAGTAGGCGGGGATGGATGAGCGACCGCCCGGAAAAAATTGGACGCATGCATGCTGCACGCCAGAAACGGGAGCCAATCACCGTCGCCGTCGTGTTTGGTTTCGGCAGCTGCTGTCTCGCTTGCTTCGGGCGGCTTCCTCCGCACAACGCGACCAGTACGTACTATGTACTCCGTACGTGACAGCGGCGCGTGGCGCGGCTCGGCGACGCCATCAGCGACGCCATCAGAGATCAGACTAGTTCAGAGTTTGCATGCCTCATCGTTTGCAAAACCGTCAGGCTTCGAAGTCGCGAAGTCGTGCGTGCAGCCAAAAAGTGCAAATTCGTACAATTTATTTCATTTGAGTTTCGCGCGCCAAACAAGTCAACACCCTCAGCTTTCGTACCGGTCGTGCTTTGGCCATGCGCCAATGCCGAAGTGTCGTGCTTGGGAGCCTTAAAATAGTGAGCTCCAAAAGTTTCAGCTCTGTGCGTGACAAAAATCGCTGGCAAAGAAACTTATTACTCATTAGTAGTACTACAGAAATCGCTTGATTACTCGGTTGCTTGCTTGCCTACTACTCTATATTCAGCATTGGTTTTCTAAGTGTTTTTTGGAACCCACAAGGCCACAGGAGGCCCTCTTTAGCAGAGCTTCTGACTACCTACTGAATTCAGTAAAAATTTATCAAACATTTTGTACAGAGAAGTGATACCGTAAAGTGTTCTCTAAAATAAACTAAATGATTAAAATCTAAAGAAAAAGGTAGCTTCTCTTGAGCCCGTGAAGTAATTCTCTATTGTAAGTTTGAGAGTTTATATATGCTAAAGATTGTTTATGAAGATAATCTAGATATGAAGCATTATGAAAAATGTTTATGGAGATAATCAGAATCAGAAACAATTATATGAGAAACTACATCCTATCAAATACATCCATAGTATATATCTGAACCCATAGCAAAACATTCGCCTTATAAATGGAATCGGACAGATTTGTCTCTGGGCACTAGAAAGAGTGGTTTTGTGTGCATCACATCACACTTGTCATTTTACTTTAACGAACACTGTTAAAATCTGGCCCTGTTTATATACATCTCTACATTTTAAAAGTTCCGTCATATTAATGGTTGGACACATATTAATGGTTGGACACATACATAGAACATTAAATGTTGCTGAAAACTGAAACTAATTTGAGAACTCCGCAAAAAAATTACGAGACGAATCTTTTTAGTCTAATTAGATTAATTACGATTGAACATTTATCTTTTTAGTCTAATTAGATTAATTACGATTGAACATTTATTATGAAAGCTAGTACGTGCATTTGCGTGGAGCACACCTAGAGAACTCTTTTTTTGCCATGGGTGGAGAAAGCGTGCCTGGTAAAAAGAACCAGAATGCACTTGGCGCGAGCCCATCCATGCCTTTCATCATCCTTTGCTTGCATTTTCACGTACTTTGAGCGTCTGCCTCACCAGCAACACCCCCTTTCGCCGATTTGCTCATTCACTGCGGCGACATCGTTAAAACACATGTTCATACTATATACAGTACACCGTACCATGCATCAACCACCACCCAATCACCATCACGCAATCACTCGAAATAGCCACGGCTGGCTTGACCAGTATCTAGAACAACGCTGGCGTGTCGTCGTGTGCGATCCCGCTCCGACAGGGAGCGAGCTAGCTGCTGATCGATCAACAGTTCACAGCAACCAACAAGAACTGCTGGCCTGCTGCTATTGCTGCTGCTTCTTCCTCGCGTCCCGTTCGTTCCTCTCCCTCAGTGGCGTAATTAACGTTCCTCTCTGCTCGTAATTAACGTTAATGGCGGCCGGCCGATCGTCGGCCGTCCACATCAATGCGGCTCTAGTAGCTTGCTGAGGTAGCGGCTATCGGCATCGCCAACCAGTGGTGCGTGGGCACAGCGCTGTGCATGCAGTTCTCTGTCGTCCCTGCAGCTGGCCCTCGCCGTTGATGACAACAGCTAGCTGACAGAAAGCTCGAGGAGTAAATGCGAGTCACGGACTAAATGCTTCGACGGAGTAGTTGGAAGATTGATCGGTGTAGTTTTCGCGCCACCACACCGTCTCGGATTAATGGTAGCTCCGGTGGTTGCACCCACCTGGCCATCCCCGGCACGGCGCTTCCACCCGCGCTAGCTAAGCTCTCTCTCTCTTTCTCCTCCGGTCTCCGGTCTTCCCCATCCATCCTCCCCGGCGACTCCTATATATACGCGGCCAACCTCTCGACCACACATCTTCCAAACCCGCAAGCTCGCTCTCTCCGGCCACAGCGGGCAGATAGCGTTGCCGACGCGTCACCACACCAGCAGGTAGCCATGAGCAGCCAGCCGGAAACCACAGCGGCCTCCGCCGCCGCCGCTTCCAGCGGCAGCACGATCCGGAACGCCCGGCACCGGACGAGCACCCTGAAGCAGTGCTACCACCTGGCGGTCTCCAACGCGCTGTATCTCCTCCTAGCTCCCGCCGCGGCCGCCGCGGCGCTCCGCCTCTCCCGCCACAGCGCGGCCGACCTCGCGGCGGCGGCCAACCCGCCGTTCGCCGTGTCGCTGCTGGTCCTGGCGGCGGTGCTGGCGACGGCGTACCTGATGCGGCGCCCCCGCGCCGTGTACCTGCTGGACTTCGCGTGCTACAAGCCCGGGCCGGAGCACGTGGTGACGCGGGAGACGTTCATGCGGCAGTCGGAGGCGGCGGGGGTGTTCACGGGCGACAACCTGGCGTTCCAGCGCAAGATCCTGGAGCGGTCGGGGCTCGGGCAGGGCACCTACTTCCCCAGGGCCGTGCTCAACTCGCCGCCCAACCCGTGCATGGCGGAGGCCCGCGCCGAGGCCGAGACCGTCATGTTCGGCGCCATCGACCAGGCGCTGGCCAAGACGGGCGTCCGCGCCAGGGACATCGGCGTCGTCGTCGTCAACTGCAGCCTCTTCAACCCGACGCCCTCGCTCTCCGCCATGATCGTCAACCACTACAAGCTCCGTGGGAACGTCGCCAGCTACAACCTCGGCGGCATGGGGTGCAGCGCCGGGCTCATCTCCATCGACCTCGCCAAGCAGCTGCTCCAGGTAAAACCGATCGGATCCTTCTTTTCCTTTCCTCTACCTGCGACTGCGATCGAGAGCTGACTGAGGGAGTGCGATGAGGAGGGCTCGCGGTGGTTCAGCCACCGCAGCTGCTAAACTTGTTGCTTGGTTGCGTGGCGGTTGCCGCCGGTGATGCGTGAACGGATGGTCCAGATCGAGCGGTCTGACGAACAGGGGAGTTTTTTGACTTAGGTTTGACTCTGCATGCCTATAGTACGACGCCACGCGTGTAGGTGTAGGCTGTGTTTAGATCTCAGTTGCAGTTGCAATTCTATACTGTACCATGTTCGTTTGTATTTGACAACTTTTGTTCAATCATGGTTCAAGTAGGCTTAAAAGATTCGTCTAATGATGTAAATGCAAAAAGTATAAACATGCAAATATTTTACCTACATTTAATGCTCTATGCATGTGCCGCAATATTGATGTGACTAGTTGCAATTGCAATTTGCAGTGGATGGAAGGTTTAGTACCGAAATTTGGTCCATGCAGTTTGATCATAGATAGAAATGGATTTAAGTAGCCATTAGTTAACTCATCTACAATTGTAGTCAATAATGGATTGGTTTATGTTTATAGTTGCACGAGTAATACATATCTGAGCTACGTACTAGATGACATTGTGAGGAATTCAGTGTAGTTTTGCTAATATAATTATGAAAACTACTCGGTCATTATGATCTACTACTAGAGAGTTTATGCATATATGTCTTGCGCCAAATCTACCTGTATAGGGTCAAAGTAATTGGCAAATTTTAGCTGATTTTTTGGCCATTTTTTTAAAGAAGTTAGAAAGTTCATAAAAGCGCACTCGCTCACTCCGTATAAGAAAAAGATATCGTTTTAGACAAGGTTTTGGTTAAACATTGGGAATATAAATCATAAAAAATTTTGAATTATTGATTTTGGAAATATGAAAACTATATAAATAGATTTGTCTTCAAATATATTTTCATAAAAGTATGCATATATCACTTTTCAATAAATAGTTTTTTTTATAAAAATATGAAGTCAAAGTAATGCTTTAGAGATCGTGTCATTGTCCTAAACGACATCTAAATTCTATACGGAGTGAGTACATCTTCATGTGACCATGTCCCTGTGATACATATTTGAGTTGCTAGTTGCTACTTATGCGAAATTTAGTGTAGTTTTGCTAAGATTTATTGAAAATCACTCGATGTTTTGCGAAGACCTTTTGAAGATGAGTTCATGGGCCTATGTGTTTGCATCAAATCTTGCTAGCAACTTTTTTTATGTGTATCATCAAAGCATACAAATATTTTCAGCAGTTTGAAAGTTCTGAAAGGCTTATAATTAATTTCCGAAAAGTTTACCAAGCTTTGGCTAGGTGCTTCTGTTTTTTTTTTTAAAAAAAAAAGAGGCAAAAGCGGGTAGAACTAGAAGCTGTTTTTTTTCTTTATCAGATGATGAGATTGAACCTCCTGAGCGGTCTGAACCTGAATGAATGACAACGGTTTTGGCGGCTGCAGGTGCACCGGAACACGTACGCGCTGGTGGTGAGCATGGAGAACATCACGCTGAACTGGTACTGGGGCAACAACCGCTCCATGCTCATGTCCAACTGCCTCTTCCGGATGGGCGGCGCGGCGGTTCTCCTGACGAACCGTGGCTCCGACCGCCGCCGCGCCAAGT
Source organism: Eremochloa ophiuroides (assembly GCA_038502445.1). Taxonomy (NCBI): domain Eukaryota; kingdom Viridiplantae; phylum Streptophyta; class Magnoliopsida; order Poales; family Poaceae; genus Eremochloa; species Eremochloa ophiuroides. Next base: position 67,178,917 of record JAHLJS010000005.1, read on the forward strand.
ACCAGCTGGTGCACACGGTGCGGACGCACCACGGCGCCGACGACCGCGCGTACCGGTGCGTGTTCCAGGAGGAGGACGAGGCGGGGCGCGTGGGCGTGGCGCTCTCCAAGGACCTGATGGCGGTGGCCGGCGAAGCGCTGCGGACCAACATCACGACGCTGGGCCCGCTGGCGCTGCCCATGTCGGAGCAGATCCTGTTCCTGGCGTCGCTGGTGGCGCGCAAGGTGTTCGGCATCCGGAGCATCAAGCCCTACATCCCGGACTTCAAGATGGCGTTCGAGCACTTCTGCATCCACGCCGGGGGCAGGGCGGTGCTGGACACCATCGAGAAGAACCTCGACCTCAGCGCCTGGCACATGGAGCCGTCCCGGATGACGCTCTACCGCTGGGGGAACACCTCCAGCAGCTCGCTCTGGTACGAGCTCGCCTACACGGAGGCGCAGGGCCGCGTGCGCCGCGGCCACCGCGCCTGGCAGATCGCCTTCGGCTCCGGGTTCAAGTGCAACAGCGCCGTGTGGCGGGCGCTGCGGACCATCGATCCGGCGAAGGAGAAGGCCGGTGGTAACCCCTGGATGGACGAGATCCACAGGTTCCCCGTCGAGGTGCCCAAGGTGGAGAGCGTCGTCGTGTCCTGACGATCGAGGAGCTTTTGGTTCTGGTCGGAGGACGAACTACAAGATTGCTACTACTACTATTGCTGCAGTAGTTCTCTCTCATTTTTCTAGTTCCTTGTTCTTCGTTCTGAATTCTTTGGAATATATAAGTATGTCGACAAAAGTGCGTGCTGATCGAGTGGCGGCTTAATTTGATGCAGCCATAGAAGTAAGCTCTGTAAGTGTAAGCATACTACCATAAAACAAGTGTGATGATTGGATGAGATGTACCGTAGCTGACATTGGTTTGGAGCTTCGATCGGAAGCAAAAACATGATGTGTGGATTCTTTGGGTTTGGCACTGGAATAATAGTAAGGGCTGAAAACTGTACAGACTTCAAACTAGCTAGCCCAATCAGGTGACTAAACTCTGTTCCAAACTTGTAAACTGTACGAAAAAAAATAAAGGCATGTACAGCTTCATTAGTTTGGGCTTATTGGGTACCCTTGTCTTGTGTAAGTTTGGTTGCCCATTTATAGAAGTGGGCCCATTTGTTTCCCTCTTTTTCTTGAAAATCAAGACTGGGCTCAGTGAACAAGTTGGGCTCGAAAGCCGTTTTGTTGAAAATTAGGCTCATTTATTACGTTGGGCCCATTTAATACGCTAGGCTCCAAACCCGCTTTTGTTTTAGAAAATCATGTTAAGTTTGAAAATATGAAACCTATATAAATAAATATGACTTCAAATACATTTTTATAAAAGTATACATATATTACTTTTAATAAATATTTTTATAGAAATCTGAAGTCAAAGTCATGTTTTAGAGATCGTGTCTGTCCTAAATGATATTCTTTTCTTGTATGGAGAGGGCACATCAGCACTCAAAAAATAATCATCCACCTGATTTTCTAAACTGGTGTTTGTTTGGCCTCATCAAGTGAGCTACATTGCGAGCCCTTAATACAAAGTTCCTCGGGGCGATGGAGACGGCAGGGAATATTCAAGGGATGTGCCAGTAATCATGAGGGTTAATAATATAAAGCAGTCATTGTAAGTAGACAGTACTATAAAAGGAGTCTTGCAGCCCCATGTATGATTCACATGAGATAGGCTAATGCTTCCTTGAGCAATAGCCATTTATTTCCAGTTGTAGTATGCGGTCTTCGCCATCGAGCGCAGGTCAACGGGTTCGTAGACCCTGTCGTGGTGCTGGATCGAGTTCCAACGTAACTAAACACCATCCAAATCTGGCTTTTCGGGATAAAATATGCCGGAAGATTTGCCAAATGGAATAGGTATCACCCTGTAACTGCCAACCATGGTATATTCAATTCGCGGTGATATCAACCCGAACTGCTGCCGCTTCTTCTGTTCAATCCGCTTCTCCCCTCTCTCTCTCAGCCTTTTCATGATAAAATCTGCCTAAATACTTGCTAAATGGAATAGGTACATATCACCTATAACTGCCAACCATGGTACATTCAATTCGCGGTGATATCAACCTGAACTACTGCCGCTTCTTCTCGATCCGCTCCTCCCCTTTTTCTCTCAGCTCTCTCTTAACGTTAAGGCCAAGTACAATAAGTGGCGTATCGCCGGCTACGTCAGCTAGCTGTCCTAGCTGGAGGAGGGAGAGAATCATGCTTGACGACGGCAGCGTCGTCCGGCTGTACACAGAACCCAAAAATTATACACGGAACCTAATACTTTTTTTCAGTAGTTCTCTCTTGCTCTCTCACTCTCTTTACACAAGTAAATAAAAAACAGTTTTGGATAATGTGTAGTATTGTATTGATTAGGCTATAAACTGATGTTTGGATGAGTTGGCTTGGCTTATAGCCAAGGTTTATTGGCCTTGCTCTAATGGCGACCAGTCAGGTCGCCGCGCGCTACAGGCGCGACACCAAAGGGAGGTTGACACACTTACGAATCGAGCAAACAGAGATAGTCGGATAGCAACAACGAATGATGCCACCAATTACTTCTACAATATTCAACTAGCATCGTTAGTAAAGAAAACCAATTACTACAAATACGATATTCAGCTACCAGTGGCTGTAAAGAATTTAGAGAGATTATTACAACTACTGGGCATTCTTGGATGCACAATGGCTGTTCCTGATGTACTCTGATTGGTTGCGGTAACAATGCTGTCACCGGGAGCTGATGAGCTCAGTCCAGGCGTGCAGCGTGCTACCCGCTAACGCCAGGCGGAGGCGACGGTGACCACGCGCCCCATCCACCCGATCCCGAGCCGGCCGCTGTCCAGCTTCACGTCGAATCCTGGACGTAGCCGTGCCTTGACGCGGTCGGCGATGCCCTGCCCGATCGCCACGGGTCGCAGCCCCGCCATGCCGAACCTGGCGCGCCACTTGCCGAACACCTCGCACCGCTCCACCCGGTCGGGGCCCTCCCGCGCCACGGCGTTGGCCGCCTTTTTCGCCAGGGCCGCCTCGGCCCGGGCCCTCTGCACGCTGTCGCGGCCCAGGGTCGCGTCCAGAGACTCCAGCACGGCGCCGTAGTGCGCGCACGCGTCGGCCACCCGCGCCGCCAGAGGCGCCGTGTTGGTGTTGAGCTCCTGCTCCACAAGCGTCACCACGCGCGGGCGCAGGGCGCGCACGCCGCGGAGGAGCTCGTCGCGCGGGTTCGCCGGGGACACGCTCTCGTCTGGGACGCGCGAGAGAGCGAACGCCAGGTTCACCACCAGCGCCTCCCCTGACTCGCACCCGAGCCTCGACGCCTCGATCTCTCCAGCAACGCAGCTGACTGTCTTGAACCGGAACTCCAACCCTGCCTGCTGGGCGTGCTTCTTGAGCCGCTGATTGTGATCCGTGGCCGCGATCGCCTGCGCCAGAGCCGGCGTGAACGGCGACGTGGGGTCGGCGACTGCCGTGACCTTGAGACATGTGCCGGCCACGCGCCGGCTGGAGAGGGCTTCGACCAGGGCGATGTGCTGCGCGACGCTAACGTCGAAGTCGATCAGGTGGATGACGCGGTGGTCGGCCACGGCGTCGAGGATGGCGAGGTTGGCACCGTGGAGGGCGAGGCGGAAGCAGGGGGAGACGTCGTGCAGGAGCTGCCATGCCGCACGCTGCTCTGCGCCACATAGGCGCGCGAGGTGCTGAACCGCGGGTGGTCCGAGTCCGATGCGGGAGGACAGGGCGTCTGCCATCACGGCCGCCAGCCTCTGCTCCGCGTCCCCGCGCCGGTTCGCGGCGATCTTGAGGACCGCGAGGTGAGCGGCCGCCGCTGCGTGGTTGCCGTCGGAGATGGCGGCGGCGGCCTCGGACAGTAGCTGTCGCGACGACGCTGTCGAGGCCGGCGGCGAGCTGGACGCTGCCGACGAAGCCGTGGACGACGAGGAGTTGGACGGGGACCTTGACATGGCAGGCACATGCACGGTGTTGTGGTTGTGGTGGTGGTGGTTGTTTGGAAGAGACGTGAAAGGCGCGGCGGTGATGGAATTGAGCTCATGTATCGCGTCACCCCACGCGGAGCTGGTGACCGTGGAGCCGCATGCACTCCCCGTCGCCTCTGCCTCGCCACCGTCGTCGCCGTCGCCGAGTAGGTGCTTCTCCAGCTCCTGCAACAACACCAGCTCTCTGGCCGCCGAGCGACCCGAGGCCGCCGCCTGCGGAGGCGCGGACGGCGCAGCCACCATCTGCCGCTGCAACGGTGGCCGCGTCTCCATGCGCGACGTGGTGGTGAGCGACGACAGCGTTGACGACGGCTGCGGCGCGAGCCCGGCAAAGGCCGATGAAGGCGGCCTGGAGGAACCCGAGGCCCGCAAGGCGGCAGCCCCGACGTCGATCGGCGGGAACGCCGTCTGTGCCGCGACACGCTGCCTCACCTCGCGCAGGTACAGCGCCTGCTGCCACCTCTCCACCTCGCCAAGGCTCCTCTTAACCGGCACCCCGCCGCTCGCCACGGCCGAGAGGTCCTGTCGCGGTGGCGGCGGCAGTTGTTGCTGCTGCTGCTGCGCCGACGGCCTCTTGAGCGTCGGCGCCTGCGCGGTCGATCCGGCGCCGTACCCACGGCGAGGGTCGTGCCACGGCGCGCCAGCGGGCTCCATGCCACCGACGAAGCCCAGAGCAAGCAAGAGCTGCGGAGCTGCGAGAGAGGAGGATGACAAGAGGGATGGGGCGAATCTACCGTGCAGGAGGAAATAATATGGAAAATCCCGTAGCTTAAAAAAGGCCGTGCACATTCAATTCTTTGCTCCGCTAATAAAGCGGCTACCTTTCGCAGCCCACCCTGACGTTGTACTTTTCCCGGTGCGAACCAGAGCGGACTCTTTGCTTTGCTTGGGATCGGACGCCAACGCCAACGCCAACGCCAACGCCGTTGCTGACGCTGATGGCGTGGCCGCGGCCGCGGCCGCGGCCGCGTGGGGCTGCGCTTGCGGTTGGAGGAATTGACCGATCAGTGGGTCAGGGGGCGCCGGGCAGGCAGGCTTTTACCTTGGACGAGGAATCGAATCATTCCCGTGTTTGGGCCAGGCTCGGGGATTGTGAGGCTGCCGGATACGAATGTAAGCAATGACGAGGTGCGTTTTCGACGGGCAGGTGAAATGGACACGTGAGGTGATGAGGTGAAATGGACGGCGAGAGGAAAACGTCGTTTCAAGCCATGATTCTCCTCAGTCGTCAGGACGCCACCGTCACCACGGGCGCCCACAACACTGCCGGTGCTGGTGCTCTGAACGCCATGCCACCGACTAAGGCTCTGTTTGTTAAACCATAAAACCGTTTATTTTTTAGCGGTTCTAATATTTTACTCTCACAAGAAATCAGTATCAGCATTTATTTTCAGCGGTTTTCAGCTTCAGCGAACAGAGCTAAGGTTGGACCGTTGGAGTTGGTAGGCAAGGGAATGCTTAAGGAGCTTTGCTCCGGCGACTCTAGCAGTATTTTAGCTAAGCTACCGGAGCTCTAAAACGCTCCTCCAGCTCCTCTGTTTTAGTGAAAAAACGTGCAACACATATTTGCGGAAAAATTAGTAGACTTTAGAGCCAGTCAGCTTGCTTCTGCATAGGGTGCCGGAGCAGGAGGTCATGGAATAGTGCCAAACGAACCTTAAGAACGTGTTTATTATGGAAGTGAAGTTTAGTTCGTTGTAGGATACATAGACTAAACATTAATTAATTATTTTTGTATAATAACTTCTACCTACCAATTAGCCTTCATTGGTAATTATGAGTCCATGATTAGTTCATATTTGGTCCTACAATTTGGCATCCAAAAACTAGACCTAAAAATTACTCATGATGATCCAAACAGGCTCTATTTTTTTTAGATTACCACTCTAAGAGGGGGCATGATAAAACTTGACTAGGGACACACTAAGAATGATTATTAAGTTAACCTTACAGCCGATTTAGATCCTTTGATGAATTAAAATCTAGGTTTTAAATCAAGCAATTGGGTTAAGAATGTGACATTTCATTTTTTTTTAAAAAAAATAGATACATAGTTATATCTTAAACTCATGGATCGAAAAATAAGTTCGATTGATCGACATGCTCTATTTCTGCATTGTAGCTTGTACCACGCTCTTCGACTTGCTCACTAGTTCAACAAACAAAGTACAATATCTCTCACATGTGGCCAATAGCACAACACGAGTATGCTTCGTATGTGGTTATGTTAACATAATGGATGTGTGACTTAGTTGTAATTCTTGAAATAGATTTCAGTTCCAAGGATCCAAACGGTTTATAGTATTTCTTAAGAAAATACATTGGTGTTTCTCGTAAATGATCTCACACAATGCCATATAATTATGAAACAATTGGACAACCAACACAAACAATAGGTTGTCTTTCAAGTTATCTTATAGCAATTCAATTATCCTTAGTCCGTTCAATTATTAACAAGAGGAAAGGCGTATGAGTTGCATGACAACATTAAACTATACAATTATATATGAAATAGTTGTTCTATAGTCTTAAGTTTTTTGCTCATAAGAGAGTTGCTTCGCAAACAACTATTTTTCTCTCTCACCTTTCTCTCTTTCCTCCATACGTTATAAAAACAGATACAGTTATTATATGAGACGACCTTTACAACTTACATGTTTGCCCTTATTATTACATATGAAGGACTAGTCATTCATTTGTGTGGGGCACCGGTAAGAAAATTCTAATCTACAATCACCGGTATGCGCAATTTTGAGTGACGGTCTGTGCACTCACTTAGCATTGTCTAGGTCCGCTCTTGAGTGTAATTACTGGTTTCTTTCTATTAAAGATCACTCACTGGTCACTTTCACACTGCTGCTAGAAAGGAAGGAGTAAGAGATGGCAGAACGACAATTAGTCAATGCAAAATATATTCTTTTATTTAGAGATTTAATATCTCTGGAGGTTGCTTGTTGCCTTGGATGGATCGGATTTAACTAGAGAAAAGAACTTTCCTTCCTATTACCTTTCAGACAAAATTCGTTCTTGGGTGTTACAACTAATTAAGGTTCTATTTGGATAACATGTACTGGTTGTTGGTCCAACTAAAGTTTAGGTCAAAGTTTGAGGACTAAAGTTTAGAGGAGTAAAATTGAGTCCTATGTTGTTTGGATACATGGACTACTAAGAAAAACTAATAATTATTTACTTTGAACTAAAAAATAGTCCAGCTTTTAATCCACTTGTTTGGATTGTATATTTTTTTAGATAAATGATAGTTTATATCTGGCTTCATCTATCAGAAGATAGAATCAGACCGATTATTGCATAATCCGCCCAAAGGCACACATACGGGTTATAAACCCCAGTTTGCAACCACACAAAAAAAATCGAAATGATAGAGCAGTTCTGACTAAACAAGACCAATATGCCTAGTTGATAACCATCCATTGGAACTAAAAAACTGCAACGCAGACGTCTCTAGGTGCTCCCCTAGAAGGGTCAACTGATCCCTTAAATCCTCAAGCCGCTGCAAGCGTGCTCACTGCCGGAACCAGCGTGTTCCTCTGAATAGAACCTGCAAAAAAGATTTTGGTCTACAATTATAAAAAACCACCTCATTTCTGGTTATCCAGAGTGCCCAATAAAGCGCAGATACTGCTGTTAATAACAATGAGTTATACTTTTTATTGGCCAATTTTGACCACCGGTTAAACAAATCATCTATATCATGAGGGGGCGACAAACCAAAAAGTATATTTACAGCGCGCCACAAGAACTTGGCATAAAAGCAATCGAAAAAAAGATGATGAATGGTTTCAGAAGAATGACAGAAGGAGCACTTCGTATGACATTCCAGTTTCTCCGAGTCAGATTATCCTCAGTCAAGATCACAACTTTTTTCAGATACCACAACAAAACTTTGATTTTCATCAGAACTTTTATTTGCCATATGTCTTGTGACACTGTAACCCCATTGTTAATTAACGTAGCATATATAGATTTCATCGTAAAACTTCCAGCAAAATTCAGCCCCCAAACAAAAACATCCCTTCCCTCCAGTAAGTTAACGTCATGAACAGAAGTTACAATTCTATGCTAGTCCCTTAGGTTCACGCCCACTAAATTTTGGCGAAAAGATATGTTTAGTGGAGATAAACTAAGAACTTGTGCCACAGAATCTTGTTTTCTTCTGACAAAGTTAAACAACCTTGTAAATCGTTCTTGTGATTTATTACCCAACCATTTATCTTCCCAAAACCTGATTTGTGACCCATCTTTCACTTTGAACGAGGCAAAACTCATGAAAGTGTCTCTAACGTTCAATAAACTTTTCCAGAAATAAGACTATGTTGGTTTTTTGACACAGCTCCCTAAAGTCTTATCTTTCATGTACTTATTTATCAACAATTCTTGCCACAAACCATCTTCATTCAATAACTTGAAAAGCCATTTGCTTAGCAAGCACTTGTTTTGAATGTCCATATTCTGAATTCCTAAACTGCCATGACACTTAAGTTGACATAGTATTTTCCATATGGCTAATCCATATTTTCGTTTATGCTGGTCATTTTGCCAGTAAAACCGTTTTCTGAAGCAGTCTATTTTGTTAGCACACCTCTCGGTAATTCGAAAAAGGACATCATAAGCATCGGTAAGCTAGACAACACCGAGTTTATCAAAACTAAATGACCCCCTACCGAGAGCATTTTACCCTTCCATCCACTAAGCTTCTTTTCGCTTCTTTTTGGATTGTATATATGACTAAACTTTAATCCAATGATCCAAACATACTCTAACTAATGCTACTTTTGTAGTATTTCTCTGAAGGTTACAATTCTTGGGAGTATCATTGGTTTATGGAGGAATCCAAAAAGATTCTTATTAATGTTCTTGCATCCGTGCATGATGGTTTTTATATTGTTGTTTTATACTGACCTATATTTGACATAATAAACTAGTATGTTCGCTATTTTCATTGTTTCCTTTCGTATTGGCTGCAAAAGCAGAATAGAAACTTTAGACACTCATCTACTTCCTCCGTTTCAATTTATAAGTCGCTTGACTTTTTTAGCGTCAAGTTTGACCACTCGTCTTATTCAAAAACTTGTGCAAAACATGATATTTTGTGTTATGACCTGTTTTATTAACAAAAGTTCTTCAAGAATATGTTAAATTTTAACTTTTTTTATGCAAATTTTTTGAATAAGATGAGTGGTCAAACTTAGGGATGAAAAAGTCAAACGACCTATAATTTAGGACGGATTGAGTAATTTGGATTCAAGTTGTGTATCCATACATTATTATCTATGACACGAGAGGGGTTGGTCTAACTCTAAATTTACGAAGCAATGTTATACGTTGAATAATTTTATATAAACATATGTTATAAATTTGCGCTAGATATCGATTGCTACCCGCAGAGGACTGTAGCGACTGTTGTATATTTTTAAAGAAAAACTAGCGACGAGTGAATATACTCCTAGTTTTTGTTCATTTTGTCCTCCCCTCAAAGACTATTGTTGTTGAAGCCCTAGGTCATCTAGACTTTCCCCACACAAGGCATCTCGTTGCATGTTTTTTTTTTCCTCATACTACTAATAAACTGCCAATGACTTGTGGGTCCCCATATTATTGGACTTGGATCGAGAACGGCGTGTATTTTTTGACAACAAGAACGGCGTGTAGTGATCGGGCGAGTGGTCAATGCCTCCCATTCTGTGGCACCGGCCTGAGCGCATGCCGCGGCTGGCGGGCTCCGTTTGGATCCCAGTTGCAGTTGTAATTCTGCACTGTAGCACGTTCGTTTGTATTTGACAACTTTTGTCTAATCATGGCCCAAGTAGGCTTAAAAGATTCGTCTCGTGATGCACATGTAAAAAGTACAAACATGCAAACATTTCGTCTACATTTAATGCTCTATGCATGTGCCGCAACTGTTAATGTGACTAGTTGCAGTTGCAATTTGCACTGGCATCTAAACAGAGCACTTGTCGTTCCCTCGTTGGTGCTACCCAGTGAAAAGGTGCCAGCGGTCCCGTACCCATCAACATCAATACGAAGTAGAGCTGATCACACACGCACGAAGACAACCAGGCTGCAACGTGTCGTCCATGGATGGTTCCTACGCACGTACTACAGCCGCTAGTTTTGGTCTCAGCAAATCATCGAAGCAACAGCCGCTTCGCTGTTGGGTTTTGGTCCAGCAGGAGCTGATGGTAATTAGTGATCACCGGTACACAAAAATTCAGCATAGGTGGTTCTAAACATATTTCTACAGGTATTTTTTCGAACCGCCTGTGCTTAACGTCAGTAGAAATACTCCATTTCTGCAGGCAGAACCACAAGTAGAAATGAATTTGTACTGACGGTTCACATAATAAACCGCCTGTACAAATCGTTTTCCAAAAATCACGTTTTAAAAATAGCAAAACAAAAAAAATTAAATCTGGGAAGGGATCCCACCGGCCAGCGTCCGCCCCACCACACTCTCACTTGTGACTATATTCCACTTCGGCTCCCCACATATTATAACAAATCGAGAGTAAATTGATTGTTTGAGGCACTAAACGAATTCAAATGAAAAAGTTGTCAACTACAAAGTTGAGTAACTTTTTGAGATCTACAACTTTTATGTAGAGTGTTTCTCCATCCGAGGCTTTTATCAAAAAGTCAAATTTCAAATTTTAAACTTTGACTGTAATTTACATCAACAAGATGATTTCAAATGAAAAAAATTTCAACTACAAATTTTCATAACTTTTCAAGATCTACAACTTTTATGTAGACAGTTTTTTCATTTAAAGTCATTTGAAAAATCGAATTTTTAAAATTGGTACCGATTTCTACAGGCGGTTCACTTGATAAACCGCCTTAGAAATCGATTTCTACATGCGGTTTCTTAAGTGAACCGCCTGTACATTGATTTCTATAGGCGGTTCTAAATCTGTCCCTACCGTTTTATTTCTAGTGACGTCTGTTAATTAAAACCGCCTGTAAAAATTAAAACGTGGCGCCTGCGTAGAGTTTTTTTTTTTTTTTTTACTAGTGGATCCTTCCGTTCACAAAAGGCGCTGACAATTAAGAAGAAACAACGTAACGCCTCCGGTCACTGCGTGGCGGTAGCTTTGTTTCGTTCAGCTGGTTCGCGAAAATTCAGAGATCCTGAAGGCGGCGCCCGAACAGAGTGGTAAGCTGCAAAGCCTGCAAACATTTTCTACTGCTACCGTTACCCTGCATTGTTTTTGAGTGGTGAGTTCTGACTTTATGCCGTGTGCAAGACACGTCGCATTTGGCTTGGGTCAGACCGTCGTCGGACGCTAGCCACTAGCCACTTCGCCAGTTCTTGCAAAAATGAACAAGCAGCCACGAAACACAAAGTCAACTCTCAAAGCTCAAACGACATGCCTCGGTCCGGAGTCCGGACTGCTAGTACGTACATCAACACGCAAAACCAGCACTAATTTCCTTGCGGTTTCGGGTCATTTTGGTGGATAACAGAGCCACCTTGGTGATGCATGGTGGGATTCAGAAAAGCATACATATAGGATTGCTCTTGGAGAGACAAGCAGGTAGACAGCATCGCATCCACCGTAAGCTGTTGGAGAGGAGAATAATGGTAGGTTTAGTTCGCTAAAAAGTGAGGTGAAAAATCACTTTAACACGTAAAGAATCTTCTCCAATAAATGATCAATTATGGTTCAAGTATATTCAAAAGATTCGTCTTGAAAAAAATAAATAAATTATGCAAACATGCAACAGCTGCTACTATGCATATGCATGTATCCAAAGATCGATGGTAAACAGTGCCTAACGATCCTCCGCTTGTGGACCACCATCTTTTGCCGGCCGCCCGTGTCCCAAAGTGTCGGACGATGTACGTTACGTCGCCACTCGCCAGCCTAGTGCTCGCTGAGGCAACCCACACTGCATGAACTCGTAATCCACAGCCACTTCGTAATCCAGTCCATGATGCTTGTGCTACTTGGTTGGCTTAGGTGGCAGACCTGCCACAATTAGTAGCTCGCGCGTAGTACCTGCTCTCGATCGTCCTGATCTTTGTGTAGGAATACTGTACATTTGTCCTAGTAGCTATGCAGAGATAATAGAGAAATCCCACTTGGCAGCTAGCCCAGCCGCCTCCAAATGCGAATCTGCGGAGGATGACGGGTTGCAGCGACAACCGATTGAGCCCAGTGTGTGGCGGCGGAGGCAGCAAGCAAGCACGCGCGGCAGCACCGGCGTGCTGGCACGATCTGGGCCAAGCTCAGGAGTCGTAGCGCGTCAATAATCAGTGGCAAAGCACAACTCGATCGCTACCACCGTTCTCTAGTGGACGAGGTAAAAAAAAAAAAGGTAAATAAAAGCCTCCTCCGAGACGAGCGCCGGCAGCAGTACTTGCTAGTGGCTTGCCTGGAATTCAATGGATTTTCTAGCTGGAAAACTGGGTGAGACGAGAAAATGCCACTTCCGTTAGCCCGCGGGCACAGGTAAAATCAACGGCAGAAGCCAAGGAGAAGCCCGGAACACGCGGTGGCGGCGGGGGCGGCGCACGCATGCCACGGAATGGAATGCGAGGTCAACCCGCAGCAGATGAAAGGAGGGCGTACGTAGCAGACGGCTGTCGTTTGATCTGAATAATGACGGGCGTGCATTCCTGCTGTAACTTCAGGCCGTTAGTGGATGTGCATGTCCACGACGACCACAGTAATTTTTCTCTTCCCGGTACGGTCGGCTTTTGCTTTCCAATGTCCGGGTCACGTCACATGCCACTTGCAATCGTTTGCGTTCCGGAGTTTTTTTGATGGGTCAGATCAGGCAGCTAGCTGCGACAACGCACCCAGAATTTAACAAGAGCTTATTAATAGCACTAGCTACGCGCAGACAGACAAGCAGTGTGCACACACGAATGGCCCAAATCCGCCCCTGATTTTATTGGACATGTTATATTTTTAATTATGCTGGATATGTTATTTTGACGAACCCCAGGATTCCAGGAAACACAAATGAATCTACACGAGAAACAGAGCTTATAGCGGTTGCAATTGCAAAGGAATATTTTCACACATATTTTCAATGTCATTCCGGGAAACTCATAAATCAAAACGATGAACAATATAACTTTTCCTATAGGGAATCCAATTTCCTGTGAGTTTCGTATGTTTCTCCTACAAGCTTCAGCAAGCTGCACCGGACTGATCTTCATCCTGCACATGATGAGTGGCTGACAGATCATCTCTAACTCTAGCCGTCAACTACCAGTCCAAAAAAAAAAAAAATCCCCCCTTTATGCATCAACTTGGTATTGGAGATGATGTGGGATAGGTTAGGTCACCTGGATTGGGTTGAACCCATTTTTTGTTTAGTTTGGAGGTTGGATTGGTTTCAATTTTTTGTTTGGATAGCTGGAGTGGGTTGTGTCATTGACATATCATCCCTATTTGTCAGCATCCCCCCTCAAGGCCTCAACCCAGGTTCAATCCGCAGCATCCCCTCAATTTGGTGGGATGAACCCGTATCTGCTGAGGAATATTGCAACTCAGGTTGACTCAATTTTATCTAACCCACCGACCAAATAGCAGGCTATCCGAGTTGAACTCTAATATCCCACTTCAACCCCTCAATCCAAACACATGGAACCAAACACATCGAACCCTAATATCCCACTTCAACCCCAATCAAACACACGGAACCAAACACATCCTCTCGCAACTCTGATCGATTCGATCAGTCCAACTCTTATCTCGTATCGCAAAAGCAAGTTTAGCAAGTTGGGGCTTTCTTCGTCGCTTGTTTTCCTCGCCTAGCCGCATAGGCCCATCCCTTCATTTAAAAATGGCGACGCGATGCAAGAAGACGATGGCACAGTCCGACGCCGACCATCCGCCCATCCTCGCGAGGAGAAGAAGCCCGTCAGGCAAGGCCCGTGTTGTCGTAGTCTGCTGGGCCTCGTGAGGCCGTACTAACCAACCAACTCGGTCCTGCTTAGTAGTAGTAGTAACATTCGATGGCGGATATTTTAGCTCCCAATGGCCAGCCCAAAAACAAACTCGCAACAAAACCGTCTCCGGCCCGGATGAACAGCTGCTGGGCTCCATCACAACCACTATGACAGTACACCACCACCAAATAGGAGCTATGCCAACTCCGGCGAGGCATCGCTTTTACTGGGAACAGGAACAGCGCGGTCGACCACGACGCATTTCCTTCCGGCCACTGTGCGTGCACCTGCAAAAAGTTTTTAGAGTGGTTGTGGACTGTGGTGTGGTGGCCCCAACGGTCACGGACTGTATATATAGCCAATAGGGCGCGCGCACATGAACCCATCGTATTGTGCTTCAGCGATCTCGTTGAACCACCAACAGTGTCAGTGCCATGTAAAATTGTACCGCCCCCCAACTCTCAAGGAAGCTTGCAAGTCTTGGTGTATATATCTCGTAACGAGCTAGCACGTGCACTTGGTGTATATATGTGCCTTGCTTTTACACAAGGACTGATAGTGAATTTTTTTTTCACTTTTTGCTTACAAATTAATGGCTATATATGGAGATCGATCGGGCCTTCTGTCAAAATAAGAGGAAAATCTTGGCTGGGTTTATTGCTTCCTGGGTTAGTCCTGGCCGGAAGACCATGCCCCTAGCTAGCTTAGCGAAGACTACACATATACTATACATACACAGCTATAAAAACAAGTGAAATACCCGGAACAATCGACACACGTCTCATTCCATCTATGTCAACGCGTACGTATCGGTCTCTCTCTCTCTCTCTCTCTCTCTCTCCAGGTTAGCGCAATCAGCAAGCTAAGTCAAATCACGAGTGAGATCCTGTCAAATAAAAATCACGAGTGAGTGGTATAGCTGCTCAACTAGCCGCGGCGGCAGCGGTGGTAAATGCAGGCTAGCTAAGCTAGAATGCTAGATGATGCTGATATCTCGTGCTGCCACTGCAGTGAGTCGACACAGCATCCATACATACGCTCACCTGCCGTATGTCGCGCAAATTCAGCCCAGGAAACGAGGGATTTGACCCCATTACGCGCATCCTAGCTCTATGCAATTCCAACAGGAACGAGGCAGCCCTGCTAGAGCAGGAGCATCAGGAGCAAATTAACACAGATTATATTAACGAGATCTCCGATTCTCGCTCTGTATAACACGCAAGCGTAGATGACTCACGCGCCAATCATGCTTCCTGGGAAATGGCTTATTATGCACAGTGCAAACGCAGTTTCTGTCTCAAAACAAATTGCATGCACTCCACAGTATATCCAAAGATTTACATTTGTCACAAAATTTAAGATTCAAATTCGTAGAGAAAAAGTTCATATGAAAATAACACATTTTAGATGCATATGCACTAGAAGACAAAATTCATGAGAATTGATCTTCTAATGTATATGCACACGAAATTAAGTATATTCAGCCTACATGACAAATAACATAATCCGTACAAACCTAATTAAACAAAAAGCAAAATGCACCACAGTTTCACTACCTTTTGCCTATATGTCATCTAAGTGTATGACCCTTGAAAATGCAGTTTTAGGTCCTTAATCTTTGACCTATGTGTCATCTAGGTCCATGACCTTTGAAAGTGCAGTTTTATGTCGCTAATCTTTGCATGCAGTTCACTGGTAGTCCATAACCGCGAGGGAGCAGGATTGGATCCTACGTGGTTATCCACGGTGGCTGTGGACACCTTTGACTCAGTCAATGGGCGCCATTTAGCATTCCCCCTGGCTGTCTCTCTCGTTCTCATTCCTCTTCACACCTATTTTCTCGAGCGCTTTGTATGGGAGAGGAGGCGAGTGGAGGAAGCACCCTCGGCCTGCATCTCGTGGCCTCCAAGGATCAACGGCGAGACGCGCATGCCGGCGATGGAGAGGACAGGTGCGGGACACGTACTGGACCTCGGGTTCTAATTTTTGCTTAGGGTCTGTTTAGATCCCGTTCAGACTTCCAATTTCTCATCACATTGAGTCACAATGAAGTTTTAGACGCATGCATGAAGCATTAAGTATAAATGCAAAAATTAATTACACAGTTTACATCTAATTAATCATGAGACAAATCTTTTAAGTCTACTTATGCCATGATTGGACACTTATTGTAAAAACTAGCACGCGTGTTACAATGTCAAAATTCCAACTATATTTTGGATCTAAACAGGACCTACTATATACGTGGTATGTAAGAAGTCAATTAATATCTCGATGGTTCCCTGCATCCCTAAAAACCCAGAGAACTCAGGCTATCCACATTCGTGGTACTTTAAATTCATCCTCTAAAATGAATATCTCGTCCTGGTCATCGAGATTCTCTCCTCTATATCACTTTCTCTTGCACTCATCCATTCTTTATCCACAGTGGGGTCCACATGTCTGTAAATAAATTTTATCTAACTATATCCATGTGAGATATTGTTTTGAAGGATTTATTACAACGAATTTAATAGTATAATCAGAATTTAATTTGAGTTTTTTAATTTGTGAGTTACAATATTTTTTAGCGATTGAAAAGGTAGGGACCGCACCTCCCTCTATTCTCTCTCCACTCTCTCTCACGCTTCCCTTCCTGGACCTGGGTACCGGACAACCTCGCAGCCACCACAGAGAGCGGACGTCCGGCCGCTAGCGTGGATCGCGTAGGCATTTAGCGTATTCGGTGCGGACGTTTTCATCCTCTAAAATCTCGGTAGCGGTTCACGGTGCAGACAGCCTCACAAGTTGCAAATTTGCTAAGTGCTACTGCATGCTGACAGGAAAAGCAGATGTAGATACACCATCTATACGCAGCAAAGTCGTACCCGTCATTAAGTAGCTTTATTTTCATGTAGACCCAGCAGTACGCGCCAAATGTAGAGTACTAGTACACATACACGTCGGCCATTTTGCTGGTGTAACTTTCGCGGGGCCTACCCTAACTGTGCACGAAAGGATCTGGACTGGAGAATTTTGCCGGGATGCCGCCGTAAAGTTGGAGATCGATCAGGAGGTAAATTTGCACAATCTTAGGGCCAATCCAACATAACCTCTCCTATAGCCAACTACTATTTTCTTAATATACATACACACGCAGATACTCGGATACATACTTCTTTCTGTTCCAAAATATATATTTACATATTGTTATTGGAAGAGTTAGCTTTTTAAACAAAATGACTAAAATATATCCATTTGCACTTTTTAAAATACTAGCAAAAGTGTCCGTGCGTTACAACAGAAGAGTATCAAAATATAATTTTCAACTCAATAGTTAGTGACCGTGTGTTGCAGCTAGTGATTGTCAAAATAAATTTTTCATTAACACAATTGGTTTTTGTAATTATAACCAATCTAGAAAAACGTAATTATTATACGTGTTTGACTTGCGTATCAATATCTCTTTGCCAAAAAAAGGCCAAGAACGATATGAGTTTTCGTAGCAGAGAATGTCTCTTATTTTATTTGCATCTCATCTGTTTGCTCTCTCCTATTTTATCATATCGTACTAATATTATCTGGGCGGAGTGAGTATACACACGTATTCACGTGAAATATTTGATATTCTGGGCTGGCCTCGGGGTGATCCCAATCCCAGCATTAACCACGCAGCCACGTACTAAGGGGCCGCCTGGTTTGACTTGTAATCGGCCTACTACTCGTGAAGGATGATGGGCCAAAAGCGTTCTCGATAGCTGGTTTAACCGGAAACTTTGCTCGACGGGACACCAGAAAAATAAAAAGGTTGACAAAAAAGAGATTAGTAGGTAGGTATAGAAATATTTTAGGTCGTACAGTATATTATTAAATACTACAATAACATAAGCATTTATTATAAGTAGTCATAAGATATGTAATAAAGCTTGAGGTGAGATTTCGAAAGGGGTTAGCACCGTAACAGTGCTAACGTTAAGACAATTCAATTTTAGTACTTAAGTCGTACAATGATAGACCTTTTAATCTAAATCAATCTTAAAAAAAAGTCTTGAAAAATATAGCGACCAATGGTCTCCCATGCTTCTCAAGATGGTTGAATTTTCCTATTAAGAAATTATATATGCAATTATGGTTGTACCATCGATATAGACGTATCAAATATTCAGTTATTAGTATATATAAATATATCTAAAGCAACCTACTTAATTATATGTCATGGTTACGGCTGTAAACAATTTGTTAGTATAATTAGTATATATACTTGTAAGTTCTCAGGAGTATCTCCTTGACACCGCCCACAATGTTTGGTGGAACCCACATTAAGTTATTAAGGAATTTTGTCAGGAGTATCTCTTGACACCGCCCACAATGTTTGGTGGAACCCACATTAAGTTATTAAGGAATTTTTACATGCATGGCGGCACGATATGCATGTTTACTTTGAGTAACACTACTGGAGAAACCCCCTTTAGTCCCGGTCTAAGACCCCCCTTTAGTCCCGGTTCTGTCAACCGGGACTAGGATTCCGGGACTAAAGGGGGTAAAGAGCCTCTCACACGAATAAAGAAATAAATGCATTGAACTGCATCCCGCGTGACTTACCACCACACCTACACAGCACATGTGACTACAGACAGGACGTTTGCCTTTTGAACTAACTCGCAGATGGCCCTTTAGTCCCGGTTCGTAACACCAACCGAGACTAAAAGGACCTTTAGTCCGGGTTGGTATTACGAACCGGGACTAAAGGGTCTAGGCCTTTAATCCCAGCTAGTAATACAAACCGGGACTAATATTGAACCTTTAGTCCGGGTTGGTGTTATCAACCGGGACTAAAGATCTTTAGCCCCGAACACAAAAAAAAAAAAAAAATACCGAGACTAAAGCCAAATGTTAATGCGGACCAAAAGTCGTTTATGTAGTAGTGTAAATCTTTTATATAGTATGCTAATATGGGAAGAAGTAGGTAATGTAGAAATATATAGTGTATGCTTTTGATATTCAACATTGTAGATGCCTCGAGTATTTCTCCTTGCTACTCTGTAGCTAGTCTACTCCCTAGCGCTATCTCTCTATCTCCTCTCTCTCAAGTCTTGGCACTTTTTTTTTTGTTTTTTTTTTTGAGACGCCAGGCCACCCACCAAGAAATATCAACCTCTTTTCTCCCCAGGCCAGGTGCATCTCGCCCACGCCGGCTCGCCCCTAGTAATTCGCTTAGCGCCTTTGCGGTCGCCCGTTTCCGTTTTGCAACAAATCTCTATGCGATCTAGCATTTCCCCATTTGCTCGGCACCCTAGCTTCTCTCGGGTGTGGTATGGACCAGGATGAGGACTCCGTCGTGCAGCCAAGCAAATCTTTTGCTTGGATATGGTCCGTCCATTCAGGGCACGATTCAAAGTGTGCACATGCGTCCGGCAAAATGGAAGCTGTGCATGCAGCTAGGGCAAAGGAATATTGACGCTTTTGGGGTGCGGGCAGGGGCAGTATGGCAATGGCTTTGGCCAACGCAAACCAGCAGGGGGCCGAGGGCGAGTGGGCGACAATGCTCACCACTGGTCGCTCCTCGTTCAGCTCGATTTCCGTGACTGTTGTTGGTGCATGCAAAAATGCTCTATCGTCATGGCTGCCTCCCTAATTAACGTACGTGCCTGTGCCTCAAAACTGGCCTGTGCGCGCGCGCGTACCCGGTAAATAATTAAATAGTATAAACCGCGTGTCAGCCAGCGCAGGCAGCACCGCCGCAATGCGGCCCGTCCGGGCATGCATATATCTGCATCTCCGGAGTTGTGTTGGCTCCGCCTGCTCTCTGCTCCTAGCTAGCTAGCCTCCTCTCTTCATGGCTAGAAAGAAAAGAACGGGTGTCATGTCAGGGCCGGGGGAGTTTATGGCCGGACGGACTGCCGGAGCCCGGATCCCCGGCGCGGCCTCGCCCTCGCCTCTGCTCTCCTCGCGAGGAAAATCCGCGTACGGCCGCCGCGCTCGCCCTGACGCCCGGCACGCTCAGGCGTAACCCACCACGTGCATGCCATGCCGTCGATCCCGTTTCGCGCTGGGGCTGGGCGCCATAGATGTACTCCTAGCTAGGTTTAAGCTCGCAGCAGTCGCATGTCATGGATACGTGACTTGCAGCTGGTCCAGTCCGGGCGTCCGGCGGCGGGGCCCGTGGTGAGAGGGAGACCGACCGAGAAGCCGACGAGGACAGCTGGGCAGGGACGAAAGCTATCGCGCCAGTCCACAACCGACACGTATCGTAGCCTATGGCGGTGTCTCACCTAGGAGGTACGGAGTAGTGGTCAGGTCGATCGTCTTCTCTCTTATCTCTCTCTTCTGTACTGTTTGACACTTTGACATGTCTCTCTCTTTCTCTCTTTCTTCCCGTTGGTGTCTGACTAGTGAGTAGTTAGTGACTGTAGTAGATCCTTGCCGTATTGGAAAAAGCTGCTTTTAACAGGGAAAGAGAATAATTAAGGATGATTATATATGGATACCGTGTAAGTGCTAGCTAGAGAAGATTTGGATTGGACACCTTAACATTCGAAATCATTCATGCCCAAAAAAGCACCCCCTAGGTCAATATTTATTTTGTTGTTAGCGAATGTAACCACGCGGCCGTATTTCATTAAGAGTAAGCAGAGAACACCGAACAAATAAGAGTCTACGAGCCGGAGGGAACCAAAGGTTGCCATCCTAGCTAGGCTGGCACCCGAAAAAACAAAAAAGAGCCGAACAAAAATGAAGGAAGACAGACTCGGTCAATATTTAACACCTTTGATTTTAGTGGCGCTCCATACGTACCTCTGACCAATTTATTTGTACAATATAATATATATTCTTATAGTTCTTAGAATTTATGAGATTTTGCAAGTATGTTTGATTACAAATCACAAACAACTTGCATGTTTCTAAACTATATAAAAAAATAAAGTTACTTAAGTTTACAATTTTAAGGTTTGACCAAATTTTGTTCTAAATAAACTACATTTTTAACTAGATAGAGGAAGTAGAACGATATTTCCATGAATCTTTCCTCGTAAAATAATTTAAGTTAGAGATCATAAATATTCAAAGTGAATAGAAAATACAAAAAATCAGTTCTCACAAGAACAGAAAAGGTCATGATATATTTTAGATTTATTGTTAGAAATTATTTTTCTTTGGCTTCATACTTGTGTAATTTATTTCTCAAATCCTTTTCTAATTAAGTCGTGTGCAAAGCAAAGATAAACTATATTGAAAAGGGAAAATTGGCCATCATATTATCACATATATATAGCCTATTTTTTTTTAGTTCTAGCACCTCCTGATTACTATTTACTCATATATACAGTATATGCCAACGCTCTACGTTCAATATACTAAAGAAATACTTTAAATGATCCCTGAACTCCTTGGATCCTTTTGCATGATTACACCTTCATTGGCCATTAAGGTTCTCAAACTCTCAAAATACATGATCACACCTTTATTGGCCAACCTTTTTTATTTACACAGGTTAATTATTTGATCATTTTACAAATACTAATTTGCAAGGAACAAATACGGGAGGAGACCAAAAAAATAACAAATTCGGATGTGTTCCCCGATTTCTAAATGGGCATCGTCACATTTAAGTGCATGGGCTAGAAATGTTTGTGTGTCTCTGTATTAAGGTAGAAAATAGTTTGTTTATAAAGCTGCGGGCTTTATAAGATTTTCGACTAAGCTTTTGCTCGCTCAGAGAACATATATACGACACGCTACTGTACTACTCGTCACAAGAGATCGAGACAACCGTGAGGTTACCATATATATTCGTTTTAAAATATAGTTGCTGTTGTCTGACGTGCCGATACGGGGGAAACGAGAATTAGCAACTGGCCGGTATGTCGTTTATTTTTCAAACGGGAGCGAGCTTAACTAAGAATGCCGCCATGAGCTAGCTAGCTAGCTGGGTGGGGGATAGGTCCAACAAATAAAAGCCCAACTATGGATAGCAATGTTTTTCCTTAAGAAATCAAGTCGATCTGGGAGGAGTCACTAAAGCAAGAAAATTTCGCGTGCGCCCCCTCGTCCTAACTCCTGTGCACCGAAGTTAGAATGCTGCCCTAAAATCAAACTGCCAAAAAAAATGCCTGGGTTAAAGCGAAGCCGATGAGTCGTCGTCGCTAATATATAACGCCGCGGCACTGCTCGATCATTCGCTATCTCCCATCACATCGATTGTACTTTCCGCCTGTATGGAGCACTAAATGAAGTAGCAGCTGTTGTATGTTTGTACTTTTTATCTGGCTAGCTCGAATGAATCTTTTGAGTCTATTTGGACCATGATTGGACAAAAGTTGTCAAATACAAACGAAAGTGGTACAATGCACTTTTCACACCCTTTTCACCCGACGAAACACCCCCTAAGTTTCTCATCCCATGTCATATAATAGCAGCATGCATGGATCTCATATCAATGATGGGTGGGTGTTGTCGTCGATCGTCCCATACTTGCCTACAGAAATTGGCACAATTATTGGCTCAAATATATGTACTACAACTACAGGCAGTACTACACAAGCACTGCTACTCAAGGGGAAATTGGCAATTGGGGTTACTACAAATCTTCTCACCCGGGTTAAGCTAGAGTCCTCCCCTCCTCTCTATATTTTTGTGCAGCCTCGCTCCACCGGGCGGATCTAAATGTTGGATCATATCTGATGAGGCGGCGCGGTCCAAAGCGAAAGCAACGGCGCTGCATGCAGGGCTGGGTACTGGGAGCCTGCTGGGGCCCAGCTGGTGAGGTGCCATGGCGATCGACATGCATGGTTTGGGTTAGGCCTAGGACGTACTAGGAGGGTTCTCTCTCCATGGGCAGCTAGCTCGCCCCCTTTGGCCGCCGTTCTCGTGCATATGCGCATGCATCTGCTGCACCGCGCCGTGTGTTGGAGTTGTTCCAAATTCACTCCAGGATGTAGGCCGGGCTTCTGACGGAGCGAAGCGGAGGCCCGTCGCCGGAGGCTTGGGCCGGAGCGTAGCGGTATATACACCCTTGCTAGGGTTTCGTGGAGACTTGATTCTCTTGTAAGCCGCCATAGGCGTGTAACCCAAAACTCTTGAGATAGTGAGATTGTTGCTGGCTGGTGCCCGTGGTTTTTCCCCATCACATCTGAGGGGTTTTCCACGTTAAATCGTGTGTCTCCTCTGTGGCTTGATTCTTTACTTCATATTCCTATACGTCGTTCATAACAAGTGGTACCGGAGCTTTGGTTGCTGTTAGGGTTCATGACGACGTCGATGAAGTTCGATCTTCCGCTGCTGAACTACGACACGCGGTTCTCGCTATGGCAAGTCAAGATGCGAGGGATTCTGGCGCAGACTCATGACTATGATGAGGCGCTGGATAATTTCGGAAAGAGGAAGGCCGAGTGGACTCCAGAAGAGATCCGCAAGGATCAAAAGGCGCTCGCCCTAATTCAGTTGCATCTTCATAATGATATTTTGCAGGAGTGTCTGAAAGAGAAAACTGCTGCAGAACTATGGCTGAAACTAGAATCGATCTGTATGTCCAAGGATCTAACCAGTAAGATGCAGATGAAGATGAAGCTGTTCACCCTGAAGATGAAGGAGGAGGATTCAGTAATGAGCCACATCGCTGAATTCAAGAAGATCGTCGCCGACCTAGTGTCGATGGAGGTGAAGTATGATGATGAGGACTTAGGTCTTTTACTGCTATGTTCTTTGCCAAATTCGTATGCAAATTTTCGTGACACCATACTTTTGAGCCGTGATGAACTAACCTTAAAGGAAGTTTATGAGGCTCTCCAGTCTAGGGAGAAGATGAGAGGCATGGTGCAGAATGACGGGATGTCGTCCTCCAAGGGCGATGCTTTGCATGTGAGAGGCAGAACTGAAAACAGATCCTCCAATGATGGCAATGATGGTAGAAAGAACTACGAAAGAAGAGGCCGTTCAAAGTCCAAGCCCCATGGTAATAAAAAGTTCTGTGTTTATTGTAAGCTGACAAATCATAATGTTGAGGATTGCAGAAAAGTACAGAATAAGGAGAAGAGGAAACAAAAGTCGGCTGGTAAGGTCTCTGTTGCTGCTGCTGCGTCTGATGATGATTCTGGAGATTGTTTGGTAGTATTTGCTGGTTGTGTTGCTGGTCATGATGAATGGATTCTCGATTCCGCATGTTCATTTCATATTTGCACTAACAGAAATTGGTTTAGCTCGTATAAGCCTGTGCAGAAAGGGGATGTTGTGCGGATGGGAGATGATAACCCGTGTGACATTGTGGGGATTGGATCAGTTCAGATCAAGACTGATGATGGCATGACACGCACGCTGAAAAACGTCAGGTATATACCAGGGATGTCCAGAAATCTTATT
The DNA here is from genome assembly GCA_038502445.1 of Eremochloa ophiuroides. NCBI lineage: Eukaryota > Viridiplantae > Streptophyta > Magnoliopsida > Poales > Poaceae > Eremochloa > Eremochloa ophiuroides. The sequence continues at coordinate 67,203,186 of JAHLJS010000005.1, forward strand.
TCATTGAGCACGCTTGATGCAGAAGGTTACAATTATTCCGGTTCAGATGGCGTTCTGAAGGTATCAAAAGGTTCTCTTGTTTGCTTGAAAGGTGATCTTAATTCTGCAAAGTTATATGTCCTTAGAGGGTGTACTTTACCTGGTTCTGATTCCGCTGTTGCTGCTGTTACTAATGATGAACCTAGTAAAACTAAGCTTTGGCATATGCGTTTGGGACATATGAGTCACCATGGTATGGCAGAATTGATGAAGAGAAACCTGCTGGATGGCTGCACTTCGAGTAAAATAAAGTTTTGTGAGCATTGTATTTTCGGTAAGCATAAAAGGGTACATTTCAACACTTCTGTTCACACCACTAAAGGTACTCTTGATTATGTTCATGCTGATTTATGGGGTCCTTCCCGTAAGTCCTCACTTGGTGGTGCTCGTTACATGCTTACAATTATTGATGATTACTCTAGAAGGGTTTGGCCTTATTTTCTGAAACAGAAAGATGATACTTTTGCTGCTTTTAAGGACTGGAAAGTAATGATAGAAAGGCAAACTGAAAGGAAGGTAAAATTGCTTCGTACTGATAATGGTGGAGAATTTTGTTCGCGTGAATTTAATGATTATTGCAGATCGGAAGGCATTGTTAGGCATCACACCATACCCCATACTCCACAACAGAATGGTGTGGCCGAACGCATGAACAGAACCATCATGTCCAAGGCCCGTTGCATGCTGTCTAATGCCAGGATGAGCAAGCATTTTTGGGCTGAAGCTGCTAATACTGCCTGTTACTTGATAAACAGGTCGCCTTCTATTCCACTAAATAAAAGAACTCCCATTGAGGTATGGTCTGGTACGCCTGCTGATTATTCACAGTTGAAAGTTTTTGGATGCACTGCTTATGCTCATGTTGATAATGGAAAATTAGAGCCTAGAGCTGTTAAGTGTCTTTTCCTTGGTTATAGTTCGGGAGTCAAAGGCTATAAATTGTGGAATCCTGAAACAGGAAAGACTTTTATGAGCAGGAGTGTTGTTTTCAATGAATCTGTGATGTTTACTGACAGTTTGCCCTCAGATCATGTTCCAGAAAAAGAGCTGCAGCGTATGCGCATGCAGGTGGAGCATGTTGATGATGATACAGGTGTGCAGGTGGAGCCTGTTGATGAGCATGGTGACCATGATAATTATGTTACTGAGGATGATGCTCATGATGATGTTCAGCAAACTCCTCCTATTTTGCAGTTAGAGGAGGATTTACCTATTGCTCAACGCAAGTCAAAAAGGACAATTGCACCTCCTAAGCGTCTTATTGAAGAGTGTAATTTGTCTTACTATGCTTTGAGTTGTGCTGAACAGGTGGAGAATGTTCATGAGCCAGCAACCTATAAAGAAGCTATTCGTTGTGGTGATACTGAGAATTGGATTTCTGCTATGCATGAGGAGATGCAGTCTCTTGAGAAGAACAGTACATGGGAGATTGTACCTTTGCCTAAGAATAAGAAGACCATCAGCTGCAAATGGATCTTCAAGAGAAAGGAGGGTTTATCTCCAAGCGAGCCTCCAAAGTATAAGGCAAGGTTAGTTGCTAAAGGCTACAGTCAAATTCCGGGAGTTGACTACAATGATGTGTTCTCTCCAGTGGTAAAACACAGTTCAATTCGTACTTTCCTTAGTATTGTTGCTTCACATGATCTTGAGCTTGAGCAGTTAGATGTGAAGACTGCGTTTTTGCATGGAGAGCTTGAGGAGGACATATACATGGACCAACCAGAAGGGTTCATAGTGCCTGGCAAGGAAAAATATGTGTGCAAGTTGAAGAGATCCTTGTATGGTTTGAAACAGTCCCCTCGTCAGTGGAACAAGAGGTTTGATTCATTTATGTTAGCACACAGTTTTAAAAGATCTAAGTATGATAGCTGTGTTTACATCAAGCATGTTAATGGATCACCTATATATTTACTGTTATATGTTGATGATATGCTGATTGCTGCCAAGAGTAAGATTGAAATCACTAAGTTAAAGAAACTATTGAGTAGTGGTTTTGATATGAAAGATCTTGGTAGTGCTAAGAAAATTCTTGGTATGGAAATTAGTAGAGACAGAAAATCTGGTTTGCTATTTCTTAGTCAACAAAATTATATCAAGAAAGTTCTTCAGCGTTTCAACATGCAAAATGCTAAGGCTGTTAGTACCCCTATTGCACCTCACTTTAAGTTGTCAGCTGCTCAGTGTCCTAGTACAGATGCAGAGATTGAATACATGTCAAGGGTTCCTTATTCTAGTGCTGTTGGGTCTTTGATGTATGCCATGGTTTGCTCTCGTCCAGATTTGTCATATGCTATGAGTCTTGTTAGTAGATATATGTCTAATCCTGGCAAAGAACATTGGAGGGCAGTTCAGTGGATTTTCAGGTACCTCAGAGGCACAGCAGGTTCCTGTTTAAAGTTTGGAAGAACTGATAAGGGTCTTATTGGCTATGTGGATTCTGATTATGCTGCTGATCTAGACAGGCGAAGATCACTTACAGGTTATGTGTTTACTGTTGGCAGTTGTGCTGTGAGTTGGAGGGCTACTTTACAGTCAGTTGTTGCTTTGTCTACTACTGAAGCAGAATATATGGCTATTTGTGAAGCGTGCAAAGAATTAATTTGGCTGAAAGGTTTGTATGCTGAGCTTTGTGGAGTTGAATCTTGCATAAGTTTGCACTGTGACAGTCAAAGTGCAATTTACCTCACTAAAGATCAGATGTTCCATGAGAGAACTAAGCACATAGATATCAAGTATCATTTTGTGCGTGATGTGATTGAAGAAGGTAAACTGAAGGTATGCAAGATTAGTACTCATGATAATCCTGCTGATATGATGACAAAGCCTGTTCCTGTTGCTAAGTTTGAGCTGTGCTCAAGCTTAGTTGGTTTAATTGGATAGTCCAAGAGACTATTGTTGGCACCAGTGGTTTTTCTATCTTTGTTATGTTCAGGATGAAGGGTTGATTTATGATACAAGATGAATTTGTCTCAAGGTGGAGTTTGTTGGAGTTGTTCCAAATTCACTCCAGGATGTAGGCCGGGCTTCTGACGGAGCGAAGCGGAGGCCCGTCGCCGGAGGCTTGGGCCGGAGCGTAGCGGTATATACACCCTTGCTAGGGTTTCGTGGAGACTTGATTCTCTTGTAAGCCGCCATAGGCGTGTAACCCAAAACTCTTGAGATAGTGAGATTGTTGCTGGCTGGTGCCCGTGGTTTTTCCCCATCACATCTGAGGGGTTTTCCACGTTAAATCGTGTGTCTCCTCTGTGGCTTGATTCTTTACTTCATATTCCTATACGTCGTTCATAACACCGTGTTCGTGTACATTTCTGGCGTGGGGGCCGCCGCATTGGAGCGCCCCGTTTCGGCACGGGCCTCCCCCCCGTTAGGGTAAACCCGGTCATGCAGTGGGCAACTTTTTATCAAAAAATGCAGCGGGCAACTGGCCAGCGCCACTCCAAATTACCCTCCTCTCCTCCGATCCTTTAATTATTAACTTATTAATTTAAAGGTGAGAGAGATGATGCATGGTACTAGCTAGTACTAGGAGTAGAGAGGGGAGACGATGGATAGATGGATGGATGGATGGAGACGCGTGAAAAAGATGCGAGAGAAGAGACCGGCAGCGTGCTACAGGGCAGCCGCACAGTGACGCTGCCCTTTTTCCCGGTCTCTCCTCTCCATCCACTGATAGATATTCCGCTCCTGTCCTCCCCCGAGCCGGCTAGCTCATTAATATCGTCGCGCACAACGCAAAGTGGCCAGCCTTGTTTTGGCCGGATCAGCAGGCACAGCAGCAAGAGTGAGTGAGTGGGTGAGAGAGAGGGAGAGAGAGAGATCAGCGAGCTCGGAGGGAGGCGGAGGAGGAGATCGTCATGGGGAGGGGACGAGTTGAGCTGAAGCGGATCGAGAACAAGATCAACCGCCAGGTCACCTTCTCCAAGCGCCGCAACGGCCTGCTCAAGAAGGCCTACGAGCTCTCCGTGCTCTGCGACGCCGAGGTCGCGCTCATCATCTTCTCCAGCCGCGGCAAGCTCTACGAGTTTGGCAGCGCCGGGTAGGGGGCGATCGATCTCGATCAACATGCACAGGGCCACGAATTCATTATAAATTTCTAATTCCACCCCCCTGCAAGCAGATCTGCTAGCAGCTGCTTTAATTTGCTGCCTTTCATTTGCTCAATTGCTGCCTTCGTTTTCCTCTCTTTATATATTGTCTTTATCTCCTGCTGTTGGCTTTTGTGCCTTTTTTCCTTTCTCTGTGATTTCATGCTTTTTTCTTAGCAGCAAGAACGAAAGCCCAATAGCCAAGCTACTAACTGTAGTTGCTGGCCTTTGGCGTGAGCCTGCATGTTATTTTATTCCTGCTATCCGCGTGTGTATCTGTGCGTAGGGGCATGGCGGTGTTCATATAAACCGGGTGGGTGGATCCTTAACTGGCATGAGACATCCTTTCAGCAGATCTACGAGCCCTACGCCTTGCCTCTTTCTTCCAGCTTCTCCGGGCACTTGAAGTAGCCGCCCACCCCCCTTATTTCCTCCATCTTCTCCGGGTATCTGGACTGGAGTGGCCGTCTTTCGTGAGTTGTCCTGCTGGGGCGTGCGCGTGTCAGAGACACGCCCGGCCGGATTGCTGAGCTAATAGGGAATCGTCGTCGTTGGGCGTGGAATGGAAGAGGGTAGAGAGTTAACACCGATGTGGTCTGAGAGGGGAAAGGGTGGTATGTTCTTTCCGTTTTGATCCAGCTCCTGCTTATATCAAAATCCGGCCTGCTGCCCTCAGACTTGTCTTGGCACTTGTTTCGCTCTGGCCACCTCCGATCCATCTTATTTCCTGATGTCTTTCTCCTGACCGAGTGCTTCTTCTCCTTTTCTCTTTTATGATTTCACTTCACTTTGTTCCGCGATACACAAATTTAGATTTTTATTACGTTTTCTCCATATATATATATATAAGATTTAGATCTGCTTGAGACTTTCAGGTGGCCTCAACATTTTAAGTTGAAAGCTCAAAGCGTGATGAAAATCTTTCTGTTTTGCCCCTCGTCCCCCACCTCTTCCTTGTTTCTCATTGTTTTTATTTTCCTTGCATTTCCTAACTGGTGTTTCATGTCTAAAGAGATATTATTCGTTGTTTGTTCCTAACGTATATACAGAAGACTACTTCTGCTTTGCTCTTTTCTTTGTTCTCATTTTATGCGTATGCATCAGTACTACTAAGCCATGAGTGGTCGCTCTTCTGCCTTTATTGATAGTATGTTGCTTGCACGCACTTCGTTCATTTGTTTCTCACTTCTTGCTTTGTCTTCCGCTGCTGCTTAAAGCTCGTTTTACCTTACCTGGACAAATAAAATTAAACAATGTTATTTCTTTCTTATATATGTTTGTTCACTTCCAAAGAAAATTTTCATAGAACGCGACCATGAATGACCGATCTGATTTTTTTTCCCTTTTGAAGCTCTAGTCTGTGTTCAATTCGTTTGTAACTTGAATTATGAAAATGATACCTTCCGTTGAGAATAATAATTCTAAAATACTCCCAATTTGCTCCGGAGTACGTTGTATATATATTCAGATTTTGGAACCTTTCCATTAAACATTGCATCTTATGAATTTACTATGATATATGGTGTACAGATCTTATATTGTGTGTCTTTAATTTGTGTGATGTATGGATCTATTTTATGATTGGAAGTATATATGATCGAGCATTATTTTTTATAGTAGGAAAGCGATCTGATTGCCTCAAGTTTAAATCCTTTGTGTTTATTAATTCTGGGAAAAAAATTTAATTAGTTTAACTAGAAGAAAGTGCTAAAATGATTCACCACCAATTTACTAGGGTTCTATTGCATAATTGAACTCGTCTGCTTTCATCAAGGTATTTACCCTGACTTTGCAGAACCGTTTGTTCATGGCGGTGCTCTACTAACTCCCACACTATATAGTGCCAATCAAGGGGGTTAATGTTCAAACAATAAGTCTAAGTCCAGGCTTTCTTCATAAATTTTATTCTTATTATATATTATTTTCAAGACAAAAACCTGGATTTAAATAACATCTTTGGGGAAACAAGCTATTGCATTAGATATATATTTAGAACTGGTGTTAGTGTTACAGATAAATTGCCATGCAGGATAAGCACAGACTCAAAAATAAAGAGCTATATCTACATCAAAGGAACTAAAGAGCCATAGCTACTGCACTAAGTGTTCGTGTAGTTCTTGTAATTCTTATGGGCATATATGTAGCATAACTACTAGGTGTTCATGAATTTTCACAAAATATTTTCAATTTTAGTCGTTCTAAAGATGGAAGCTCCCAAATAATGTTCTACAAACTGCAAAGAGCTCATTCCCATCTATCATGTGGCGAGAGCACTCTCCTACACTAATGTGCTTCATTTATAATCCAAATCCACGCCATGCATACACCAATACATTCCTCAGTAGCATCTTTGCCATTTTAGATTATAGAAGTCATTTTCAGTATGTTTTGTAGTTTCAACAAACAAGTCGTTTTACATATAACTTTTTGTGCAGCATAACTAAAACTTTAGAAAGATATCAACATTGCTGCTACAATGCTCAAGATTCCAATGGTGCACTCTCTGAAACTCAGGTATGCCATCAAATAAATATAGCTTATGATAACATCTTTATTAAAATTATTTATCCTAAAAAATAAATGTGTTCGTTCTTTATATTTTTGTGAATATATATATTTAGTCCTGATAATATAAAAGAGGAGCTAATACCAATTATCGATCTTATTATGATGGTGATATTACATCAGAGCATCAAAGTTTTGTTGTGCTCACCGTGATTAGCTATATATCATTCAGCTTTTCGCATATTTATAATTTTACCGACAAGAGGGAACCTTTTCAAATGAAAATAATTTTATAATGCTTTCTTGGTACAACCATAGACAAGCTAATTAGGAGAATTTATTATTACTGCTGTTACACTGAACTCATTTCAGAACTGAAATTATTGGGTTTTTTTTTTCATTTTTCCAATCGACCAACAATAACTGTTTCATGCATAGATTAATCAAAACATATATGCTAAGTGCTAGCTATACATACAAGTACAGAAAGAGTGTTCCATATAGTTTGTCTGTTGCCATGACATATACAAGTCGGTAGCTACTATAGTGGTAAAGATGCTCATATAGTGTGATCGTAGGCACTTAGTTTAGTGAAATTTCTTCAGCATAGATCCCCTCCTCCTATATTTGGCATTGTAAAATGTCTATTCCTACTGTTTTTCAATGGTAGCTACGACGTACGCTAGTAGAGAGCTCGCTTTTACTCCCGGTTCCTAACCCCCTATAGTCCCAGTTTGCCCAACCAGGACTGGGAATCCGGGAGTAAAGGCTAAGCCTTTTAATCCCGGTTGAAGAACCGGGACTAAAAAGTCTCGTGAGACTAAAAAATAAAGAATCCCATGCACTGCGTCCCATGAGATTCAAACTTGAGACCTCATGCATGGCATCGCGCGCAGCTTACCACCCCACCTACACAACACATGTGACTTCAAATATGATGTATTCCTTTTAAACTAGCCCACGGATCACCCTTTAATCCCGGTTGGTGTTCCCAACCGGGACTAAAGGGTCCTATAATCCCGGTTGGGAACACCAGCCGGGACTAAAAGGTTCATGCCTTTAGTCACGGTTGGTAACACAAACCGGGACTAATGTTGACCCTTTAGTCCGGGTTGGTGTTTCCAACCGGGACTAAAGGTCCTCTGACAACTTATAAAAGTTAGAACCGAGACTAATTCTTCTTTAGTCCCGAACACAAAAAATGTCGAGACTAAAGCTAAAAATGGGTGTGGATCAAAAGTCGTTTCTCTACTGTGTGTAATAAGATCGATCACAATGTAGGCTACTAGCTCACAGTTGCTATGCATGCAATTGAACTAATAATGAAGTTGTGTATGATTATTCTATTTAGAGCTGGTATCAGGAAATGTCAAAACTAAGGGCAAAATTCGAGGCCTTGCAGCGCACTCAGAGGTTGGTTTGTCATACTTTCACATGTGATAATATAGTACATACTCCCTCTGTCTAAAAAAAAGTGTCGTTTTAGAATTTCAGACATCTTGTTTGACCATCCGTCTTGTTAAAAAAATTATAAATATTATTTATCTTATTATGACTTATTTTATCATTAGAGATACTTTAATAGTGATGATTTATTTATTTTATAGTTTGAAAAAAATTGAATAAAACAAACGGTCAAACACGATGTCTAAAAGTCAAAAATGATATTTTTTTGAGATGGAGGAAGTATAATATCTCTACTATGGGATTTTTATCTAAAATATTTATTGCAAACACATAATTTCTATAAATATATTTGAATACTATACATATTAGTGACCATAAAATATATTTGAATACTTGGAAAAGCAGGAACTTGCTTGGGGAGGACCTTGGCCCGCTGAGTGTGAAGGAATTGCAGCAGCTAGAGAAACAGCTAGAATGTGCTTTGTCTCAGGCAAGACAGAGAAAGGTTCATATCAGTGTCTCCCCTTATACTATGAAAAATAGCCCTTCTGTTTCAGAGCTAACAACATGTAGGATTCCGTGCAATCTAGAATTCATACAAGCTAAAAGGACATGATATTGTCTGCAATGGAATGCGCATGTAGTATATTCCCACCTGGCCACCTACAAGGTGTAGAATTAGTTACTTACATTATTAACTTTGTGTAAAGGTAGCAATAATCAATGCATTTCAATTTATATGGGGGTGGATAGTTCATTAATAAACAGCAATGATTCTTCCAAGCAGGAGTATTTGAAAGAAAACTGCAGACAAGGATGATTGAATACTTTAGGCTATAATAATAATGGGTCACCAACAAAAGGGGCATTAAATAACTGATCATACTTTACTGTATTAGCTTTAAATTGTCAGCACATGTATGTAGTCGTACAATATCTTTTGTAATTACCAATGTTAGCTTTCATACGAAAGATACAATATCGTAACCTATATATGCATGCAGAGTAAAGCAATCATTCCAATTTTGTTGCCATGCCTGTGAAATATCCTCCCACATTTATTTACTCTGCTATATGTTTGGTAGTAACAAAATGAAAACAACATCATTAATATCTCTAATGCATAGAAAGAGTTCGAAGTATTATGTACTAGAAGAAATTATTAGTATAACTCGGAAGTCCCAATGATGTAACATATATGTGTGAAGACTTCAATTTCCATAGAATTGATCCGGAACCTTTCCAAAGTTGGAGCAAATAATAGATGTATCCCCTTGCCCAAAACAAATGCATAGGGCTAATCACCAACCATTCAAGTAAAAACCCCATACAATATATGAGCCAAAATAACAGAAGAAACAACCTTACAGAAAAAATAGGGTCACAATGCAATAGGAAAACCAGTTTTGTTGATTTAATCATTTTGCTTATAAATGAAAAAAATGTAAATATACACAATTCTCCATTATTTCTTATCTTACGATTAATTATTCCTCAAAATTATTGGCAGACACAACTTATGATTGAGCAAGTGGAAGAGCTTCGCAGAAAGGTATTTTATACTAGACTTTGTTTAGAATAGTAATACTCTACATACAACATATATAGTAGCTAGGTTGAGACTACTCTATCGTATGCACAGTAGGGATGATCCTATGCATGTTCTTTTGCACAGTACTTGTTTAAAATATTCGTCACATTCTCATGGACTGCCCATGCACGCAGGAGCGTCACCTGGGAGAAATGAACAGGCAACTGAAACATAAGGTCCTTATATGTTTCCTATAGTGGAATGACAGCTACATTATAGCTGTATATACTCCTATAATATTAGTTTGATCTTTTTGTTTTGAACTTGGACAGTTTCGTCTCTTTGTTTACTATGTTATATGCTGTCCAATTCTACAGCTTGAAGCTGAAGGTTCTAGCAACTACAGAACCTTGCAGCAGGCCGCCTGGCCAGCTCCCGGCGGCACCATCGTGGAGCATGACGGCACCACCTATCATGTGCATCCACCTGCTCACTCAATTGCTCTGGACTGTGAACCCACTCTGCAAATCGGGTATAATATATACCTGCTCACTGATCTCACTAATAAAACTGATCATCATTGCGGTGCACTAACAAATCAAAACTGACTCTGTTAATTTTCAGGTACCCCAATCACCAGTTTCTGCCTTCTGAGGCAGCCAATAATATCCCAAGGTGCGCCCCCGGAGGCGAGAACAACTTCATGCTGGGATGGGTTCTTTGAGTTCTTCTGTTAATCCATCCATCAGATGGATGTTGAAACCAATAAAAGGCATTCTGCAACATATGCATATCCATGCTCAAGTGCTTGATTTGCCACGACAGGTTGTGATATCTTTTGAATTTATCGCTCTGGTGTGTAATACCTAATTAAGAACGGCACCTTTATTCTATGTGGTTGTGGTGTGTGGCACTCTATGTTTTTCATTTGGACAATGAATCTTGTCATTTTTAAAAATACATCTATGCCGCTGGTGCATAGAATCCAAAACTATCTGCATGGGTACTTATTATATGATGATGCAAGATTCAGTACCATTATTATGGGTAATTTTCTGCTTTATTATAGTTATCCCTTTCTTTTGGCCCAAAGCACCTCTTAAAGCATAGAGATAGATAAAATAAAAGCTATCAGGTAATCTGGACTGCACCAGGCCAGTGTAATATATATGTAACTAGAAAAATTCAAAATTCGGTTTAGATCGAGTTTGGACCACTAGAAGTCTAGCCTTAAAAAACGTGCATCTTTTTAAGATCTCGGATGAAGATGATTTTTTTATAAAAATTATAGCTCGCAAGATTGACAATTTTCTAGTTTTAAGTTTTTTCATTTGAGGTGGTAAAGATATTTCAACATATCGAACAAAGTTTCAACAACATATTAATCATATACCAACGCTTGATTCAACAAATTTTCTTTTTTATATAAAAGTTGTTATACTTATTAATTATTATGCACCTGGTCAATATTCTGTATTGATTTTTCGTACAACAACCGTGTTCAACACAATTCCACTCGAATTAGATCGTTTTGAAACTCGATATTTCATAAGTTCTTTTTTATTTTCGTGTCCGGTTTAGTTTGTTGCTTTCGCTTTTCTTTTCATATTTAAATGTAAAAGTAGAGAACAGTTGGGGGATATTTCCATCTCTAATCATCGGTCCCTCAAAATGTTTAAAGAACCAAATCCTTGGGAAAAAATAGATGCAAGGTTGAACGACATTTTAACTACTTAAAAAAGTTATTTAATTATTTTTCTCCATCAGGTGTATACCTATATTTAATTAAGGAGAAGAGAATTTCATACACACCGCAGCTATGCGAGAAGCAACATGGCGGTTGCCAAACAGAACACACCCAATATAGCAGGCACGAGATACAAAATCTGACTATACAGCGTTCGTTGGCGTGACAGAACCAGTAGCAAGTCCCAACGCCATGAAGAGTGTCGAGAGGCTGATGAAGCCGACGTCGATCCACTCTTCTTCTTCCACCATGCGTGTAGCAGTTTCAGACGCTGAGCTAACATCACTCCTAAAAACCCTACCATTACGCTCCTTCTGGAGGGTCCACAGACCAGCAACACAAGGGAATCGAAAGCCAACCGTGACTATTTTGAGATCGCCTTTCTCTGGTGGAGCCACTAGGAGACCAACTCGTCCCCCAAGAATGGCATGGAGCCGGAGAGCCCAAGAGGCTAGAACACCCAAAACCATGTCTCCCAAGCGAACACTCAACTCGTCCCCAGGCACGACATGGAGGGGCGTGCTACTGTCCGCCCTCACCTTCGCTGCCACCACCACCCACGCCACGGTGCGTTAGGGCTCGCCGGAGTGCCCCCATCTCCTCCGCCCCTCCCCCCCCTCGCCGGAGCTCCGCTCGCCGCCGCCATGGCCAGAGCTCCCTTGCCCCGACCTTCCCGGCCGCCTCCACCGCCGCCAGGGCCTCTAAACTGCCCGCATCCATCCCCACCGACAGACCTACCTTCCTCCTCGGGTCTCCTTCCTTCTATACCCGCCGAGAAGCTACCGGAAAGAGGGCTGAGCTCGGGAGCGGCGACGGAGCTCGAGCGATATCGGAATTGGAGGAGGAGGAGGAGGAGGAGAGAGAGAGAGGAGGCCTACCTGCGCAGGGTGGGGTTCGGGCGCGGTGCGGACGGCGAGCAGGAGCGGAGGCACGGGCGCGAACCACATGGGCGTGGGGGTGGTGAGAGAGGGTCTCCTGTCCGACCCGATCAGAAAGATTCGCCCGGCATGGAGGCAGGAACACCCAGAACCACGTCTTACGAGCGAACACACATCTTTAGCAACATGTGACTGACAGTCTCTGACTCCAGCTCGTAGAAAGAGCTAGCACGCATCCTTCTGCTGCAGGCCATGGCTCATGGGCCGAGATGGGTGGCCCGCTCGTTTTTCTGTCCCTTCTTTTTTTATTATTTCTTGATTAATTAATGAAGTAATTAATTCATAAATCCAAAAATTCAATGGCTTGGATTTATTTAAGGTATTATATATAGTTACACTCTAAAAATTTTACACCCGGTCACATCGAATATTTGAACACATGCATAGAGTATTAAATGTAGATAAAAACAATTTAATTACACAACATACATGTAAAATCGTGAGACGAATCTTTTGAGCTAGTCTAATTAAGCTATAACTAGAAACTAATTTACTAAATTTAGCACAAGTGCTACAGTAAAAAAACCTTTACACGTATAGAACTAAACACCCGTATGTAAAGTACTGTAGCATTACCATTATTTCTATGACGTATCTTCAACTGCGAAGACGTATCTTCAACATTCTTTGTCAAGTCACAGAAAGTTTAAAACGCAATGCTATGGCCAGAAACTTTCAGAAGGTGTACGGAGTACACACACAATCGAGTTGTCCAATAATGATGACAATGGCATGTCACAATGTCAGAGTCTGAGCAGCTGGTTTTATTGCCCAAATGTGTAGGCCCGGTGTAAATTGTGCTGTTTTGGGTGATCTTGCCAGAATCGATTGTCAGTTAGAATGTCGTATGCATTCATTAATTGGTTTACAGGATTTCTGTAGATTGCAAGAGTTGTGTGCTTGCATTATCTTCAGCCTGTACAGGGAGTGTAGTAGATGAATAGGACAGGCATGTGCTTGTCCACCAGACCATATCGCGAATATTAATTAATTTTTTGCATCACACTGCGTGATGAAAATGGTACAAAGAGTTGCTTATCCAGTCAATTCTGTCGCAGGATTGTATTTCTGCAATTCAATGGCTATGTTTTTGGTGGAGTGCAGTGTACTATGCTTCCTTTTTTCTGCAAGTAAGCTATAATGATTAGTATTTGACATGCTTAGCTACTGATTAGATGTGTTAAAGGGGTCGATAATGTTGCCTTGATGTAAAAAAGAATTTTCTTTTGCGCCTTTAAATTTTCTAGGTAAGCGCCATTCAATTTAGTGTGAAATATGAGGGACATTTATTTAATTTACCATTATTAGGGTATCATCATACATTGTGTCACTGACATGAGATTTTATATACCGCTCACCACCTTATTACGATGGTAACCACGTAAATATGATGGAATATGACAACTAGCTTGACTGTGAATCATAGAACTCAGGGGCGAAGCCGAAGATATTGCCGTCGGGGTTGTACCCAGTACTAACTGAGTATTGTCATAAAGGTTGAGATAATAGTATACCATTCATTAGTATATATCATCAAAATAATATGATAATAATGGCATATTGTGACAAAATAAGCTTTCACAAATCACAATAGGAGTTTACAAAATAAGCTTTTACAAAATAAACTCTCAACTTTGAAAGCCTCAAAAAAATTCTTGGGATTAAAAGCAGCGATATGTGTAAGCAATTGAGAGTTCAACTCATTGAAATATACAACAAGGTGGTGGCTTACAAGGACCTCTGGTCAAATATTATACATCATATAGAAGCTCATCAAAATTTACCTCCTTTCTTGAGATCCATGGAGTCCGTTGAATAGTACAATTGATGTTTGATACAATGCCATCTCCATCTCTCTTCTTAATTTTGAAGTGTCTCCATGATTATTCTCATTATCACCGGCTGGGGTAATTTCCTTTTAAGAGTCCTTCCAGTTTGCTCTGATTACCTATCAAATTGCTAAATAGCAGGTAGGTACGTGTACATTCTTAATACTAGATAGATACTTGGCATCTTGCTCACTTGCTGGAATGAAGGAGAACGAACCCTAAGGCCTCATCAAAATTCAGACTTGATCGCTAATTAATTGCAAACTACATAATTGGATGCTTGACAGTTTAGAGCAGGACAGCCGGAGAACGTGAGAACAAAGAGAGCTAGACGACTGACGGCTACCGGCCGCCGGGCAGGGGCGACGCACGCAGAGTCGCAGGAGATTGCAATGCGTCGGAGACAGATACAAAGCTGAAAGACGGCGCACTTGAGTAGCTGACCCTGATGCTGGAGCGGAGGCAACCTGTAAGGCTGCAAGGCAACGTTTGGCCTTCTCAAATTCACGTATGTAGACTGTGTATGGACTGATGGATCGGATGGGCTCTGCTACTGCTGCTGGGCCACTGGTCTCTAACCAAAATTTTACAGCCAAAAAATGACCGATGTATATGGGATTACGGCCAAGTCGTCGGTGTCACCGGACCCCGACGGTTGAACGTGCGTGGCTTGGAACCTTGCAATTTGACGAAGACGGACAAAAAGGTCTGATCAGATTATTAGCAAGCGGTTCCCAACACGTGACGATCATCAGGATCCAAGTTGGTTGCTAAATTATATTCAGTGTCAGCTTCGCAAACCTGCTGCTTACCAAGTTGCACAAAAGTTGATGAACTAGTTTAATTCATTAATTGTTATATATGATCGAAAAGAGAGAGAGCTTCGTGTACATACAATGAATATGGCTGTTAGTAGCGCTATGGAAAACACTTAGCTGCCGTATACTCAATCCTTTAACATAGTAAGTATCTTTACATAGGTATCAAGTTATCAACTGTTAGGCGCAGGATGGAGCCAATTAATCAGCTGCTAATTGGTTAGCGGTTGGCTGATGGCAGAGCAGCTGTTCTACCCGCCGGCGGCCCGGCCGATCGCCGTCGCCAACCTGTCCGCGCCATTCCGGCACAACCGTACCGCGATGGGCTGCGACCGCGACCGCGGCGTGGCCATCGAAAAGACAAAACTGTCCTCCGAGAGACCTCGACGACGACGACGGTCCTCCTCACCAAACGCGCGTGAGACGGGTGGCGAGGCGGCCCAGCCCGAGCAGCCCGGCCCGGCCCGGCGGGCGCGGGAGGAGGTCGGAGCGGCAGAGCGGGCACGTGGCCCGGCCGAGGTCGATCCAGCGGTCGATGCAGGCCCGGTGGAAGGCGTGCGCGCAGTTGCCCAGCCGCCGCACCTCGTCCGCCGCCTCCAGCGTCTCCAGGCACACGATGCAGCAAGCCGCATGGTCGCCGGAGCCGGACGACGACTGCTGGTGCTCGGCCAGGAGCAGGGCGTACTCCACGGCGGGGAGCTGGGCCTTGACCTCCTCGGGCTGGCGGCGGTGGGCGTCCGCCGAGGAGCCGCGCGCGGCGTAGTCGTGCTGGAAGGGGCACAGCCCCAGGAGGGCGAGCATCAGCAGGACGGCGTCCCTGATGGCGCTGAGCAGCTTGCAGAAGGCGATGACCGGCGCGGGGACGTTGAGGCAGTAGCACACCAGCGGGAAACCCATGATCAGATCAGTGGATTGGATCGAGTTGGCACGGGGCGGCCGAACCGAACGAAGCAGGGAGGGAGCTCTCCTTCTCCGAGAGCACAACTTGCACAAGGAAGAGAGAACGCGGGACGAAGCAACGAACGAGCGACCAGGGCGCGGTGGATGGAGGGAAGAGGATATGGTGGTGGACGAGTCAGAGCGAGCTGAAGTGGTCCGCTGGTTATATAGAGGGAGGGAGGACCGGGGAACCGGGGCCGGGCAGGCGAAACGTGGACGTGGTATAAGAGAATTTGGTGGGAGGATGGGGTCATGAGGATGGGTGCGATTCGGCCGGTGAGGAAGGTGCGTGCACCTGCCGTGCCCCGCTACCTGTACACGATATCGGCCAATAGGGGAACGGCGGCGAAAGAGGTGACCCTAGGCCTAGCGCTTGATTGGGGTCAATAGGTTCGAGATCCTTTCTACCCTCTTCCAGTTCCAGTTGGGGTTGGCCCGCTCCGAACCATGGACTCGCGAAGAGGTGTGGGGTCACCCGCCCCTGTTGCAGCCATAGCTGGCACCGGGGACGAGTGCTGGATTGCGTGCCGGTCGAGGTAAAGTACGTGTGCAAGTGCAAATCCATGGGCGTGGTTGAACATATTACTCCACGAGGGACGGAGGAGACCAGATCAACGACCCCGCGTCGGTGATGATTCGCGATGTTCACCTTGGACTGGACAAGCTAGTGAACGTACAGTACTACCGTCTGCGTCGGTCGGGCGCTTTCGTCGGCCGGACGTGGAAGTCGCTTGCATTGTTTACTCCGCAGCTCAGTTCCGCACATTTTCTGCGTGAATGACGCTAGCTTTGACGAAAGTAACCGCTGAGAACGCGCTGCGCGTGTTTTACCTTCATATGCTCCGCCTCCGCTACGCTGAAGTGGGAATCTGTAGTGCTCGGACGGCTTTTGTGTCGTTGTGTCACACTCATGCACGTGGCAACGTTGCCCAGTGGTGGAATTAAAATTCAGGTGCGGCCACGTAGTAACAGTTTTGCACGTGTGTGTTGGCCAAAGCTTCTGCATCTTTACCTTGTTTGATTGGAGGGGGGGGGGGGGGGGGGGGGGGGGGGTGGGGAATGAGTATGACAAAGGCAAACTGCGTGCTCCGCGTGGACGCCAATCCGTTTGCATCCACGCCAGCATGCAACCTTGGCCTACGATGCATCCACGCCGGTATCTAGTAATTTGCCGTCGGCACGCCAGATCGATACACGTGTGTAGCCGCTAATCGCTTGGATTGGCACCCTGGCAAAAGCCAAATTTATTCGGTAAGCCAGGGGCCGTCACGACGGGACACGGCGCACGTCTCCAGTAGCGCCGCGCTGCGCCGTCCCTCTCGGGGCGTCTCGGCGAGAAGGCTGCGCACATGCGCGGCGTCAGCGATAACCCCTGTCAATGTCATCATCACTCCAGTTTTGGCCCGTCGAACGCGTATAGCCTCATTGCTATACTGACTGTAAGTGCGTGCACGTTTGGAGTCGGCGGCTGCCTGCCGTTCGTGTCGGAAACCAAATTGGGATGGGGATCCAAGAGTTCGGCAGCGGCGCCGCGGTCGCGGTCGCGCCCATGGATCGGAATACAACAGTGTCCAGAGTCCAGTTGGTCAAAACCGGCAACGTCAAGAGTACTCCCTCTGTCCTGAAAATAATGTCGTTTTAGACTTTTCAAAAACTATGTTTGATCATCCGTTTTATTTAAAAATTTTATACAAAATTAATTAATAATTATTAAAGTATCTCTAATGATAAACTAAATTATAATAAAATAAATAATATTAATATAAAATTTTTAAATAAAACGAATGGTCAAACGTGATATCTGAAAAGTGTAAAACGACAGTCTTTATTTGATAGAGAAAGTAGCAATTCTTTAACCAATGAGCCAAGATACGGTTCTAGCTTGGCGCCGACTGTCTAGAAGGAGTATCAGCTAGCAGTTGGATGGGGTCTTGCTTATCCATGACGGAATGAGAGACCGAGTATGAGCAAGCAGCTGGATCGGGTCATGCTTATCCATGAGCGAATGAGACCGTAGAAGCAAGACGGGCACGCGAGAATATACTCGGAATGGATACGGACACCGTCAGGCCCACGGTGTTCAGTTCAGCAGATGGTCCAGGAAGACATTATGCGTGACGGGCCTGTGGTTATTCTCAAGTCGAGCACAAGTTAAACAATACAATTCTAGCTTTAATTATAATTACTAACTCAAAATCATCTTAAGCCTTATCAATTTTTAGAAAAATATCACTACAAGATACACATATGCTACAAATACTCATTTAATATTAAATATTAGTAATTTTTATATAAAAATAAACTTAGTCCAACTTTAATATGTTGATTTATTAGGAGATAATATAATTGAATTCTTTCTGCATGGGGAATATATTTTTTCCTCAAACGAAACTGCAAAAAACCCCCCACAATTCTTTGTCCTTTTGTAGGGCTACTATAGATAGACAGCAACTATCAGTTTTCGTATAATGGTGATACAAGTTGACAAGTTTTTGTTGTTGGTTAGGCGTCAAAAAATAAAGTTGTTGTTGGTTTAGACAAAGCGTGGAAAAAATCCAGCCCTTTACCTGAAAGTTCGGCGGCCCACCGAAGCAAAGCCACGTTTAGTGCAGATTTTCTACTATATACAAGAAATTCCAGTATTAATTACACTGTGGCCTCAGAAAATCTTGTAAAATTCCGCATTTGGATGGGGATCAATTGAGAAGGTCAGATTTCACCCCATGAGGCCATGATCTGATTACAGTACTGCGCTTCACATGTTACTGCTAACAGGTGGTCTCAGTTTTTTCAACAGTTGACTTTCAACATCAAATTTCAGCTTACGCTCTTTCTTCAATTACTAGCTGCATAACCCCTTGCAGCCGTTTACATAGGATCCCTTTTTCGCATAACTTAATTGGAAGGTCTTGCGTGCCTCATACCAGGATACTAAAGATCTATAATACGTTGGCATTAAATTGTCTCAGGATCAAAAACTATGGTACATGACAGTTCGTTTCAAAGGGAAAGTCTATTAAATAAGATTAAATGGCATTACATGAGAACGCTATGATACAAGACCAGTTTACTTGCCCTAAAACTTAAGGAGTCCTTTAATGGCTATAAACTGAGAAAGTAACGGAGCAAACTGGACCGCTGTAGAACAGTGAACAGAACAAGGCCAAACCAATGGGAATGGCTAAATGATGTTCTAACCCATTCTGGGCCAGTGCAGAAGCGAGTCAAAGCTAGTCCCTCTATATATTTCTACATTCACAGGAAATTCAGAGATAATCTGCTAGCACATGTAGAATTTGCTGAGATTTAAGACGACTTCATTCGCTAGCCAAAAGAGGTAACACACTAGAACAGATATGGTTCCTTGCTTGCCGGAGCTCAGCAGAATGGCTGCTTCTGGGGATTATGGTGTAGCAATTATGTCAAGAGGTTTGTCAACACAAGATGAATACAAGCAGATGGTTTCCAAAGTCCCAGGGCTCCACGTAATCACTTTCTTCAGAAAATTTCTGCATCACAAGAAGGAATATATGGGTTATCAATCAGCAACACTATTTCTTTAGGAACACGAAGGCAAAGGATAGCTCAATATAAGTTCTTGAGAAAAAAACAATTAAAATGCTTGGCAGCTGAAACAACACTGTTCAATCTTGTGAAAGTTGATCATCATATTATAAATGCAGTCATTAAGTTTCCAGCCAAACAAATTCAAATACCACTGGCAACACCAAGTAATACAAAGATTGGCAACAGTACAGTGACCATAACTAAAAGGTAAACAGCATACAAATGCAATATCATATAACAATAGTATGCAATAGAAATGAACAAGCTAGCCTAGGAATTGATAGTAAAGATCTTAAGAGCAAGGGGCCAGATGATTGAATTACGTAAGACAACTCAGGAATCAGGATCAGGGATTTGCTGTAGGAGAAGGAAAATTATAGCCACAAATGGAAAAGTCCTGACTAAAACATTTTTGTTAGGAAATTGCAAACGACAACTGGGTTAGAGCCTTGTGGGGGAAAGATCACCTCAGCAACACAAGTCAAAGAATTCATCTCCCTCTGGATACGTTGCAAGCATCCACCTACGACCGGAGATCAAGGATAAAATCACCTGAAAATGGACTGCCGGTTGACAGTATAGCACCAAATTGGCCTATAGGGATCAATTACTAGGATCCTACTGACGGTACAGAACTAGCATGATCAGGAGCGCATACACGGAAAACAAATGCAAAATATTCGCTTAGATCCTCATCCAAAACAAAATACTCACAGCGAATAATCTCGCACTTGGACTACCACATCAGGAGAGTTGAGCACCCTGTAATGGATCACAGGACACTGGTTTCTACCTTTGTCTGGCCTGACCCTTTGCGCGGGAGGTCTGGAGCCAAATCGCCTGGCAAATTTCGATGTAGCACAACAAGCAAGTTTCACCACACTTGCAGATTGGTGGGAGTATACCCTTAAATCAATTCCTAAAGAGCACAAGCAAGCGTTCAATGGCCTAGCCATCTATACATGTGGAACCTTTGGAAATAGCGCAACCGCAGGATCTTCGACAACAATCATTCCGCGGACCTCAAGTCATCGGCAGAATCAAAGAAAGCCTAAACTTATATAGAAGGGCACACCATCTACAACCTTCTTAGTTTCCAGGTGTTTTCGCCCCTTTGAGGTAGCACGTGTTCTTTGTGCGACTGCTGTTGTGTTTGGGCTACCCTTCCCTGTACATAAAACTCTTGCCCCCTAATTGATAGACAAAGCTCTTGCCATTTGTGTTTAAAAAACATTTTGTTGCTGGGAAAGTGGGAATTACAATCAGAAAGGAAGATGAGAAGGGAAATGATTGTTTTTTGAGAATTTCCTTCACAATTTTCACAAGGCCCATGGCAGCTAGTCCTTCAGGAAAATGGTTGCTTTAATGTCACTTATCTAATCTGATCATGAGCAGATGCTGGAATTTCAAGTCAACAGTAAAAAAAGACTTCACATTATCCTATCCATTGTTAAGAGAGATGCAGAAGAGAGGCAGAGAATAGTGGCACAGCTACATCATGCAATGTGCAAAGGTAGGTGTTTGTTGCAGCCCTTCCATGCTAATTAACATTATGGTTCAGCTATTGATGGAGCCATTTGCCTTTGTTCAGCTAGGAAAACTAGCCTGGACTTACATGGTGTAAAGCTGGACCTTTTTCTTAAATTCACAAAAGGAGGGTTCAACTCAGGACAGCGTGTTTGTACTGCAAATTGACAACATAGATCGCCAATTATCTACTAACCACTTGGCTGAAGTTCCAGCTAATTTTCAAGTAAAGATAGAACTTATTCTCAATTCCAATATTGTTATTGTCACGCATGCATTTACTAAATATACTGTATCTAGTACTCGACGATTGGAGTTCCAAATATCCAATCATCTCGCACAAAAAATTAGCAACTTCCAAGCTTCGGTAGTTAAGTTCTACAATTACATTACCTCACACTAATGTGCACGATCATATTTAGTTAAGTTCGAAACGTATTCACATAAATTATATATTATTAGAAACAAATAAAAGCGTCAAATCATAGATCACCAAGGTACCAACCTTGTCAGACTCTAAGAAGCTGGACCTTGTTCTCAAAGGCGATGGCCATCCAGTCCGGGTGGGCAGCCGCCCACTGAAGCTGGTTAATTTCGGCGCCGGCGTCGTATACTAACACAGGATCAATCCCCTCGGCAGGCACAGCCGCCGCCGTCTCGGGCAGCTCCCAGATCAATGCCTGGCCGTCATCCCCAGCCGAGCAGAGTTGCCTAGTGGCCTGCGGCGCCCATGCGACAGCGTTGGCGCACGCCCGGTGCCGGTGCAGCTCGGCCACCGGCACCCCGGGCGCACGTATGTCGAGCACGACGACGGCGCTGCTGTCCATGAGCAGCGCGGCCATGTAGCGAAGGTCAGAGCGGTTCCAGGCGAGCCTGAGTAGCGGCGTGTCGGGGCGGGGGCTCTCGTAGACGATGGTGGAGTGCTCCTTGTCCCGGAGGTCAAAGACGCGGACGGAGCCGTCGGCCGAGACGGAGGCGAAGACCCCGGCCTCCCCCCAGGCGATGTCGTGCACGGCCTTGTCGTGCGCGATGAGCTGCGTCTCGACGACGCCGCGATCGATGTCCCAGACGGTGCAGGTGGTGTCGATGGAGGCGGTCCCGATGCGGCGGGGCTCGACCTCGTTCCAGTCGAAGGAGGTGAGGGGCGCGCTGAACTCGGAGGAGGCCTTGCGGTTGTCGAGAACGGAGCGGAGCTCGGGCGGGGAGGCGGTGGCGGAGAGGTCGTCGAGCGGGGTGTGCCAGATGCGGAGCATGTCGGCGGAGGAGGCGAGGAGGGACGGCGCGGCGGCGCGCGGGTTGAACTGGAGCTTGGTGGGCGGGTAAGGGTGATCGAAGGAGAGCGCCGGGAGGGCGCGGAAGGAGGCGGCGGAGGGGCGGACGGGGTCGAAGGAGAGGAGGGAGACGCGGTTGTGGAGGTCCTCGTGGAAGCTGCCGGAGGCGAGGACGGGCGCGGCGGGGGAGAAGGCGAGCGCGTAGATCGCGTGCGGGAGCTCGCAGGTGAAGGCGTGCGGGTTCGGCGTCTCCGCCCCCGACGACGAGGCGGCCGTGGACGGCGGCTTGGGTAGGTCCATGGAGTGTTGGAATCGGGTTGATGGATAGATTTGGGGGCGGAGCTGCGCGGCGCAGGCGGCGATCGAGCTGGGACTTGATAAAAGGAGAGCGACGCGAGCGTCGGAGCGGCAGGTAAACGAAGGATCCCGGTAAACGACGGCCGATCACGGGGTATAACGATGCAGGCGACGGGTCAGCGGCCGTCGTCTGGTCAAAGTTTGTTGTTGTGTGTACTAGTACTAGCACCAGCGCCCGTGGGCCGTGGCACCGGATCTCTGGTCAAGTCATTTCGTGGACGGGAAAAATATTATTTGGTTCGTTCGTGACAACACTGATGGCTCATTCAGCGCCGGGGACAGAGAAGCATGAAACATCACGGAAAACAAACCACATGATGAGATGAGCATAACGAAACATCTGAGCCACCTAAATAGAGCACGTTTCTCCACAGATGGGTTTACAAAGAAAGCCCGAGCCTATAGGCAGACTTCTTTTTCTCTTTTTTTGAACAGTTCAGCATCAAATGTCATTGTATTCAGACAAGTCAAAAATTTCATGGGCCAACACTCTCACGAGCGATCTTCGAAAGCATCTCCTTGTTCATGTGAACTTAGCGCTGGGAACTGAACAAAGCGCGGCTGACAATACCAGTGGCCTCAATATAGCGGTCAACACAACGTGATATGCAGCTGCTCTCGCTTCCACTCAAGCTTGATCCTGGCTTGGTCACGCACTTGTCAAAGCACTTGTTCCCGACGGTCTGCAAGACAGATCAACATCACCTGTGAGCTTAAGAAATACCACCATATGAAATGACAGGAAATTTCCTAGATCCATCCTTCTGCGCTATCGTGTGTAATCTTTGTTTCCTTAAGTTTGTAGAGGCAACCAGCATCATCCTATTTGTTTTTTTAAGAAAAACGTAGCAACAGTGAAAGACAGGCAATTTCCTAGATACATCGTGTTGTCCTCTCAGGGTTTACCTTCCAAGGCAACTAAATAGTTTTTACATTCGCTCATGTGACCCCAAAGAAAAACTAGTCAATTGATCGGACTCAGAACACATTGCACATGACCCAAGACGAAAAATTGATACTGGCGGCTTAGAAACAAGTAGGTAGAAACTTCCAAGATAATTGACTAATTGCACACATACTGCTTGTTATGTCATCCTTACAGGCTGAAAAGTACTGCCTCAACAAAAACTACATTTACTCCATTGTTAAACACAGCTGAAGAAGAATCATCCATGCTGGCTGATAAAAATTTGGGTTTGTTTTGTTTCCCAGGTTTTGTGTGATCACTTTGGAAGATGAAGAACAAAATGTCAACTGGAATTGAAAACCTAACACCATGAAAGCTTAGGCTGTTCTCCCTGATTTTGGTTATTGTTGTAGCTTTGCATCATGTTGAACTAAAGCTAGTTTTGACCTAAGTCATCTGTTACCCAATACAAGGATGCAGATACACCATCCAGCACTATTGTGACACAGGATTTTAGATACGGTACTATATGTATAGTGTATAATTAAAAAAATATAAAAGATGTTGCTCGAAAGGTTATGGTGCAACTTGATTTGCTCACTATTGATTTAATGTCTCGAAACATACCTGATTATTTGCACCTATGTATTGTCAGGAACAGATGGGGTGTCGTGCAGTGGGTGGGTTCATGAGGTAATGAGGGTTCAGGATTCAGGTGTGTGCAAAGAACCTAATCAGGGTAAGAGGTGTCAACAGAAGCACCAGAATTATTTTATACTTTTATTTATTAAATCGTGAAATTGTCCTATACATGTTTGAGTACCTTTTCCTGACAAGTACCAATGTGAGAGTTTGGAAGTATCTGCATATAATATATGTTAGTCACATGATGAAGATTCCTAGATTTAGTTTTTTTTCCTTTTATCGCAGCACTTCTCTTCTACTTCTGCTTGTAAATACAATGCTTGCCATTTCTCTGGAATGCAAGTGGCCAAATGTTGCTGTCTCTGGAATAGAAGTGACCAAATGTTGCCGTTTTTCTGGAATGGAAGTGAACAAATGGACCAACGTTTGTTTCAGGAAAAATAAAGATGTCGATGAAAAAGAAATTTCCTAACAAACCAATTGATGTTATGTTCTCTTGTGTATTGTTTCTCAAGCGGAAGACACTGCTCGTCATGCCACCACTACACTGGATGAATGATTTTGTGTCAAATGTGAGTATGCCCAATGACGTATGGACTCTGAGACTGGTGAGCAGTCCTAAACTAGTTTGATCTGTAGCAAGGTTGTTGGTAGTTACTTTTGTGTGGTTGATGTGTGTACATCAACGTAAACTTGTTTGGTCTTTGTTTTATGCTAACATGTGCTTCCTAAAATGTAGGATGCTACTGATAAGCTATAGTCAGCAAGTAATACAAGCAGGGTATAAAAAGGATGTTGTAAAACTCCTTATTGGGTTTCAATATAACCTGAGAAATATCATTTTCCAAAAAAAAAATTGTTGGCATAAAAAACTAAGCATGGTGTAAAATGATGCCGCAAAACTCTCCATTGGCCTTCAATATAAGCAAGAATCTAAAAAATTGGAGGCATATAGAGGTAGAACAAAATAGTGTGTTTACACAAAGTATGTATTAGAAACCAAACAGCACGCAGAACATCAACATATTTGAGGGAGAACGAGCACATGAATGCAACACTTGAACATATATGAAGCTAAAATATGTAATCTAAATGGTAAGTAAATTTAGTCCAGCATACTAATCCAGCTTACCAGATGCCAAATGGATGCTATAATATGTATTTCAACAAATATTTATGGACATGAATCATAAGGTGTTATTATCGATCCTTACATTTGCAGGTCATGCAGCGACATCCCTCATGCATGATTAGGACTTGGTGCAATCATATATATGTTGTATCTAGAATTTCACAAGGTTACGGGACTAATGCAGTACTAACAATGTTTTGTCAAAAAGTGTTAAGTGGACAGGAAGATGACACCATGTGCCTGGCCAGGCAGGGGTGGGGGTGGGGGGTGAAATATTATGTCCGACTGTAAGTGCTGTTTTAGGCCATTTTTAGCGCACACTAGTTGCACTTAGTTCTAAGTTGTTAGATGTTTTCTAGAAAAATGTGGTAACTGGAAAATTGAATAGCACTGGAGCAGAAACTAGCTGTTACTTGTTCAATTACCAGCTGTGACTTGCGAGCCTAGTGCTCGCTACTATCAACAGTCACCATAGCATATAAAGCATTGCTTCACCATGTTTAACCTAAACAAGGTCACCCTGTCAATTAGGTTTTCAATCCAATAAAGTCACACCCAGTTAATATCTTGATTGACTACTCAAGTTGAATGAGAGGCCCACTGCTCATCAGAAACTTAGAGCTTGAATTTTCTCCTTGCATTCATAACAGAGCATGGCTTCAGTATTTTTTTTTTCTGTGCTACCATAATAGCTAAACCGCTATCGAGCTCAATCGATCCATCCAATCTAACAACCAAAAGGGAGTGAACTCTAAAAACAACCAAAAGGGAGTTGAAGTTGAATGTTTGAGCTATCGATTACTACAAAAAATGAACCCCAGATCGCTCCCCTCAGCCCTCAAGCAAACATAGGTACCATATGCGAAATCAAGGATCACAGTCCATCAGGTAGCAAGCACAATCCAACCATCCACTACATATTAGGATTAGCAAAGTGGCGGCAACAGAAGAAAAAGGTTGCAAGAGATTTGACCTCAAGAAACTCCTGCGCGTAAGCCTGCGCGAGCTGCGCCTTGATCTGTTCCATAACAGCGTCCGGGTTGGCGCCGGGACCTGACGACGGCAGCGAGGACGAGAAGGAATCCATGGCCGGCCGCTTCGCCTTGCTTGCTCCCGAAGTCTTGCGCGGGCGATCGGTTGCCGGCTGGTTACTGCACGCTCTCCGTCGAGGAGGATTTTTGCCGGGACGACTGGTTATACTGCCAGGGGCGGCGGGGGAGCAGAGCAGCGGAGCAAAACCCTAGCAAAGGTTCTTCGGTTTGCTACTTTCCGTGTAAGAAAAGAAAAGGTCCGGCCCATCTGTTTTTTTAATAGGAAGGTACGGCCCATATTCACAAAAAAGGCTTTCCCCAATAGGTACGCAGGACCATAGGGCCCATGGACTTGATATGATTCAACTATGCGCAGGCCGGCTTATTCACATATACAATGGGCCGTCAGTATCGAATTCAGTAACTCCCGTTTGCACGCTATCGGTCTGTCGCGTTTTTCTTTCTTTCTTTCTTTTTGGAACGCCTTATCTTCTTCTTCCGTCTGAATATTCTGAGGTCTGAGCAGTTTTGTATGAAGGGGATTTACAAGAAATGAATCAGTATAGGACATTTTTTTTTTAAAGAAAAGGGGGCCCCCTGCTTTTGTATTCGCAAAAGCAAAACTGTTCCAGTTCAAAGCGTATCAGGCGCGCCCGCCAGCCACACACAAAGTTAAAGTGCAACTACGTTATTACAATGAGCATCAAGCCCCTCTCTACCTGGCCTACTCAGACTTGCAATTGCTGTACCCGAACACTGAGCAACCGATTGTGCCAACTCTGAAGAGGCAGCTCTCTCCAGACTCCATGAAATTTGAGGTGGCGAGCAAGCTATAACCTCCAGCTGACAAGTGATTTGCTCCATTGCCGAGCTTACCTCCTGATTGAACAGCACCTTCCATCTTCTTAGTAAGTTATACTATTTTCAGTAGCACCTGCTTCAGGCCTGTCCACACCACCCCCTGGAAAAAAAAATAAATTCATTTCTTAATTTCCAAATAGCCCATAGGACTGCTGCTGAAACAGCGTTAGTAATGGCATGTCGCTTATTTGCAATCCAAAAACCTGCAGTGACTTCAAAGTTCACACCTAATTGTACTCCTAATATACTTGAGATAGCACCCCAAACATTAACACTCACACAGCACTCAAAAAAGAGGTGTATGGCAGATTCATTTTCATTGCAAAACATACATGAAGGATCAGGAATTTCTCTTCTTTTGGCCAGATTGTCTCTAATCAATAACTTGTTTTTAGATAGAAGCCACAGAAAGAACTGAACTCTAGGCGGGAAAATAATTTTCCACATAGCACTAGCAAAACGGGGGATAACCCCTCTGTTATTTATCACCTCATACAGCGATTGCACAGAGTAATTCCCAGATGACGTAAACTTCCAACCAATTTGATCCTCCTCTTTAGAGAGGGAGACTTCACTTAGCAGCTCACATAATTCCCTCCACAACTCCATCGTACTGTTTGAAACAGTCCTCCTAAAAGTAAGCATTAAATTCGCTCCATCCCAGACCTCATTCACCGTTCTCCTTTGCTGTTCACAGATCACATATAGCGGCCAATACACAATCGCTAGACTGGTATTACCAATCCAGTGATCCTCCCAAAACCTAATTTTATCACCTTTACCAATTATCCATCTAACACCCATGTGGGCTGCTTGCATCGCCCACAAAACCCCTTTCCAGAAAGAAGACGCCCCAGTTGTGGGCAACAGAAAACATTAGGTTTGTCAACTCTGTACTTAGATTCAACAATTTTCTTCCAGATAGCATCCATGTGAAGATTGTATCTAAAAATCCAGGAACTTAAAAGTGCCAAGTTTAGATTCCTCAAATCAGGAATACCTAAACACCCCCCCCCCACACACACACATATCCTTTTTCTGTGTAATCAGCTGCCAATTCACTAAGTGGTACTTATGCTGGTTATCTGAATCCCCCCACAAAAAGTTCCCCATGTGAGAGTTAATCATCACAATTGCCCACTTGGGAAACTTTATAACTGAAAGCAAATAAATCGGAATACTAGCTAGACAAGCTTTTAAAAGCGTAAGTCTCCCAGCATAGGACAACAATCTACCTCTCCACCCTGCAATTCTCTTTATAATCTTATCCACTACCGGTTGCAAGTCTTGTCTTCTAAGCTTGGTGAAATGAAGCGGTACCCCTAGGTATCTTATCGGGAAATCACTCCTTTTACAACAAAATAACCTAGCAAAGCAATTTGCCGACTCCTCATCCAAACCAATGGCTAGCAAATCACTTTTATCATAATTAATTTTCATACCCAACATTTGCTCAAAGCAAACCAACAACCATTTCAAAACTCCTACCTTTTCCATATCATTTTCTAGGAACAGCAGGGTATCGTCGGCATACTGTAAGCTTAGTATTCTTTTCTTCCTATTACGTTGGTTGCCACAGTTTGAAAATAAGCAGTATTTTTATCACCCTCCCTAATATCTCTCTCCCTCGACCTCTGTCTAATTTTAATCTCCTCCATTCTCCAAATAGAATCCAGCTCCCGAGAGATTGCATGCATTCTCTCCTTCTCATAGGAATCCAGCCCTACGCTTTCCTGCCTAATGTCTAGAACTTCAAACTCCTTATGGAGTTCCAACTTCTGTTTATGGATATTGGCATTGATATTTAATGCCCAACCTCTCACCTTCTTCCTGACATTCCTGATTCTAAACTGCCAAATATCCATCGGGTCATCATAAGTACACGGAGAAGTCCAAGCTTTGACCACCACTTCCCTAAAGTCTGGCAGCTCAAGCCACCATTTCTCGAACCTAAACAAGTGTGTTTTCCTAGGTTCAGAGATACCAAAATTCAGCACTAAAGGCACATGATCAATTCCAACTCTAGATCTTGTAGAAACATAAGCTAGAGGGAATTTTTGCTCAAAATTTGGAGTACAAAAAATTTTATCTAAGGCAGCCATCACAGGATTATCTTGATTGTTAGTCCAAGTAAAAGTTCTACTAGAATTTCTCAACTCAATCAGCCCCCATTTATTAATTACTTCCATAAGAGCATCAGCCCATTTTTGATTAATCAAACCATTGTTTTTTTCAGCCAAGCAAGTCACCATATCAAAATCCCCACCAATAACAGTTGGACCCTCCCAGTTAGCTAGGAGCTCTTCTAACTCTAATCAGTATAGGACATTTAGATGATGAATGGATTAAAACAAATCTGCTGAATAAGCCGCTATGTTAAACTATAATATAATTATCGCATGCCCTCGGATGGGCAGGGGCTCAATGCTTTATGACGGTTCTACTCTCTCATCAGTGGCTCCGGGCATTACATAGAGTGGTACAAGTGCAGCGAAGTAAAAGCGATAAGCAAGGAAATCGCGCTGAAATTAAACGCCGAGCGCGCATGAGTACACGATCGCGGGCTAACCTGTCGCGTCCGGCTGTCCTCGCATCGCAGTCGCAGGGCCGGGGGGGGGCCTGTCTGTCTGTGCCACCTCGAGCCATCCAAATGCATCGCTCAAGCGTCCCGTGCAGTTGCTCGGTAGGGCGCTAGGAATGCAGAGGAGCATGGGGGACGTCGTCTAATGTCCCCCTCATCATGCAATGCATGTCATTGGCAGCAAACACTGGGGCGTCTCCACCCACGGGTTGCCGTTGCCAGTTGCTACCCACGCCACGCACAGGCAGAGGAGGCGCAGCGCAGCCGGCGACATCGCCAGTCGTCACAGACTCGCCAGTGATAATCTGCTTATCTGCGACTGCGAGACTGCAACCGGGGTCCCAACGCCTGCCTGGTGCGTGGTGCCTGCTGCTGCTGTGCCGCTAGTGGGCTTCGGCTGCAGCACTGGGCTGGGCCGGCCTGCCCCGCTTGCGCTGGGTTCGTCGTCGTCTGCCGATTGGCGCGCCGGATAACTGTGCCAAGTGCCATGCTGATTGTTACACCGTCGGCTGAGCCGTCGCCGTCGTTGTCAAAAGGAAATCACACCATGTCACACGGGACGGGAGGTGGGGGAGCTTCAGCTTCGGTTCGGAGATGTCTCTCTCCGCGAGCGCGCTCAGTCAGTTCTCCACTCGAACGGCGGCCTCTCCCACTGCTGTCTGCTGGCCTTTATAGCTTTTCGTTCTTCGATCGACCAACGAGCGCGTGACAAGCAGGCGGCGCGGCGCGCCATGATCACGTTCGTGCGCTCGTAGGACAGGCTCTGTGCAAGTGCACTTTCAGCAGCTCGCTCATAGGAGTTGTACGGTTGATCATATGCTCACTGCGCCATGCGCGTGCATGAATGTCCGTGTCGACCATGCATGACGATGATGGGCTCTGTCTCCTGTTTTAGATGCCGCCCGCTATGGCCACGTACATGTCCAATCAAGGAATGGATGGGTGAATCAAAAGGAGGGCGACCAAAGGCAAAAGCGGACTGCGTCCACGTACGCGTCCACGTCCCACTCGTACCTTCGCCAGCGACTCTTTCCGGCCGGCCGGCCGGAGCCGCCTGTCCCCGACTCGATCCATCATGTCCTCTTCCCCTCTCTTCCACTGATATCCTCAGTTCCTCAGTACCGCACCACCAGGCAGGCAGCAGCTACCCTGTGGCTGTCCGAATGGATGCACCTCGTAGTAGCTAGGACTAGTAGGAGTACTCACAATGCATCGATGCATGGCATGGGCAGGGCGACTGGGCGAGGAAACAAAAGCATGGGCAGGTTTTTGTGCATGCATGCGACGCTCTGCGCACCTGCCGCTGCGCCGGCCGCGCGGACAGACGCAACTGGCGGCTCGCTCTGTAAATAAGGCTGCGCTGCGTGCGCGAGCCTGCGCTCGAGACTACCTGTCTTCGTTGACATGCACTGACACCTCCTTCGTTTTTTTCAGCGTTGGTTTCTCCTTTTCCGTTTTATCTTTAAGGCAACTTCGGGCCAGCCGGTTATTATTATAATTACTATAAGATCAAATCTGTTAACCTCTGTCCCAATAAAAGAGTCGTTCTAGGATTTAAATATTGTCCCATATAAAATGTCGTTTTAGGATTGGGGCCATCAACTGCAGCGCCCAGTAGCCCCTGCTCTCTACAGCAGGCCGTTATTCACCGCCCTTGTGATATTTGGATCGGATGAAAGAGAACGGGTGTACTAGTACGAGAGAGAGATGAGATACAGCATGTAGGGATATACAACCCTTTTTCTAGTTTCCTTGGTAATCGTACCAATCTCTAGAACGATCGTTTTATTGGGACGGAGGGAGTATGTTGTAAGGTAAGGATCAGGTGTACACACTCGTACTAAGCATGATTTTTACAACTTACTCCTATTTTGTTCATGGATGATTCACTTGGTGTGTGTTTGGTGAAACGACCTCGATTTCCGCGAAGGAAAATCCACAGGCTCGAATTGTAATTCAACAGATTGCTTGGGACAATCCATGAAATTACCCATATCTCAGTTGACACCAGGATCCATACAACGGTAATTAAGTCTTACATAAACATTTATTACATCGCCACATTGGCGGAATCAACATTCATAGAAGCTTAGAAGATGCGGAAACGTTTCATCCTTCACGGCCAACTTGAGTGTAGCACGTGACCCTATTCCTCGCCATCGTCTTCCTCGAAGTCGTACTCATTCTCGTCACCTGACAGCAAATTTATCAGTACGATATGTACTGGCCACGGAGCCCACCTATGCAGCATTTGCTTTGTGGAAAGTGGATGCAAGGCTATTCAAGCAGACCTATAGGCTGAGGTTTCCTATGCAGCTGTAATCAATGTTTAAGTAGTCAAGTTTTATCTCAAATTAACACCATCATCCCTTTTCCCATCACCACATCTCACTTACCCACACCTCACTCTCATTCGACGGGCCCAACTCCCTCTCGGGCCTATCTCAGCGGCACACTACCACAGCGGGTACACTGCCGGAAAAATGTCATCCAGGGGGAGAAGAGAACACTCACTACACTAGTAGAAGCTTCACAGGAAAGGTCCATAGCCAACAAGTTGAATTATGTATCGATCGATCAACCGTACACTCTGCAGAGGTTTCACTACCCACAAGATTAGCCATCATAGGTGTTGCGCAAACACCTAAACAGAATTCCGGGTGCTTGCTTGCCTAGGTCGATGCCACCCTACCACTCAGCCCTGGGATATTCCGGATCCTACACCGTTATGCTGAGACTGGGAGACACAGTACCGGGCCCATCCAGTGGTACTGCGCATCTAGAACGGAACGGGAACCCATCGACCGTCTCCGCCCACCCTTATCACCTCTCAACCTAGCAGTAGTGGCACCGTCCTACCAAGTAGTCCAGCCGTCTCCCGCCCATCAGAAGCGAGTGAGTAGAAAAGGATTCCCATGAATCTGAAACTAGTCCGTCCTAGGTTTGACCAAGCAGGGATCTTCACTTAGGGGATACTCTCCCCGTGCCATCACAGCACCTCCGTCCACGGGCTTCAAACCACCAAGGCTATCCCACCCGGAACCTCCTCAACAACTTTACCCGCCACAGGTATCTCGCTTGGGGATGCCCAGGTTGCACCCCCGGCACGACTTGCCCCACGGGCTTGTCTCACATCCCACTTGGTCGACATCAACCCTTACCACGCACCAAGACGCACGCAGCACTCTCTCCCAGTGGTTATAATCAGTTATACGCCGTCCCAATTTCACCACATAGCACATAGCAAGTAGTAAGTAGTGGAAGAGTAACAGTAGATTATGCAGCAGCTAACCTAGCAGCGGACAACAGGGTAAAGTCTTATCAAGGCAGGAAATTCAAATATACTACCATACAACCAATCCATACATAATCATAAAGCAATAGCAACAATGTCATTTGCAATGCGTAATTAGGATCTAAGGATTTGGTGGGACGTGGCACCTTCATAGTCGTCTCCTAGCTCCTGAAGGTACTCGTGGTCGTCTTCCTTAGTCAGATTCTCCTCCGGCTCTGAAATCGAACACGAAATAGTCGCGTCAGCGACTCCTATAGAGTATATCAGAAAAATCCAATAAAATAAAGAGCCAAATGCACACAAACATAGTCTTAGATTGTAGATCTCATTTTTCTGAGAATTTTGATATATGGTGCGCAATTTTTGAACATCGTATGAATAAGTTATGAATTTCCGAAGATTATCCTATTTTCTGAAAATGGAAAATGGCCGATTAATCAGGGGATGACACGTGGCAGCTTCTGGTTGGTCAGGTACTGTTCATGTTGACCGAGTCAACGGCTTCGGCGGCAAGGGCTCTGCTGACGTCAGCATGGCGTCATTGCTGACGTCAGCGTTGACCGGGTCAACGCTTCCTCTGACTAGTGGGGTCGGGTGACGTCATAGTGACGTCATCATGACGTCACTGGCATGACACGTGGCAGCGCCAGGGCTCGCCACGTGGTCGCGCTGGGACGCTTCGGTCCGGGTCTACGAGAGCCGGTGCACGGCGAACTCGGGCGTGTGGGGTCTTGGCTCCAGGGCTCAGTGCACGTGAACCGGGTTTATCCCGTCTTCCTCCTCTTCTTTCCCCCTTTCCCCTTTTGAACCCGACACGGCGGAGCTCTGCTTCGCCGGCGAGCTCGCACGGACTCGACGTGGTGGTGGTCCTCGAGCTTTCCCAGGGGAAAAAGGATCGGCAATCTTCGGCGGGTGAGCTGAACTCCGGCTAGGACTCCTCCTTCCGATGTAGGTGGTTCAGGCGAGTTGCCTCGGCTAATGCTCGGGCTCGGCGGCGGCGGTCATCGACAGGGCGGTTCCGGTCACGTCTCCGTGCAATTGAGGGCGGACTTCTTCGATTCGCATCGTCGGGAAGGTCTACGGCTTTACGTCTTTGGTTGAGGGTCACGGTGGTGCCCTCCCCACGGAGAGGTCAATCGGCGGCGCTCCGGCGAGGCATGCGGCTCACGGTCAGTGCGCGTGCGGCGGCTTTGGCTCGCCCGCACCTTGTGTCCAAGTTGTTACAGGCAGTGTGAAGGTCCTCGGGCGGTTGGGTAACGGTGGCTGCTACTCTTCGGTGCTTGGTCCTTGCGGCGGCACCCCGCGACCGGCCTTCGCGTCGGCGAGGCTATCCCAGGGTATCCGGAGCACTCCTGTTCGTGTGCCCGGGTAGGATCTAGTGGTAGCGCCCGCCGAGCTCCTCAGCCGTAGCCTATGGTCCCAACGGAGCTCGCGTCGCGGCGATGCCCGCGACGGAACTCCGGCGATCTCACGGTGAAGGTGCATCTCACTGAGTGTAGGTTCTCGGGCCTCCCTATGCCCTGATTCGGGTTCGCGGATTCACTGTGGAGCTCGATGGCCCACAGCTAGCGATCGATTTGGTCGCAGTCTCTCGGAACGGGTGCTCGCCATGGTGCAGAGTGTCCATGGCGAGTGCGCTCCCTGTGAACGCGTCTTGCTGCGTTCTGGGGTTGCAAGGGCTCGGCTTGCCGGTGGTTTGCTTGTTCGTGATGGCCGAGAGGGTAGCGGATAGCTCTACTAGGTTAGGTTCCCTCACCGCCCCATTCCAGATGGATGGAACGCGTCGCGGTGCTGTCGCGGGTGCTCCTATGGCGTGCCACGCGGTGATCCAGCCGCGCTGGTGAACTCTCGTCACCTGCGAATCCGTTGGGTCGAAAAGGCTAGTCGTGTCCGTGCGTGCAAATGTGTTCCAGAGCCAGTGGTGGCTCGTGCCTGCGCGTCTCAGAGGCGAGACGCCATGGCGTGGCGCACGGCGAGGTTGGAGAAGAGGCACGGGTGGCTCACCGTGGTGTCGTTGGAGCTAGGATGGCGATGCAGTGCCGATTCGGTGCCGTGCTGTGAGTTCGCAGTGCCGTGCCGAACCGCGACGGGGCTTCGGCTTCTCCTCCGTGTCCGGCTCGGCGTGCTCCGCGGCGGCGGCGCTCCGGTAGCTCCTCCTCCTCTGCTCCGCCCTTCTCCCTTCTCCCTCTCCCTCTATTGTGCGGTGTGGTGTAGTGGTTGTGCCGCAGCGCGGCGACGGCGAGTGGGACGAGGTCTAGGGCTTCGGGGCGACTCCTTTTATAGACGGCCAGGGTATGGCGCGGCGGCGAACGATGATTAGCGGCGAAGGGGGCACGTGGAGACCATCGGTGCTCCCGAGCTAGGGTTTCCCAGTGCGCGCGGGGTCCTTTGTCGTCTAGGCGACGGGGAACACGCAGGGAACAGCCGAGGGGACAGGCAGGCCAGGGTCATGCGGTTTGCGTGACCCTGCCGGCCTCCGGTTTCGTGGGGAAGAAGAACAGTGGGGGGGCGAGAGCGGCTGACAGGCGGGGCTGGGCGGTCAGCGGCTGCGGGGGAGCGGGTGCGGATGAAACGGTTGCGCGCGCGTGCGGTCGGCATCGCGCGTGCGCGCGGTGTTGGGCCGGCCCAGTGCGGGGAGGCGGGGTGGAGCGCGCGCGCGGGTGAGGTGAGGAGAAGAAGGCCGGGCTGGTTTGGGCTGGCGTCGGGCCGATTTGGTGGGCTGGCTGTCATCTCTTCCTCTCTTCTCTTTTCTTTTTCTTTTTCTATTTTCACTTAAGTGTATATATACATATATTGCCCATTTTAAATATTAAGTAAATACAAACATAAATTGCAATAAATCCTAAATGTGATGCATAAGTTATTATTCTATGTGAATGGAATTAAAATGCAAACTATACTCCTTTATTTACCAAATTCTTAATGAAACCTATATGCTTGCACAAAAAATGGGTTTTCATAATAAATAAAAATCCAACTATGATGTATGATCTATTACTTTATTTCAAAGGAATTAAAGTGTTAGCTATTTTTCCCATATCTAATATTTGCATAATTAAATCTACATGTGTGCACATGAAATGAACTTGGTGAAATAAAGTGAAAAAATTTTAATTAGTTGGAATTTTTGGTGATTGGATTTTTGGGTTGTTACATTTGGCAAGGCTTTTAGTGGCCCCGCCTCCTTTCTACACATGTATTGTAATAGTAATACTGTTCACATGAGACATTTTTTCTCTCCTGCAAAAATGAACAGTGGAACTGGGAGAAACCACGATTTGTGGCTCCTCCAGAAAATTACATATCTCCCAAAACAATAGCACAAAACAACCATCCCTTGAAATTTTTTAGTGGTGGTTTCTTGGGTCGAGTGTTCTAAAAATAGTTGAGGTCTATGGATGACTAACTAAGTCAACCACCCCTATCTGATTTTTAGGGAAGTCAATTGTCCTCGAAATTAGTCAAAAAACAAATAGACCCATCATAATGTTTTCAAATGAAGTTTGATAATTTCGAACTTTATATCAAAATTGCAGGGCTCGATGTGATTTAAATCTTTATTTTAACGACTTTTTTGTTTGAGTTTGTTTAGGGGTTGATGTATAAAGTTCTCATATTTTGAAATTCATTTTTTTTCCATATTTTTAAACAACCTTACATAGAACACTCCCTGTACCAAAATTATAGTGTTCGATGAGATCTAGAGCTATTTAGTTTAAAATATTTTCTTTTAAGATCGTTTATGATCCAAAATAATTTAATACAATTTTTTAGGTATTATAATGTAAACACGGTACACTAGTAGAGAAGTCGCAACAAGTTTTGGCTTTAGTCCCGGTATTTTATTGTGTTCGGGACTAAAGGTTAAATATTAGTCCCGGTTGGTATTACGAACCGGGACTAAAGATCTTCGTAATATCAATCCGGACTAAAAGTAGACCCTTTAATCCCAGTTGGTGTTACGAACCGGGACTAAAGGTCCTTTTAATCCCGGTTGGTGTTACCAACCGGGACTAAAGGGTCGTCTACGCGTTAGTTCAAAAGGAAATCATCCTATTTGAAGTCACATGTGCTCTGTAGGTGGGGTAGTAAGCCACGCGTGATGTTATGCACGAGGTCTTGGGTTCAAATCTCATCGGACGCAAATTATTTTTTAGTTTGCAGAGATCTTTATAACCGGGACTACAAAGCAGGACCTTTAGTCCCGGATTGCTAGTCCCGGTTATACCGGGACTAAAGGGGGTTGTGCACCGGGACTAAAGCCCCGATGTCTACTAGTGGTATCTTATATTTGCTTGCAAGTGATTATGTAATACGATGGTAGGAGTGGTGCACTTGAGACAACAGGAGAATTAATCTTTCCACCAAGCACATGGTTGCATTTTCTCTAGTTTTTTATTTATAAAAGTGATGAAAAACTAAAATATTTAAAAAATGAACCAATTTTTCAAGAGGTGATTTAGAGGCAGTTACAAAATAATGTCTTATTTCTCTAGTGGTTCAAAAAAACATCCTAAATATGAATTTTGATTGCCTATAAAAAACCATGTGTATGGTAAGGATGATTGGTGTGTGTGCTTTTTCTGGGCAAGAAGAATATTTGGTGCTGGACAATTATTTTGGCAAGGAAAAGGACAAACAATAAATGTGGCAAGGCAAAGGGAAGCACTGCTTTGCATCATGCATAGTTGTAATATACGTGTACGACGCTTATTCTTGTTTTACAGTTCATTGGCATAAAGCTAGTTACACTAATGAAACGTCCTCTCTCTAGTGATCTCGAATAATGTCTTATCGTATGAGAGAATCAACCCTTGCTGCATGTGGTCTATGGAGGAGTGCATGCACCAAGGAGTGATCCTGAACATTTTTGATATATATGTGGTGAGCTGATAAGGGCGTCAAGCCTTAAGGTGGGGTGAATATAACACACTAGTTCGTTAGAAGCCTGTAGTAGTTGTGAAGTTGGCCCAAGTGGTACATGTGGAGTTGTGTTTGTTTGCTTTAGTACCATCTTAAAAGTTTAGGAGGGTGAGGGTCAGTTTAGAAGCCTTGTTGTTGCCACCATTGCACCTCTGGGTTAGTGCTTTTACACAAAACGAGAATGAAATTATAAGCGAGGTGCTATGCGCATGCAGCCTCGTTCTGCGTGAAAATAAAGCAGTCCTGCTTTATCTGATCCACAAAATGTTTTTGTTTTGTGAGTTTGTTGCTGTTTTGTACAAATTTAAGTTCGTTTGACCATCTCAAACTATTTAAGCTTTAGCTTTGTCAATTTGCATTGTCCCACTATCCAAATCTTGTCAATTTGCGTTGCCCTCCTCTACCAAAATCTTGAAAATTTGCACTGTCCTTCTACCAAAATCTTACTTTTTAGTTTCTCTCCTTACTAGTTTGAGTTTTATGTTCAAGAATTGTATGGTGATGATGAACTCATAGGGATCTCTTAGGTCCCAATGTAGTAGCATGGAACAATATGTTATCACGTATTATATATTAGCATTGAATTGGAGCAAGAAATTGGTGTCTTTCATTGGAATTATTTAACTTCAAATCAAAAATTCTTGGTGAAATCGCATTATCAAGCTCTAATCTATATTGATGTACCCTACTCAAACAAATGTTTATGAAATTTAAAAGCTCCTTTGAAGATAAAGATTTTCTTTTGTGGTACTTACATAGAGTATAGTAGAACTCACAAAGGATAATTTAGCCACAAAGAAGAGATAATTAAGCACTTGTTTTTGGGTGTCTATTCGCCCAGGTTGTTTGGTCAATAAATCGGGTGGCTTTAGGTTTATGTAAACCTCATAGCATGTCGCACATGTTTGTCATTTGGTTAGGAAGAATTAGGAGCGACAGCTATATGTTATTGGTCACTTTGGTTATGTAAGAATGACTTAGTTTTTGAAAAGAAAAAAAAAACGCTCTTCTCCTTAGCAAGTTCGATTATCCACTGGCTTCTCGTAGATATGGCTATCCTCCAGAGGCTGGATTCACAAAATTTGGATGTGGCTGCTTCATAGCATTTAGCACAAGTGACAACTGGCCAAAGCTATCTTCTCTCCGGCACATGGGCGGTGTTCTAGTCTTCGCATTGATAGTCACTA
Organism: Eremochloa ophiuroides; assembly: GCA_038502445.1. NCBI lineage: Eukaryota > Viridiplantae > Streptophyta > Magnoliopsida > Poales > Poaceae > Eremochloa > Eremochloa ophiuroides. Next base: position 67,242,308 of record JAHLJS010000005.1, read on the forward strand.
GAGTGTACATGGTTTTTCTCTTTCGTGGTTGTGTGCTTGAAAAGCATATGCCAGAAATAATCTTTTTCAAAGCATTGTACCACTCTTGCAAAAGTAATAAAAGCTTTCTTTATAAAAACTAACATATATCAAAATAATAATTTACATACATTGTTGTTATCTGTAGGGCTAAACTAGCATTAGATGCTTGCTTCTGGTCAATGAAAATATTACGGAAATCTTTGTTATTTGTGTAACGCCGGTTATTATTTTGAATATTTCCATACAGTTTTAAACTTTAAACTCAAAATGTATTGAAAAAGGCATTTATAGATTTCTGACTTTCTATTAGTGTTCTTTGTGAATTGTGAATGGTTGATGACTTTAGTATTAGAATATTCTCAAATAGCCATTAATGATTTTTTAGTGTAATTGATACATTTTTGTGTATGTTTTTACTAGATGAATGATGATTTTTTGTTGAGAATGTTTGACGGTGATCCTCGGCAATTTGACTAGAAAACCACTGGCAATTGGAGGAAAAATTAAAAATGGTTAAGAGGGTTAATAAACCTCTGGCCAATTTTAGGAAAATACTCAAAAAAAAAAGTTCCATGTGTTGTATTGATTAAGGTATAGATTTGGATCAACTTAACTCGTTTCAGTGATTTAGATGACCGAACATTTAGAGTGGTAAATCGAAACTTTTTCTCTATTTTTTTCCAAATAACTTTCTTGTATTTTAGATCCACGCAGGGAAGCGATGATGATATAATCATAATTGGTACTCTGAGATGATCGTTGTCTGAAAGGATGCCTTGCTTCGTTGCACCGCAAAAACATACTTTAAAGTTCTCGCAGATGCTCTCTCATTGGCAAAGGCGCAAAGCCGAGACCAAAGTGCGGCGTCGTTCGGAAAAATGCCACTGCACTGCATGCATTGTTGCTGCAGCAAAAGAGACAACTGCGGAATGCGCGAGCACAAGCGGCTCACAATACAACGCTCGGTCGCCTCGCCTGCACGGCGAACGGCCTAGTATCTCACACAGTTTAAAGGGCCAATTATTTTCTCGGCCCCAAAAAAAGTTCGACTTAGTTTGTTGCCTCTGTTTTCATCAAACTTTGTCATTTGACCTTAAAATGAAATTTGCTTATTTTCTTGATCCTTTCGTCCACTTTGAAAGATCATAACTCTTTAATATGATATCGGATGAAAATGATTTTTATATGAAAATTGTAGGTCTCGACGAGAGCTACAACTTTATAGTTTTAAGTTTTTTTATTTAAGTAAGTTCAAATGTCCAAAAATATCAATATATTATATTAATTTTTTTAGGCATCTGAACTTTCTCAAATGAAAAAATTTAAAATTATAAAGTTGTAGATCTCATTGAGTCCTATAATTTTTATATAAAAATCATCTTCATCTGATATCGTATCGAAGAGTTATGATCTTTTAAAGTGGACAGAAGTGTCAAGAAAATAAGTAAATTTTGTTTTAGGATCAAATAACAAAGTTCGATGAAAACAGGAAAAAAAACTAAGTCGAATTTTGTTTAGACCGATGAAATAATTTTCTCCAGTTCAAAGGCATCGATTAGAAACAGTTTTCGAAGGCATCAATTTGAAGTCGTTGTCGTTCGTCGTAGTAGTATACTGGAGTACCGCTATCGGACGCTATACACGCGCGGACAAGCCAGCATCAGCATGCGCGCATCGCATGAGGCATGACGCAAAACGCAACAGCACCAAACGGTCGTCGAACGATCGCCGCAGCAGGCAGCAGACAGCAGAAGCAGAGGTAGCAGCGTTATACTCCCTCCGCCTCATAAATAAACGTAATTCTTAAATTTCTATGATTCCTGTTTGATCGTTTGTCTTATTCAAAAAGTTTTAATAAATATTATTTATTTTGTTATGACTTATTTTATTGTTAGAGATATTTTCATAATAATTTATTTAATTTATTATTTATATAAAAATTTAAATGAGATGAATAGTCAAAGAGGAAGAGTAGAGTAAAAAAATTAGGTTTATTTGTGAGGGAGTAATTGCGACACGCGCAGGCACTGCACAGTAAAATCGGACGACGCGCTGCAGGAGGCGCCATGCATGCATGAGCAGCTCATCATTCTTTGCATGCGCCCGCTGGCAGCTCAGCCCGATCTCAGATAATGCATGCATGCTCCGGACTGGCTCCAACTTTATAATACTATAAAAATACTCCCTTCGTCCCATATTAGATGATAGTATAGAAAATATGTGGATCAAATTTTCTTAACTTTGACTGGATTTATCGAAAATATGTGCAACATTTTTATTTCCAAATAAATTTATTAAAAATTAGATTTAAAAATCTTTCCAATGATACTAGTTATGTACGTTCGATATGAAAACTTTTTAATATAAAATTAGTCAAAATTGAAAAAATTGATTTCTCGGAAAACGAGAATGATATCTATTTTGGGATGAAGAGAGTAGTGTTTTTTTATGTTTTTCATGGTACTAATCCTGTGCCCTCTCCGTCTCAAAATAAGTGTTCTTTTTGACTTTTTAAAATCGTGTTTGACCATTCGTCTTATTTAAAAAATTTGTAAAAATATAAAAATAAACAAATCAGGATTAAAGTAATTCTAATAATGAATCATTTCATAATAAAATAATTAATTTCTTCACAAAATTTTTGAATAAGACCAATGATCAAAAGGAGATAGTCTAAATCTTAAAACGACATTTTATTTAAGACGGAGGGAGTACATGTATCAATCCAAATGTTGGCGCGTTCTCTTCCTTCACCCTCCCATATTACCCCCTCTTTACATATTAAAAGTGTCCCTTCGGTGTTTATATATCAAATTTTGTAAGTCGATACTTGGTTTTTAGAATATATTATCAACATTTATATCTCCAAATAAGTTAATTATCAATGATCTATCTAGAAATGCAAAGTATATGTACTGTAAATATTAATAAAGTGTCTCTACGGTGTTTATACCAGACTTTATAAATTTAACTAGATTTGTAGAACATATTAACAACATTTATATCTCTAAATAAATTTATTGTAAAAATAGTTTCAATAATATATCTAACAATAGTATAATACTAATTATTTATGTATCATAAATATTAATATCTTTTACACATATTTGATCAAAGTTTAGTAAGTTTGAGTTCTTAGTACATTAGAACGATGGTTAAAAAGGAACTTAGTAGAGTATAACACGGAGATAATAGGTCACGAGGACTTATTGTTAGCACAAAAGTTATACATGGTCTAAAAAGCATGAAACAAGCCGCCGGCAATCTTGTTCTAAGCTCATCTAAGGGTGTTTGATTCAGTTTTTCAATCTACCAGTTCCTCGTTTCATTTCATGTCACTACTCACTATTACTAATAATTGGAGGATCCATATTCATCCTTTTACACGCATTAAAAAAAGATACTCCCTGTTTCTCACCAAAATTATCCACTCTTTGCATTAATGTAGTATTAATCATTGCACACGCACTGAAAAAAGATACCCCCTGTTTCTCACAAAAATTATCCACTCCTCCACTATTATGATAGATAATCTAAGTAACCCCTTAAAATGGCACCTAAAATAATCCAGTTCCAAAAAAGTAAAAATAATTAATAACATATCATTTTAGGTATTCCTTGAATTATTATCATCATATTCTATTATGCAAAAAATGTTTAAATGACATATATATGTCTATATATGTTTATGAATGGCCAATTATATTACTATTAATATACAAAACTATTTAAAGTAAACAAAAAGTCATGCCGTCATACATATCAAGTATGCATGCATGCATGATACAAAATGATAATATGTTTAAGTAATCATGAAAAATGTTTCCTTCATGACTCATACCAATGACACTAACAAACTACTAAAACTATATTCAGTTGTTACTTTGTATATTCGTATATCTATATTGGAAATATATATGGTTGTACTATTTTGTAAAATATATAACTAACCAGATAACTTTTAATAAGAAAACTGAATATCTTGACCAGTGGAGGAGATTAGTGGAGAAGAAAGTTGTCTATAACCTCGATGCATGGTTTGATATTTATTTGTAGAAACAATGATTACTAGACTTATTAATGGTATTCTGTCAAGGTTAGCACCATTATTGCACTAGCTCCTCCTAGATTTCACATCAAACTGTATTGTCTAGAGTCCAGTGGTGCAAGCTCAAATTAAGAATACACCTAGCTAGTTAGGACTTGTTCAGACACTCTCAATCCAAAAACTAGAACAGTTCCTATGTTCATTTAGCCAACTAAGTAAAATGATGATGTGGCATTGAAATTAAAGAAGATAAGGGGAGAGGGAGAGGAGAGAGAGAGAGAGAGAGAGAGAGAGAGAGAGAGAGAGAGAGAGAGAGAGAGAGAGAGAGAGGGAGGGAGGGAGGGAGGGAGGGAGGAAATGATTTCTTAGATAAGAAACTATGTATACATAGGAACCAAAATGTTATTGATAAATGATGGAGAGAGAAGACATGTGGTGGGATAAAAAAATATTTTGAAGAAACTATTAACTATCCATTGGGAATATGATTTCTATGTAAGAGTTGAGATTGCCATTAGGACAAAACACTTTAGAGTCACTTGAGGTGCTCTATACCACTTCAGACAGTGGAGCTTCTTAAATCTTAACAAATTATATTCACAAACAAAAATAATATAAGTACTCACATTTTCAATTGTAAGTTGTTTAAGATACCAAGATAACTAATATTAAATATATAACATATACAAGATAATTAATACTAAATATATATTGAATACCAATATATATATTAATACTAAGTATTGGTGTTTGTTGCATAAGAATTTGCATTAAAGAGAAGTCTAATATTTCATACCATGTGCATAACAAAATAAATACTCCCTCTTATTCCAAAAAATTCAATTGTAAGTTGTTTAGGATACCAAGATGCTAGCCAATATGAAACTTCTACCTGCATTATTTCTATAAAAAAATATTTAATTGAGAAAACTTATATTCCATTCCATGATGAATCCAACATAAAATTGAACATGTGTTGTCAATATATGTATAGATTGATTGTCCAAATAATTGGAAGGTTTACCTGACTAGAATCCTAAAAATGATCTATATTAAGAATCCGATGGAGTAATATTTTATACAATATTTGAACTTATCAGTCAAAATCAGCGCTTTTGAACAATATTTTATTCTTACAACAAATTAGCATTAACTAAAATTAGTATTTGTTTTCAGTTCACTAGTAAGGTATTACTTATTCTGCTTACTGTTTGCCCAAAGAGAAAGTAGCGAGTGTCTTTTCCACAGCGTTGAAGGTTGTGCCTCTATACAGGAATTCTACTGTGTAAACTTGTTGGCAAGGAATCGGAGCAAGTGGATATGGACAAAAAAATAAGCACACGCATTGTCCTTTCACTTTTAACAAAAAGATGTTTAATCTGAATATATTTGGCCAAATACCATGTCACTAGCTCCATAAATTATATGGTTAATTAGAACCTACAGTACTTAGCAGATTGATGCACCAGAAGTGATTTAAAATTATTTTCAAAAATGTTGTTACAGAATTTTAATATCCAGGGTCATATTCAAGTCCATCTTTCAGCTATTATTTTGACACAAGAAAAATCATCACCACGAGTTTAGGTAGATTGAGCAAAACAGGGTTCATTTGTTATTTCAATGAGAGTACAGTGACATATATTGACAATGTCACATTTTGATATGATAATATTAACTCGCAGTTACAAGTCCAAAATTAAACAGTTGATAGCGCTTTTATTAGATACTTGGCAGGCAAAATACTTGTCCCTCACAGTAAGAAAGACGCGTCTGAAGTAGTAAATTTCTGATGGAGTAATCTATTATTATACAAAAGGCTATGGGAAGCAATACACACACATCAGAGACTGAAAGGCCGGCGTGTGATATAAGCCTACATATTAATGAAGTTACTAACATAGCCATTAATTACACTTGATCGATGCAATAAGCAAATTCGTTTGTAAAAAAAACAAATAACGGCCTAAAGAAAACAAAATGATGATGTGCATCAGTATAAATACGAGGACGATAGGGAACACTGCTATGACGAAATGTATATACATGCACGGAGTTATAGATATTTTGATTTGCATTCTATAGCATCAGCTAGCTTGGTTCCAAAAACAGGACCTATAAGCATCTCTACTAGTATGTTTCAAGGCCTAGTCCAGAAATCATGATCTGGACTTTTCAGCTTTCTGTTTTGATGTAGGATATAGTTTTTCAGTTTTGGCAAAGACCTATTATTGCCTATACATAGGGATTCTAAAGGGAGTAATGGCCATACCTAAGTTAAATTGACCAAGTCATATAATAAAGGTTTCCTCTTTGTTCTTAAAAAATTTCTCTTTTCTATTCCTCTTATAATACTTGCTATTTGGCCCACTAATGTTTATGTTTCTGTGTCTAGCTTAGTTTGTTGTTTGTATGAGAGCCAAACTCTCATGTATCTTCTCACCTCTCTCCTCCACATGGGTATTAATTGGTTATAAGTCTATTATTGTATCTGCTTTAAGCTTTCTGATGTAGAAAATATAAAAAAGGACAGGTTCACCAGAAGAAAGGTATTTATATGTATCTAAATCAAGCTACAGCCCTACTAGAGAACGATAAATCATCAGGTTGTTGCAGACATCGTCTAAAAGCTATGAGCGAGAGGATGGAGCCATGGACTGAATTTGGACTCTGCAGGAACACAACAAGGGATGAAGGATAAGAAAACTGAGCAGGATCTCCACATATGAGCGAGAGGCTTCCGATCAATCCTTTGTGAAGAAGGCTACTTTTTTTTGACGAAAAATGAAGAATGCTACATCAACATGACCTTCCCCTTTTCACCTTCCCAGTCCCATACATATCCTTCATTCCCTGAATAATCCCTCTTGCCCCCTTTCCCATCTTTCAGTAAGACGAAAGGCACTTTCTTGCAAGGTTCAGTGCCCCATCCCTTCTAAGTTTCCGACCCATCCCATTGCAAAAAGAATTGCACCCATGCCCTACAGATTGCTAGGTAGTTAGCTATAGGGAAATCTAATCAAAGCCGGCTGAGCTGACGAGAGGCCGGTACGTACGTGGCCTCTTTTCCTCCCACACCACGCCCCCAACGCAGTACTCGCATCGCAGGCTGGTGCAGTAAAAAGGGGGAACGGACCGAGCGAGCTCAGCTAATAGCATCGATCGAAGCAACACTACAACGCATCGCACAAGAAGGGGGCAAGAGCCGGCAACACATGCAGCAGGCTGCAGAGGCAGGCAGCCATCAGGTATGTACACCTACGCACTGTTCCTACTCCTACAGCAACAGTACTGCATAGCTAGGTTCGCGTATGACGATCGTCCTCCTCGCCCCTCACCCCATGAATTCCTGGCAGGCGTACCATGGTGTCGTTGTGACCAGTGGCGCCATTGTTGGCAATGCCCACTAGCTTTTTACAGATCACTGGCAAGATCATAAAGAAATCTCTCTCTCTCTACAGCTCGAACGAACTGTGCATATGTATGTATATGCAGTGTGCAGTCGAGGCCGAGCAGACAATCCAAACTATACGTAAATTGGACCACAGATGAGTTAATTCTGTGTTCCCTTCCGTAGCAAGAAAAAGGAGGAGTCCTTGTTTATTTTTGCTGCGGTAGCCTTCTATGCTCAGCTCTATACATGTACAGTACGTATCATGTATGACACAATAACATACGCACAGAGAACAAGAAACGCAAGTCAGCAGTACTACAATAAGAGGATGTCCAGGCCTCTCCATAGATATGAGATGATGATGAGTAGAAGTACCGAATGTGCGAGAGGGATTTTAAGATCGCACCTGCAATTTGTTGCTTCAATTCAGCAGGCGTGTCTCTGTTGTGAATGCGCGATCAATGTCCTCCGTCCATTTGTGCTTCTGCGTAGTTGCGAGACAATTTGTTCTAGAAGATATACAATAATTAAGATCATGACAAAGATGGATGCTGCTTCTTCAACTATAATTCTGCTGATGGATATCTTCAAATCCAGATATACATTATTATATTAGGAGATGATAGACAGATTTGCAGATGCATGTTATCATATGTAGGGATTCAACATGAGAATTTCTGATCAAATGGAGGCAAGTACGTACTCAAGTACAGATGGACGGATGTAAACAGCGCGAGAAAATTCATAACATGAGTGCTGAAACGAAGAACACGAACACGGATTTGGGAAAAACATTGACCGATTTTCCTAATGTTTATATGTATCTTCTCAAACCAACTCATCAAAAAGTGAAGAGCCAAAAACTAGGAAATCCAAACGTCAAATCCTAGCTCCTATCATCAAATTAAAGGTTGTAACGGAGTAATCATCAAAAGTGAAGAAGGTAATATAAGAAGAACCGAAACAAGCAGAAAGAAAGAATTAATTGTGTTGAACTTTCCTTTGATTTTGCCTTTAGGTCACAGATCGAGATCCAAAGCTGAACGTGCCTCCCTCTTGGAGGAAGACAAGGACGACGGAGACGATGCCGCGGAGCACTCCGCGCCATGACCGCGAGGCAATTCTAGTAGCCTTAGAGTCGGAGTCCTTTGCTGCCACCCGGGCATCTGCAATGACAATGATGCATTGCCCTGATGGTGGTGATGGCTGCTAGCCTCGCCGCCGCCGCCGTCGTCTGACTCTGACAGCGGCTGCTTGTTGCTGTTGTCCAGGTTGACGCCGAACAGCCGCACGCGCTTCGCGGCGGTCGTCGGGCTCTCGATGACCGGCACTGAGTCGAGAACGACCGGCCGTGACGCGGCGGCGGTGCTCGGTTGCACCGTGTAGTGATGCAGCGGCAGCGGCAGCGGGCGCGGCTGGGGCGGCGGCGCGTGATGAGGAGGCATCCTGGCCGACGAGCCGAAAAACAGGAGCTGCCTCCCCACGGTGGGCGCGGGGTAGGTCGTCGTCATGCTGCGGAAGTCGAGGCCCTGTCTGAGGCGGTGCTCGTAGAGCGTGGCGGGCGGCGAGGGCGGCATGAAGAACCCTCCTCCTCCTCCGCCTCCGCCGCCGAAGCCCCACGGGGCGTAGTGGTACTGGTGGGGGCCGTAGTGCGACATGGGCAGCGTGAGGCCGGAGAAGCGAAGGGGGCCGCCGCGGGTGTCGACCCGGCGCTTCCAGTCGATGAAGAGGCGGTAGCGCGCGTCCTCGGCGGCGGCGCGGGAGAAGGAGACGGTGTCCCCGGCGACGAGGCGCTTCTCCTTGACGAAGCGGCTCCAGCCCTTGGTCATGACGTAGCTCTGGCTGCTGTTCCAGTAGGAGTAGCGGAAGCGCCAGTGCTTGCCGGCGCTGTCCTCGAAGCTGAGGAGGAGGCCCTTCTCGTTGCCCGCCGCGTCCAGCGGGAAGTACTTCTCCGCGTACTGCTTCGGGATCACCAGCCGGTTGAGCTTCCCCACGTCGCTCGGCGTCACCACCTTGTCGAACATGTGCTCCTTCTCCACCCGCTGCGCCGCCGCCGCCGCCGCCGCTCCCCGATGCGCCGGCGGCGTCGTCCCCCGACGCGGACGCGGAGCGGAAGGGGGCGCTGCTGCTTCCCGAGGCTGCAGACGCGGATGCGCAACTGGTGGAGGCGGAGGCGGACGCGGAAGCATCAGCCGCGGAAGATGACGCGGCGGTCCCGGCAGCCGGCATGAAGGAGATCTCGCGCATGGAATTGGACGCATCCTCCTGCTCCTTGTCCGCCTCCTCCTCTCTGGAGAATCTCCCGCTCGCGGCGAACTGGTCCATAGCTGCTTGCTTACCACCACTTGCCAGAAGCAGCAGTTAGAGCTAAATACGATTGCTTTGGTATTTTTTGCTTGCTCCTCCCGCTCCTCGGTTTTGGTTCCGCTTCCACCACTTGTTTCTTCCCTCCGATCCGTCCCCTTCCTCCACTGGGCTGGGCACTGCGCTGACTGCTACCTAGGAGTAGCTAGGTTCTGCTGCGAGGCAGAGAAGGGACTGTCGCCCAGCTCAGATCAAACGACGACGACGCCACTATAGGGCAGTAGAGAGCGCGGGATCGGATCTACCTAGTATGTACTATATGCGTGTACGCAGGCTCGGCGTTGCTGTTGCTTGCTACTCTGGGTGTGGTGGACTCTGGAGGGTGAGGGGGATCGAAGAAGGACGGGGGAGGAAGCAGCTAGACGGGAAGAAGGAATTAGGCCGCCCGCAGGCGTCCGCATTGACGGCTGCACAGCGCGGCGGACGGCGCCTCTGGGATGTGGCCAGATGGATGGGGATGGAGATGGTGGGGATGGCGACGGATAGTTGCTGCTGGTGCTGGGTGCCTGCCTGCCTGCCTTCCCTCCTGGGTGGGGGTGGTGGTGGTGGTGAGCGAGGTTAATCTGTGGCTGTGGCTAAGCTGCTGCCCTCCTGCACAGCAACAGCAGCACCAGCGCTGCGCGCGGCGGCCGTGGTGCGGTGTGGGTGTGTGTTCCTTTCGCACGGGCAGGGAGAGGGGATGAGAGGGTGACTGCGCAAGAAGATTCCTGGAAGGCGACGAGTGCCTAGTAGACTGGGACTGGACGACTGGGGGTAAGTAGCAGTGCCGCCTTTGCCGTATTTTTCTCCCCATTCGGCCAATTCCTTTCCGTCACTGTGCCGGCCGCAGTGCTGCTACGTAGTACTACATGCACCGTTCAGGCTTCTTCCATTTCCATTCCAGCTCAACTGACCTCGCTCTTTTTCTTTTCTTAAAATTTCAAAGTGTTTATTTATTTAATTATTATTAGTTCTCTCATTCTCTGGACGGAAAACAGGCGTACTAGACCGTAGAGTACTGTAGAGGGAGACGGAGCAGCAAAGTGGGGTGTACTGTAGTACAGTAGCTAATAGCTTTATAAAGGGATGGATGGAGATAGAGGGGGAGTGTGTGGGGCCCATGGGCCTCAGCTGGGGTTGGGCTCATGTGAGCGATCGTCCTTGTCACCATGCATATATACGGGTATCAAATATCGCACGCCACGCCTGCCTACGGCTTTGCCTGTGCCCGAGGGATATATACCCGTCCCGCCGTGCTGCTCTACCTAGCTTGGGCGTAGACCTAGCTCCTAGGCTGGCCCCCAACAAAATACCGCACCGTCTCCATCCAAGGGATTTCATTTCAAGCTAAGAGCCCAACTTGCAGGGTTCGATGTCATGGAAAGGGTGCCTTCGACGGCCTTGAGTAGAAAAAAGCTTTCCTTTCCTTGCCAAATTCTTCAAGCAACAATTAATACCGAGCTTGCGACAGGAGGTATATACATATCACGGGGTCCAATAATAGACTACGGCATACAGTAAACAGTATGTATGAATTTCGTGGCACGACTACTGGCCATGGAAAGGAAAACAACACTACTATAAAGAAACAGCTTTCACTGTTGTCCAACACTTTTTTTTTTTCTTTTACTGGTATTTCATATGAGCGATCGTGTAACCACTAATACTGATCATTTCTTCATAATTGTGTAGTCTCAAGAACACATTCTAAAACGTTTGTTTTTATGGATCAGATCGTTACCTTTGCAAAGCGCTTAAGTTACTTGATTTGGTCCCTCAACGAGGCGGAAAGGCTCATGTAAATGTGCACTTTCTTTTTATTGTCCTCGGGGTGTTATCTTCTTCTATATATGTGTCGTAAAATTGGCACTACTTGTGCATCTTTTTCACTAAAAAAATGAATATATTCTTGGTAATGTCCTTGTGTAAATATTTGGAGGTGGAATCATTTAAAAATTAAAGACAACATTTTTTTATTGAAGGGCTTATTGCATGCATGGGCATGGTTGATCAGTGGTAGTGTGTCTAGTTGAGCTGGAAAAACGGGAGCAGAGCAGTTCCACACACCCCTTTACTAGATTTATTTTCTCGGTAAAAATCTTTTTTGAAGTTTTTTTTTTGTTTCGAGTTAATATAATTATTGGTACTCCGAGACTCTCTCTCTCTCTCCAGCTGAGTACACCTCTCGCATTTTTAATTTCCATTCATAATTGCATTAAAGCTCCGAAGTTCTACTAAACAACACGTACAGTTGGGCTCGATTTTATAATTTACCTAAACATGAAGGCGAGGATCACCATCTCACCTCACGGTTCACATATGCTCCCATACTGAAACATACATGTTTCGCATATGGTAGCGCAGGATGTCTCTGTAAAAGAGTACAAGTCATGGAGATCCGCCAGATACAGATAGGAAGAAGACGCATCTGTCATCCATATGTCCCCTTCTTTCCTTTTTGACATTAAATTTTGTTTCGTACATCTCAGTCTCACCATCCAACTACACTATATCCAGGCTCCGGCATACGTGTCTTGGTTTTCTTGGTGGAATCATCATCTTTCGGTGTTAGGTATAAACCCATGCATGGCGCCTGCGTAGAAGTATGAACAGTACTGTTCCTTCAAATGGAGCTTCTTGACGAAGTAGGTCAGTAGGAATCTCTATCTTCCATCAGACAAACCCTACTTGTACACTGCATCCTTTGCCTCCTCAACAGTGGGGTCCATTTAGTGCGCATGCGCCGTGGCATGGAGAAAAAGATGTGGGAGAAATGGAAGTAAGAAAACTTACACAGGAGAGGATCGGGGGAAGGCAGTCTTCTCCACATCTCCTGGACCCCAATGCAAGCTGATCACCTAGAACTTGGGCGGCAGAGACAGAAAAGATGCTTCTCGATCAACTTTAATTTCTCAAGACTTGAGCTCAGGTTGGTAAGCAACATGCATGCATGCTAGCTTCGCACATGGTGATTCGAAATGACAATGACAAGGAAATTAATAAAGCAGCATGTGAGTTGAGGCGCCCACTTTGCCAACATGGGATCTAATACTCTAGGCTAAGCTAAACTACTCAAGGTACGTCTTATCTTCACGTGCTTTCAAAAAGGATCTCCCCGCATTCGTCTAGTACTAAAATAGTGGAATTCTCCTAGTACTTTAAAGTAGCAGTAAAACACTATCACTAGTTATAGTACGTGGGAATCCTCACTATAAGGCATTTGGTAGGAAAATTTTATACTAAATTTTAAATTCCTAAACACTATGAAAAGCCCACCTTTTAAGAGAAATCTAAAATTCATGTTGTGTAGAGGGTCTAAAATTTATGAAACTAGTTGCTGTATAATTTTGTAGGTTTTATAGACAGATTTATATGAGTGAAAATGTAAAAGCATAAAATAAAGTTCCCTCACTACTTGATTTTGGCTTCTTATGCAGCCAAGAAAACATGTGAATAATCTAGCTTCTTTGGACCATAAGATAGACCTAGATTACACATGGTAATGGTCCTAGATTTTACTCCCTCCATCCTAAATTGTAAGTCATTCTAAGAATCTTGGAGAGTCAAAACATCTTAAGTTTGACCAAAATTATTGAGAGCAATACAAAGATTTATGATACAAATAAATATACTATGAAAATATATTTGATAAAGAATATAATGATACTTGGTTGATATTGTAAATATTATTATCTTATTATATAAACTTGGTCAAAGTTGTGATGGTTTGACTCTCCAAGATTTTTAGAATGACTTATAATTTGGGATGAAGGGAGTAGTTCGTATTATAGATAATGTACATGTGAAGGCCTTGCCTACTCTCTATCCTTCCATGTCCTTTTTCCTAAATTTGTCTCTCACATGACAATTTCTATTGTGTCAACATCTCTGGGTATGGTTCCCGTGGCTTGGTGTCATGATGTTGTCCTCCCACGTTGTGCAACGCCATGCATCGAAAAAACACAATCCAAACGAAGTGACAATTGTGGATATATGATTAAGGACTATAAGTTGAGATCTTGCTCAGTAACATATTACTCTAAGCAAAACTCGAAACCTAACATGAGTTGCAATGGCTCAATATAAAATCTTCAGGCATCCATAACCCATGGACACACACCATAATGGGATCTATATGATAATAAACAATCCAGTTGACCAAAGGACGGTGTCGCATCACCCTATCAAATTTTGGATGCTGATTGTTTCAAAGGTTTCTTTGACACTAGCAAAATTCTATTGTGAAACCAACACCCACTAGTACATAAAAGCTTTTTAGGGACGGTCAAAAGTGATCTTCAGAAATGGTTAAAAGAACCCCCACTATGCCATCGATCGTAAAAATGAGTGATTTCAGAGTCAGTTTTCTTAAGTCAACCGCCTCTAAAAATCGATTTCCAGAGGCGGTTGACTTAAGTCAACCGTTTCTAGGAATAATTTTTAATTTTTTTAAAAAGATCATTTTGAGTATAATGAAAATAATAAAATATATATTTTTATTATAGCCGAGAAAGCCTAGGACTAGCCATAACTCGCAGAATTTATTTTTCGTTTATTTTGAATAAGTGCCGAGACCGAGATTCGAACGCACAACCTCTCTCGCGCGGTACCTCCTCTATCACTGCACCAAACGTTCACTTGTGTCTAGCTCTAGTATGTTGTCTATTTGTACTGATAATTACGAATCTTATTATCAACAATTTGACTCATATAAACAATATTAAATGAGAAACTTTCAACTACAAAGTTTTAGATGTCATTGAGCACTACAACTATGATACAAAATATTTCTCCATCCATGATCGTTTGAAAAATTTAAAATTTGAAACTCAAAATCTAAGACTTAATTTATATATTCGGAATCCTAAATGGTCTCAAACAAAAATTTAATCAACTACAAAGTTTTAGATCTCATTGAACTGTACAATTTTGATATAAAATTTGTCTTCATCTGAATTCAATTAAAAAAGATATGAATTTATTTGTGTTGCAGTTATTTTAAGGAAGTCAACCGTCTCTAAAAATCGATTTTCGGATGTATGAAAATCAATCATTTTAGAGGCGGGTTTCTTACTGCAACCGCCCCTGAAAATCGATTCTTGGATGCGATTGTCTTAAGAAAACCACCTCTAAAAATCACTCATTTTTAGAGGCAGATTTCTTAACGAAACTGCCCCTGAAAATGGATTTTTAGTAGCAATTATGGAGCTACAGTGCTCTCAGAAAATATTAAAGGCGGTGTGCTAGTTCAACCACCTCTGATAAAAAAGAGAGGCGTTCCAAAAAATATTTTCTGTACTAGTGACCATTGGTTACCTTATAAATTACTTCTATGCATAGATAGGACATAACAACAAAGTTTATATACACCCTAGCGCCTCTTATTTTCTAAATTATCATTTGCATAACAATTGTTCTAATTGACACTGTGTGCACCACTCCACAGATGCCTGGATATATGGGGAGCCCCATCACTTAATATGTGAAACATTGGCCTTTTATGCCAATTAAAGAAATCAACTCATGTTTCATATGTTTAGGAGTCGTATCTAAAACCATGGTAAATAATCTTAGTTTATACTTCATTATTTGTAAGCTCAAATTAATTGTTTTGTTATCAGTTAAAAAAAGACTGATTGTAAGTATAATCAAGCCCTAATGTGGATTTTGATGATGATGATGATGATGAACACATAATTTGAGGAGTAATGAGATTTATCAAGTTGACAAATAGGTAAATATTTAGTGAGAATACTATATGACTTAGGTGAAGGTGTAGCTTCCAATTATAAAAGGATGTGATGTTGGACTCAATAGAGCCTTAATATGCAAAACTGAGTATAAGAACCATCGTCCTGTCAAGGGGATGCAAAATGCATGCTTTAATATGCAGTCAAGTGCTGAACCTTAGCTCACCTTGCATATACTTTGTCACACTTTGGCCATGCTAGCAAAAGCTTCACTTTTGTTTCTATTGCTGGCTTGCGCGGAAGTGATCCGTGAATATGTTGCACTACCATGTTGTATCACTGCCACGTATTTCGTGGAATTTGTCGCGGCTTAAGGTCTAGTTAGGAGGCTATGGGGTATAGACTCGTATATCCACATGGTGTTACATGGGCCACATTATCCGAGGAGGCCCACGCTGCTAGCAGACATCGCTTGTACGCTCTGCTAGGTCACCGCGTGCCATACGACGACTGATCAGAGCCTTGGTGGCCAAGAATCAGATCTTCCGGTTTAGCAGATATTCTTGTTTCCTTGTAAACCAGATACCATGATCTGTTAGGATTGGGAATAACTGATCTATAGCCAGTACCCTACCCTCGAACTATATAAGGCGGGTAGGGGACCCCTCTATTGTTATCTCATATCAATATAACCCATAGAACACAAGACGTAGGGTATTTCGCTTCCAGACGGCCTAAACTTGTCTAGATCATGTGTGCTTGCTCTTGTGTTAGGTCTGGGTCGTCTCAAGTGCACCTCCACCGATTCATCAACTACCATGGACATATCTCGGTAGACTATCAACGATATTCCATCGACAAAGGCAATGGGTATTTATAGTTTTATACCCTTTATTTCTTCCCGATGGTCATATCTCAATCATTCACCCTCACTAACCATGAAACAATCTCCCCCTAAGACAATGAAGGCTCTCCAAGCTCTCCCCATCAATCCATTGTGATTTCTTGAGAGATTGGCTCCCAAATTTCAAAAGAGAGCTTTCCATCTTGAGCTGTAAGAGCTCATTGTTTGGGCAAGAGGAGCTTCACAGAGAGACAAGATTCACCTAGAGCAGGTGCTTCCACCAGAGCAAATAGGTCACTTGTATCTTGTATCTTGTAAACACCATTATCCATGAAGCATGCGCGCGTCCAGTGTTAACCAAACATGGATACTCACCGTGCATTTATTTGAGTAGATCTCCCTTCTGATCATACATATTCACCTTGCGTTTGTTGATATGTTCACTGTGTTTATTAAGGTAATATTAACAGATAATTAATTTATGGGCCGGGGTTGGAACTTGGGAGATCGATCGAGCTGATGTGGCCTGACTACATTTCCGTCCGATGCATGTTATGGCTGGAGACACTTCTTTACTATAAGATCCATTCTACAGGAAACGCAGAGCGGAGCGCAGTTTTGCCAAAATTTTCCATGCCGGGATGTATATAACGATGACGGGCAACCATCAATTTTCTGCCTTGTACTTGTTGATAAACAGCCAGTTGTTTTGTCCTTGTGTTACACTAGTACAAATTCGTTAACTTTCAGGTATAAACGTGTGCTTCATATTAATAATTCTAGTTTATTTGTGATTTGGAGTTAGATATTGCTAGACTGCGCTACTTGTGCCACATTGCAAATTGCTGATGTATAGCTAGTATTGGGACAACATTATTCACCATTCTGATCTCCTGTTTAAGCTGACAGAAGGCCAGCAAATTGGAGCATCTAGACCGGCCGATCTATGTCCCTGCAGGTGACTATTGAAGGAGATCATGTGGTTTGCTTCTACATGTCATAGGGGGCATGCTTAATCTCTCCAGAAATAATGTGATCTGCCGGCGCATTTTGCTTCTGTACGAAAAGATAGCAAAAGCCAAGCAAGCCTGTTTGTTAGAACTATAAATAAGCGCTAGTTTTTGCTTATGCAGATTTGTTGTGTAAGAGTAAAACACTGTAAAAAAGCGCTGATTTTGCATTATTTTGCATTGTCCATAGATGCATCTGTCAATAGTTAACCTTATGGCCTCTAGTTGTTAGCAGTTACTACAATAATATAGGATATCTTCATTGAAACAGTTCTTTTTTTACAAGCACTACAAGAAACTGGAATTACCTTGGCGGTCGAGAATTTTCTTGAAGGCCAAAATCAAACCGCCAAGGAAATGATAGTTTCCATGGCTGTGCTATCGAACACTCAAGAAAACATATATTTTTAGAGGTGAAAGTAAACCGCCAAGGATATAGGTGTTTCCTTGGCGGTTTCTAGTAACTACAAGAAAATAACTCATTTCCTTGAGCGTTATTTTAAACCATCAAGGTAATTGACATTTTCTTGGGTGTAAGTGGAAACCGCCAAGGTAATTATCAGAGTTTTGAATTTCAAATTTTTTGAATCTTTCAAATGACCTTAGATTGAGGTACAATCTAAACCAAAGTTGTAGTACTCGACGATATATAGAACTTTTTAGTTGAAACTTTTTTCATTTAAAATTGTCTAGGCTCTCTAATATCCATTATAAAAACCACTAAACTAAGGAAAAAAAGAAACAAACATTCACTTGAACACAAAAGATTTCCTGGTGCAGTGGTAAGTGAGTTTCACACGAAAGCTCAGGTCTCGAGTTTGATTCCCAGCTACAACAATCGTGAGATTATTTTGCTTTTTTTGATACATTTCCTTGACGGTCTACACTATTTTCCTTGACGGTTATCGACCCTTAAGGAAGCTATTTTTCTTGGCGGTTGTAACATTCCTTGGTCCTTTGGCAAATTTAGTCTAGGTCGTAGTTTCCTTAATGGTCAACTTCAAGAAAATCATCCTTGAGTGTCAAAACCAACAAAAAAAACTAATTTTTCTTATCTTCTATCCTTGAGTATGTTTGCTTGACGGTTTGTAACTAAGGACAATTTCCTTAGCGGTTTAACCCTTTTTCTTAGCGGTTTTTGGCACTTAAGGCAATTCAGGATTGTGGTACTGAAGTTGTGACAGAACCGCCTAAATCCCATGGCCCACAGGCGCCTGTCATTGTCACTAATGACCTCTGACAGCCGGGCCCGTGTCCCAAATGATCTAGAAGGTTCTGCCGGGCTACATTAGCGCCCGATTTTCTCCGACAGGATCCCATTGCGAAGCCATTACAGAATTACAACATTTCATAATAAATTACATCAGAGTGAGAGCGTGGAAAGATTATAAGGTACTTAGATTACAAACCATTTGTCCAAATACGATTAAAGTGCAAATATTACAGACCATAAATAAAAGAAGTAGCAGTGGAATGACGATACAATAATATTAAGTGTTTATCAATAAGAACCCTGCCCAAGGGTTCAACATTACTCCTCCTCACATCCCTCCTGTACCACTGTCACATAGCAGGGGGCGAGACAAACCTCCGGCTGCTGTGTCCCTGCAACATGGGGTTAACAAACCCTGAGTACTGGGGTACTCCGCAAGACTTACCTGACTAAGAAAAAGGAATGAGACTCAGGAATGCAGGCTGAGGGGAGTCAAGGTAAGGCTTGAGCAAGAGTCAAAAGTTTTGCAGAAAAGCATTACTATCCTGATTCAATATTTTATCTCAATCTTATTTTAATCATATCCATAATTCCAAATTTATTTTCATATATCATCATACCTTCAAATTCTTAATAATTCTCAAAAACACCTAGTTCCGAACCACTTTTCAATTGCAGGTCAAAGGATCAAGTCTCCATATCCGAGGAGCAACGACGATTCGAATCGATTAGTACCCAGCTGGGGATCCCTATCCACACTGCATATGTAGCACTTAAACTTGCATATACCAACCCCGCCTGCCACGGCTTATCCTACCCCTGAACCGGTCCTGCGTTACCCGTGAGCACAGTACTCCTCTCCTCTCCAGGCGCGCCGGCCACGAGGGTACACGCTACTCTCGCCATCTCTCCACTCCCAGTGCGTGGTTGTCGGTTCAAGCAGTAGGGCCACCGGAGTTAGAGGCTTTCCGTAGTATGTGGCTAGTTGCAAAGTCCCGATCACAGCAGGCCTACAATGAACGGTCCCTAATTCTTTTTCCGCCGGCGACATTGCATTGGGACTCTAACCCAAATACAAGTGTCCCAACGGTTTTCAAATCCCTTTTTTCCGCCGATGGTCATGCATTGGGACTCTAACCCAAATTCACAACCACGAACGGAAAACCCCTTTCTGACAGTTACGGTGCATCGGGGTTGCTACCCAAGTACACAATTTCCGAACGGACTCACATCCCTTTCCCTTTTCTCATGATTCATAATTGTCACATTTTCATAGGTCAAAAATAGCCTTTTTATGCAAATCTAAATTGATTAAGTAGAGCTAAGCATTTTTGAATATTTTTATTTTTAAACAGATTTCCGGGATATTATGTATCAAGGCAGGTAATGCATCAATATAGGAGACAAACAACTCCTAACAACCTAATGCAATAATAGACTCAAGTGATAAATAATTTTATAAAACACAAGGCGGGGCTGAATGCACCGAGGCTTGCCTTGAATCGTGTACAGCGTCAGGTCGGGATCGGTCCCGCAGATGTCGAATCCTTGGATGACTTCTGGAGTGACCTCCTCAACAGTAGTCTCGATTTGGACCTCCTCGGGAACGGGCACTACACGTATACAATGATGTATGCTTAGCATGGCATGAGGGCAACAAATGAAATGCTTGAAAATAAACCATTAAGACCTTGAGTACAACTTTCCTTCACGGTAAAGTTGTAAACGCTTTACGGAAGGTAAAAGCAGTGTTTCCTATTTTTGTTTTATTGACCATTTTAACGGTCATAGAAAGCCGCTACATAGCTTTACTACAACCAACATGTGACCCTAATACTTTTGTCAAGGATCACTATGGTGAAAGATCCTTGAAGTCAATCAATCCAAAATCACACCAAACAACAGGGATTATTTGCGTAAATTAATTCTACTAATCAAACACCCCATATCTAATAAACAAGTGTCCTAATAGTTTTCAATTGAGCTCAAACTTACCCAACAGATAGATCTTACCCTAAAACAGTGCCCCATAAATTTTCATGATTTTTGGATAAATCTGGAATTTATTAAAATTACTCAAAGTTGCCTTTATTAATTAATATGCTGATTTTTAGTACCTACAGAAAGTGTCTAAATCTTCTATTTAATATTTTTATAAAATTCTACATGCTCCAGAGAGTACTCACAATTATTTTCATGATTTTTAGATCAACAGAAATATTTCTAAGAAAATAACAAAACTGTTTACTATTCATTCATAAATATAAAAGAAAAGAGCATGTTAATTCACTGAGAAATTGAAAAACAAATTTAGCCCGAGACGACCCACGAACAGAGCAGGCCGGCCCACACAGCCCGCACGCACCGCGCCCAGGCCGTTTTGCTAGAAAGACCCCGAACTACTCAACAATCAACCCGCAGTCCAAACGCTACTATTCATATGAGTCACAAGCTTTGCACTTAACCCCCTGCACTTCTTCTCCTTCTAATCCGAGACCCCTGGCCTCACCTCTGTTTAACACAGAGGCGACGCACCGGCAGTCCGCCACCCGCAGCTCGCCGACGACGAGGCGAGCGGCGCAACCGAGGGCACCGCTGGATCCTAGATCCCGCTACGAACCCAACGAGCTAAGACATGCCAAGATCTAGGGCACAGAGCACCCGGAGGCGCGAACACGGCGGCGAGCACAAGCCGGTAGAGATAGAGGAAAAGGGTGAGCAAACATCAGGAGCTCACCACGGAGTTATCTAGGCGGTTGGTTGGAGCCGAGGCGATGCGAAGAAGACGGTTTGACGACGGCGGTGGAAGTGGTGGCTCGGACACGACGGCGAGCCTCCGTTCCGGGGAACCTATGGGACCAGAGTGCACACCAGGACAAGAATAAGCAACAGGGGTCACGGTGAACACCATGCGCACCAAACCGAGCCCCAAAGCTTACCCAAACAAGCTAGTGGCGATGGCAGAGCTCGCGGTGGTGCTCCGACCGCCCGCGAAGAAGACGACGATGTTCCCACTGAGTCTGAGGCACGGCTGCTTGCACCACGAGGTGAAATCGATGCGCAAAGAAACCAGTTATCTGGGTGCGAGGTAGAGAGGGTGGTGGTGGCTCGGTGAGGGCGAATTTTGCCGGGCACCGAGAAGAACACGACGGCGACCGAGAGGGGGAAATGGCACGGGAGAGGGAGCTGTCGCCTTTAAGGGGTAAGAGAGAGGGGACAGGAGCATCCAGGGACGGCGCACGATCTTCAGCACGGGAAACGGCACCGGGAACACGATCCCGGCCGGCACGGACGGCGGCGCACGCGCGCCCGACACGGCGGCGGTCGCGACTGTGCGCGAACAGAGAGAAGAGGCAGAGTACTGTAGTTCATTCAAACACCTAACGTCGGTTTTTGCCAAAATGCGACCGTTTCCAAATAGCAACGTGAAAAAGTATAAACACGAAAGTTTTAGGTTTCAAAATTTTGGATAACTTTTGTTTTTGAACCAAACCCAAATTCCATATGGTTTTGAAACTACAGTAAAGGGGGTAAAAGAGGGTTTTGAATTTCAAACTGTATTTTTAAAATTACTTTTAAATTTCTTTAACAACTTAAAAAATTGTCAAAATAAAAGTTGTCCTACTCAGTGATCTATACAACTCTTATTAAGGAGGTTTTGTCAAATTCCTAATATTTTTGAATTTGAAGTTTCAAACTTGAATTTCAACATAGTAATTTGAGTTTAATTTGAATTTTTATATTATAACTTCAAAATCTCCCAAAATAAAAGTTGTTTAATTTTAACAGATCTACAACTTTTATTAAGGCACTTTCATCCAATTCCAAATAGTTTTTAAATTAGGGTTTTGAGTCAATTTAAAGCTTAATTGGAATTTTTCTTTTGCTAATATCTTTAATTCCCAATTAAAGGTTTAATTACACTATCAAATCCTAAACATAATTAAATCACTTTAGAAGCCCTAAGCACAATCATATGCAGATGATTAAATTAAATATGATGACATGGCATAATTAATTAGCCGTAATACCCGGGGTATTACAGAAGTCTTCAGTGAAAGAGTTGGTATGTAGGATGTTTGGGCCTTATGTCCTGTAGAATATAATAAAAGCCGGTAAAATGTTAAGGATACATATTTTTATTGTGTCCGTACAACTGGGTCGTCCACACTAGTAGCTAGCTATATATACAACAGGGTTCGAATCCCATGAAGATAAGCGGGCAAAGTTCATCAAGCATAGTTTAGTTCTGCATAACTTCCCACTACATACAGAAAAACTACATAATTTGGATGAGAGAGGGGGTGTTGGGCAAGTGGGTAGCAACTTATTTCTGATAGACTCTAATTGTCTAGGAAACAATAAACATTAATCGCTACGTCTACTTGGTCATTGTATAATCTAAAAAGACATATATACAGATAATGATAATTCACTATGTATATACTAGTACAAAAAAAATACCATTATCTATGTCGTCTTTCAGTTTGAATATATTATTTTTCAATGTTAGACAGATACAGATAATGGTAAATGGTTGTGAACTAAATAGGTTGCCCACACAAATTTCTAAATTTTAAATAAGTAGTCTTCGGTGCTTACAGAACACAAAATGCTTTCATTATGTAGATTTTGGTTAGATAATGAAAAATTCCGGCTTCAGTCTCCTTCTATAAAGAAAAAGCATCAATCCAAATTTATTATAATAGCACACCCGTAATTAAAACTAACGTAGTATGTTGCTCATGAAATGAAATGATGCTTGAAAACTGTTCCTCCAATCCATTTCAAATTATATATAGTTCACTTTAGCTCTGTTCTAATTCAAACTTCTTTAACTTTGACAAGTTTACTGGAAATTTCATCGACACCTATAATATCAAGCTATAGTGCGGCAGATCTATCCATATATATAAGCCGTTGATATATTGTCGCGCACTAAACCAAAGGTAGATACTAGCTAGAGACAGATTCTTCTCTGGACGCTACTGTAGATCTTTCTGTAGTATATCCGCTATAGGGTACATTAGGCTGTACGAACGTGGTATAATAATAAAACTGAAATCTGTCTTAGACTCTTAGCAACGGTCATAATTGTCATACATACATATGTATACTCCCTTCATCATAAATTCCAAATCATTTTAAAAATCTTAGAGAGATGAAAGCATTTAAATTTTGACCTAAGTTTATATAGTAAGATAATGATATTTTATAATATCAATTTAGTATCATAGATTTTTATTAAATATGTTTTTATAGTATATTTATTTGGTTTCATAAATTTTTATATTTTTCTCTATAATTTTAATCAAATTTTAGATGCTTTTACTCTCTGAGATATCTAGAACGGTGATTTAGAACGGAGGAGCAGTACGCAGTGAGCCAGCGATAGAAAGTGAAGTACTGGACCGACTATTCCTGGCACTATGTCCGGACGCATGCACGGTTTTGTTAGTAAAAGCTGAACGGATTACACATAACAATGCTATCATCAGCCTACAGCAGAGAAGAAGATTCAAACAAACAGCAGAATCCAAGAACTTCATAGTATCTCAGATGTAGGGTAAGCTTCTGCTAAAACTTGTAGATTGTGTAACTTTTGGATTTCACAATACACCAGTTAATGATGAGAAGAACGCCCTTGCGGTAAGGTCTAAGAAAACAGCCTTTGTTACTTTTTTTTGTTTCGCACAAGAGCCTTTACTCAATAGACCAACAACGTAGTCAAGTAAAAGGAAATCAGAAGTACGAGTATATGTTTTACTTCCTTAAAACCAGGAGCAACTCCAAGTCACTCTCTAAAGGCCTGTGTGAAACGCAGGAATTTCATAAAAACCACAGAAATCAGTTTATTTTCACATGAAAAAGTACAGGAACTGGAAAAAAAAACCCGCATTCTAAATGGTAGGCATATAGAATTTGATGAAAAACTATCCTCCAACAGCTTGTCTTAAAAGAGAAAGTTTACCGTGCTTGCGAATAATCGGAGCCATCCGTTTCCTTAGATAGGATGGTTTAAATATAAGAGGAATTAGATGAGAGAAACTTAAATCGTGAGTTAGAACCAAAAAGTACATAGGTCCAGAACTAGCTCTAAATAATTTTTAGAGGATAAGGATACTTTAATATCCTAAAAGCTGCTTCTCAAAATCAAAGCAAGCAAATACTTCTCTGAATTAAAACAAAAGAGTTACTTCTCATCTCAGCTTCTCCGTCTTAAATCCACCGCAGCTCGCTGAGCGCGGGATCTGGGCAAGGAAAGAGAGGACGTCCAAGTAGAAGGCGAGGAGGAAGGGCACGTCGGAGGGACACAGATCCTGTGCAGTTACTACTACAACTGTGCGGACCCAAGTAGGAGACTTGGTCTGGATTGTGATGAGTAATTGTCAATAAAGTTTACTTGGCATGTTGGTTGGTTTGTGATGTGCAGGTGTTGGGCTCGGAGGCAGTGGCGGATGGCAGAGTGAAGGTCAAGTGAGCGGGCCGTGCCGATGGAAACTAGGAGCGGTGAAGGACGGACGCGAGACTTGGTCCGCGGGACTTGGACGCCGGAGCACCAGCTGCGGTGGCGGACACTGCGACATCGACAGGCGCGATCGAACATGGTCGAGGGACTCGGAGCGGTATGCGGGCCGGCGGGACGTGGCCCAGGACGGTTTTTGGGTTTGGGCCTCAACACCCGGGTGGAGCTGCTTCCGGCGGGAAGCGGGGCGACACGCGGCGGAATCTCCGAGGTTGCATCAACGTGACGGCAACTCGAGCATGAAGCGGGGTCATCCAATTACATTTGCAGAGACAAGATGTTCCAGAATGTCTTAGGCCTAGCTGGCTCACCTGAGTAGCTATAGTTCATGGTTAGGGGGTTATTCACAAAACTGCAATAAGGATATTTGAAGGGGATGGCAGCCCCTCCCCTCATTATCTCTCTCTCACTCTCTCATTTCATCCCCCTCCACTTAGGGTTTGGATTAGTGCTTAGGGAGAGATCCTCCACTTGTTCACGGTGGTGTAAAACTCACGTTCGAGCTGGGAAATCGAGGCCCTAACCTCGTGTCATCTCTGGGTTTTGGAGTAAGCCCTTGTGTTCATGGCGTGTTCTTCGCATTCTTCTTGTTGTGTGGCTTGATTCGCGCTCTCTAGTCCATTTCGATTCAGTTCTTCTTGTGTGTGCTTGTTCTTTACCATGTGAAGAACCTTTCCACCGAAGGAAATCTCTTGATTCCAACTCTACACATAGATCGGGCGTGTTCTTCACCATGGGCGATTTCAAGAGCACATTTGGGGACGATTCGATTTGCCGGTGATTTGCTTCGAATTGGGTCTTGATCTTTTGGGAGTTGATTCTAGACTACCTAGTGACCATATGGCCGAAAAATCATGGTAGTTCATCTCCATTTGATCAAATCCACTTTAATTTTGGTTTGGGGTGTTTTCGAATCGTGTCTGTCTGCGCAGGCGCGGACAGTCCGGACCTGGGAGGTCGGACTGTCCGTGGGTCGGGGCCGCGCATAGAGGGCCGCAGTGGTCTGCTCGGTGTACAGGCGCGGACAGTCCGCGGGTCAAGTGCGGACAGTCGGGACCACAACCCGATTAGCAGTAGATTCATTTTCAGCCTCGGGTTTTTCAGGAATTGAACAGCGCTCTACTTCCGACAGTCCAGCGCTCTACTTCCGACAGTGAACAGAACCTTGTTCTCTTGGTGTGGTTTTTGGTTTTTGGTCAGCGGACAGTCCGGATATACTTGCGGACAGTCCGAGCCTGGGATCAGAAACATTTCCGATCGGTTGGTTTTCTGGAACCTTGCCGTCGGACAGTCCGGCCTCCTTGCTCGGACAGTCCGGGACCCCCAATAGACAGTCCGCCCCTGTGCTACGGACAGTCCGGGTCTGTGTAGAGTTCTCTCGTGTGTGTTTTGTTTCCTCGTCTTCTCCGGTGTTTCCTAGTATCCTACTGTGACCTCGTGTCATCCAGCCTCTCATAGGTTCGTAGATATCTCGTGAGGGTTTATCGCTTCTTGGGTAAGTGATTAGGACAGTGGTCTCTCGAATATTTTGGAAGAAATTTTAGAGGCTCCTATTCACCCCCCTCTAGTCGCCTATTCGGTCCTTCAATTAGTATCAGAGCCGGTTAAGGATTACTCCACCTTAATGGGTCCGTGATCTGCGAAGACGACATGGATCATGGCATCGGAAAGCCACCTCCCTTTGATGGGTCGAACTATGCCTATTGGAAGATCCGCATGTCGGCGCATCTTCAAGGCCTCGACTTCACCATTTGGGAGATCGTCGAGAACGAGGCTTATGTTGTGTTGGCTCCAGCGGCACGGATCACTCAGGAACAAAAGGACCAACACAATGCTAACTCTCGTGCTTGGAGTGTTATCTTCTCTAGCTTGTCGATCTCAGAGTTTGAGCGTGTCTCAGATTGTGCGACAGCTCGTGAGATTTGGCAGAGGCTTCAAGCCTATAATGAGGGCACCATCCAAGTGAAAGACCGTCTCTACGAAACGTACAAACAAGAGTACGAGAATTTCAATCAGCTAGATGGAGAGTCGATCGATTCCTTATTTTCACGTTTTTAGACCGTGATAAGTAAGATGAGGGCCAACAAAGCGCAGCTTCCCTACAATGATCATGAGAGAGCCCTTAAGCTTCTTCATGCCTTAAATCCTAGGATTTGGGGTATGCGAGTAACAACAATTGCAGAGTCCGCTTGCTATAGCACCCTCACGGTAGATAAGTTATTTAGCAAGCTCAAAGCTGCTGAAATAGATCAAGCTACTCATGCTAGGATTCAGAACTCCTCTTCATCATCCATGGCTTTGGTGTCAGGTAACGGAGGTAATGGCGCACCTTCTTCTTCTAACCCTTCACAAATGTCTTTTGCCTTGTCTTCCCTTGCGACTGTGGTAGAGGAGACGCTGGAGGTGCTTGGTGACGATGAGCTTGCTCTCATCATCAATCGGTTCTCCCGGTTTCACAACAACCGGATGAACCGCCGGCGTGGAGGTCGCAAGAAAGGATGCTTCGAGTGCGGCGACTTGGACCACTTCATCGCCAATTGTCCCAAGAGGGGCAAGTCTTCATCCAAGTACGACCACTCCAAGCGGCGGGATAAGAAGGAGTACACCTCCGATAAGCACAAGGCGAAAATCTTCGACAAGGAGGAGTACAAGAAGAAGTTCTAGAAGAACAAGCGGGCCATGCAGCGTGCCTTCCTCGCCTCTCTTAGCGACATCGACGATGACTCCGGCGATGATCATGGTGCTTCCTCTGATGATGAAGACACCAAGAAGGTGGAGGACAAGCTCAATGGCTTGTGCTTCATGGCCACATCCACTCTTGGGGGACTTTGCACCATGGCCGTTGATGATGCCTAGTTGGAGGCCGGGAAGGGCAAGGCGCTTGAGGAATACACTGCATCGCAAGTATCGATCAGTATCGATGACCTTGTTGCTGAGATTGATGTCTTAAATTCTGCGCTAGTGAGCTGATAAGTTGTTAAAACTTGCTGCCCGTGAGAGGAATGAGCTCAAGGAGAAGTGGGAGGTAGCCGTGAAAGAACTTGAGTTGACTAAGTCTAGTGTTGTGGTCACCGATGAGGTTGATTGTAATGAGTGTGCTGTGCATATGGGGAACTTGGCTAACATGCAGTCCAAGTATGCCTGTGCTTTGGAGGAGCTAGCCGAGGTGAAGGCGAGACCGGTTCTCTTGAGGGCGTGTAAGTCTTGCTCATGCTTGCAAACCGAGTTGGCAGAAAAGAATGCCAAAATCGCCTTGCCAGAGAAGGCCAACTCGGTTAGCACTAGTGAAGGAAAGAGCGCTTTGTGTGAGGCTTTGGAAATCGAGCTTGGAAATTGCAGGCATGCTAAGAAGCATGTTGAGGAGAAAAACACTTACATCCATAACATCTTGAGTTGGGTCTCATGCAATGAGCCCCAATTGGGCATGATGGTGAGTCAATTCTATAGGGAAACGGATGGCTCGGGTTTAGGCTTTGTACTATGTGGGAAAGATGGGAATGTATTTGGGAAGGTCGGTGAAGCTAGTGGTATGACCCCAAGTGAGAAAAATCCTATTACACTCAAGCTCACCAAGTTCACCCCACCTAAGCCACCACAACCCATTGCTGGGGATCGAGTGATTGTTGAACCTCCAAAAGCCCCTCCGGCCAAGCAAGTTTGGGCCCCTAAGCCAAATAACCTCCGAAACTTACTTGACACATTGCCCAACATCCCTAAGGAACCCCTTTCTACGGTCCAACCCACACCAAGAGTGAACCACAAGAATGTGAACCCACCACCCAAGGTGAGGTATCATTGTGAGTATTGCAAGAAGGATGGTCATATAGTGGAGTTTTGCTTTAGGAGGAAGAGGGATGAGCGGCATGAGTTTGAGGTGAACAATCGGAACACATATCACCAACCCCATGGTGTACATGTGCCACCGGTTGAGAGGCGCTTTGCTAGGCCGAGAGGTGCAATGCCTCAAGGTTCTAGGCCTTTGTTTGCGAGACCACGAGGTGGTCGTGCTCGGTGAGGCCCAAGTCATGATCACTATGGCTATGGACCTTATGGCGGGGGCTTTGCGTATTACCCTTCTAGCGGACCATGTCTCTTCTTTAGTGGTGATCGCTTCCCTTCTTCTTTGGGTCATGGACAGTTTGGTGCTTTTGCTAGCATTTCTCCTAAGCGATTGGGATAACACTGGTATCCTTCCTATACTACTAACCCCAGTGTTGCACCATACGCTTATTCCATGTCTTATCTTTGATGATAGGATGAAGGCTTGAAAAACACGTGGCTCATTGATTCCGGTTGGTCACGCCACATGACCGGAAATCCAAAGTGGTTCTCCAGCCTCGACCCCGTGCATGTCAAGGAGTACATCACTTTCGGGGACAATAACATGGGTAAGGTACTCTCTCATGGGACCATTCGAGTGAATGATGGCTTTGTCTTGAAAGATGTTGCGTTGGTGTCCAATTTGCATTTTAACTTGCATTCGGTTTCGTGACTTCTTCAAGATGGCTTTGAAGTGCGTTTCAAGACCGGTTGTTCTAGAGTGCTTGATCCTCAGGGTGATCTTGTTTGTCGGATCACTCCGTTTGGCCGTGTATTTCGTGTGGACTTCTCTCGCTCTTTTGGTTCTTCACGGTGTTTGGTTGCTGGATCCTCCTCCGATCTTTGCAAGTGGCATAGGAGGCTTGGACATTTGAGCTTTGATCTACTTGTAAGATTGAGTTCTCTTGGCCTAATCCAAGGATTGCCTAAGCTTAAATTTGAGAAGGATCTAGTTTTCCACCGTTGTTCGACACCGGAAGATGGTAGCCGCTTCTCATTCTCCCATTAATCAAATCATGACCAAGAAGCTCGGGGAACTCTTACACATGGACACGGTTGGTCCATCTCGGGTTAGGTCAAAAGGTGGGAAGTGGTATGTTCTTGTGATCGTGGATGACTTTTCACGCTACTCTTGGGGTTTCTTCTTGGTGGGAAAGGATGATGCATTTTCTTGCGCTCGGGACTTGATTTTGCGTCTTCAAAATGAGTTACCAAAAAATGCCATGAGAGCAATTCACAGTGACAATGGCATGAAATTCAAGAATACTCAATTTGAGACTCTTTGTGCTTCTTTGGGTCTTGAACTCTTGAGCATCAGTTTTCCTCACCCTATGTCCCTCCTCAAAATGGTGTTGTTGAGTGCAAAAATCGGACCCTTGTTGAGATGGCTAGGATGATGCTTGATGAGCATTGGACTCCTAGGAAGTTTTGGGCCAAAGCAATCAACACAGCTTGCTATGTTTCAAATCGCATCTTTCTTCGAGCTTTCACTAAGAAGACATCTTATGAGCTGCGATTTGGAAGACCACCCAAGGTAAGCCACCTAAAGGGTGTTTGGGTGTAGATGTTTCATCCTCAAACAAGGTAATTTGGACAAGTTTGAGTCCAGGTTTTCAAACGGTATCTTTCTTGGTTATGCCACTCACTCCCGTGCATATCGTGTACTTAACCTTGAGACTAACCTTGTGATGGAGACTTGTGAGGTCACATTCGACGAGACTATGCCTTGTTCTTCTCCTGTCTTTGAGCGTGCAGGTGATGATGAGTTTGAGGAGGCCATTTTTGTGGAGGATGGAGAGGAAGACGCCGATTGGGGTGATCTCGAGCCGCCTTCACCGGCTGCCCCAGTTGAGCCGGCTTCCACTACTTTAGCTCACGGCCCCGAGCCTTTTTCTTCCACTTCATGGGGACCGTTCGAGCCGGCCCCTCAGCCCATGCATGCTGCACCTGAGGAGGCCCCAACTGCTGCCAAGAGGGGAGGCGACTTCATCGAGGGCGGCACTTCGACACATCCAGCGTCGCCACCCTCCTGAGACGATGATCGGCGACATTGACCAGCGTGTTATGCGGTCTATGTCCATCTCACACTTCGCTCACTCAACTTTCGTTTCTAATTCCGAACCCAAAGATATTGGACAGGCATTATCTGATGCTGATTGGGTCAATGCCATGCATGAGGAGTTAGAGAACTTTGAGAGAAACCAAGTTTAGGTCTTAGTTCCACCACCACCTGAGTGTCACCCCATAGGAACCAAATGGGTCTTTAAAAACAAACAGAGTAAGGATGGGGTAGTGGTGAGGAATAAGGCTAGGCTAGTAGCCTAGGGGTATTACCAGAAAGAGGGGTGTTGGCACTTGTTAACGTCTAAATTTTATTATCAATTATCCCTGCATTACACATGAATATCTAGTAGAATATGGCTATTACTAATAATTTCCACGAGTTTTGGTGAATTGTATATTTTCTAGGGGATTATCCAGAAAATCTTAAAAGGAGGATTAAAGTGCATAATTATCACGAAACTTGATCGCGAAGGAAACAAACGTCATCAGCAAGATAGAAGAGTGTAGAAGGCACCCGAAGCAACCGGGGCCCCACCTGGCAGGTGGTGAGGCCGGCCAGCCCTAAGGGGGGCCGGGTGCAGCCCTCCTAGAGTTTCTGCCCGTCGTCTTCCGGAGTCTTCTTCCACCGCCTTTGAGGAGTCATCTCGGCCCTTGGTTAAGTCGGTTTGATCCTACGGCACGCATTCATCCTACCGGGCAATAAATAGAGGGCCAGACCCCCCTTGAGGAAGCCAGATCAAGAGCTGAAGAGCCTGAAGCATTAGAAAGATATCCATTAGATCTCGGCTAGCAATCAAAAAAGAGATTAGAGAGATAGAGTAGATGAGTAGAGATTCGGAGGAGTCCCGGCCTGTCGGAGCTTCTTCGTAGTTGTATTCGTCTGGATTCAGCTCCCTCGCCCGGAGCTGCGTTCTGAGGTACTTCTGTATTCAACATTCTGATTCAAGTAAGCATTTGTTCTTATTCGTTCTTAAGTTTACAACTTGTATTGAGTGCTTTGATCTTGGTAGCTCCTAGGTTGAAGTAGTAGTTGGTAGTGTAGATGTGGCTATAATTACTTGTGAATGTCCCGTGATTAGCCGGATAGTGGTAGATCACATAGATGACAGCTACGTTAAGTCCTCCGAAGTCCACTTCCCGTTGATAGGATCGATAGGTGTATAAGTGCTTGGTAGGAGAGAACTCTGATTTCTGCTCTTATTCTGGTCACTGCCCATTTAAAACGATATTATTCAAAGCTTGCCGGTTGTTGGAACTAGATAGTCACTAGCTATTTCCCCATTCTTGATATTCTCTGGATTGATTGTGTTATCGGGTTAAGAATCAATAGACTTCAGTCAGTATCACCTACTGTTCCTTTGGGTTCGATATTAAAACCAGGATTGTCTGGTGAAGTGTTACATCGGTATTCTATTTGTGCGCTTGCGGATACTTTGATAATAATAATATTTAATAGAGTACAGTTAATTTATACCAACAAGCATTTCTGGCGCTGTTGCCGGAGAACGTTTTGCTGATGTTGACTATAGTTTATCTTAATCTTGTATAATACTTTTATCTTTTACCTTTTTAAATATGGAACCTATATCCGAACTTTTATATCAATACGGAGCACCATCGGATCGTATCTCCAGTCAAAAGAATCATCTAAACCTATTACATCATCTGGCTATGAGTTACGCCCGGGATTAATTAAGTTAGTTCAGGAACACGTTTTTTCTGGTAGTTCTAGCGAAAACCCTTATTCTATTTAGCTGATTTTGAGCAGACATGTGCATGTCTGCATATTAAGGGTATGGCAGATGAAACTTTAAGATGGAAACTCTTTTCGTTTTTATTAACGGGAAAAGCAAAGAAATGGTATAATCGCCATGTTGGGAGTAGTCAAGGAGATTGGCAAGTATTGCGTGCTAATTTTTGTCTTAAATTTTTTCCTATCGAAAAAGTCGCTAAATTTTGTTTTAAAATTATTGGATTTGAACAATTAGATAACGAATCATTAGGCAAGGCTTCGGAATGTTTTGATGGATTTATAAATTCTGGACCTAATCTTGCTTTACCAGAACCTATGCTTTTGCAACATTTTTTTAGGCCTTAATGATAAAAATAAAGAATATCTTAATTTAGCCGCGGGTGGAGCATTTATGCATATTACTGCTACATATGCTAAAACTATTCTTACTAATATCTTAAATGATCTCCCCGAATAAAAAGAAGAGTTATTAGAAGATGAATTTTTGTCACTCAATTCTAAATTTTTATCTGATTCATCTCAACCTTTGCCCGAACTATCTAATGATAAGGAGATAACTTCAATTTCTGATTTTATGCTTGAATTTGAGGATAAACTTTTTGATGATTATGGAAATACCTCATATTATCATAAAATTATAAAACCTTAAGAGTCTATGAATTTTGAAAGTTTTAATGTTTCATATTCTACTGATTTAAAATTTCTTAGAGAAATAACAAGAGAATTGATTTTTGTTATGAGTAATGAGTGGTTGATAGAATCTGAACTTTCAAATGATATAATTCGTTTAAATTCTCCTGCCATTACTATTAAATGTCAAATTGATGCATATCCTTTGAATGCCTTTTATAATCCAATAGTAGGTGTCAATATTATGTCTCTTACATTTACTGAAAAGTTTTTGAAAGATATTCCATTAATTTCTACGAACAAATTATTGAAAAGTCGTTCAGGACATATTATTCCTAGTTCAGGAGTTTTATGTGCTCTTCCTATTGTGATAAATGAATTTCAAATTTTGCTGAATTTTTATATCTTTGATGTTTGGGATTTCTTTGTGTTGATTGGATTACCAATAGGAAAACTCTTACGGGAAGGTTGTACGGGAAATTTAGATATTAAACTTGGGAAAAAAGTTAATCTCTCTGTGCCTGTAGTGCATGCATTAAAAGCTAAAGCAGAGCCACTTCCTGAGTTAGATCCAATAGAAGAGGTTAAGGCTGTGTCATTTGAAGAGTTTATTGAACCTGATATGGAAGATGATACCCAGTTCTTCATTAATGAAGAGAAGGCGGATCCTATTGATCCTGAACCTCTGGATGAGCTACTAGAGCCACCTAAGCCTTCTATTGAGCTTAAACAACTACCTTCTGGTCTTAAATATGTTTTACTGAATAATGATCAAAATTCTCTTGTGATTATAAGTGATAAACTTTCTGATGAAGAATCTTTTAGATTAATAACTGTTTTAGAAAAACATCATGCTGCTTTTGGTTATTCACTCCAAGACCTTAACTGATTAGTCCTGTTTTGTGCACCCATCGCATTCCAACCAACCTAGAAATTACACCTTCTAGAGAGCCCCAGCGTAGGCTTCAAAATGCGATGAGAAAAGTTGTTAAGAAAGTGGTCTTAAAACTTTTGCATGCTAAGATTATTTATCCTGTGCCGCATAGTGAGTTGGTAAGCCCTGTTCAAGTTGTACCTAAAAAGGGTGGAATGACCGTAGTTCAAAATGATAAAAATGAATTAATACCCCAGAGAACTGTCACTGGTTGGCGAATGTGCTTAGATTATAGAAAACTTAATAAAGCAATAAAGAAAGATTATTTTTCGCTACCCTTCTTAGATGAGATGTTAGAGCGTTTAGCAAATAATTCTTTCTTTTGTTTCCTTGATGCTTATTCTGGATATCACAAAATTCCTATCCATCCTGATGATCAAAGCAAAACCACTTTTACATGTCCTTATGGAACTTATGCTTATCGTAGAATGTCTTTTGGATTATGTAATGCGCCTACTTCTTTTCAAATATGTGTGATGTCTATATTTTCTGAAATGATAGAAGAAATCATAGGAGTTTTTATGGATGATTTTTCAGTTTATGGAAAAAATTTTGATGATTGTCTAGAAAATCTAGATAAGGTTTTGCAAAGATGTGAAGAAAAACACTTAGTTTTTAATTGAGAAAAATGTCATTTCATGGTTAGAGAAGGAATAGTGCTAGGGCACCTAGTGTCAGAAAAGTGTATAGAGGTAGACAAGGCAAAAATTGAAGTACTTGAACAAATACCTCCACCTGTTAATATAAAAGGAATCCGAAGTTTTCTTGGTCATTGTGGTTTTTATCGTAGATTTATAAAAGATTTTTCACATATTGCTAAACCACCGACTAACTTATTAGCTAAAGATGTTCCTTTTGAATTTGATGATGCATGTTTAAAATCTTTCAATATTCTTAAAGAAGCACTTACATCAGCACCAATCATTCAACCCCTGATTGGTCTTTGCCTTTTGAAACTATGTGTGATGCTAGTGATTATGCTGTAGGGTTAATATTAGGACAAACAAAGAATAAGAAGCATCATGCATATGCTTATGCAAGTAAAACTATGACAGGAGCACAACTAAATTATGCAACAACTGAAGAAGAGCTCCTGGCTGTTGTTTTTGCTATTGATAAATTTAGATCTTACTTAGTAGGAGCAAAAGTAATTGTCTATTCTGATCATGCTGCTTTAAAATATTTGCTCACTAAGAAAGTTGCTAAACCATGTTTGATAAGATGGATTTTGTTACTTCAAGAATTTGACTTAGAAATTAAAGATAGAAAAGGAATAGAAAATCCAATTGCTGATCACTTGTGTAGAATACACTTTGAGAAACCTCAGGAACTACCTATTAATGACTCATTAAGAGATGACATGTTATTTAAAGTGACCAAGTCAGACCCTTGGTACGCGAATATTGTCAACTTTATGGTTGCAGGTTATGTACCACCAGGGGAAAAAAAGAAGCTCATTTATGAAAGTCGTCTCCATATATGGGATCCACCATACCTCTTCAGAGTTTGCTCAAATGGGTTACTTAGAAGATGTGTACCAGTAGAAGAAGGCATGCAGATCATTCAGAAATGCCATGCGTCACCATATGGAGGTTATTATGGGGCATTCCGCACTCATGCTATGATCTGGCAGAGTGGGTTCTTTTGGCCAACTATGTATGAAGACACCAAAGATTTTGTTCGGAGATGTGGATCATGTTAGAGGCACGGAAATATCAATGCAAGAGATGCTATGCCACTCACCAACAATCTCTAGATCGAGCTCTTTGATGTCTGGGGAATTAATTACATGGGACCATTTGTGAAATCAAGAAACTATGAATTCATTCTGGTGGCAGTTGATTATGTATCCAAGTGGGTAGAAGCTATGCCATGCATGAATGCTGATTCCAAACATTCAAAGAAGATGTTCAAAAAGATTATATTTCTAAGGTTTGGGACACCAAAGATGGTCATTAGTGATGAAGGAACACATTTTACTGATAAGAAGTTTCACCGATACTTACAAGCTCATGGAATCCGTCATAATCACTACTACAAAAATTTTAACAGTGGCGGTCAGAATCGATTAACTGTGGCGGTTTTCACAACCGCCTCGGACCTAAGGTCACGGTTAATCGTGGCCTTAACCAAGGCGGTTGGCCAACCGCCACGGTTAACCATATTAACCGAGGCGGTTGTTTTAAGATAACGGCCACAGATAATCATATTAACCGAGGCGGTTATCTTAACACAACCGCCACTTTTAATGGATTAACAGTGGCGGTTATCTTAATAAAACCGCCACCGTTATTATTTTTTAGGAATAAAAAAAATGTTTTTGCAATATTTGAATTTGGATTTGAAACCGAAATTTCTGATATTCACATACATTCAAAGTAGAAAAATGCCCGTACAGAGTATAAACACGTAAATCATATTTAGTCTTATGTCGTCCGTATGTACATCCCCCGTATGTTACCGTCAATATTACAAAACGTTTACTTCTAAACAAGGACATGACATTATAGTTTCAGCACGGCATAATTAAGCTAATCGAATATGTCCGGCAAATTGTAGTCATCCATGTTTAGACCACTGGTTCTCCAGCTGCGCAGCTTCTCGTACTTCTCCGCTGTCGTGAGCTCACTTGTAGGATCGAAGAACTTATCCTCCACATGACAACAATCGTCCATGACGCACTTGCAAATGTCAGCTATTGTTTGCTTGATGTTTCTATCATCCACTTTTTCCTTTTTTCAACTTTTTATTGATTTCCTAAGCTGACGACAGCCCTGGTGGTAACTTCCGCAAGCCCTGAGAAACTCGCAAACATAGTATCCACACAGGACTGAGCCAAGTGGTTGCTTGGCACACTGCATGGAAAATAGAAGTAATGTAAGATACATGATATTATCCGTGGCGGGTAGCAGTGCATGCTGAGTACTCGCACTGGGAATTCTCTCCTCACGGCCAAGTGTGTGCCAAACTTCTTCTTCTGTCTCTCGGACCTCTGATCATAGGTGGTGGGATCTTCCACGTACATCCTATATGCGCTATATATATGGCAAAACACTGGTGTTAACTTATATGACAAACACTAGTAATGCAAGCGTGTGTTGTTGTCACTTACTATCGCAGACAGTGCTCGAAATCCTTATACCCTTCTTTGTCGCTCGGGTTCCGTAAGGAATCAAATATGACGGCCTTTCCATCCTGAGGATTGATGACAAATAAAATTCAGTGGCCACTGACTCCCAAGCTACACAATTGAATCAATGTGGAAAGATACATCCATAAGTTATAGTACTTTTGACCCATAAGTTATTGTACGTATCATTTTGACATACCCGAACTGGTGGGCGGCAAAGATACACCCATTCTCTGGGACCTTCTTCATGACATGTAAGAGGTACTGTTCCTTTCTGTACTTGATCTCTCCTATCAATCTCGCACGGACTTCCGCTTTTTGCAACCCTTCCAAGTTCACGGTCTTACATTATTTTTACAAAATAATGTAGGACCCTTCTTCCTATGATTGTTCCTGATTGATAAGAGTTAAAGTACACAACCAATCCTGCACTTACCTATATAAGATATTTAAATATAAACAAAACACGGGTAAGTCTGCTAAAACAAAATGTTATGGTTATCTCTAAGTATTTATGTCTATAGTTATTTTTATGTTTTTCTAATAATATTATCTATGAAGAACCCTCCTATATGAAATTTTAGAATAAATATCCTGGCAAATAAAATCAACGATCTCAATAAATTATCCTAGTGAATATAATTGCCGTCCCCGGCAATGGCGCCAGAAATGCTTATTGATATTTTTAGCATCACTTCACGTTAAGTTGTCATCCCTAACATGATGTCAAAAACCAAAGGTAAAATAATATTCACTTGTCTCCTAAAAATAACACTATAGAATTAGGCGCTTTACGATCATACGACAATAATCATCACCAATCACTAACTATATCGAATATGCAACTAGAATAAACTAAGTACTGAATAAGTAGCAATATATTAAAATGAAGTAAAGTCATAATGAGATACAAGATAATATTACTGATCTCCAGACGAACGGATCTGGAATCCCGAGCGTAGCGCCCAACTCTACTTGAACCTTGTTAGACGCCTAAACTATGAACTTGAAGAACTAGAGCCCTATTTCTAATCTCTGGAAACCCTAACTTCTATCTACTCTTGACGAATGAAGCAGGAGGAATGAATTGGTGCTTTGGGAGGGGGTCTGCCCCTTTATTTAAAGCCCGGTGGGATGAACGTGCGCCGTGGGATCAAACCGACTTGAACAAAGGGCCCAGATGACTCCGGAGAGGCGGTGGAAGAAGACTTCAGAAGGTGGGCCGAAACCCTAGCAGGGAGGCGCCGACCGGCCCCACCCTGGCGCCGGCCAGCCCCACCCTGGTGGGTCTCGGGCCCCGGTGCTTCGGGTGTGTTCTGGATCCTTCTAACTTGCTGATGAAGTATGTTTCCGTCGCGATCAAGTTTCGTGATAATTATGCTCTTTAATCCTTCTTTTAAGCTTTCCTGGAATAATCCCTGGAAAATACACAATTCACCAAAACTCAGTGGAATTCATCAGTAATAACCTCTATGCTTCTATTATTGATCTTCCCTAGGCATTAGTTGATGGTATAAAATTGGTACTTAACAACCGTCAACAATACCCCCAAGCTAAGTCTTTGCTAGTCCCTTAGCAAAGTTGACTCGAAATAATTTATTCAGGATTCCATAAAATGTATAACTCCCAACAAATACTTAAATATTTAAACAGAAATTTTTCGGATTGAAATTCATTAATCTACTTTTCAAACTTATTCCTATTATTTTCAATCATGGGGCTTTTAAACTAAGTCTTAGTTAATTGAGAGACAGAATAAGCAAGCAAGCACTAAGTCTTTCATCTTTTGTTTCAACCATTGCTCCAGAGATTTATTATTATTATTATTATTATTATTATTATTATTATTATTATTATTATTATTATTATTGTTATTATTATTATTATTATTATTATTATTATTATTATTATTTAATAAGTATATAATTTTTATTGAGGAAATAATGAGAGCCTACTAATAAGATTTGCAGAGGACTACTAAGCTATACATCATGATTGAATGTGATTAAATTTTATTTTTTGAACTTCTATGCATTATCCTCTCTTTTGTGTCTTTCTGAAGAGTGTGGGTTATTTCCCAGCGGATATTTTTTGTACCCATTTTTCTCTCAGGCGGGTGTCTTTGCACCCATTGTTTTACTCTCTTTTCTTTTTTTTGGCATATACCCTTTTGATATGACATCTTTCAGACACATACTTGTTTGGTATGGCATGTTTTAATTTTATAACCCACACTTTTTGTTATACTTCTAAGAGAGAGACTTATGCATAGAGTGAAAACTTTTTTTTGTGCATGTGAATTCAATCATGAATGCATAACAGAATAGTCTGCTTAAATCATATTAGCAGAACAAATTATCATATTTGTTTTGATTTTGATTTTTGAAATGTCTGGAGCTTAGGTGTCACTTAGGATGAAATAAATAGCAACTCAAACCTTCTTATATCATATTCGTCAATTAGTTAGAAAAGCTTATGCTACCCACTGATATCAAGTTTCAGAATAAATTTTCATGGCAGATAAACTTCATGCAATTCATAGGAGAATTTAAATTTAAATACTAAGCAATTGCAGGAAATTATATTTAAACAATTTAAATATCTTTTTTATTTTTCTCTAGCTTCAAGTTCTAATTATTCTAAAGACAAATTGAATGCGGAATTTAAAGCAAACTTAATTATACAACCTATTATTATTATTATATATTTTTTATTTTCATTCTTAAGCAAGCAGAAATTTAATGTAATAACTAAAGAAAGCAGTAAATAAATTTTTATTTGGTTTTCTTGTTGTTTTTAGCAATATTGAAATTGACAGAATTAAAGACTGAATTAAATACTAAAAAAGCATATATAAAGGTGAGAGATACTCACCTAGCGGGGATTTCCCCCAAGCTGGATGTTGCTCAGTAATATGGTGGAGGTGGCGGCGGGTATCCCATCTGATGTATCAAATATTCTAATCTGCTCTGCGTCTGCTGCTGTCCCAGATAGATCTGATCAAGTCGTTGGTCCGTACTGTGCTGCCATTGTTCATGCTGGTAGAACCTGTCGTCGACCTGCTGCTGCCACTGCTCGTGCTGTTGCAGTGTATCGCTTATTGCGTTCTGCCCCTGTTCAATGTTAGTGAGATGCATAGATAAATCTGGAAAATCATCAGGGTAGTAGAAAAGTGCTGCTCAGGTGGGTGATAGTGGTCATCTTCAGGTGGTGCGTGGAACGGATATGGTCCACAAGCAGTGAAGTCCGTGTTCCCGCGTGTAGAAAAAGATACTCGTCCTCTCTGAAAATCAATTGCTCCCCAACCCTCCGCTGCTGCTGCTGATGAAGATTTTCATTGCTGAAATGTTGGCTGTTCCTCCCATCCCGTATGTGTAGTCCATTGTTGGCGTGGCTCCTGCGTTGATACCTGTTCACCAAAATTGACATAGTGGGAATAAGCTAGCCCAGATGGTGCTGGGTCAGCTCCAGTGAAATTAGCTCTCGGTGCCCTGCTGATGCGCGCGGACGGACACCTGCCAACATTAGCTCTAACAGCTGGAAAAATAAAATTCTGAACAGAGTAAATTCCTAACTCCCTGTCTGACAGTTCGTACTCATTGCCATAATTTTTATAAATCATAACTATTTTATTATTTCAGCGTTTAAGCATGTGAGCACGAAAGAAAAAATCATAACCAATAATTCTACGGGCATGAGAAATATAAACAAGTGAAGCATTCGATAATAAACCTAGCCCTGCAGCTAAACGAGTAATCCAGGAAGTAAAACAAATATTGCACTTTCTTAAGGAAGGGACAGTTCTCCAATAATTTAACATCATTTTTACAGGTGACGCTTTTCTTTTTTAATCATGATTTATAACAAATGTAGCTTATCTTGTTTAATAGTATTTAATTCCTCTCTAGGAAAGAATGTAAAGGCTAGCCATTTAAGCATAAATCTTAGTGTGGGATGATGAATTTCTTCAGTAGTATATTTGTGTTTTCTCTCAGGTTTCTTTGCAGTGATACTCTCCTAAAAATCATCTTTATCAAAGTCTTGGAGAGTTTTAGAAATATTAACCACACATTGATTATTGAATCCCAATGCTAAACTAAGAGTTTTCCATGAGAGGGTGAAAAGTTTATTAAACATTTTAAAATTAACCTTATCATCATCAAAGTCTAGGATGCTAATAAATTCTATAGTGAGTAAGTTGCTACCCTGCTCATTAATTTGCCATGCATTTTCCCATCCAACATTTTTAAAAATAAGCTCAAACTCGGAATCCATTCCGATTTCATGAAGCAAAGTGGCATAAAAAATTGGAGTATGTGTAAATTCCTTGTTTTTAACCACATTTAAAATTTCTCTCTGGGGTCTAGTTGATAATGAAATTTGAGTTATGCTTGTGAGTTCATACCTCTCTTCCGGTCGGGAAGAGGATGACGGGTCATACGTGAAGGGTGATGGAGGATCGATATTCATGTCGGAGCCGACGAACGATGACACTTGTGATGACGATTGGCTTCTTGTTGTGCGGCGTGAGAGGGCTCTTTCAAGGGATCGAATGGCACCTTTCATTCTATTGCTCATCTTGCCTGTAAAATAAAGAACACGAAGAACACGGCAAGAACGAATAAGAACACAAGAACAAATCAAGAACAAGCAAGAACAAGAGGAGAGAAGGAATTAAAGTGGTGATCTCTCTTCTAGGTCTTCTCGCTAATCTTCTTCTCTACCCTTTTCTTTGCTTAAACTTGAATCAAATGATAGGATTATGGAAGTTTGAAGTCACGAGTTGCAATGCAACTTGGCTACCTGCTCTCTGGAGTGTGTGTGAGTGCGTGAATGAGTGAGAGAGAGGAGAGGCTGAGAAATAGAGGAGGGGCGCCGGCTGGCGTGGCCTTGGGGCCGACCGGCCCCACCTGGTCACCTTTGGCTCTCTCCTTTAGCTAGTGTCGACAGCACCTTCATCTACTACCAAATGCATGTGTTCCTCCGGTGAAATGGCTGAATGGATGGATGGTGGGTAGTGCATGTGTAAATAATGAGGTTTGGATGGTAGTGCATGATGTGACTTGATGTGATGATGGTGGGTCCCAAATGTTTCCCGTATTTATACCGTATAATGACACCAGAATGAAAAACTAAATTATTTTTATGAATCTATGAAAAATTAGAATTCTAATGATGGTCTTTTTATACTTTTCTGCCACCACAGCAAATTTCACTGACGGGGGTTTAGCACTCCGTTAGTAATAATCACATGAGGCTTAAGCTTTGATCATACTATGCTTATTTTTATTTCTTTTTAATAATGCAATTTATGAGAAAGTAAATATGTAAATTTTAATGCAGGAATTAAATTACCGATAACTACCGAGTTACCTCCCGGCGATGGTTCGGGGTTTTTGAGGCCACCGATCCGGACTTCTCCAGTTGAATTATTCTTCATGATTCATCTTCGGTGTCGGAGATGTTGTATTTTGTTCTTCATGACACTTGAATGTTTGGCATTGCTCCAGTCTTGGCTTGAATGTGAATCGCTCTTCTTGACCATTGATGGTGAATGTGATCTCTCCAGCTCCGACATTGATGGTTGCATTTGTAGTGTTTAGGAATGGTCGCCCAAGGATGAGGGGTATCTTCCTCTCTTCCTGCATGTCAAGTACTACAAAATCTACAGGAATGAAAAAGTTACGGATTTTTACCGGAATATTTTCTGTGATTCCTGCGGGATAGCGAACCGATTGGTCAGCTAATTGCAAACACATCGTAGTTGGTGTGAGTGTAGAATAGTTGAGTTTGTCGAAGACGGTCTTGGGCATGACGCTGTGTCACACCTGGTTTTCCGAAGAATACCAAGCGTTAACTATATGTGTGCCCAGGATGTCCACAGAACACATATAGTGTCAAATATGGTAAATACCATAAGCAATGCTTAAATACATAGCGAAACATATTTACATTAAGACTTACAAATATATGAAAGCACAACGGAAACTAGTCTTCATCTTCTATCTTCGGGGCACCATACTCCACAGGGACGGTTGACTGGGGGAGCACTCGCCTAGTACTCATGGAACTCCTTTGGAAACTCCTCACTTTATCCACCATCTAGTACCCATCCGGGATTTTTATTGGTGAAACCACAAGCGTCAGCTCACCATGCTCAGCAAGTATAACATGAGGGGGGTTGCAAGGCTCAAAAAGCTGACACGGCTGAACTGCGGTAAGCACTTTTAGTTG
The DNA here is from genome assembly GCA_038502445.1 of Eremochloa ophiuroides. NCBI lineage: Eukaryota > Viridiplantae > Streptophyta > Magnoliopsida > Poales > Poaceae > Eremochloa > Eremochloa ophiuroides. The sequence goes on from JAHLJS010000005.1 coordinate 67,285,961, forward strand.
GTCATATTTTACTTATTAAGAGTCTATGTAACTAAGTTATGCTTAGCACCCAGTGGGATTATAATAATTATCATCAATATCATTTCATCATCTCGAGCCATCCATAAAATCATCTGTCTCGAAAAGGATCCAGGCCGCTCGTGTCCGTGAGCACGGCTGATATATCAGTTTGATCAAACTCTGCAGAGTGTGTACACTTTCACCATGAGTCGTGAATTCCCAGATGCCCAGGGCCCGTCGACCCACAAACACTGCCAAGGTGAGCGGGCAGGGAACCACTACGAAGCCTTTCACTAGTCGCTCTAACAAGTTAGTAGACGCAAGGTTTCGGCAAGGCGAATGGAGGCCCCCTTCAAGAATGGCACACCATGTGACCGCAGCCCAGCACACATCTTGACAGGCTCGGAACCCATTCTTGAACCTAGACCCCCCTCTAGCGCCTTTCGGTAACTACTAACAAGATAGAGAAGATCTAGTTACTCATCTAAGACCAGAGCCATGTGATTCTCATGGTTGTACGGTAAATCCTGGGTGGCCGCTTTAAGATTCAGATGCATACGGAGGGCAGACTAGAGCGACCAAAAAGGCCCAATGCTCTAGCCCTCTTCTGTCCATGTTGCTTAAAAGCATCTTCCATCCATAGTTGCATAATCATTAATCAATATTATAGATCATTATTGTTGGTGATAGCAACTAAGCCAATCTACCCATATGCAATAACCCATAGGTAACAAGGATATAAGATATCAATAGTTCTAGGTAAAATCCTTATAGGTTTATCATATTAGACACATGCATATGAAAATGTGATTAAATGGTTATTAGGCAACAAGGAAACTCATGTTACACTTGCCTCCAAATGCTTTTCAGGCTCTCCAATTTCTTCACGATCATCCTTGCATAGCTCCACTTCTAACGATCACAACAACCAGCACAAGCTTCACATTCAAACCTAAAAACAGTACACCAAGCATTATAAAAATAAATTACAAAGGTTTGAAAACGTATGGCTTGTTCTATAATCGTGTGAGCACGAAAACTAAACAAAACAAGAACCACAATTAAATGATGTGAGAGATGAAAGGTATATGTGGCAAGGATTGGATTAGATGAGCATGGTGGAATTTGGATTAGAACATATCTAACATAACAAAAAGGATTGAATATGTATTAGGTTTTAAGCACAAGGTTTGGCTTTGTAGAGCATGATGTGTTATGGTGTGCGGTAGAGAAACTGGTGCATTGGAGAATAAGATTGAATTGATATACATCATGTGGCATTCTCGTAGGGATATATGATAATTAGTGATATGATGTTTCCATCACTAAGCTGGAGTGACATATCAAGGTTGATAGTAAGGATAGACGTTTACTTGTGGTGAGGATGTAATTTAGGAGAGTTCATAAAGGATGACTTGAATAGGACAAGTGTGTTTAGCGGTCACAAGATCATGGTGTAGTGATATGATTTGATAGGATTAACTAAAATATAGCTCATCGTTCTATCTGGACGATGCAAATGATGACCAAAATATAAGGATTATGCATGCAACATGTAAGGGCATGTCACATGAAGAGGGCATGTCAATCAGAGATGCACTTAGGATGGAACAAATTTGCAAGTTGGTGGTATGCCGATGAGCACCATTGGAGGACATGGATTGAATAATAGATAACATGATATGACATTGATAACAAGATTTGTCTCTGGTTGTAGAACATAACATGACAAATATGGTGGTGGTGGTTTGGACGGGTAGATCATGTTAAGCGCATGGAGACCATGGATTTAAGGTGGGAAGAGAGGTTACACAAATGGCTTATGTTCTGAATATTCCTTAGAGATATGAGGGAATGATTTTGGATAAGTGAATAGGTTACTTTGGAACATGTCATGACCAACAAATGCACTGAGGTGGATGCTAGATCAACGGAAAACAAGGTTATGTCGATTTGTGCATCGGTTAAGCGTAACCGGTGGAGGACAGCGGGAAATATGATGATAGATTGCATGGTTATAACAAATACAAATGGAAATATATTTTGTGGGATTTCTAGGTACTGCATGAGGGAGGTTATGGCAAAAGGAGGTGACGTTTTGACCATCCGTTGGTAGGAGAACATGATTGCAAGATGCGACTATGTGGTTGTTCGGCATGGCAAGGGTAGCGACATGGCAATGATTATAACTCAAGCGTCATTATTCATATGATGAAGCTGACTTGCAGGGATGTGTGTAGGTATATCATACACACAACGGTCAAAGGTGCTGATCACCGGAGTGGTCAATCAACGGGAACGCTCGTGCCAACCCGCTGTGGTGCGGCTGCGGGACAGCAGGACAGCAGGACAGTGACCACAAGATAGGAGCATATATCTTTCATACTTTATCATATAGCCATGAAACTTTTCAGAGGTGTGTGCAACTATATAAAGGATAACATATCCAAAGGGTTGATCAAGAGGTTCAATGGATCAACGGGAACGCCACTGACAAAAATAGGGTCATTTCTGTTTGGACAGCAGGAGCGGCAGACAATTCGGTCTCTATATCTCGGCCATCATGGATTGGATAGCTGAACAAACTTGTGGGATCATATGCAGGGATGTCATGAACATGTAGGTCAAAGGGATTTATGATTTGGTCAGCGGATTAGCGGGGAACGCCGAAAGCACTCAGAGATGCCAATCTGTCCAGACAGCAGGGACAGCGGCACGGTGATGACCATATCTCTAAATTCTCAACTCCTATGAAGAAACCATTTTGCAGGGACGTATTCAAGGATATGAACTACAATTTCACTAAAGGGTTTGATGATTTGATCAAAGGAACAGCGAGGAACGCCGCTGCCCAAAAACAGCAGCGCTGCTGGCCGCCAGGACAGCAAGACATACAACATGTATATTTCATCGGGAATCAACCAAACATCAACAAGGGTACTTGATATTCAGAACACTATAAAAACATTATGGGGGACATGATTTAGGGTTCTCACCATGGGTATTGGTGGGGTGGAGCGGGGAAACTCATCAACGATTGCCGGTGATGACAACGCGGTTCAACGGTGCATCCTTCTCGCGATGCGGTTGATCGGGGCGACATCCATGGTGGTAGAAGCAACCACCACGTCATGGTGAGCAGGGAGGTTGATGTTGAACTCCTCCAAATCCTTGTTGGGTGCTTGGGAAGGAAATCAAGGTGTTTAGATGGGTTGCAATCGCCGAAACACTTCGTTTCCATGGACGGGATGGAGAGGAAATTTGGGGATTGGTTGAGGCAGCCATGGGGGAGAATGAGGAAGAGGAGGGGCATCTCCCCTCTGTTCCTGACGTGGGAACTGAAGGGGGAGGAGTGAGGGGGCTGTGGGGGAGTTATACTTGAAGGGGAAAGGGTGGGAGACCAAAGGGTTGGAATGGCAAAGGGTCTTGTCTTGATATTTTCTTGACTTGGTTGATATTTTTGTGCAAGATGGAGAGGACATCAGGTGGGTGACGTGGGAGAGGTGAGAGGAAGAGGTAGAGGGCTGGTTGGACTCTATGTTGAACCACAAAAGAAGGGGAGGGTGGTTGGGCTTTGACCCACGGCGAAAGATAACTCAAAGTTTTAACTGGATTCAGTTCGAAGCGATGTCGGAGGACGCAATGAGTTGGGTTGACCCATTAGCAATAGAAATAAAGATGGGGAATATGGTTTACTAATGGGATAGATTTAGGTGCTTGTATGAAAACAAGAATACAATATGGAATGATAGTGTTGAGCTCGGCTCGCTAAATTCGTAGAGACACGATAAGGGTTTCGGGAAATTTAGCGTTCCAAAATGGTGAGACCAAGACCGTATGGTTTTCAAGGATGGTTCAAAAATATGTTTGGGTTTGACCAAGAGGAGAACGAGTGGAGGAGAAAGAGTCCATGTATATATTGCCCAAAGGTCAGGAAACGAGAAGAAAGATGGAACTGAGATTAACAGGGGTACATAACATGTGATTGATTTCACTTGAACAAAGTGATGGTAGAGTTGCATATGGGATACAATGATTGATCATTAAGCATATGTTTTGATATTTGAACAAGAGTCAATTAAAAAGGATTGGAATCTCAAATATAAGGAAAAAAGGGATAAAGAGAGAACATATTAGGATATGACTAAATAGAGCTTTAAAGAATAGGTGTTAGGGTGATGGCAAGATGAACATTTGAAGAGCCATCAAGGTTTTTGGAATAAGGATCAAGGTATATGGTTCCAAGGATTTAATCATGAATGGGAACTTGATCAAAGATTTGAGAAATTTGATTCCAATTAAACCCTATGCGTGTTTGAAAACTTTTGAAATCATTTTTCATACAAAACACTATGCAAAGGCATGAATGCAACAAACCTTTAAATTGTTCACAAAATGTTTGAAAACTCACATTTTCCATTATCCAGAATGTCAACAACTTAAGCTATGTTGGAATTTTTAGAAAATGGTAAAAATTATTTGTTTTGTTTTAAGTGTTTTCTAGTCACATCCCAAAATAGAAATTTTGGGGTGTGACAACACTACCCCCCTTAACAGGAATCTCGTCCCGAGATTCGTTGACGCTACACTCAAAGCAAAGAGCAAAATCACACAAGAACACAATAACAAAACAATCAACCTTGCCAAGACACACTAACATAATAAGGTCCTTATAACATCACACTACCACTTTCCTAGAATCGTTACTAACGTAAAAAGCGCTCGGGGATAGCAACATCCTAAAGGCTTAGGGTAAATGAGCTTGAACTCTTCAGTCTTTGGGGCGATGCCCTTCTTATCGTTGTAGAAACTTGATAGTCCCATAAATCTTCATGGATCTTGGAGAAACGAGGGGTTTTCGTTAAAGGGCATTTTTATTTTTCATAGAGAATCGAAGGGAAGAAAGTAAAGACTAGGTTTTACCAAAATAACTATATGAAAACGACCATGTCTAACTAGGCTGAGCGTCCTACAGTCAACACTGCTTTGATACCACTTTGTCACACCTGGTTTTCCGAAGAATACCAAGCGTTAACTATATGTGTGCCCAGGATGTCCACAGAACACATATAGTGTCAAATATGGTAAATACCATAAGCAATGCTTAAATACATAGCGAAACATATTTACATTAAGACTTACAAATATATGAAAGCACAACGGAAACTAGTCTTCATCTTCTATCTTCGGGGCACCATACTCCACAGGGACGGTTGACTGGGGGAGCACTCGCCTAGTACTCATGGAACTCCTTTGGAAACTCCTCACTTTATCCACCATCTAGTACCCATCCGGGATTTTTATTGGTGAAACCACAAGCGTCAGCTCACCATGCTCAGCAAGTATAACATGAGGGGGGTTGCAAGGCTCAAAAAGCTGACACGGCTGAACTGCGGTAAGCACTTTTAGTTGGTCATATTTTACTTATTAAGAGTCTATGTAACTAAGTTATGCTTAGCACCCAGTGGGATTATAATAATTATCATCAATATCATTTCATCATCTCGAGCCATCCATAAAATCATCTGTCTCGAAAAGGATCCAGGCCGCTCGTGTCCGTGAGCACGGCTGATATATCAGTTTGATCAAACTCTGCAGAGTGTGTACACTTTCACCATGAGTCGTGAATTCCCAGATGCCCAGGGCCCGTCGACCCACAAACACTGCCAAGGTGAGCGGGCAGGGAACCACTACGAAGCCTTTCACTAGTCGCTCTAACAAGTTAGTAGACGCAAGGTTTCGGCAAGGCGAATGGAGGCCCCCTTCAAGAATGGCACACCATGTGACCGCAGCCCAGCACACATCTTGACAGGCTCGGAACCCATTCTTGAACCTAGACCCCCCTCTAGCGCCTTTCGGTAACTACTAACAAGATAGAGAAGATCTAGTTACTCATCTAAGACCAGAGCCATGTGATTCTCATGGTTGTACGGTAAATCCTGGGTGGCCGCTTTAAGATTCAGATGCATACGGAGGGCAGACTAGAGCGACCAAAAAGGCCCAATGCTCTAGCCCTCTTCTGTCCATGTTGCTTAAAAGCATCTTCCATCCATAGTTGCATAATCATTAATCAATATTATAGATCATTATTGTTGGTGATAGCAACTAAGCCAATCTACCCATATGCAATAACCCATAGGTAACAAGGATATAAGATATCAATAGTTCTAGGTAAAATCCTTATAGGTTTATCATATTAGACACATGCATATGAAAATGTGATTAAATGGTTATTAGGCAACAAGGAAACTCATGTTACACTTGCCTCCAAATGCTTTTCAGGCTCTCCAATTTCTTCACGATCATCCTTGCATAGCTCCACTTCTAACGATCACAACAACCAGCACAAGCTTCACATTCAAACCTAAAAACAGTACACCAAGCATTATAAAAATAAATTACAAAGGTTTGAAAACGTATGGCTTGTTCTATAATCGTGTGAGCACAAAAACTAAACAAAACAAGAACCACAATTAAATGATGTGAGAGATGAAAGGTATATGTGGCAAGGATTGGATTAGATGAGCATGGTGGAATTTGGATTAGAACATATCTAACATAACAAAAAGGATTGAATATGTATTAGGTTTTAAGCACAAGGTTTGGCTTTGTAGAGCATGATGTGTTATGGTGTGCGGTAGAGAAACTGGTGCATTGGAGAATAAGATTGAATTGATATACATCATGTGGCATTCTCGTAGGGATATATGATAATTAGTGATATGATGTTTCCATCACTAAGCTGGAGTGACATATCAAGGTTGATAGTAAGGATAGACGTTTACTTGTGGTGAGGATGTAATTTAGGAGAGTTCATAAAGGATGACTTGAATAGGACAAGTGTGTTTAGCGGTCACAAGATCATGGTGTAGTGATATGATTTGATAGGATTAACTAAAATATAGCTCATCGTTCTATCTGGACGATGCAAATGATGACCAAAATATAAGGATTATGCATGCAACATGTAAGGGCATGTCACATGAAGAGGGCATGTCAATCAGAGATGCACTTAGGATGGAACAAATTTGCAAGTTGGTGGTATGCCGATGAGCACCATTGGAGGACATGGATTGAATAATAGATAACATGATATGACATTGATAACAAGATTTGTCTCTGGTTGTAGAACATAACATGACAAATATGGTGGTGGTGGTTTGGACGGGTAGATCATGTTAAGCGCATGGAGACCATGGATTTAAGGTGGGAAGAGAGGTTACACAAATGGCTTATGTTCTGAATATTCCTTAGAGATATGAGGGAATGATTTTGGATAAGTGAATAGGTTACTTTGGAACATGTCATGACCAACAAATGCACTGAGGTGGATGCTAGATCAACGGAAAACAAGGTTATGTCGATTTGTGCATCGGTTAAGCGTAACCGGTGGAGGACAGCGGGAAATATGATGATAGATTGCATGGTTATAACAAATACAAATGGAAATATATTTTGTGGGATTTCTAGGTACTGCATGAGGGAGGTTATGGCAAAAGGAGGTGACGTTTTGACCATCCGTTGGTAGGAGAACATGATTGCAAGATGCGACTATGTGGTTGTTCGGCATGGCAAGGGTAGCGACATGGCAATGATTATAACTCAAGCGTCATTATTCATATGATGAAGCTGACTTGCAGGGATGTGTGTAGGTATATCATACACACAACGGTCAAAGGTGCTGATCACCGGAGTGGTCAATCAACGGGAACGCTCGTGCCAACCCGCTGTGGTGCGGCTGCGGGACAGCAGGACAGCAGGACAGTGACCACAAGATAGGAGCATATATCTTTCATACTTTATCATATAGCCATGAAACTTTTCAGAGGTGTGTGCAACTATATAAAGGATAACATATCCAAAGGGTTGATCAAGAGGTTCAATGGATCAACGGGAACGCCACTGACAAAAATAGGGTCATTTCTGTTTGGACAGCAGGAGCGGCAGACAATTCGGTCTCTATATCTCGGCCATCATGGATTGGATAGCTGAACCAACTTGTGGGATCATATGCAGGGATGTCATGAACATGTAGGTCAAAGGGATTTATGATTTGGTCAGCGGATTAGCGGGGAACGCCGAAAGCACTCAGAGATGCCAATCTGTCCAGACAGCAGGGACAGCGGCACGGTGATGACCATATCTCTAAATTCTCAACTCCTATGAAGAAACCATTTTGCAGGGACGTGTTCAAGGATATGAACTACAATTTCACCAAAGGGTTTGATGATTTGATCAAAGGAACAGCGAGGAACGCCGCTGCCCAAAAACAGCAGCGCTGCTGGCCGCCAGGACAGCAAGACATACAACATGTATATTTCATCGGGAATCAACCAAACATCAACAAGGGTACTTGATATTCAGAACACTATAAAAACATTATGGGGGACATGATTTAGGGTTCTCACCATGGGTATTGGTGGGGTGGAGCGGGGAAACTCATCAACGATTGCCGGTGATGACAACGCGGTTCAACGGTGCATCCTTCTCGCGATGCGGTTGATCGGGGCGACATCCATGGTGGTAGAAGCAACCACCACGTCATGGTGAGCAGGGAGGTTGATGTTGAACTCCTCCAAATCCTTGTTGGGTGCTTGGGAAGGAAATCAAGGTGTTTAGATGGGTTGCAATCGCCGAAACACTTCGTTTCCATGGACGGGATGGAGAGGAAATTTGGGGATTGGTTGAGGCAGCCATGGGGGAGAATGAGGAAGAGGAGGGGCATCTCCCCTCTGTTCTTGACGTGGGAACTGAAGGGGGAGGAGTGAGGGGGCTGTGGGGGAGTTATACTTGAAGGGGAAAGGGTGGGAGACCAAAGGGTTGGAATGGCAAAGGGTCTTGTCTTGATATTTTCTTGACTTGGTTGATATTTTTGTGCAAGATGGAGAGGACATCAGGTGGGTGACGTGGGAGAGGTGAGAGGAAGAGGTAGAGGGCTGGTTGGACTCTATGTTGAACCACAAAAGAAGGGGAGGGTGGTTGGGCTTTGACCCACGGCGAAAGATAACTCAAAGTTTTAACTGGATTCAGTTCGAAGCGATGTCGGAGGACGCAATGAGTTGGGTTGACCCATTAGCAATAGAAATAAAGATGGGGAATATGGTTTACTAATGGGATAGATTTAGGTGCTTGTATGAAAACAAGAATACAATATGGAATGATAGTGTTGAGCTCGGCTCGCTAAATTCGTAGAGACACGATAAGGGTTTCGGGAAATTTAGCGTTCCAAAATGGTGAGACCAAGACCGTATGGTTTTCAAGGATGGTTCAAAAATATGTTTGGGTTTGACCAAGAGGAGAACGAGTGGAGGAGAAAGAGTCCATGTATATATTGCCCAAAGGTCAGGAAACGAGAAGAAAGATGGAACTGAGATTAACAGGGGTACATAACATGTGATTGATTTCACTTGAACAAAGTGATGGTAGAGTTGCATATGGGATACAATGATTGATCATTAAGCATATGTTTTGATATTTGAACAAGAGTCAATTAAAAAGGATTGGAATCTCAAATATAAGGAAAAAAGGGATAAAGAGAGAACATATTAGGATATGACTAAATAGAGCTTTAAAGAATAGGTGTTAGGGTGATGGCAAGATGAACATTTGAAGAGCCATCAAGGTTTTTGGAATAAGGATCAAGGTATATGGTTCCAAGGATTTAATCATGAATGGGAACTTGATCAAAGATTTGAGAAATTTGATTCCAATTAAACCCTATGCGTGTTTGAAAACTTTTGAAATCATTTTTCATACAAAACACTATGCAAAGGCATGAATGCAACAAACCTTTAAATTGTTCACAAAATGTTTGAAAACTCACATTTTCCATTATCCAGAATGTCAACAACTTAAGCTATGTTGGAATTTTTAGAAAATGGTAAAAATTATTTGTTTTGTTTTAAGTGTTTTCTAGTCACATCCCAAAATAGAAATTTTGGGGTGTGACACGCTGACACTTGCTCCAAGATCACATAAAGCATTCTCCAACATCTGGTCTCCTATTGAACAATCAATAGTGGGACACCCTGAATCCTTCTTCTTAGTAGGAGAAGAACTCAGAATTGCCTCACTACACTCCTCCGTTAGCTTGACAACTTCAGTAGAAGGTAATGGTCCTTTGTTGTTGAGGATGCTTTAAAGATACTTCGCATATGTAGGTACCTGCATGGCATCTAATAACGGAATATTGACATATAACTTCTGAATTACCTCCACAAACTTACCAAATTGATCATCTGTTTTAGCTCTTCTTCTTCTGCGTGGAAATGGTAGGAGGGTTATGTCATGAAAATCTTGAGTTAATTCTTGATCTTGTAGTTCAACTGGTAGTGAAGGTGGTATAACTTCTCCTTCCCTATTGTCTTTCTCAATTTCTTCTTCTACCTGCACTAAATGTGATGGTCTACGTGCCCCTTTTGGGTAAGGTGGATTACGTGTAGACTTACCTCCTCTAGTAGATATTCCTTTTATTTGCTCATGGTTAGTGGTAAACAAAATAGAAGATAATTGTGCAATTTGTAATTCTATCTTCTTATTAAATAATATTTGATCTTTAACAGCAGAAGAGAAATTATCCAATTTAGAATTAATTCCTTCTAAAACTTTATCATTAAAAGCAAGCTTCTTATAAATACTTTCATTAATTCTAGCTTGTTCTAATATTAATTCTCTCAAGGGTGGTTGTTTATGATTTGAAAAATTAGAATTGCCTTGGTACTTACCTTGACTGGTTGACCAAGGTTGATTCCATCCTTGTTTCTGAGAAGTAGACTTGATGACTGTACTAATATCTTCTGGAGGATTTGCAAACTCAATTTCTAAAGATCCTTCATATTGATTCTGGGAATTGAATGCATCTTGAATAGCCTGACGATCTCTTTTATGATTGGCTCTTTGCTCTAACCAGTTCAAAAGTACATCCATCTTGGTTGACAGTTCACACACTTCCTCTGTAGTTTCTTCACCCTTATGGCATGTCTGAGTGTTGTTTATCCAATTCTGATTTTCTGCTATCTTTGCCATAATATCTTCAGCTCTTCCAGGGGTGAGTGACATAAATGATCCTTCAGCAGTGGCATCTAGTTGCTCACGTGACCTTTGAGTTAGTCCGTGATAAAATGTTTGCATGAGCAACTACTTTTCCATTCCATGATGGGGACAATCTGATATGTAATCTTGAAAACGTTCCCAGACTTCTGAAATAGATTCACCTTTCTGCTGATAAAATTCTGAAATCTTTCCTCGTAGAGCATTGGTTTTGCTTACTAGGAAAAACTTTTCTAGGAAAGCTTTTGAACATTCTACCCATGTCTTGACTCGATCTTTATTCTGATAAAACCACTGCTTCGCCTTTCCCTCCAATGAGAACGGAAACAAACGAAGTTGCACGACGTCTTAAGAAATGCCTTTGATGTTGACGGTGTTGCCAATCTCCAGGAAATTCTGCAGATGGACACTTGCATCTTCATCTTTCTTTCCAGTAAATATGATAGCTTGCGCCATTTTGATGAGGCTTGGCTTGATCTCATAATCTTGATTTCCAATGTTGAAAGTTGACCCAACGCGAATATTCTCAGTGCTTGGGGCAGAGAATTCACGTAGAATCTTCTCAGCCATGGCTTCACAAAATAATGTAAGACCCTTCTTCCTATGGTTGTTCCTGATTGATAAGAGTTAAAGTACACAACCAATCCTGCACTTACCCTATATAAGATATTTAAATATAAACAAAACACGGGTAAGTCTGCTAAAGTAAAAGGTTATGGTTATCTCTAAGTATTTATGTCTATAGTTATTTTTATGTTTTTCTAATAATATTATCTATGAAGAACTCTCCTATATTAAATTCTAGAATAAATATCCTGGCGAATAAAATCAACGATCTCAATAAATTATCCTAGTGAATATAATTGCCGTCCCCGGCAACGGTGCCAGAAATGCTTGTTGGTATTTTTAACATCACTTCACGTTAAGTTGTTATCCCTAACATGATGCCAAAAACCAAAGGTAAAATAATCTTCACTTGCCTCCTAAAAATAATACTATAGAATATATCCGCAAGCGCACAGATAATTCTCCCATTGTAGCACTTCACCCGGTAAGTATTCCGAGTATCGTTGATTTGTTTTATGCCAAAAGGATAAAGGTGGCATTCTACTCATTAGGATAATCTACTATAATAATTGAAAAGATAAATGTGCAGATCTATGATAACCCATAACTCTAGTGTTTTAGCGATAAATAAATCAATGATAAATGTTAAATGATAACTAAGTAAGTGAGGTAAATGGTATTCCAGAGATAGAATATAGAGACTCACTAATGTAGTAAGACAATCTCGAGATTCGGCTAAAGTAAAGGAAACTTATGTAATTACTAAATACAAAGTCTACAGCCTACGCCACATTACACATCTTCATCTATAACATAATCAACTCAGAAAACATCATAAGGAGCATCATCTAATGAGGATATTAAGACACAAGGGTCACCTCCTTCGCGACCGCGCTCTGCTAGTCCTACCTATAGGGGGTGGACTACAGAGGAACCAACGCAGCTGTCACCTACGAGGACTACCACATGACCCGTCACGTCAGGGAGCCGCCGTAGGTACACAATATATCTAGACACCACGTCTACATAATGTATACCACCTAACTCACTCGAGTACTGAATTAGGCGCTTTACGATCATACGACAATAATCATCACCAATCACAACTATATCGAATATGCAATTAGAATAAACTAAGAACTGAATAAGTAGCTATATATTAAAATAAAGCAAAGTCATAATGAGATACAAGATAATATTACCGATCTCCAGACGAATGGATCTGGAATCCTGAGCGTAGCGCCCAACTCTACTTGAACCTTGCTGGACACCTAAACTATGAACTTGAAGAACTAGAGCCCTATTTCTAATCTCTGGAAACCCTAACTTCTGTCTACTCTTGACGAATGAAGCAGGAGGAATGAATTGGTGCTCTGGGAAGGGGGTCTGCCCCTTTATTTAAAGCCCGGTGGGATGAACGTGTGCCGTGGGATCAAACCAACCTGAACAAAGGGCCCAGATGACTCCAGAGAGGCGGTGGAAGAAGACTCCAAAAGGTGGGCCGAAACCCTAGCAGGGGGGCGTCGGCCGGCCCCACCCTGGTGGGTCTCGGGCCCTGGTGCTTTGGGTGTGTTCTGGATCCTTCTAACTTGTTGATGAGGTATGTTTCCGTCGTGATCAAGTTTCGTGATAATTACGCTCTTTAATCCTTCTTTTAAGCCTTTCTAGAATAATCCCTGGAAAATACACAATTCACCAAAACTCCTGGAATTCATCAGTAATAACCCCTATGCTTCTATTATTGATCTTCCCTAGGCATTAGTTACGGTATAAAATTGGTACTTAACGACTGTCAACAAGTAAAATTCAGTAGTAGTATAGAAGTAGAGCCAAGAGTAGTAGTATAGTAGGATTAAGAGTAGACAAGTAGTAGTAGGACTAAAATTCAGTTAAAATTCAAGTAAAATTCAGTTAGAGTAGGGTAGTACAGCTAGTGTAGAAGTAGAGCTAATAGTAGTTGTAGTATAGTAGGATTATGAGTAGCCAAGTAGTAGTAGGAGTAAAATTCAGTTAAAATTCAAGTAAAATTCAGTTAGAGTAGGGTAGGTAGCTTAGAGTAGTAGTAGAGTACAAAAGTAGAGCCAAGAGTAGTAGTATAGTAGGATTAGGAGTAGACAAGTAGTAGTAGGACTAAAATTCAGTTAAAATTCAAGTAAAATTCAGTTAGAGTAGGGTAGTACAGCTAGTGTAGAAGTAGAGCTAATAGTAGTAGTATAGTAGGATTAGGAGTAGCCAAGTAGTAGTAGGAGTAAAATTCAGTTAAAATTCAAGTAAAATTCAATTAGAGTAGGATAGTACAGCTAGTATAGAAGTAGAGCTAAGATTAGTAGTACAGTAGGATTAGGAGTAGACAAGTAGTAGTAGGAGTAAAATTCAGTTAACGCTCACAAAAATAACAAGGGACTCCTGAACTCATAGACAGTGAAAGGCAACCAAGAAACAAATGATGAACTCATGATTGCAACATACGTGGTAGTGGCACTGCAGAGGTATTGAATTCTTGTTGCGGAACTAACAACCAAACCATGATCTAAAAAGATCACAGTTAAGAGTAAAATTCAATTAATCTCAAATAATTGGCAAATTCTCAGTTAATAACCTTAGTCATCATAGGCAGTGGCATTTGCTTTTCCTCAAAATCTCCCAAACGCATCATAGGCAGCATTTTCAACTCAAATTTGGGAAAATTTAAACAAAATTGAAACAAAAAAATTGCATCACAGACATCACATCCAGGCAACATAGGGGAGAAGCTAGGGTTCGGCTCACGGCATCAACAATGCAGAACGGAGACCGAGGCGCGTGGCCGGGGAACGAGATCGGTGAGGTCGAGCTCACCGGCGAGCACGGGGAAGGAAGAGGAGCGCACGGTGGCGGGGCCGTGGCCGGGGCCAGACACGGAGACAGACGGAGATGGAACACGGGTCGGGGAAGGAGCACGGTGGCGGCGCACGGAGGTTGGGGTTGGGGACGGGGACGGAGACGGAGCCAGAGACGGGGAAGACGGAGCTAGGAGAGCCGCCGACCAGGAACGGAGAGCCACCGGAGAACGGGCGCACGTGGGTGGCGGTGCTAGTGTTCCCTGGTGGAGGTCCTAGACACGAAGGAGGGTGCGGGGGAGGGACGGAGGTGCAAGAAGGTGCAGAGGAGAGGCGGAGGCGCAGGCGGGGGTCGACGATGGCGGCGGCGGCGGCGGGAAAATCCGGCAACCCATCGGGGACCAAATCAACCGCGCGGAGGAGTTGAATTTTAGGGCGAGGTGTAGAGGGTATATATAGATGGTATTAACCGAGGCGGTTAACTTAGGATAACCGTCACGGTTAATAAAATTAACCGTGGTGGTTATCCTAAGGTAATCGCCTCGGTTAAGCCTTTTTGAATTTTTAAGTTTTTAGGTGTGATGTAAGAGTGATATAGAGTAGTGGTAATAGGAGTAGGAGTACACATAAGCGTAGTAGTACGAGTAGTAGTAAGCGCAGTAGAAGTAGTAGCAAGCGTAGTAGTATGAGTAATAGTAGTAGAAGGGGGGAGTAGTAAGAAGCGTGGTAATAGTAGTAGTCGTCGTAGTCGTAGTCGTAGTAGGACGAGTAGTGGTAAGAGTAGTAGTGGTAGTAGTAGTACTATGAGTAGTAGTAAGTGTAGTAGGAGGAAACGTAGTAGAGTAGTAGGAGGAAGCGTAGTAGTGTAGTAGTAAGCGTAGTAGTAGAGTAGTAGAAGTATAGTACAATTGGTAGGTACATGAAAAGTTCTCGTTAATCATTAGGTGAGTACATTGTTACATAAATGTGTGGCATACATATCACTTTGGTGGGAGTGATCCTATGACGGACTTCTTCTCATCGTCGGGGCGGAACCAAGGCTTCATCTTGTTCCTGCTCACGCGGTTCTCAACGATCTTGATCTTGCGTGGATGATCGGTAAATAGAGAGAACTCTGCGTAGTTGTTGTATTCTTCGGGACTCTGGACTCCATCGGCTCCCATGATCCTCTGCTTTCCTGAGACAACCACATGCTTGTTTGTCTCTTTGGGCATCGGATAGTAGGCTACCTGCGCGACGAGGTTTGCGAGTACCCACTCATCATCTCTGTAGGCGACACTTTGGAGATCAACGGTTGTTAGCCCATACTCATCCACGACCACGGACTACGGCTTGACCCACTGGCACCGGAAGATGGGTATCTGTAGGTCATCACCGTAGTCAACCATATCTCTTCGATCTGCCCATAGTATGACTTGATGTCCCCTGTCGCGTCATCGATGCCCTCATATCGAACACCGCAGTTTTGTGCTGCACTCTTCTTGTCCTTCTCTTTTGTGTGGAACCTGTATCCATTGATGTCGTACCCTTGCCACGTGGTGACTTTGATAGAAGGGCCGGATGCTAGATTCGATTCTTCAATGGAATCGTTCGATATGTCCTGATTTTTTGTCCATGTCGTCAAATGCATCTTGTGCTGCTTCTGTACCCACGCCTCCGTGCGTCCATCACTAGCGCGGCGCATCTCCTTCAGTTGCTGCTCAACCCACTTGTCCATTGACACTAACTGATTGAGGGCGGCGTGATGTGCATCTTGCATATAGAGTGAACTCCTTCTTGTCGGACACATCCATCATGTTGACCCCTTTCTCCCATAGTGTCTGCATGTCCTCCATCAAGGGCTCCAAGAACACGTCTATATTATTGCCGGGCTGCTTCTGTCCTGAAATAAGCATGGTGAGTAGAAGGTACCTGCGCTTCTGACATAGGTGCGGAGGTAGGTTGTTGATGGTGAGGGTGACTGACCATGTGTTGTGCGTGCTGCTGAGGTCGCCAAACGGATTCATCCCGTTGGTACTCAGCGCGAACCTGACGTTCCTAGGCTTGTCCCCAAACTTAGTGAACTTGGCATCAAAATGCTTCCACTGCTTGCCATCGGACGGATGCCGCAGCTTGCCATCACCCATCACACGTTCAGGAGATGCATGCCAAGACATAAGTTTGGCATCCTCTGGATTCCCAAATAGTGCACGCAACCGATCGATGACGGGCAGGTACCACACCGACCGGGCAGGACTTTTCCTGAGTGTGTAACCCTCTTCTTCTTCGTCCTCAGAAAGCGGCTGTTTGTTGGCCTTCACCTTCTTCTTCTTCGGCCCTCTCGAGGGTACCTCCTCATCACCCACGCGACAACAAGCATTTTTTTGGGACAACTCTCCAACTTTGCAAAGTCGTCTCCCCGAAATAGAATACAATGGTTAGGACATGCATGAAACTTTCTAGGCTTCATTGCCACTAGCCGGATCAGCTTCTTCGCCCGATAGGTATTGGCGGGCACATTGTTACCCTTTGGGTAACTGTCACCAAGGATACGTAACAGGTCATTGAAGCAAGTGTCGGTCATCCCATGGCGAGCCTTCAACATAAGCAACTGGAGATTGAAACGGAGCATAGTACAATGCTGTGGACATTTCCCCCCATCCTTGTACAGGGGATCAATTACCGCTTGCTTCATCACTCTGAAATTCTCAAGCCATTTTGGATTCCCAAACAAAATATCATCGTGATCCTGACAGTTAGCTACCTGCTCAATGAACTCTGCATCCTCCGGCAGCAACGTGTCAACGACAGGGTCACCATCCCCATCGCAAGTGTCAGCGTCATCATCTGCCATGTCCTGGAGCAGATCACTGATCATGATGTACTCACGTCTTGCATTGTCGTCATCGCCGGCGGCAGATGATGTCTGTTGTTGCTGTCTTCCGTCACTCACCGACGAGGAGCTTTCTGCTTGTGCATTCTCGACACTCGGATCTTTTTCGCCGTGATACTTCCACACAGTGTAATTTGGGTCCTTGATGAACCCATACCGTACCAAGTGTGATTGCACAACGTTGTCTTACTGGGCAAGCCGATTCTTGCAATCATTGCACGGACAAATCATGCGATCTCGGCCCAGACTCAGACGATGCTTCTACGCAAAAGGAATGAACTTCTTCCTCACATTTTCTAGGAAAGATAGATCTAGCCTTGATGTGTTGTACATCCAATTCTCCCTGCTCTCCATGACCTTCACCTTATATACAAACACGGCAAATTGAAATGAAGTCATATTAGACGAGCGGTAAATCCAACTCTACAACTAATTGAAAGTATCGAAAAAGCATCTAAATACTCCCAAGTGCCACCCTTCACAAAATCCAACTCTAGATTCACTTACTCTCTCTCATCTTTTTAGATCTAGATCTAAACCGGCCACATTTCGAAAAACTCCTATAAATCATGGAAAAGAGAGAAAAAGAAGATTTGCAGAGTAAGAATCAACCTCTAACGGTGCCACCCTTCACTAAATCCAAGGATAAATTCCTTATTCCCTCTCATCCATTTAGATCTAAATCTAAACCATTTGGAAAAACACCTAAATAATGAAAAAGAGAGGAAAACAAGATTTGGAGGGTAAGAATCAACCTCTTACGGTGCCACCCTTCACCAAATCCAAGGGCAAAAGCTCGCCCCTTGAAATGGCTATTTTTAGGGTTTTGAGCTCAAAACACCCAAAAATGGAGAGGTCACGGGGAGGAAGAAGGGGAGGGTGGCTATTTTATAGGCCTAGAGTTACTGGAGGATCCTAACATAACCGTCGCGGTTAATCCGTTATTAAACGTGGCGGTTGCGTTACGACAACCGCCTCGGTTAATGACTTTACCGAGGCGGTTATCATAAGTCAACCGCCACGGTTAATGCCTATTAATCGTGGTGGTTTTGTTATGATAACCGCCTCGGAAAAGGCATTAACCAAGGCGGTTGGGGGTGGCCAGCCCAGCCTTCAGCCGGCCCGTCTTAACCGAGGTGGTTTACTGGGCTGACCGCCACGGTTAAGATTTCAGGAGTGCCTCCCAAAAGATTTTCTGTAGTAGTGAATGTTGCTACCCCATACCATCCTCAGACAAGTGGCCAGGCAGAAACATCAAACAAACAGATCAAGAATATTCTATAGAAAACAGTGAATGAGATGGGAACTGCATGGAAGGATCGATTACCCGAAGCACTTTGGGCATATCGGACTGCCTACAAGATACCCTTAGGCATGTCACCTTATCAGTTAGTGTATGGCAAAATCTGTCATTTACCAGTGGAATTAGAACATAAATCTCACTGGGCTATTAAGAGATGGAATATGGACTTTGAAGCCGCTGGAGAAAAGAGAAAGATGCAATTATAAGAATTAGAAGAATGGAGAGAAAAGGCTTATCACAATTCAAAGATCTACAAAGACAGAACAAAAAGATAGCATGACAGGAGGATCAAGAAGAAGGAGTTCGCACCAGGAAATAAGGTACTACTTTTTAATTCCAGGATTAAATTATTTGGGCTCGGAAAGCTACGAAACAAATAGGAAGGACCATTTACGGTTGTGCACGCATCGCCACATGGAGCGGTAACTCTACAATCACAGGAAGGTACGTTATTCAAGGTAAATGGTCACCGACTTAAATTATTTTTAGAGCCATTTGATTCAGAAGTCGTTGACGGGCTGGACTTTGTCCAGTTACTAACTTTTTAGTCCCGTCATCGTCCGTTACGAAAACAAATATCGCGCATCGCAACTAACAGGAAGTAGATAGAGTCTAGAAGCTTCACGAGCACGGCCACCCCGGGAGGACACCTGGTAGGGCCGGCCGGCACCCTAGTGGGGCCGGGCGGCGCCCCTGTCCCCTCTCGTCCCGACTCTTGTTTCCTTTTCTTTCTACATTCTTTCTAAACACTTTCACGTAGATTCCCGATGCGTGCGGATATTCTTTCTACGAATCATATAGAACCTATATTTGATCTTATCATGTCTCCTAGAAAACCCATATAAATACGCACCTATACCACCCTCATTTGCATCCCATCAACAGTCGCCTCTCTCTCCTTCCTAAACAAACTTTCTAGTTTAGATCTAGTAGCATAGCAGACGAAGCGGTCTTCGGCGCTGACTCCGGTAAGTTCCAAGGCGATGACTCGAAGGTCATCGTCCTTACACAGCCGAAGCCTCTCACCATCATGCCACCGAAGCACCTCGCTAAGGTGCCTCCGCATTACGAGCAAGTCTACTACACGCAAGCTCAGCGTGCTCTGCCAACATCACCCGCAAGGCTGCTGCTAGAAGATGGTACCAAGGGAAAGCAGGTCGCTATTCCCCGAGGCACCCAGCTTCTCCCAACTAGAGACAACGAACGACTCCTGTCTGTCAAGACCGACAAGAACGGGACATTAGTGTGTGTAAAATACACCACTGCTCGCCCTGCCATCAATGGAGTTCGTGCACGTCCAGGCCAAGTCCGCTACACCGATTTCATACCACCTCTGCCCAAGAGACAGAGAGCTGCTTCAGCTTTATCGCTAGGGAAAGGTCCTAAACAACCTCCGCTCTCGCTACGAATCCTCAATGAGAAGATTGAAGCCCTCTCTAAGGGAATAGAGAAGACTGAAGAATTAAGAACTAAGGTTATGGGCGACATGACTAAGCAGATAGAAATCAATGTCAAGTTAATCTGCAGCCTCAAACGCGACAAAGATAAGCTCGAAGAAGAGGTTGGGAAGCTTAAGAGAGAGATCAGAGATCTCACAAAGAAGGGGCAGCCTTAAGCTACCCTAGTTATCTACCCTAGTTATCTATGTAATAAGGCACAAGTGTGTTAGGTTTGATTATATTATTAAGTTTGCTTGGTTATATATTAGAACAAGGCCTAATGAGCTAGGGCAATCGTTAGCTCAGTCAGTTGTTAGAGTTATCTATTATTATTGAATGAATAAAGTGTCGTATTCTTATTAATGTTTTAGTATTTCTTTATATACTCTACTCTCTGTTTTTGGTACGCATGTTGTCTCCACATGTTGCGCAGAAAAGTATACAGGAAAACAAGTATGGGGAGGCACATCGCGACCACGGAAATCAATTCGCTCGGGAAAATCACGTAATTCAGAAAACAATTGAACCAGGACCACGCGCACCAAAGTGGGCCCCGAGGGGCCACAGAGGGACGCCGCCCGGTGCCCTACCTGGGCCGGCCGGCACCACTCTACCTCCTCTGCATCCGCGCCTCGGCCACGGTCAGGTTTGAGTCCAATACAAGTATAATTGCATATATTTCAATTCCTGTTTCGATCCGAATCAAAATTTACATGATAAATCACTTTCAAAAAGAAAAGATTGTTTAATTCATAACTTAAGACTAAATTATATAATACTTTTCTACGAGTCATGTTACTGTTGGAAACTATTTATAGGGACCCCATGATTGCTTAAGTTGTTGTGGAACACGAGATAGTAGAATAATGAGAGCTCAATTCCTGCTGTTTCAGTCTTTGGAGATTTTATATTGAAATTAAATAATTAGTTATACCTCTCCTTTATGGTAAAGATATTGTCCCACCAGAGCCATATATAGGATAGAAACTTTCTACATTTAGTACTTATTTTTGTGTTGAGTTTGGTCAACCTTTGTAACCCTTTGAAGAAATTTGTCATATTTTCGAATCAAGTGTCCACTTCCACATAAGCATTACTCTAATCCAGAGTAATAGCAAATTATTCCACTAAAAATGTTTCTCTCCTACACTGGGAGAAAACACCAAAAATAATCATATAGAATAGCCACCAAATAATTGCTCCATGTTTCGTTAAAATCTCTCGGCTACTAAATTTAAAAGAGGTATGAGCTATGCAAAAGAAAAAGGGAGAATAAAAAAATGGACAAGTGTCCGAAGAAATTAAAACAATGGGTACTTAGATGCTCGCCTCCCTTGAAAAAAAAGAAGAAAGAAAGAAGATAGCTCATACTCTCTGGATAAACTTAATTGTTCAAAGGGAGATTTATTTTCTCAAGGAGCAAGATAGAATTAGGTTCCGCCATATTCTACCAAATAAAGCTTGATTCGATTATATGCCTCAGTTCTCTGTGGATTCATTGTTTGATTTTACAATAAATGCAATACAAGTATGCTTTCACATTTATACCTACCTGAGATCCATATAACCTTTTTAGAAGTAGGATAAAGAAGGCTATATCATTCATGCCTTGTAAGGATACGAAAATATTAGATATATCAGTGATTCGAGAGTACTACAAAAGGAGAAGTTAAAGCTAAGTTTTATTTACAAAATCAACTTACTCTCCAATTGACTTAACTAAAGGAAGAGAGTGATCTGTTTCAAGCTGTTCTGTTCTCCAACTACTCAAAGATTCATGGTAGACACTTTGAATTCCGTAGTGCATGCATGACTAGATCAGTTTTATCTAATATATTCTCAAGTTATGTTTTAAATGATCCATTCTTTCTAAACTTTTATATCTTAAAACCAACCCTTTTTCTCAGGACGAGTAAAAGCCTAAGTGTGGGGGTAATTGTTGACACTTGTTAACATCTAAATTTTATTATCAACTATCCCTGCATTACACATGAATATCTAGTAGAATAGGGCTATTACTAATAATTTCCACGAGTTTTGGTGAATTGTATATTTTCCAGGGGATTATCCAGAAAAGCTTAAAAGAAGGATTAAAGTGCATAATTATCACGAAACTTGATCGCGAAGGAAACAAACGTCATCAGCAAGATAGAAGAGTGTAGAAGCCACCCGAAGCAACCAGTGCCCCACCTGGCAGGTGGTGGGGCCGGCCGGCCCTAGGGGGGCCGGGCGGCGCCCCCTAGGGTTTCTGCCCGCCGTCTTCCGGAGTCTTCTTCTACCGCCTTTTAGGAGTCATCTCGGCCCTTGGTTAAGTTGGTTTGATCCTACGGCACACATTCATCCTACTGGGCTATAAAGAGAGGGCCTAGACCCCCCTGGAGGAAGCCAGATCAAGAGCTGAAGAGTCTGAAGCATTAGATAGATGTCCATTAGATCTAGGCTAGCAATCAAGAAAGAGATTAGAGAGATAGAGTAGATGAGTAGAGATTCGGAGAAGTCCCGGCCTACCAGAGCTTCTTCGTAGTTGTATTCGTCTGGATTCAGCTCCCTCGCCCGGAGCTGCAGTTCTGAGGTACTTTGTATTCAACATTCTGATTCAAGTAAGCATTTGTTCTTATTCATTCTTAAGTTTACAACTCGTATTGATTGCTTTGATCTTGGTAGCTCCTAGGTTGAAGTAGTAGTTAGTAGTGTAGACGTGGTGTCTAGGCTATAGTTACTTGTGAATGTCCCCTGATTAGCCGGATAGTGGTAGATCGCGTAGGTGACAGCTACGTTGAGTCCTCTGTAGTCCACTTCCCGTTGATAGGATCGATAGGTGTATAAGTGTTTGGTAGGAGAGAACTCTGATTTTTGCTCTTATTCAGGTCACTGCCCAGTTAGAACAATATTATTCAAAGCTTGCCGGTTGTTGGAACTAGATAGTCACTAGCTATTTCCTCATTCTTGATATTCTCTGGATTGATTGTGTTATCAGGTTAAGAATCAATAGACTTAGTCAGTATCACCTACTGTTCCTTTGGGTTCGATATTAAAACAGGGATTGCCTGGTGAAGTGCTACATTGGTATTCTATCTGTACGCTTGCGGATACTTTGATAATAATAATATTTAATAGAGTGCAGTTAATTTATACCAACAAGGGGATAGACTATGAAGAGACATTTGCTCCTGTTGCCCGTGTAGAAGCCATTAGGATCATGCTAGCCTTTGCAGCTTCGAAGGGATTCAAGCTGTATCAAATGGATGTGAAGAGTGCTTTCCTAAATGGGTACATAGAGGAGGAAGTGTATGAGAGGCAACCCCCCGGTTTTGAGAGCCCTAAGTTTCCCAACCATGTGTACAAGCTCCACAAAGCTTTGTACGGGTTGAAGCAAGCTCCTAGAACTTGGTATGAGCGACTTAAGACATTTCTTCTAGCTAAGGGTTTTCAAATGGGCTCGATTGATAGGACTTTGTTTCTCCTCAGGCAGGGTGTTGATATCCTTTTGGTTCAGATATACGTGGATGATATTATCTTTGGGAGATCTTCTCATGCTCTTGTGGCCAAGTTTTCAGATACTATAAGCAGGGAGTTCGAGATGACCATGATGGGTGAGTTGAACTTCTTCCTTGGGTTGCAAATCATGCAAACCCAAGAGGGCACCTTTGTCCATCAAGGGAAGTACACGAAGGATTTGCTGAAGCGGTTTGATATGGGTGAGGCCAAGCCCCTCTCGATGCCCATGTCAACCACCACAGCCCTTGATGAGGACAAGGAGGGAGAGGCGGTGGATCAGAAGGAGTACCGTAGTACGATCGAATCTCTATTGTACCTAACGGCGACGCGACCAGATATTCAGTTTGCCGTGTGTCTTTGTGCACGGTTCCAGTCTTCACTGAGATCATCTCATCGCCAAGCCATCAAGCACATTCTCAGGTATCTGCGTTTCACTCCCGAATTCGGCTTATGGTACTCGGCCGCTTCCACTCTCTCTCTCTTAGCGGTTATTCCGATGCTGACTATGCGGGGTGTCATGTCTTACGGAAATCCACTTCTAGCACCTGTGAATTTCTTGGGACTTCTCTTGTGTCTTGGTCATCTCGCAAGCAAAGTAGTATAGCTCAGTCGACCTGTGCGGCTGAGTACGTAGCCGCTGCCGCTTGCTGTTCTCAGCTGCTATGGATGGTACAAACCCTAAGGGACTATGGTCTATCTTTTAGACAAGTCCCACTGTATTGTGATAGCACTAGCGCCATTAGCGTTGCTAAGAATCCTGTTTGGCACTCCAAGACCAAACACATAGAGGTTAGGTTCCACTTTCTGCGTGATCACTATGAAAAGGGTGGCATTGATTTGATTCACGTAAACACGCATAATCAGTTAGCGAATATCTTCACCAAACCGCTTGATCAAACTCAGTTTGCTCGTTTGAGGAGCGAACTAGGAGTTTGCTTCCCTTTTTTGGAGGGAACCTTGAGCTTGTACACTAGTTTTGCTTTCTCTTTTAGCTTAGTGTCTTGTTTCCTCTTTTGTATCTTATCTGCATCTCCATGGCATATTGTGACACATATCATATTAAGCTTCATGAATATAGCTATGCTCCTATGCTTATCTTGGCATGTTGAGACATGTTTAGGCTCTTTTTGATCATTTGAATACTATATTGAGCTAAACATGATTTTTCTGTGAACTTGACTAATATTGATGAAATCTGAAAACCATGTTCACCATTGAGTTTGGTAACTAGGATATATGGACTTGTTGAGATCTCATATGCTATCTTCTATATACTTGGTTACTATGGCTCATACCTTGCATCATTCACTTGCTTAGATCAATGTAGATCATTTTGTGCTAAAATGTTACAATCTAACTTAAGTGTTGATGAAAAGATCGAGATGGGTATGTATTGTCCCACCTCAAGATATCTTGACTGCTTCCTATTGCACATTTGGATGAACTAGAGCCTTGTAGTGGATGACCAAAACCATTGCTTGTAGCTAATCATTGTCTTTGACATAGGCTATGCATGGTTGGAAAGTTAGGCAAGACAATACACATAACCTCTTGCACAATCATGTTTTGCTAATACTTGTGAAACTCCTAATGTAGAAAAATTGGTTGATATGAAAACTTCACAAGTGTTAGATTCTTCCTTGACATGATCTGTGATCTTGGCTTGGGTTAGTTCACCATTGTATACACTTGTTTAGGACTTGATTTGATCACCATTCTATATGTGCTATATGCTACTTTTAGTGGTGAACATTCTATGTTTTTGGTATCAAAATTGCTCACTATGCTTCACTCACATGCATGTTCTTTTGATCATTTTGAGCATCTACTAGCACTTATTCTTGATGAGCATTTTGTCAAACTAATGGCTATACTCCTGAAGCTTCTGCATTCATGTGCATTGCATGCTTGAGAGGAGAAGTGAGTTGGGACCTTGATGTGTGCATGTGTCAACAAGGGAGAGAAAGTCACACATTCTTGAGTTGAGTTGAGCACATATTCAGGGGAAGTTTGGGAGCTAGTTGTGTTGAGCCTCGTCTCTTCCTGGAGGAACTAGCATCTCTTTGCGCTTGTGCTTGCTTTAATAGACCTTGTGACATCTTTTCATTGCATTTGTAGGTCTTTTGAGCAAGTTTTCTTCATTCCCTTCTCCTTCTTCCTCTTATTCTTACTATATCATGATTACCTGTGTTGGTGTCGACAATGCACTCATCAAGGGGGAGATTGCAGCCCAAGTAGGAGACTTGGTCTGGATTGTGATGAGTAATTGTCAAGGGAGTTCACTTGGCATGTTGGTCGGTTTGTGATGTGCAGGTGTTGGGCTCAGAGGCAGTGGCGGATGGCAGAGTGAAGGTCAAGTGAGCGGGCCATGCCGATGAACTAGGAGGGGTGAAGGACGGACGCGGGACTTGGGCCGATGGGACTTGGACGCCGAAGCACCAGCTGCGGTGGCGAACACTGCGACATTGACAGGCGCGATCGAACATGGTCAAGGGACTCGGAGCGGTACGCGGGCCGGCGGGACGTGGCCCAGGACGGTTTTCGAGTTTGGGCCTCAAAACCCGGGCGAAGCTGCTTCCGGCGGGAAGCGGGGCGACACGCGGTGGAATCTCCTGAGGTTGCGTCAAGGCGACAGGCAACTAGGGCATGAAGCGGGGTCGTCCGATTACATTTGGAGAGACAGGTTGTTTCAGAATGTCTTAGGGCTAGGTGGCTCACCTGAGTAGCTGTAGTTGGTGGTTAGGGGGTTATTCGCAAAACTGCAATAAGGATATTTGAAGGGGATGGCAGCCCCTCCCCTCTTTTATCTCTCTCTCACTCTCTCATTTCATCCCCCTTCACATAGGGTTAGGATTAGTGCTTTGGGAGAGATCCTCCACTTATTCATGGTGGTGTAAAACTCGCGTTTGAGCTGGGAAATCGAGGCCCTAACCTCGTGTCGTCTCCGGATTTTGGAGTAAGCCCTTGTGTTCATGGCATGTTCTTCTTGTTGTGTGGCTTGATTCGCGCTCTCTAGTCCGTTTCGATTTGTTCTTCTTGTGTGTGCTTGTTCTCTACCATGTGAAGAACCTTTTCACCGAAGGAAATCTCTTGATTCCAACTCTAGACGTAGATCGGCGTCACCATGGGCGATTTCAAGAGCACATTTGGGGGCGATTCGATTTGCCAGTGATTTGCTTTGAATTGGGTCTTGATCTTTTGGGAGTTGATTCTAGACTACCTAATGACCATATGGCCAAAAAATCATGTTAGTTCATCTCCGTTTGATCAAATCCACTTTGATTTTGGTTTGGGGCGTTTTTGAATCGCGTCTGTCTGCGCAGGCGCGGACAGTCCGGACCTGGGAGGTCGGATAGTCCGTGGGTCGGGGCCGAGCACAGAGGGCCGCAGTGGTCTGCTTGGTGTACAGGCGTGAACAGTCTGTGGGTCAAGTGCGGATAGTCCGGGACCTCAACCCGACAGCAGCAGATTCATTTTCAGCCCCGGGTTTTTCAGGAATTGAACAGCGGACAGTCCGGCTAAGGTTCTCGGACAGTCCGGCGCTTTACTTCCGACAGTGAACAAAACCTTGTTCTCTCGGTGTGGTTTTTGGTTTTTGGTCGGTGGACAGTCCGAGCCTGGGATTAGAAACATTTCCGATCAGTTGGTTTTCTGGAACCTTGCCGTCGGACAGGTCCGGCCTCCTTGCTCGAACAGTCCGGGACCCCCGGCGGACAGTCCGCCCCTGTGCTGCGGACAGTCCGGGTCTGTGCAGAGTTCTCTTGTGTGTGTTTTGCTTTCGCGTCTTCTCCGGTATTTCCGAGTATCCCGCTGGGACCTCGTGTCATCCAACCTCTCGTAGGTTCGTGGATATCTCGTGTGGGTTTATCGCTTCTTAGGTAAGTGATTAGGACAGTGGTCTCTCGAATATTTCGGAAGAAATTTTAGAGGCTCCTATTCACCCTCCCCCCCCCCCTCTAGTCGCCTATTCGGTCATTCAAACTGGAAGATAAACAGTCACTGCATCTGAGCCATCCATAGAACTTGTGACGGTTTGGATGAAAAATTTCCTTTTCTCCTTACTTTATTCTATTAGCAGCTGTTACAGGGGAAACGGCGGGAGAGGAGAGGAGTTTGGCGCCATTTTCTTACTAGGAAGCGCAAACACCCATCTACTTGCTCCATGAATTGCCTACAAAATGGTTGACGTTGAGCTCTCCTTTTAGAATTCAAGTGGAGTTCTAAAAAAAAATTAATCTAAAAGTTTCATAATTTATCCTACTTTACAAAATAAAAATAAATAAATGTATATTTCACCTATTACCTCCTTATAGGTAATACGTAATTATAACCATAATAAAAGAATGGATTATAGTCATTTGGGGTACCTCAGTTAAGGCCCCCTTTGGAACGAGGGGCAAACACATGAAAAATGGAGGATAGGAATCTAGTAGGATTCTTTCCTATTGTGTCCTTTGGAACGCACGAATAGCAAAGGAAAACTTCCACAGGATTGGCATTCCTACGCTGATTCCGGAGGAAAACGAGCATGTGCTCAGAGCTCTTGGAAAAATCCTAGCGCGAAAAGAAAATGCTGTCCGGCGCCAAGCACGGGCAAGCGCCACCGCCGCGCGCGGGCCTCGCAGCTGCCGTGGGCGGCCCCTGCAGCGACGGAGGACGAGGACTGGAGTCCGTAGCGGGGCGGAGGATGGGAGGGCGCGCGTCTCCAACCGCATGGCCGCCTCGCGCCTCTCCCGCCGCCTCAGCACGCCCTCCGCGAGCCTGCCGCGGTTGCGCCACACCGCCGCGGAAGCCGCGAGCCCGCCGAGCGCCGCTGTCGCTGCGACCCCGCCAAGCGCCGCCGTTGCTTCGACCCCGCCGAGCGCCGGCCGTCCGTCCGTCCCACGCGGATGGGGCTGTCCTGCCACAGAGAGAGAGAAAGACAGCCGCGGGGGCGGATGTGGGTGCCGTCGTTCTCCTTCCGACGTGCGCGGTCGGGCTCGCCCTGGGGGAGCGGGCGGAGGTGGGGCACCGCTAGCTGGGGGCGGAGTTGGGGAGCCGTGGGGACAGGAGGGAGCCGGAGTTGGGGAGGGACAGGCGGAGTAGGGGAGGAGCTGCGCCGGGGGGTGGCGGATCCGTGGCCGCCGATGCCGGATCCGCCAGCCGTGGTGGAGGCGGTGGGGCATGGGGGAGGGAGTGGAGCGCTCCCTCCGCGTCGTTGGTGGGAGAGAGCGGTGAGGCATGGCGTTTTTTTTAGCACCGGAGAGGGGGCGCGTGGGTACGGCAGATAGAAGAGCTAAGACGAAGAGAACAGAGGAAACACACTTTCCTACGTTTTGCCTGGCCGCCTGGGGTGCCTTGCCAAAGGCACGCCTAAAGTATTTTTCTGTGGGTTCTGTTTCCATATGATCACAAGATCCTACCACCTCTAATCCTCTATTTTTCCTATTCCTTTCCTTTGCCTATACTACCATCCAAAGGGGGCCTAAGCCTTTAGTTTGAGTAAAAGGATCTTAGTTTAGCCATATGTCTTTGTGTAAAACATATAAGGACGGACGCAGCTGGCGCCGTCGTCGCCGCGCGGTCTATGCAGCTGGTGCTGCTCCAGCCACGTCGAGAGAGGGAGAGAGAAACACGAAGGGAAGAGCGGACATGAAGGAAGACGGAGCATCTGGAAGGAGAAGAGGAAATTTGCGTGTATATTTGGTTCTCTGGATTATCACGAAAAGCTAGTGTGCGTATCACAAGTTTGAATCGATTAGCACCACAAGCTTGAATCTCTCCAGTCCGTAAATAATTGTCGTCGTTGGTGTACGTACCACAGTTTTGACTCCTTTTTATAGAAAATACATGTAGTTAAAAAATATAGATTCAAATATCTTTTTAATGGGACTAATTATGTACCATAAATATTAATATCTTTTAATATATATTTAGTCTTTCTTATAAGTTGAAAATGACGGGTATTCAGGAATAGAGGGAGTATATGATACGACTTATGGAATATTACTGTAGGCTCTTTTGTGTTCAGAATTTGCTCAGCAGAGGAATTAACCTGTGGTCAAGTAATATACATTATATTGCTGCAGGCTATCCAGTTTTATTTGCATTATTGTAATATTTATGCATTTCTTTTTTTATTGATGTTCCTGGCTGATAGTTTTAAGCCATTCCTTGTGATGCTAAGTTACACTCGTAGCCAGCCGAACCAATGAGGGTGAATGCAAAGTGATTAAAAAAGCATGAGAAAGAAGAGCTTTCATCTCAGCTGTTTCTTTTTGTCTCGACGGTTCAGATGCAGTGACTGCTTATCTTACAGTGGTAGTATCTACTGCATAGGATCTGTGTCCACGTCGGAGACGTAAGGAGGAACACCTAAGGGGCTGTTTGGTTCCCTGCATCCACCCGAACCAGGCTGGCGGGATGCAGGGTGGCCGTGTTTGGTTGCCTGCGCGGGATGTTGGGCCAGGCCCTGGCCATGCAAGGAGCAGCCCCCACCCAGGCTCCGGGGAAACGCCAGAATCGGCCGTTTCTGCCGGGCCAGACTGGCTCGGTGCAACTGTTTACGCGACTAATGATGTATTAGTGTATAATTAGTAAATATCAAGCGATATTAATATATGTTAAAGATGATTATGACATGATTAGATAAAATAAGAACTTTCAAAGTGTATTTGTAGAAAATAAAAATCATAATCATTATTTTATAATATTTTATCTCATGCAACATATCTTCATACAGGCAACCAAACAGCATCTCTTCTCAACCAGGCTAAATTGATACAGTCAACCAAACACGACAATGTTA
The DNA here is from genome assembly GCA_038502445.1 of Eremochloa ophiuroides. Classification (NCBI taxonomy): domain Eukaryota; kingdom Viridiplantae; phylum Streptophyta; class Magnoliopsida; order Poales; family Poaceae; genus Eremochloa; species Eremochloa ophiuroides. Next base: position 67,316,295 of record JAHLJS010000005.1, read on the forward strand.
TATGCACTCAGCCTGTCCCAAGTGAACCTGGCTCTCAAATACGAGCCAACCTCTACTCGTACGCGAACCAAACAGGCCGTAAATGCCGGTGCTGCCATGGAAACCGTCAACAAGAGCAAGAGCACAGAGCAGCACGTCTCCGCTAGCTACAGATGCAAGGATTTTGTAGCGCTGCTGCTCAAGAGCGGCGCCACTGTGTAAGTCGCCCGCCCTCGACGCCAGCCATCTCCATTTGCTCCGCGATTTGCCAGCTCACCTGGTTAATTCGATTGCTCATGCTGTCATGCATGTTGAGCTCTGCAGGACGCCGCACAACCTGGACGGGATGACCCCCATCCATGTGGCTAAGCTCAACAACTGGGAGATGAGCAGGACGTTCTCAAGCTGCTGGAGAAGCACGCCTTTGTACAGACGTAAGTCGCTGGCTGCTGTGTTTGTGTGCTAAGAGGAAAAGTACGGAACTGCCATTAAGCATAATTAATTAATTTTTTAATTAATAGCTACGGTTAATAATTTCCAAGGGAGGGATCACCAGTTCCTGCCAAGCACCGTAACAAAATTCTAAAAATATAGTCAAAATACCAAGGCTTATGCTCTTAGTTATTACAGGCATAAATAATTGTTTCAATCTGCACTTTGGCATTCAAGATGTTAGATTTGTTGTATTAAAGAATCATGTGTGCAGTAGTATTCCATCAAAAAAATATAGAGGGACTAAAATAAACTTATCAGTATTGATATGTCGTATATTTCAATAAAATTGTACATACTTGAATTGCATTGTTACAGTCATTTGCACATGATTTATTGAGGGGAATAGTAATTATTATGGAGTATTAACAAAATTTAAAGTGAATTGTTGATGTCATTTGTACCACGATTTGTTGAGGGGGGAATAAATTTTTATCACAATGTATGCATAGTATATATATATATATATATATATATATATATATATATATATATATATATATATATATATATATATATATATATATATACTCCCAGAAGTAGTTACTCTCACCCTCAATAAACTGTATTGTGTATGCGTGCATACTAATTTATCAGTTTGAGTATGCTTAGATAATCAATTTAAGATACTTCAAATCTTAATATGCGAAATTTTTTCAATATAGTCCGTACTTTTAAATATATTAAAAAATACCACTGCAGTAGTATATTAAAAAAGTATAACCATATACTATATAGATAATAAAAAAAAGTATAACCACATACTACTTTAGATGGTTTAGTACGACCATATACTTCGTCTACGTATATTTCTTCGAACCATAGACGATCTAAATCTAGAGATATTGACATGGGAATAACTACTCACTGGGAGTAGTAAATAATTTCTATATATATATATATACGCGCGCGGTGGCACCTAGCATTTATTTGTTTACTTTATATGTACAAGTGTGTAATTTAGAACATATATAGCACAATTTATGGTTATTAAATTGTTTTCTATAAAAGCTTACATTAGCATTTATACACGTGTTTTTAGGGATAATTTAGTTTATTTTTAGTTTGGCAAATGTGGGTGAAGCTTCTAGGCCTTAGTGGTTTTGATGACTAATGATAACGCGAGATTATTATGGCTAACGTGTGTTTTGCTGAGGCATTTAGAATGTTAGGTCATAACAAAGGCAGGTTCAAGTCCCCTATGATGGAATTCGTTCTGATTTTCAAAGGATAGACGACAAAGCTAAGAACGGACTAGTTCTAAGTGCCGTTTGGAGTTGAGAGGCTGTGACAGAACCGCCCAAATCACCGGGCCCATGTGCACCATCATCGTCCCTAAGAACCTCCGGTTACTGTGCGCGAGTTACCCGCAACCTAGGTGGCTGTCACACCCAATTTTAAGGATAAAATTGAATGCATAACCTTATGTGCGTCCCCAGGATCAGTCACACACATAAGCCAACAAATACAAGGTAATATCAAAAGATAATGATCAAATACATAACGTAGTAATAATTAAAATAGAACCTTTAAGAAGCAAACAGCGGAAAGACACTCCGATCTTCACACCCAATTTTAAGGATAAAATTGAATGCATAACCTTATGTGCGCCCCAAGATCAGTCATACACATAAGCCGACAAATACAAGGTAATATCAAAAGACAATGATCAAATACATAACGTAGTAATAATTAAAATAGAACCTTTAAGAAGCAAACAGCGGAAAGACACGCCGATCTTCGCGTGTAGACGCCAACTCCACAGGGACACAACTGACTGGTTGACCACAAGCCTAAACTTCTCCTGAGGTGTGGGGGGAATAGCAAGAGTGAGTCCATGTCGAACTCAGCAAATATAACATGGGGTTTATGAGGCTCAAACAGGATAGACACGGGTTTACAGCGGTTTGCTTTTAATTAAGCATCTTTTATGCAATTGGATAGCAACAAGTTGAATAAGCCCATAATTCATGATCATAAGTAAACATAATTAATGAATTGCATCAATCAATTAGCAACAAGTCAACATCACCCAAAAAGATAACTACTCCGTGAGTTTTACGGGCCACTCGTGACCGTGAGCGCGGCTAGTATACCAGTTTTATACTCTGCAGAGGTTGTGCACTTTCACTATGAGCCGTGATTCCCATTTGCTCGGGGTATCTAGCCCCATAACACTACCAAGGTGAGCGAGCAGGGTTTCACTATGAAGTCTTTCAAAGTATTCCGTCTAACAAGTTAGGGCCGCTAGGAACCCGGCAAGCAGATGTAGAGCCCCCCTTCGTCGTGGCACAAGGTCACGCAGGTTATACACACTCGGACAGGAGCCGCACTATACCAGAGTCGTCAGGCCCCATCACGCCTTTCGGTAACCTCTAACAAGCTAGAAAAAGGACCTATACTTGACTAAAACCAGAGCCATGTAGCCCTCATAGTTGCACTGTAAGTCCCTAGCTTTTGCTGACAGATCATTACCAAGGGAGAAGGATATGGAGCATCACAAAACTATGCTCCAATCCCCTAGTTCCATGTTGCTAAAAAGGCATCTTTTAATCCTTATTGCATATTCAATTAATCAGTTTACATGATCATGATATCAATAACGCACTAGCATCAACTACCATATGCATAATCTCATAGGTTGCAAGGAACAGGATAACAAAACTAGGAAGTAACTATGGTTAACAAGGTAGACACATGCACATGAAATTAATTATTGCGGTGAATAGGATAATAAGGAAGATCCCATGCTATACTTGCCTTGATCAAAGTACTCTGGAGAACTTGGATCCTCAACGTACTCTTGATCACCAACGTATTGCTCACCGTCTGAACTCGATCATAAAATCACCACACAATCATCGAGGCAATCATACACGAAGCAAACAAGATTTAGATTAGAAACAGTACACCAACAGTAGAAAAGCAGACTGAAAAGTCTATAAAAATAATCTACGCGTCGCTACGATTCCAACGATATAAAGATCACGAAAATCAGAGTCCAAACGGAGAAGTTATGAAATAAACAAGTTTTACTTTAATAGATTAAATATAATCTCGAATTTTAAAAGTTGAAAATATATGAAACAGTGGTACCATCAGATAGATTATGAAATTACGAATCTAACGCAATTTGAATCATTCAAATCGGAGCTAAAACGTGGAAATTATAAATGAAACAATTTTGAATTCAAATCTGAAAACACATAACACATTTTTATATATACCGCGGGGAAATACGTTTTCTAATTCGGAAAACGTAAACCGGTGAATGTGCTTTGGACCGCGGCCATCAACATTAAATCTTACGGGGGCTCTTTTGCAAAAGGGATGGCCGAAGGGGTACGGGCTTTTCTGATCCGTTGGATTCAACACCGACGATCGAGATTAGAAGAGAGAGAGGGAGGACGGAGCTCCGGCCAGAACAGGGGCGGGGCGCGGTGGCGCCATGACCGGCACATCGCCGGAGAAGGCGATTCGGCGCTGCAGTGCATGAAATAGGTCGGGAAGGGTACCCATAGCTCGGGAAGAGCATCGCAAGCTCACCTAGGGTGATGGGAAGGTCGGAAATCGACTCGGAGATAGCTCGCGGCGTGACCCGGCGGACGGTGGCTCTCTGCAACGGCGGCGGAGGCGTGTCAGTGCACAAATCGAAGGGGGAAAGTGCTCGGGAACTTCACAAGATCATAGTGAAGCTCCTCAAAGGCTTACCGAGAGGAAATTGGTGGCGAATCGAGCTAATTGCTCGCGGCGGCGGCTGCTCAGGTTGTCGCGGGAGCTCGGCAGTGGCGGCGAGAAGAGGCGGCTAGGGTTAGGTGACGGCTACGAGGGGGTGTGGCGCTGCTTAAGTACTCCCGAGGTGTGACGACAATCTCGGAGATTGAAACAAACACGGCGAGCGAAGAAATCGGCTTCGGCCGTTTCTTCTCTGCTTCGGACTTCTCGGCGCGGCGACGAACTCGGCTTCGGCCGTTTTCTTTCTTGCCTGCGTCGGACTCTCGGCGAGCAGCAGAGGGAAACAGGGGAGGGGCTGTCCTGGGGGTCCCACAGGTCGGTAGCACCGAGCGCTGGGGTCGGGCTGGCAGCCGCTGCAGGGGGGAAGAGAGGGCGCGCGCGCTCGGCCGCGGCATGGCTCTCTGCTTTGGGCGCCCCGGGGAGAAGAAAGGAAGGAGGAGAAGAGGGACTGCCCTATGGGGCCCGCCTGTTATCCAAAGATAGGAAGAGGGGGCGCTCAGCTTGCTGTGCTGGCTGGCTGGCTAGCTAGCTGGGCCTCGGCCCAAGTTAGCAAGGGAGGGGGTAGGCCGAAAGGAAGAGGAGGACTGGGCCCTCGGACCAAAATTAGAGAGGGAAGGTTTTCCTATTTTCCTTTTCTATTTTCTAATTTCATTTTCCAAAAGGATTTTCAAATTGGGTTTTGAAATATTTGAAAATTTCAAATAAGCTACAACAGTACAAAGAAGAAATGCTCCAGCATGAATGCATCATACATGTGTATGACCTAGGTTTGATTTTATATTTGAGAAAAATTATTATTTCCCTATATTGGAATGATCAACTAATGGCATAATTAAATAAATTCCCACTATTTAAAAGAATGCAATTTTTCGGGTGTTACAGTGGCCTGCCGGGTTTTCACGGAAACCCTGATTCACCCGAGAATCTCATTGTAAAGACCTTACAAGTATTACATCAGTTTACACAAATAGTTTGAATCAGAGTACAGAGTGCGGAAGTATTACATAACTATTGGTTTACAAATATAAAGTACATTGTCCCGAACCAGAGTTTCATAGTTGAATAGCAGCATACAACTAGACACCCTGCCCAAGGGTCATATCATATACACCTCTTCATCCACGCACGATCCGTCAACCGGCATGGTCCCACGTAGAACTGTACACTCGACTCACCTGCAATAGGGGGTTAACAAACCCTGAGTACATGGAGTACTCCGCAAGACTTACTTGACTAAAGAAAAAGATGAGACTCAGGAATGCAGGCTGAGGGGAGTCAAGGTAAGGTTTAAGCAAGAGTCAAAGTATTTTGCAGAAAAGCATTGCTAAACTTTAATCCAACTTTCAATGTTTTCGCTCATCATTCAATTAATAAACATTAAGCTCAGTTGATCCACATGTGTCCTTCAATTCTCAATTTTTCATTCATTCTCAAAACATTCTAGTTCCGAACTACTCTTCGCTATAGGTGTGAGGATCAAGTCTCCATAATCGAGGAGCAACGACGATTCGAATCGATTAGTACCCAGCTAGGGATCCCTAACCACACTGCATTTGTAGCACCTAAGCTTGCATATACCAACCCGTCTACCACAGCTTTTCTATCCCTGAACCGGTCCTGCGCCACCCAAGAGTACAGTACACCTCCAATCTGGGACTCTAACCCACGAGGGTACATGCTACTCTCGTCATCTTTCCACTCCCAGTGCGTGGTCGTCGGTTCAAGCAATGGAGCCAGGGCTTCCCGGAGTATATGGATAGTTGCAAAGTCTCGATCACAGCAGGCCGATAACGAATGGTCTCTACTTTCCTTTTCCGTCGGCGACAGTGCATTGGGACTCTAACCTAAGTACAAATGTCCCTTCGGTTTTTAAATCCCTTTTCCGTCGATAACGATGCATTGGGACTCTAACCCAAGTACATGACCACCGAACAGAAAATCCCTTCCCGTCGGGGACGATGGACTGATCAGGTGCACAGCCACCGACAAGAACATTACCAATTCTCTTTTTTCATGAATTAATCAATATTGTATCACAATAGCTTAAAATAGCATTTTGTGTAAATCTAAATCATTCAAGCAGGGCTAAGCATTTTTAAATATTTTATTTTAAATCAGGTTTCAAGGATGATATTCAAGTGGTCAAGGATGGTAATGCATCAATTGGGTTATCACTCAACTCCTATAACTTAATGCAGTAGATTAACTCAAGTTATAAATATTTTGTAAATCACAAGAAAAGGGCTGAATGCACCGTGGCTTGCCTTTGTTGTAGGTCTGTCACTTCTACCAGCACACCAGAGAAAACCCACTTGACTTCTCCTGACGAACAATCCTTCCATCGGGGATCAATCAAGCAAGTCTGCCGAAAACCCGTTCACTACACGTAAAATAATAATGTCTATTTAACATGATGATATGTATGCCATGATGCATGAGATGCACTAAACTGTAATTTAATAGAAGACAAACTTAATTTACAAAGTTTAGTACAACTTTCCTTCACGATAAAGTTGCAAGCCAACAAAACTCACTATCGATTATTACTTAAGATTTTATTTTAACAGTTATAGAAAGCCGCATTAATCGACTTATACTATTAGTAAGCAAGTTAATAATGATTTTAAACAATGATTAAGGATGCCAAGGATCATTTTAACCTAATGACCCAGGGTCATCAAACAATCCGAAAGTCAAACAAAAACCTAAGTCATTAGGGTTTCCTACTCGTTTTTATTACTCAATTTATCAATTTAAATTTTATTTTTGCATTTAATTACTACATAAAGCAATTCATTTTATGCTTTTCTTAATTAAACTAATAACCATTAAATTAAACTATTAAACTATTTAATCAAATCTTAAAAGATTGAGAAAATCATTAAATTTAATCCTAATAATCTTTTCTTAATTAATCAGTTATTAATAGGGTATCAAATGACAAACAATTAAACTATTTCCATTTGAGTCCAAACTTTTCCAACAGATAGTGTTAAGCCTAAAATAGTGCCACATTAATTTTTATGATTTTTGTATGAACACAGAATTTATTAAAATTCAACAAATTTGGTTTTATTAATTAAAAGTTATATTTTTACCCTCTGCAGAAATCATCAAAAAGTCATACTTAGTATTTTTATTAAATACTACCTACTGTAAAGAGCATATGTAATTATTTTCACTATTTTTGAAGCAATAAATAATTTCCTACAAAAATAACATATCTCAGCACTATTCAGTTTCTCATGAAATTGAAAAACAAATGTGAATCACTAGGAAAAATAGAATTCGCAATTCAGCCGAGTCAGCCCACAAAGAAACGAGCCGGCCCATCACGGCCTGCCCTCGCATGGCGCTGACAACCTTACAGAAAACCCCCAGGAAAATCGGAAGCTCAACCAGCACTCCAACGGCTCCTATTCACATGAGTTGTAGACTTCGCAGTTAGCCCCCCGGATTTCCTGTTCTTCTCACACCGTGGTCCCTCCCTCACCCAAACACAGAGAGCATGACGGGGAGGTGCCTGACCGGCGTGGCCCGCGCAACGGCGAGGAAGCCGACGATGGCGAGGCTCTCGGTGTAAGTCATAGGGCCAGGCAAACAATTCTAAGGACTTATACGAATGCACAAGAATTCGGAACATGCTGGAACACGACCATGGCGGCTCGGCTAGGGCAAATACGCCGGCGAGCCGCGTTCCGGCCGCACCGAGAGTCAAAGGGCCTAACCATTTACGCTACAAGGACCACGGTGCTTACCAGAGGCTTAAGCGCTGGCTAGTCGAGGCAGGGACAAAGTGGAACGGAGTTGTCGACGTTGACCGAGATGTCGGTGGTGCGCTCCGGTGACAAGAGCTCCGTTCCGGCGTCTGCAGAGCACGAAACAAGGAGACACCGTGCGCGCGAGCTTTACTACATCAAAGCGAGTCTAAGACATGAGTCTAAACTGTGCGGAACTCATCCGAACGAGCTGGACAAGGCGTCGAGGCTCGCGGCGACGCCCTGGCCGCCCGCGAGGAAGACGACCAGTGACCAAGGACTCGGGTGGTTACAGAGGGCACAAGATGGCTCAATGGCTTCGCAAGGAAGTGAAGACTCTATGGGTAAGACAAATTTGAGGATGGTGGCTTGTTGGCTGCTTATTTGGCCGCGCACCGAGAGGTAGCTGGTGACGACCGAAGGGAGGAGAGAATGGACGGCGAGCGACTGGAGCTTTTATAGGAAGAAAGAAGACGCGCACGACATGGAGAGAGCCCCCACGGCCCGATGTCGACGGGGACAGGACCTGGCTGGCCCCCGGGCAGTGCCGGCGGGCGGCGCGACACGCGCGCCTCCACGCAGGCAGAGCAGAGACCGGACCCCCCCCCCCCCCCCCCCCCGCCGAGTATTGTAGTAGGCATGTCCTCTTTTTGATTTTTGTTAAATTATTTTCAAATTCATGTAGAAACTTGGAAAATCATCAATGTAAAAGTTATAACATTTAATTATGAACAAGTTTTATTTTTGAACCATACTCAAATTTTGAATATTTTTGAAATTATGAAAAAGGGGGTAAAACAGCATTTTGACTCTTATTTCAAATTCAGTTAAATTCTCCAGATTCTTCTCAGTAAGTTGATAATATCCAAAAATAAAAGTTGTTCTACTCGACAAGCCCTACAACTCTCATTAAAGGAGTTTTGTCAGATTCTTGATAATTTTTGAAATTACATTTCAAATTTGAATTTCAAAACACTAATTAGGGTTTAATTTGAAATTCCACTTCATAATTTTAAAATCACGCTTAACAAAAAATTGTTCTATTTAAAAAGGGCTACAACTATCATTAAGACACCATCATCAAATTCCACCTAGTTTTTTAGTTTGTATTTCAAATTTAGATTTTTAAACATAGATTAAGGTTTTATTTGAAATTATTTTTAATAACTTCAAAATTACCCAAAATAGAAGTTGCTCAACTTTTCAAGATGTATAACCTTTATTTAAGGCCCAACATCCAATTCGCTTTAGTTTTTGATTTAGGGTTTAGGGTCCGAATTAGGATTTATAAATGATTTTCTTTTTATTATTCCAATTGGATTAAGATAATTACACACCAATACAACATTTACATATCAAGTCACTCTAAATTACCTATGCACGATCAAATGCAGGAATAAAACTTATTTTAGTTGATGCACCTTAACAGGGTTAAATGCGGTATGATTTATATGCAATCATGATGACATGGCAGGTTTTAATTACAGTAACACCAAGGGTGTTACAGAGGCGCTTAGATTAATTTAGAGCTTTGTTTTTCCTTTGACCGTACTATTAAGGGAGATTTGAATGGGTAGCTTGACCTAAACAAGACTAAGAGGTTAGGTGTAGTGTACACTTGTCAAACTTAACTCTAGGAAGCTCAGTGAGAGTCTGATGACCAAGTCGAACAAACTTCGTTTTAGAAAGTTTTTGATTCGACGAAGTTTTGGTTTAATTTGGTGAACCGGACGCTGGGGCAGCGCGTCCGGTGCAGTCAAAGAGGTAGCAGACGCTAGTTTGAAGGCACCAGACGCGAGGAAGTTGTGCCTCGAGTGTCCGGTGGAAGCCACGTGTTTGGGCTGCGGACCAGACGCTGCACCATACGCTGCGTTACGCGTCCGGTGTGCGTCGAGAGAGTTCTAGAGAGCGTTTTTCCGCACCTGAGGTGGTACCTCACCGGATGATGGAGCGTCTGGTGAGTTTGAAACGCGCGTGGGTACATTAGCCATTGGGGTGGCAACAGACGTTGTGCCAAGCGTCTGGTGCGACTTCTTCAGCGTCCGATGACCCCACAATCAGTTGTTCTTGTGTGTAAAGGCTGGTGGCTTATGTGGGGGATATTTATACTCCTCCTGCTCGTCCATGACACCTCTTTTACCCATTTGATCAACTAAGAAGACCTTGAGAGCTTGAGAGAGAGCAAGAACCCTAGTGAGTTTGAGTGATTTGCAAATCCAAGTGAGCAATCTCATCTAGAGTGTGATCAAGAGCAATAAGTGTGCATCCACTCCATCTCATAGGCTCTTGTGTGAGTTAATTGAAAGTTCAAGCTTGTTACTGTTGGTAATCGGCATCACCTAGATGGCCCGGTGGTGATTCGGAGGTCGGTGATCATCCGATGGATCTTTGTGGATGACCCTATTCGTGTTGTGAGCGGTTGTGGGTGATTCATTGTGCTAGAGAGGCGAAGAATCATCCCGTAGAGAGCACTTGGTCCTTGCGCGGATCATGGGGGAGCTACACCCTTGCGCGGGTGTTCCAACGAGGACTAGTAGGAGAGCACCGACTCCCCGATACCTCGGGAAAAACTTGGCTTGCATCCTTTCTCCTTACTTTTCATATTCACTTTCTGCAATTTACATTTTTGGAATTGAATTGCTAGAATATGGGTTGGAACGTAAGGTGCAAAACTTGTTTTATGATAAGAAATCACTTTACGCACTTGTGGGGTGAAATGGGCTAGCACAATAGGTTGAATTGTATTTTGAAAAATTAGAATTAGCCCAATTCACCCCCTCTTGGGCATCTCGATCCTTTCAGTGGGTAATTATGGATTAGTAATTACAAATGTGTGTAATTAAAAAGGATATTTAGGGAAATTATATTTAGAAGGATGACTAATGTAGATGCAACTTTTTTAAATTATCTTCTATAATGTTAGAAACTTTAGTGTTATATTTTGTATTATCTTTTACAATGATAGATGTGAATAATTCATTTATAGGAAATTTTAAATTATCTTTCATTATGGCATAGAGGAGTGATTTTTTTATATTCTAATTTATGTGTTACTTTATGTATTTTATATAATGGCAGTGTGGTGGGTACTTTTTTTAGAAAATAGAATAGATTTTTTCTAGAACTCGATTTCAATGTGTATTTCATTAAGAAGTGAGAGTGCCGAAAGAACGGCTTACAAGGTACATCAAAGGGAGAACCCATAGTACGGAAGACGAACCACAAAGAAAATGGTTAAGAACAAGCAACACAAAAGCAAGCAACATGGTAGGAAAAGGACCCTCCATCACAACCTAAATGACTAGACCTGCAAGAAATGACAACAGCTATAAACTGCCGGCAGGGGAGATGAAGCCACGGTGACACAGCATCCACCAACAATAAACAACTACGGCGTCAAAGTATCCGCCTGATAAAGATTCAAGTGGCAAAGTATCCGCGGGAGGAGAGCAACTAAGGCGGCAAAGTATCTGTTCGATGAAGATCCACACGAGAAAGTATGAAGATGGGAGCGACTTTGGCACCAAAGTATCCACCCAGGCAGCGATGACGGCAAGAGCACAAGCAGCCAAATATCCGCTGTGAAGAATCAGGCGACAGTGGCAACACCAAACATCCGAGATGGACAGACCAAGGCGAAGATTAAGCTGAAGTGCACGCAGGAACAATACAATCAGGAGCCACTCCGGCGAGTGAAGCGGGGGCGGCACAGGAAGCGAAGGAACAGAGGCACGGTTGCAAGAGCGCTCCAACGAAGCCTTCATAAAGAAGACTGATATCCGTAGACACCATCTTTGTTGACAGGCACTCGAACTTTCATCTTAGAACTCGACCCGGCGGACGCAAGGTGCAGACAAGCTTTGCCAACACTTTCAAGAAGGAAAATGACGCAGACTGCGCTAAAGCCGCCGGCCTAGAGCAAGAAGTTGGCAAGGTACACACCAAAGGATAGTATTCCACACCGCTGGTTGAGATGGAAAGGGGGCGTTGTCGTGCCACAAGGCAGCAGTCCGGTCTCCACTTGAGGAGCTGGAGACCACCAACCCGCGGCGAGCAACGCCAACCAGAAGCCCCATGAAGGCCACCGCGCAAGGGGAGCGCAGCATGTGTGACCTAGCACCAAGCACCACGCCAGACGTCGAGGCGACCCTTCTGCCTGGGCTTTGGCCAGGGCAAGCCCAGCCCTGCCCGTCGCAGCGTGGGCCACCGGCCATCGCGCCCGCCCACCAAGACCATCACTAGGCCACTAGGGGTGGAGAGAAGAGAGGCGAAGGCGAGAGTGCGCATGAGGCTCTTTTTTTGAGCACCGGGTGGCGGCGGCGACCGGAGGTGTGGTCAGAGGAAGGGGTGGGGGTGCCGGTTAATCGCCCCGGGCGGCGGCAGTGGCCAGAGGAGTGGTCTAAGGTCAGATTTTTTTTTTGTGTTTTCTAGGACTTAATCGTATCTTCTAGTTAGTCATACTAAATGTGGCCGTGCGTTGTAATGGGGAAAAATAAATAATTATACATATAACTTGTATTACAAATAAGAAAATCATTTTTTAAAAAAAATACAATTGTACAACGGTTGATACTTGATAGTCTCGCTACTGTGGTTGTGTGCCACGTACTCACAACGGCTTGTGCTAGTTTCTTTTCTCTTAACGAAATATGGGTACAAACTGTTTGTTGGCTGAATTCATAATTAACAACATTGAGATTTCCATATCTATGTGACCGTGACCACGCATGCAGACATGCAATGAACCGATGGATCAACTTAACCAGAGATTGGGACGGCCCTGAACTGCGGCTTCTTGACAAATGCACGTGCACCTGGTCTACATCGGCGCAGTGCGGCAAGGGGAACCACCGCTTCTGGAAAACTAGCAGCTGCTGCGCTTGACGAGGCGCCACACCTACCTTGTCTTTGCACCTTATCCTTGCCGGCCTTCTCCCAGCGCGCGCGCTTGCCGCTGATGAGATGTGCATGCATACGTTGTCCTCGACCTTTCGACTTGGCAGTGTCTTTCTTGACGCGGCCGGGGAAGTCGAGGGTCAGCATTGAACACGTGCGGCTCGGGGTCTCCTTCCGGTGGATGCTCACGTTGGTGGCCTGGTGAGGACAGGACGGGGCACTACTCAATGGACATCTTAAAATTCCAAGGGACAGTGAGTTGAACACATTACTGTTGCGCACCGGCGACGTTGCTTTGCTTCTTGCGAACAGACCTGAAAGTCGATGATAGAGATTTCTACGAAATGTAGCTAGCTGCTTCGATTGCTGCTCGTGTTAAACTTGGAGGTAGATTGGTCCCTTGCCTATATATATGATGAAAATCTAACTTGGAGGTAGATTGGTCGTCTATATCGAAATCGTCGCCACGCGCGGGGCTGCTTACGGCTTGCCCAAACGAACATTCTGCGTACCTCAGTCCACAGTTAGCTAGAAGTGCCATGACGATGGACGCACGTAGTTAAGGTGCACATGCTTTGCTTTGTTGCCAGACCAATCTAATAGCACATACATCATTGACGAAGCCCCACATGTCTGCGCAATACCATCAGGAGCATGCAGATGAATGCAACCTCAACATCATAGCATGTCGCGTGAACACGCTCCTCGCTCCCAGGCCTGGTCCTGTCAATTTATACACCTGGAGCGAAGCTATAAAAATAGGCCCTTCATTATAATAACATGCATAAAAATTATATCTATCTCTATTTTTACTTCTAAATGTGTTCCTTTTGACAACATGAGGACACTTGGAATTTAGAGATTAGTAAAAACCATCGTACTAGATTCAATAATGAGTGTTAGTAAAATATCAAGGTTTTTTTTTTTGGCAAGAAGTCAAGTTGAGAACAGTGATAATAATTATTCACCGTCCTGCGCCGTTAGGGATTCCACTATCCCAAATTAGAATCTCAAAGAGTTTTATATTCTAACAATAATGATGGGCAAAGGCAATGAGGAAAATTAAACATTGATTTAACCGGATGCGAAGCCACAGTGATGAAGCCACGAATGGGACTGTGAGTATACAACTACAACTTGCGTACTTGGGAATGGCCCCCTAGCCTTCGAGGGCCCTATGCGTGTGCACGGCTCGACACCCCCCCCCACCCCCCCCCCCCCCCCCAAGGGCCAACCCTGCTCGCTCCTTCCTCTGCGGGAAGCTCCTTGCACATGGCCGCACCCGCTGAGTTGTAGTATTCAGGAAAAAAAAATAAAATTTTTGTCACTTTATTATTAGATATAGATATAGATTAAAATTAATGTAGTATACACCCTCTATCTCAAATTGTAAGTCATTATAACAATTTTGGAGAGTCAAAATATCTCAAGTTTGACCAAAATTATAGAGATGAACACAATGATTTATGATACCAAATAAGTATATTTGGTGAAGAATATAATCGTACTTAGTTCATATTATAAATATTATTATTTTATTATATAAATTTGGTCAAAATTAAAATGATTTGACTCTCCAAAATTTTTAGAATACTTATAATTTAGGATGGAGGGAGTAGTATATAAGCCAGGTGTGGTATAACCGGCACACATAATGCTTGTTCTCCACGCAGGCAGTTTCTAATAATAAACATCTAGCAGTACGAATGCCACCACGCACGAAAACAAATTAATGTAATGTAACTTCCACGTAGTACGTAGAGACCCCATGCATCGACGTACTCCTATCCATATACGTACGCCCGATGGCCGATGCAATGCAACTTTTGCAGCTACTACTAAAAGCTTGTCCATGGTACTGCTGCTGATCGTCAAGAAAGCAATCGAGAAGACCGGCGTGCAAGCACGCACTCTTAGACGGGACAAACTGGACGCCTTTGTGCAGACGCGCGCACATACATGCACACTGCACGCTGTATGGAGTACGTACTGCTCAGTATCATTTGAACTTTTTGCATGGGGAGATCTCTCAAGTTTTTCACGTCTTTTTCAGCAGGGAACACATGACTTTAAAGGCCAAAATCATGGCCGGCCGGGCCGGGGGGCTCCTTTGCAAGTACGAACAGGTCCATATAGCTACAGCTCGCTCGTTTGCTTGGCGTGGTCCTTGGATTGGAGGAAAGAGGTGTCAGCTGCTGCTGCTGCTGCATGCGACAGTGAGCAGGTGCATGGCATTTGGCATGGCACTGCTCACATTCATGCCGTCACACAGACCCATGCATGCATGCGCTCTCTGCCAAATTAAAATCAGCTGCGGCGATGCATGGTAGTAGGAGTACGTACTATACTGATTCCACCTGGGCACACCATCAATTGGAAGCACGCCGCACAAATAACATGTACTGTACGAAGACTTGTGTACAGGGCACGTACAGTACAGTGTACAGGCCTATACAGATGTTATCAGTATTCAATACGATTACTCGCCATCTCGACATGCATGGTGGCGCTACGTCACGCAGTACTCCGTAATACTACTGTAGGTGATCATGCGTAGATGCATGCAAAGCATGCTGTTCGGTGTTCGCACTTATTGGCGCCATGGACGACAGCTGCAGTAATGGCAGTTATGCATCAGCAGGTGCAGGGATCGATGCTTGGCATCTTCCAGACCTGCAGAGAGGCTTCTAATTCCGCACCTGACACATGCATCATGGTGTTTAATCTTTTCCTCCCGGAACTATTGGACGGTGTACAGACTAGGTAAAGACAAGCCTGACGAAAGCCTCTTCAGGCTTGTGTCCGCCTACAATTAGCTTCATACGAAATCGAACTTCTCTAATTTTCTTCAAATATTTACTTTTAACTAAATACATTAATACCTGCAAGTTTTAAAAAAATATCACGCATTTCATTTCATGGAGAATTTAATGGACTAATTGGATATTGTACATATGTTCTCTATAAACTTTATAAAAAAATGGGAGACCCAGTTACAGACACAGGCACTCACATACACGAGCTGATGAGCGTACACTTATCTCTATAAATGCATACTCGCACACCCTAACCCTAGGAGAGCACCTCCAAAGAACTGAGTTGGACCGTTAAATCTCGAGATTGATGAAGTCACCATATACGTCTCGATGGTGATAATACGTCACCTACCATTAAAAAATAGTGTCGTTAGATCCTATAATAAATACATGAAAAATGAACACCTGTGTCAAGTAGAGGGTTTAAACACGGGTGGGCAGGTTCCACCATGAAGAGCCCAACTAATTATGCTCGCTTATCAATAAATTTAGAGAAGTTTAACTCATTAGACCAAAGAAAAGTAGGAGTGTAATTATTATTTTTTTGAACAAGTGGAGTGTAATTTGGAAACTAGGAGGTGCTTTTTAGGGATCTGTAAATGGAAGGACACGTATGGGCATTGGGGCGACTGGGGTGGGAGGAGTGCGTGGAAGCAAAATCTGATGGCGGCCAAAGAGAAGGGTAGCAGCCTTTTGTTCTCATAGAACATGCATGCAAACAAAAGGCGCTTTCTTTTTCTCAGAGCGACAGGGAGGCTCTTTCTTTACTCGATTGACCCCTCATCGTCTCCGTCTCCGATCGATGCCTTCTTGCGCATCGCATGCATGCATGGCCCTACACTTTCCGATCTGTCGACCCGCGACCCTTTGCCCTTGGAAGTTGGAACAACGTACGTACAGATCTGATATGTGCCAAACATGCTGTAAAGCATCACATCATATAACTCATGGCGCGGGTAACGAATAATAAGGATGCATGTCAGGGCTAGGGCAATCACTGCTTGGTAATACTCCAATTAATTGCTGCTGACCTGTTGCAAATTGCAGCGACAAAAAATTTAATACTTGCCCGACAACACAGTTGGCTCTGGCTGCTCACTGATCTGCTGCATTGCATTGCTGCATTGGCATCTGTGGAGTTGTACTCGCTCGAGATCACACTAGACCAAACAGCCTGTACAAGCTCAGCCTGATTATTACTACTATTAGTGCTATATTCTTCAGAGAGAGAATCTGGTAGCAGCAAAAGGTCGACGTCGTCGACGCACACCATAATGTGATTGTTGGCTCGGCGACAAGCACACAGTCCTGCACAGATTAATGCATGCATGCTGCACGCCATATACTCCATCTATCCATTTGATAATACAACTACGGGAAACATGTCTGTTAAAATAACTCAAGTTTGACCAAATTTACGGTAAATAATATTAGTGTCTATATTTTTAAATAAATTTATTATAAAAATATATTTTATAATTAATCTAAGGATACTTATTTTGTATCTTGAATGTCAGTAATTATTTATATAAATTTAGTTAAAATTCAAATGATGAGATTTCTTGAAAAGTGTGAATTGCATGTTTAAATGGACGGATGGATTACTCCATATCACTGCGCCCTGCAATCGTGTGCATGTTCTACTATCATGTACTAGCATCTGCAAGCTAATGAGGCGAGTAAATGAACCTAGCTAGCTACCAGCAGGAAGCAAAACGTAGGGGGTGTTTAGATCCCTCCAAAATCTTAAAACTTTCATCACATTAATTTTATGGTATATATATGAAGTACTAAATGTAGACGAAATTTTTGCATGATGACACAGTTTGCCTGTAAATCGCGTGACGAATCTTTTAAATCTATTTGGGCCATGATTGGACACTTATTAGAAAAGATTCCTCGCTGCTATAGTGTCAAAATCCTAAAACTTTACCTATCTAAACACGCCTTTAGTGTTGTTCGTTAATGATGGAGTATTCGAGTGTACTACACTGCATGTTATGCGGCCGGCTCCGAGGGACATACGCTGGCGGCAGACCTGCATGCGGCATGCCAGTTGCCAGGGCGCCGTAGCATAACCGTGGGCGCGCGTGTCGCACTCGCACTCGCACTCGCACCGGCCGGATAGGCCTCGGCGGCTCGGCCGGCGTCAGGCTCTCGCGCGCGCCAGCTGCTGACCCGCAGCTCTCTGGACTGATATGGAGCGAAGAAAAGGAGCCGTCCATGCATGCATGGGCGCAGGCATGCAGTAAGCAGGGTCGCGCATGGCGTCTGATCTGCTTGCTGGCGGGGCCGGGGTGGGAGGAGTGTGAAGGACGGAGGCCCACGTCGTCTCGGTGCTAGCTAGCTAGCTAAGCTAACCACGACGACGCACATGACAATGCTGCCTGCCTGTCTCTGTGTGTCTGAATTTCTCTACCTACGCACCGTCTCGCTTGACGACTTGAGGCCATGGTCCATCGTCGCCCATGCCCAGACCAGAGACCAGGTCAGGCCGGCCGGCAGGCCAGATTGGGTGCTGGGGCTTGCTCTCCCGAACCATCAGGACCTTTGTCAGCCCATAATTGGAACCCGTACGTGGTCCAACCTCGTTACCATCATCAACGACATATCCCTTATTCCTCCCCTCAACATTTGGCTTTCCATTCAAACCGAAATTATCAAATCAATGATCACCCTGTACTTTGTAGCACACAAACAACGACTCGGAATGTTTACTGCTACAGATTATCGGGGCTACTCATTAATTAATTACTCTCTCTCGTTCCAATTTATAAGAGGTTTTAAGTTTTCTAGATATACAGTTTTTGCCATGCACTTAGATATACATTATGTTTACATCTATAGTAAAAAGTCAAATGTGTCCAGAAAAGCCAAAATATCTGATAATTTAGAATGGAGTGTGGGTGCTACATGACAGTTCACTAGTACACAGGAGCTCTACAGTGGCGCCGGGTATTTTTTTTTACTAGCGGTTTCATTCACCGGCCCCTAGTGCAAATAAAATAGAGGGCCAGAGTTAAGAACCGCCAGTGAAAACTAATTAACACTGGCGGTTTTCTTAATCCAGCCGTCAGTGAAAATCGTAACTTAACACTGGCGGTTGGCTTAAGGGAACCGCCAGTGTAAACACCATTTACACTGGCGGTTGAGCTAAACCAACCGCCAGTGTTAAGGTACTATTTTCACTAGCGGTTGGCTTAAGAAAACCGCCAGTGTAAACACCATTTACACTAGGCGGTTGAGCTAAGCCAACCGCCAGTGTTAAGGTACTATTTTCACTGGCGGTTGGTTTAAGAAAACCGACAGTGTTAATTGATTTTCACTGGCGATTCGTTAGGCCAATCGTCAGTGTGAAATCTGCTATAAATACCCCTTCTTCTCCCCCGACCGAACAGTTACTCGTAGCTAGCCGCCATTGAAAGCATTTATAGAGGTCCGGATCTGCCAAAATACAAGAGGGGGAGGTTTTCTTCTTCATTTCTTTGGAGGACGTTGCTAAGAAAGGTTAGTTTATGTATCTTTTGCCTCTATTTAATCTACTTTGCTCAATTTAAGCCACTTTTTAGGATTTAGGGTTTGCCATGAGTTAGAGATAATGATTGCTAGGTTATTGCCGTTATTAAATTACGTTGTTTATTATGGTTAGATAGTGTATCTCTTCTCTCCCTTTTCATAATTACTTCTCAATTTAGGTTATATTAGTTTTTTCCATGAATGGTGTGTACTCTTGTGTATTCATGTAGGGAGAGCTAGTTTTTTTTTTAGTTTTTTCTATTTTTTTTAATTGAGTGTCTATATTCAATTCTTTGTTAGAACACATTATTCTTCTATTTTTTAATTATGTTAATAGGTTATTAATTAGTTTTCTATTTTGTTTATTATAAATTACCTTTATTATTTGCAAAATATTCAATCTTTGACACTGAGAATGAGTCTTAACACACATTATTCTTCTAAATTTTAGTGAACTAAGGTTCCAAAGGTCTACAAATTCAAAAATTCTCAAGTGAACGGTTTTCATCTGTATTTCTTCAAACAAGGTTACTGGAAAAAAGGTTCGTTAATTAAATAATATCTATAAACAATCATTTTTATTTTGCATTGGTCATAATAAACTCATTATATTTTTACAGTTAATGATGGAGAGGTCATTCTGGATGTACAATTTATCACGAGTTGATCCATCATACATACCTGAGGTGCAGAGGTTTATCGATGCCGCTAAGATTCATGCTTGGAGGTCAAATACGAAACACATATATTATCCATGCATAGACTATAAGAATTTTATCGTATTTGATGATACAAAAGCAATATTTTCTCATTTCATGTGCCGAGGATTTATGGAGAATTACCTGATTTGGACAAAGCATGGAGAGGGTAGCTCTGCAGCTTACACAACTGGTACTCCTGTGAACATCGGTGTCGATGGTGCAGATATACTTGCTGACGGATGTCATTTCATACACGAGAGACAAACACCTTGTCCTCAGAGTGAACCTGTTATGCCTAATGCTGGTGGTCCGCCCAATGTTAGTGCTGAGGAAGATGCAGACTTCTTAGATGCAATATTGCGTAGTCATCTAGATCCATCTATCTTCTTCATGAAAGGTATGGAGGAGAATGAGGAAGGCTGCACAAGAGCCTTTTTTCGATGAGTCTAAGGGTTGCACGAAAGATTTCACGACGTTGTGGTCAGTGCTAAAGTTATTGATGGTAAAAGCCCGGTATGGTTTGTGCGATGCTGGCTTCGATGCGTTCTTGAGTATTCTCGCAGACATGCTTCCAAAGGAGAATAGAGTTCCTGCTAACACATACTACGCAAAGAAGCTAATCAGTCCGCTTACAATGGGTGTCGAAAAGATCCACGCATGTAGAAACCATTGTATGCTATATCGAGGTGATGAATACAAAAACTTGGATAGTTGTCCTAATTGTGGTGTAAGTAGATACAAGACGAATAAAGACTATCGAGAGGAAGATTGTGCCACCACAGTGTGTACGGGGAAGAAGCGAAAGAAGACCCAACAAAAGACCCAACCCACCAGGAAAGATAAAGAAGAAGTAGACTACTACGCGCAGAAGAAAATTCCTGCTCTGGTGATGTGGTACCTTCCCGTGATTGATCGATTGAGGCGTTTGTTCGCAAACGCTGAGGATGCCCAACTTATGAGCTGACATGTTTCAGATGAGCACAAAAACGATGGAAAGTTACGACATCCAGCCGATGGCAAGCAATGGCAAGATTTCAATGCCAACCATCCAGAATTTGCTAAGGAGCCACGAAATGTTTGGTTCGCTCTGAGTACGGACGGAATGAATCCATTTGCCGAGAGGAGCAGCAAGCACAGCACATGGCCGGTGATCCTCACCATTTACAACCTTCCACCTTGGTTGATGCATAAGCGTAAATACCTTATGCTAACCATTCTTATTTCTGGACCTAAGCAACCCGGCGTTGACATAGATGTATTTTTGGAGCCGTTAATGCAGGACATGAAAATATTGTGGGAAACAGGAGTCGAAATATTGGACAAGTATCGCCAAGAAACTTTCACACTGTATGCAATTATTTTTGTGACCATCAACGATTACCCTACTCTCTTTACATTATCAGGGCAGTTCAAGGGAAAGTTTGGATGCGTAATCTGCATAGATGAAACTGCTTATGTGTTCCTTGATGCATCAAAGAAGATAGTGTACATGAGGCACAGACGGTTCTTATCGAAAGGGCACAGGTACCGCTTGCGAAAAATAGATAAGTACTTCGACAATAATGATGAACTGCATTCTACTGCTCCATCAGGTAACAGTAAAGGTCAAACAGTTTTCAGAATAGTCAACAACATCAAATTTGTTTTTGGGAAGAAGACAAAAGACGGAAAACCAAGAAAGGATGTGAAACCAACTCCAGGGGCTACATTCAAGAAGATATCTATTTTCTTCAAGTATTTGCCATACTAGAAAGAGTTAGACATATGACAAGCGATCGACGGTATGCACGTTCAGAAGAACGTCTTTGAAAGCGTCTTTGGCACGTTGTTTGACATAAAGAGCAAGACTAAGGATGGACTCAGCTCACGTATGGACATGTAAATTTGGGCATAAAAAAGGAACTGCACCCTGCTCTTTAGAAAATGGGAAGTACCGCCTCCCGGCAGCAAGGTACAACCTCAACACAGAGGAGCAACGTGCGATGTGTGTGTGGTGGAAAAATTTGAAAGTTCCATCTGGATTCTGCTCTAGCATAAGGAGTATTGTGTCAATGAAAGACCTTACACTGACCAATTACAACTCACATGATTGTCATGTCATGCTGACTACTTTCCTCCCTGTTGCCATCAGGGCTATAAATCCGGTGTTCTTAAAGATGGCAATCACCAGGTTGTGCTACTTTTTCAACAAGGTCTCACAGAAGGTTATTGACCGCGATGAGCTGCCGTCACTTCAAGAATTCACGGTGGAGACTCTGTCACAGCTTGAGATGTGTTTTCCCCCATCATTCTTTGATATAATGGTTCACCTTGTGACGCACTTGGTGCCGCAAATAGAGGCATTGGGGCCTATGTATTTGCATGAGATGTGGACTTATGAGCGTTTCATGTCAGTACTGAATGGCTATGTATCAACTCGTGCTCGTCCTGAGGCGTCCATGATAGAAGGGTACTGTACCGAAGAGACCATTGTTTCTGGTGGCCCATTCTGCAATAGTGTCCTAAAAGACCAGATTACAATAGGTTTGCTCCCATCACGACACGATGGTAGGCTACATGGAAGTGGGAGGACTGGACGGAAATCTTTTATCCTGTCAGATTATAAGGTAGTCCTCGAAGCACACTATAGCATCCTACATCAGCTCTCGATAATGGATCCTTTAATCGAGCGTCACATGAATGATCTTCGCCAACATAATGATGGGCACACGAACGATTGGGTCAAGCAGGAACACAAGCGTCGGTTCATCGCATGGCTAAGGGAGCAGGACATTTCAGATGGGGAAACGTTTGAGGAACAAACCATCAAGAGGTTGTCGTGTGGACCATCACGCCAGGTCATGACATGGCAAACCTACGACATCAGTGGCTTCATATTTTGTACCAAATCCAAGGACAAAAAGATCATGGCACAAAATAGTGGTGTTCGATGCGAGGCCATAGATGATGCAACTGGTGAGATTAGTACATACTTTGCCTTCGTTGAGGACATATGGGAACTAGACTATGGTACATTTCAGATACCTGTGTTTCGATGCCAATGGGTTGAAGACAAACATGTCATAGTGGACAACTATGGGCTCAGAGTTCTTGATCTAAGTAAGGTAGGTTACAAAGATGACCCATGGATCCTTACTAACTGTGCCGCACAGGTCTTCTATGCTGAACAAATCCTTTCTAAAAATGAGAAGAAAAGTTCCGACAACCCAAAGCATATAGTTTTCCCTGGGAAGCAACAAGCTCTAGGAGTTGATGGTGTAACTGATCTGGAGGATTTTAACCAATTCAGCGACATCTCTCTCTTTGTAGACCATCCAGTGAAGATAAGACACGTTGAGCGAAACATCCCACAAAGTTCGTTGCCATGGGTGCGCCCCGATGGACAAGGAAGAACAGTAGCTGGCTAGATTCTATTTGTCATTCGTCATGTAATCCATTTTCTATCTCAATATGTATCCTATGCTACATTTAACATGTTTGCATTTATCTATTTTAAAAGGTTTACATTTCTCTATTTGAACATGTTTACCATAAAAACCTTAAACCCTAGCTAAACATTTCTGGATACCACCCTAGCTCAACCCTAAACCCTACCTAAACCCTAAACCCTAGCTAAACCAAGCTAATTAAAAACCAAGCTAAACCCTAAACCCTAGCTAAACCAAGCTAAACCCTAGCTAAACCAAGCTAATTAAAAAACAAGCTAAACCCTAAACCCACTACAAGAAATGCTTGATTTTGTGACATAAAATCTATTTATGACGCGGGTTTTTTGACATTAATTATCATACAGTTTATGTCATAATACGTTGGTTATGACATGATTTTATGTCATAAAACATGAATTATGTCATAAAATATACGCAATCTTCTTTTGACATTGCACTTTTGTCATAATATACATAACCGATGTCATAATTGACATAACTAATGTCATAATTCACATAACTATGTCATAATTAATGTCAAAAAACCCGCGTCATAAATGAATTTTATGTCAAAAAATCAAGCATTTCTTGTAGTGACCCTAGCTAAACCAAGCTAAACCCTAGCTAAACCAAGCTAATTAAAAACCAAGCTAAACCCTAAACCCTAGCTAAACCAAGCTAAACCCTAGCTAAACCAAGCTAATTAAAAACCTAGCTAAACCCTAAACCCTAGCTAAACCAAGCTAATTAAAAAGGGTTTATATTGGCGGTTCACATTGTCAACCGCCTGTAAAAAGGGTTTGTACTGGCGGTTCACATTGCCAACCGCCTGTACAAACCCTTTTTACAGGCGGTTCATAATGTCAACCGCCAGTACAAACCGGCCTCAATATATACTTTGCCCGCCCCACTCCAAAATTTTCCTAAGTCCCGAAGGCGCCATTCAGTTCAAACCACGCCGTCAGGCTGCCGCGCTGCGCCACGCCGCCGCCACACCGGAGACCGCCGCCCGTCCGCCGCCGCGAGCCGTGCCTCTCTGTCCCTCGCTCGTCGTCATCACCGGAGACCTCACCCGGCTCGCGCGGGCACCGTATCCCTCTCTCCTTCTGGCCATCGTCGAGCGAAGCTCTCCGGTAAGACCCCTAGCTCTTCCCTCTCGTTTCTTCCTCTCCCAGGTTTTCTTTCTCTCCTCGGCGCGTGCGGTGGTCCTCGACGGCGGTGGTCCTCCTCGACGGCAGCAGTGGTGCTCGACGCGGCGACGCTAGGCGCATGGTGGCGACACGGCGATGCTAGGCGCACGGTGGCGACGTGGCCCGAGGTGCTGCATGAGGATGGGTGCGCGAGGATGGGTGGAGCGCGCGGGAGGCCCTTGTTGCACTCCTCTGCGGCGGCGTCAGCGGGCGGTGCGACGGCGCACGGCGGCGGCTGCGCCCTGGCGGCTTCGCGGCAGGTGGGCCGGCCTGCTACGAAGTGGGCCGGCCCAATTTCATTAGGGAATGATTTCGTATTTTCGAAAGAAATGAATAGTGCCGAGTTTTCGATTTTTTTATAAAAATGATTGCTGCACAAAAATAATAAAATAAATTGGGAAACAAATTGTGCGGTTTCTTTATACAAGTGTATTTGAGTCCATATACAAATTGGGAAACAATATTGCATATACGAAGACATTTTTTACATAGTGGGCCGGCCACTTGGACTTTTTTGTTTAATTAGATTTTAGTTTAAATAGGTTTTAGTTTATTAGTTAGGTTTTTCATATTGTTTAATTAGGATTTAATTGTTTAATTAGGTTTGTTTTAGGTATTTCATATTGGGAAACAATATTGCATATACGAAGATATTCTCATATTGTTTAATTATTAGTTAGGTTTTTCATATTGTTTAAATAGTTTTAAATATCATGTGTATTTTATTTTTTATGATATATGTGATATGTGTATTTCAATTTCTCCAATTATCATGTGTATTTCAATTTTTGTGATATATGTGATATGTGATATATGTGACATATATGCCATCTCTTATTTCAGATGTAAAATGCTAAAATAAAAAAATTATAAGGAGAGATGTATATATGCGATGTGCTATGTGCGATGTGATATATGCAAGCTCGATGAACTTTGTTTCAACACATTCATAAAATTCAGTTTAATTAGAGTTATATTTTATGTTAGATTACCACGATGACGACTTCACCATCAGAGTCCTCTCAACATAACGAGCCGAGTGAGCAACAATATCAAAGTTCAAGTGATCCGTGTCCCAACGTAGATAGGAAGGCTCATCGTGAATGGAGCGCGACCCTACTTACGATCCACGAGAAGACGAGGTAACATACACGGAGTTCAACGAATCCCTTCTATCTATATATGTACTCATCTATGATTTCATGTATGCGCCCAATTTTATGAACAGGAGGTCGTGTCTCAAATGCGACAACTAGTAGAAGAAGAATTGCAACACGAAGATCAAGGGCCAGAACCTACCGATACGAGCACTGAAGAATTAAGGAAGAAGAAACTGGGTGATCGGAAACGAGGTGACAGGGGATCAAACAAGTGGGATAGTAACACATATAGGGTGCTAGACGTAAGTGCAAAAGGAGAGCCCCTAACTCCACAAGAGGTGCAAGCTAAGTTTCGAAACGCGATTGGTTTCTTAATTAGGGATAATCTTGATATCATAATATCTCAGTGGAAAGATGTGCCAGATTCGGTCAAGACAAACTTGTGGCAAAAGTTGTCAAAGAAGTTTGTTCTGCCTCGGGGTTCAGAGGAACTCGTAAAGGGTTATGCAATGAGACAGTTGGCCATCACATTTCGCAACTGGAGGTCTGAATTGAACAGCAAATATGTGAAGACAGGGTTGGACCCCACCAGTAAGTACAACATTACAGAAGGTCAGTGGACTGTTTTCAAAGAGCAGAAGACTAACCCAGAATTTTTGGCCCGGAGCCAAGCGAACTCAGCACTTGCTAAGAAGAACAAGTACCACCACCACCTTGGCACGGGTGGTTACAAGTGGCAGGTTCCCAAATGGAGGGAAGAAGAGGCTGCGAAGAAGGCAGCAGGGTTGCCAGTGTTGTCTGAGGAATTTGGCGAAAGGAGCGCGAACTGGCTTCGTGCTCGCAAACCAAGAGAAATATCTGAGTCAAGTGCATCTTTTTCTGATCCAATGGTTGAAGAAGCCGCGAAGAATATTTATGAGGCGCCAGCTCATGTGAAGGAAAAAAGTGCCAGGCCACAAAGGGAGCGGGACATCCTTACTCTTGGTCTTGGTAACCCCGAGCACCCTGGTCGTGTACGAGACATCTCGTCAAGGATAGGATGGAAAGAAGGATTCGGCGAGGACTGGGCCGGAATGTACAAGAAGCGTGATCGATACAAGGAGGACTTGAAAGATTTTTTCGAGGAGCAGGCAAAGCAAGCCTTCAAAGACATGGTGACTAAATTAGTAGCAAATCCTGATACCGAGCTTGCACAGCAATTGGTGGGTGTCATGTCTACTGTTCAACAAAGCACGAACACCCAACAGTCTCCGCAGATGCAGCTGGTGCTGGTGACACAGCCCTTGGGAGCTCAGCAGTTGATAGCACAGTCTGCAAATGCTCCAAGCAGTGTCGCTTTTACGACAAAGGTTCGCTATCCAGTTGATGTCATTGACGTGCCAACGCCTTGCTCACTAGTCATAAGCTATGCCATTACCAATGTTCGTACTAGAGAAGTAGGCACTGGTTTCGCAATCACTGGACGGACGTTTCATGGTGCAAACATTCTAGATGAGTACTGCAGGATCGAAGTGGTGACCATAGTGCAAGGACATGAGGATGACATGTTGGACATCTCAGCACCCGAGGGCATTGAAACACTGGACAAACCATCAAGAATTTCATCCTTTGGCCTAGGCGAGACATCAGGTTGAGTAGGCCACCACCATCTACCGAGCATAGCATTCATAATGACCCACCGCCGTCGTCATCACCTAACCGGCCTCTTCCTAGCTCACCAAATTCGCCTGTGCATCCAATTCCAGAACCTCCGCCACCAGCATCTCCTATTAACTATCCACCTTCCCCAGCAAGCAAAGAGAAACAACCTGAGGAAACATCGACCCCAACGGGCCCACAAGAGAAACAACATGAGCAAACATCGACCCCGTCAGCCCGACAAACCAAAGAAAAAACCCCCCACCAGCAAAGAAGAGGAATGTTGTTCCCAAAATGGTCTCTCCACACCGGCCAAAGCAAAAAACTGCTGGGACCATGCTGTGATTGTCAGGAATAGCACGCAGCCGCACAAGTCGTGTCGTTGAGTGTTCTGAGGCTGAGGAATCGGGGAAATCCTCTGTGAAGACCATACATATCAGGAAGCCAACGAAAGAGGATTATGAAAATGTCTCTGATACATATGTGCCGGGCAGGCCGCTTCTCACTTGGGAAAAGGTAACCCAAATCCCATCTCTAATTAAAAGAATGCATGACTGGTACATGAGAGCAGCTTCTGTTGGTATCGACGCTCTGAGCGTATGTATACCACCAAGAGCTTTTATAAACGGGCGAAGTAAAGCTGTGATCACGTTCGAGGACATGCACTTGATGATGAACCTCAAGAGACTCGACGTTCAGCTCGTAACAGTGTGGGCATTGTAAATGTTGCTCATATACTCACTTGATTATTATTTTGATGTATTATGTTTCAGTCTATGAGATTCATTTGAACTTGTGCCTTGCAGACTACAACATGACCAGCAGGAGGAGAGATTTGGTATCGATCCTTATTCACACACGGAAGAGAGGATTGGCTATCTCGACCCCACCGAAATATGCGAGGAGCGGCACACATTCAGGATCGAAAAGGACAATGACAAATTGAAGGACAAGACTGAGGAAGAAGCTAAGCAGATTATTACTAAGCTAGAAAGAGAGATGGAAGACAGATACTGCCTATACTTAGGAAATTCAATGCTTCAATTTTAAGATAGGCAAGTCATAATGGCCCCATACAAATTTAGGTAAGCTTGAGTTTCTTTTTGTAATTAATGTTATTATTGTCTAATTCATATATATATATGTGGCCCCGACCCATGCATCACGAGAACTTGATTCGTGCAGGGACCATTGAATTTGTTTTTATATTTATCCAAGGCAAGGAAGGGTGCTTGTCTTTGACTCCGCAGATTATGATCACACTACGTATGCGCCATTCTTGACCTTCTTAGAGAGGTACGTAAGTTGAGAAATATTTGCATTCTTTTCTCGACGGGAGTTTGCATTGAGAATATATAACTTGGTGATTCTTTTGAAATTATAGGGTATATAGGTGGTATAAACTAAAAGGCGGAAAGCACGACAAAAACAAAAAAGGACCATTAACAATAAATTACAAGTGGTCGGTATGTTAGTTATTTATGACTATATATTTATCATCCATGTACAACACATAAGACAATGTTGCAAGTAATTAAATATTCGCTTATCTGTTTACATATATAGTGCCACAAGCAACCACCCGGATCAGTCCACTGTGGATTCTATGTCTGTGAGTTTATGAGGGAGTCCGGACGGTACATCAAGAACATTGATAAGGTAAGTAATAGTCATTATAACCTTAAAGTTACAAATGCGTATATGATGTTTATATATATTAATTAATATAGTTATATATAACTACAGTTGCGGAATTATAAAAAACTCAAGACGCAGAACATGAGCACGGAGACTTTATACAACATAGTTAAGGACATGTGCTCATTCATCATGAAACATGTTATTCCAAACAACAGGAATTATCACGACAATGAAGACACTCTAGGAAGTGAAGAGTTCAGAGAGCTAACGGAAATCAGCATGGTAGGGCTTACCCGAGAGGGTTATTAATTAGATGTGTAAATTTGAGATGTTATCACATGTAACTTTGATGAACATATATATATGTGTATATTATGAGCACAGTCCTTTGATGTATATAAATATACTGTATAATAATTAAATTCTGTTTTGATATATTTGATCATGATCTAATACAGCTTAATATCTACAATAAATAAGTAAATAAATACATATATATGGCCGGGTAGGGGGCTAAAATTCTTTAAAAAGGGCGGCAATCTAAGAAACCGCCAGTGGAATATATTTTCACTGGCGGTTCACAGGCAGCCGCCAGTGGAAAGATTTATTTTCACTGGCCTCTCCCGCTGGCGGCCCTGTGAAACGCCAGTGAAGATGGCTTATCAACCGCCACTATAGAGCTTCTGTGTACTAGTGAGTTGAACCCCCCCCCCCCCCCCCGGCGGCCTACGCAAAAGGCAGCTGTGAGGAGTGGAGTATAGGGCTCAAATCTTGGCTATGAATGAATGGGTGGTTTGGCAGCATAATATGGTTGACTTGGTGTTTTGAACACCTTGCGGACTCCTATGATTTGTTGTCTATTTTCTAGCTACGTGTGTGAAATCATTATTAGGTTTGTTTGCGTTTACTTCAACCGATCATAAATATCACATGGATTAAAGAGGTGGGTAAGTTGACTACATCGCCACTAGTGTTATACTCTAGATTGAGACAAGAGATAGATTGAGCTACATTCAGCCTATATATAATAGTAATTAGGCAAATCTCAACGGGGTTTTATGGAGCTTTATGGACATTAAATATGTTGTCATGATAAAGAGACAAGTGACAAAGTAGAGAGAGTTTCATGTGTTTGTAAAATATGTGTTCGTTGAAATCCAGGACATGAAACCTCCAATGTCACTAACCTTTAGAACATGAAACAGGAAAAGAGTGGTTTATAAAAATATCCATTCTCTCTAGTTCAAAAAGTAGGCCGTTTAAGATATTGGCATGGTCTGTATCCGATCCGACATGGCACTTTGAGTAAGTAACTGAATATTACGTATTTTGAAAGTAATTTTGCCAAGACGAGTCTATCTAACTTTTCATACACTTAAGTATGAAGTCTAAGCATCCCTCTCTTACATTTATAATGAATTCTAAGAACATTTACTAATAACTAATGTGTATTATATCATTTTCTTCTTATTTCTATCTAGATGCTTAGAGTAAACTCAGACACCCAATTTAAAATTATTGCATGTATATTGTGGAGTAAAATGGAGAGCTACGAAACGCAGGAACATGTATTAAAGTTTATGTGCATTTGGCACATTATTTTTCATGGATGTCACCAGGACAATCATATATCCAAGTGAGCTACTTTCTTGCTTGGAACTATATATAAAATCTTCTTTTTAGGGCATGGAATAATTTCCTATAATAGTAATATAGATTTTTATACTCCAAACTAGTCTCAACAATCATTTGGAATCAAAGAAATGGCAGACAAAAGGGCATTGTTTAGATGGTACGTACTCCCTTCATTCCAAATTATAGTTTACATTGGTTTTGTTCTAAGTTAAAGTTCTCTGTCTTTGACCAAATCCCCATTACAAAAAATAGTAGGATGTACAAGTTTAGATAATAAATAAATAAACTATAAAAAGTTATTTCATAGGGAGTTTAATGAAGCTAATTAATTTGGTGTTGTAGAAATAGCCACACTTTTACAAACTTTGTTGGAATTAGAGAAATTTGATTTTGGATAACTGAGGGAGTACAAGCCAAGGCATATAATACGGCCCCATGCACTTAGTTGTTGGTCTCACTATCCATGTATCCCGCATGACCATTGTTGTTCGGCTAATACTCTGATCCACATCAAAGTCCCAGATCTGATGTCGGGCTCGAGCTGATGATGACTTCGATCAAGGCATATTTCGAATGGTGCTTAGGCAGTGATCATCATCGTCACTAGTTTCCTTGCTAGATTGTACCCCCTGGGAGATTAATTATTGGCCTGGTGGTGGTGCATGCATGCAAGTGGGGTGAATGCATGCATCCAAGCAGAACCCAACAAGTGCAGCATTAAGGCACGCTCAGATAGTGTGCAGCTCCTGCGGCGAGGATGAGGTATAGCTAGTTAGGGGTGGCCGGGCCGGGGGTCTCTGTCACTGAGAGACAAAGGGAGAGATTCATATGGTCTTGGCTTTGTGTAGCATTACAACAGGTGGGATAGAAAGAGAGAGAGAAGCGTAAAGCAAACGAATCGAATCGATCGATCTGGCGCCGCGCGGCAAGGGGCCGGCCGGCCGGGCTCCGTCCTCCCACCCGCTCGCCGGCCCCCGCTCGTGTATTATTGCATGATGAGACGCGTGGGATGACGGGGGCATGGGAGCGAGGCGAGAGGAGGGACGAGCTGAGGGAGAGCCGAGCCAAGAACAAATTCCTCGGCGCCGCATGCCGGCCTGCCGGGTGCCGGCCGGGGCGGTCGGCCCCGCTCGCTCGGCCCGATTGCATGATCCCCTCTCTCTCCTCCGCCGCTAGCACGCCCGGCCTGACCCCTGATGCCGAGATCTGAACAAACCGTCGAGCTCCCCTCGTCACGTCGCTTTCCAGGCCTGCCGCGAGGCCAGGCCCCTTCCGTCCCATTGCATGCCTTATCGTCTCTCTCTCTCGCGGCCCGTCCCCCGTCTCTGTCGCGGCGGCCACCTCGACGACGCATGTGCTCCCGTGGCGTGGGTAGGGCGGCGTGCGCGCTCGCGGAGGATATCGCCCTGTCCATGACAGCGACGCCCTAATCTTCTCGCCGGATGTACAGATGCATGGCCCTCGCCCCGGCGGCCGGCCGGCGCGCCTGCGTGCCCCACCGTCCCCTAATCGTGGAAGCAGATTATCCACGTACAGTAGTATACGTCGTCTGGTAGCCGATCGAGCCGGTCCCCGCCGCTCGGGCAGGTAGCTAGGGCCGTAGAGGGTACGGTGGAGTATGTAGCTGGAGACTGGAGTATCATCTCTCCTGCTGCTGGCAGCGACGTATAAATAGGCATGGGAGCATACGCTTGCTTGCTTTTGTGTGCTTCTATTCTACCTGCCAGCGTGCCCTTCTTTTCTCGTTATGCATGTCGTGCATCCATGGACTGTTTGTTATTGCCAGATCGACAGTAGTGTTTTCGTTGCGCAAATGTTTGCACATGAACGGTGATGCAGACTGACGATCGAGTAGAATTTTGAATATTGCGTTGTAGTATTATTAGTATATAATTCTCGTGCAGATGATGTGGTGCGCTCTTTAATTTCTATTTATATGGGATAGGATTTTCTGACGTTTGTGTGGTTATTCACGATCTCTACGGTGTGATTGGGATGTCGACTCTGCTACATGTGTCAATTGTGATAGAACAGAAGTAGTAGCTAGCATGGAATGCACGAATAATAACTCCAAGCTGAAGCAAATCCGAGTCCACTAACGACAGACGTCTGCTGCTGCCCATTTGCCACGCACAGTAAATTAGGTATTTGTCATATACTCCGGATTCTGTTTGCTTCCAGGTAATAATAGTTTCGCCAGCCTTTCCCCTGGGCAGGCCCAACACTATTTGTCATATGCGCACGGCAATTAAATCCAACTGTCTGCATATTTACTGGAGTCCTGCAAAACCGAAGGTGTAGTCCTGGACACTTCATCGCCCCATGAAATCAAAGTCTGTAGTATCCGGTTCTTCATCCAGGCCGTGATCCAATGAGTTAACGGTCGAATGGCAGGGATTGCAATTCAGAGTCCAAGAAGTTGGTAGCACATTACAATGGGCTGTTGTGTTGAGCAGACACGGGCCATCATTAAAGGCAGAACTGGATATTGGGCCAAAGATAGGCCCAACTATCTTAAATACAACGTGCCGTGGTCCTCTGAGGACACACTATTGTTTCAGTTTTTCACCATTTTCTGGTGGCCCGGAACGGTTCGAGAAGATGCCATGGCCCATAGTTCCTTTCTCCAGAAGGCTGAAAAGTGGAGGACTGTGGCTCAGGTGGACGGGCA
Organism: Eremochloa ophiuroides; assembly: GCA_038502445.1. NCBI lineage: Eukaryota > Viridiplantae > Streptophyta > Magnoliopsida > Poales > Poaceae > Eremochloa > Eremochloa ophiuroides. The sequence goes on from JAHLJS010000005.1 coordinate 67,349,491, forward strand.
CATCTCGCCCGCGGCAGTAATAAGAACTACTCCAGTGCAAGAACCATAACCAAGAAGGCAGAAGAGGATCAGGAACAGCTTGAGCTTGGCGAGTAGCAGAGGCTGCAGAGGGCAAAGACTGGCCTGTGAGTTGAGAACCGAGGCTGGATGCGTGCGGCGCGGCGGAGGACCAAGGATGCATGCATGTGGCGTTTGCCTGTTGGATTCGGAACGGCACGTGAACCGTTGGCCCGCTGGGCGTTGGATATGTCGATAAGGTTGTGTGCCATAGTACGTTTTTCAATCCTCCCCAGTGCCCACCCTGTCATCGCTGGAGTGCCCACGTCCAGCGGTGCAGCGAATCTAGCAGACGAACCGAACCGGGTGCCGGGTGCGGCCGCCCACGCCGCGGCTCACCACCAGGGCCCAGGTCAGGTGCAGTGCAATGGCATGCAAATAAGGATGGATTCGGACTGGATAGGCATGGATTCGGATTTAGATGTCACTATTTACCATATTTTAAATCGAATTTGGATATGAATACATTTCGTATATGAATCGAATGCGAATAGTTCGAATTCGAATTCACATTCGGATATATACTTGACTTGAAACATAGCGATATATAAATTTTTAATTTCCTTTACTAATAATTCTATAGTAAATTAAAATTAGGATACAAGTAGTGAATAAATTATTAGTAGCGTACACAATAGATACTTTATTAAAAATAATATATTTATTAATAAATATTTTAATAAATAAGTATATCACAATTAATGTTTCTAATAAAGATTTAAAATCTTTAATAATAAAAAAGGTACATGTATAAATATGATTTATTTATTAAATACATACAAAAAATATATTTAAAATTAATATAATTAGATATATTAAAAGAAATTAAATTTTATCATTATATATCAAGAGTAATAATAGATTAAAATAATTAAGTATTTATTATATCAGTAATTTTTAATTGTTTAAATGGTATATATCATTACTTTATTAGTATAATTAAAATTAGCATATTTATTATTAGTAATTAGTAGTTTTAAATAGTTTTATCAAGTACTTTATTCTTCTCGGATATGGATAATGTCGGATATTTCGAATACGAATATTAAATCGGATAGAGAAGAATTGAATTCGAATACATCCATTCGACATCCATATTTAAATCGAATACAGATACGAATATCCATATTAATACTGTTTTCGAATACGAATACCGAATACGGATAATTTGGATTTTCAGACATCCGAATCCATCCTTACCTGCAAACCACCAGCCACGCCCACCGAACCACCAAAGCGACTAGAATTATCGTTTATATTATCCCGGTCCCGTATCCAGAAATGGAACCCAAACCCAATCCATGGACCGTTTTTAAGGCGCCCGCGCACCGCTGCGCACCACCGGACAGTTCACAGTTCCGAGCCCCGCGCCGCAAATTCTTCCCTCGTCAGGACTCAGGCGGACCGCGGACAGCCGGAGTCCGGAGACGCGGCACAGCGCACCAATTTACTAACCATCAACCGGGGAGCGAGATGATTCTGGTGGCGATCGTTGCGGCGCTGCTGGAGGAGTACACGGCGCTGGTGGCGCGGCTGCTGGAGCATCTGCTCCACGGCGCGCCCTTCCCGCGCCGCATGCGCTTCCTCATGCTCCGGAGCCTCCCCTTCGCCACGCCGCCGCCGCCCCCAGCCGTCGCTCTGGTATAGAGCAATAGAGGAGCCCTCCTCACCGTGTTTGGTAGTACTACGTGCTTGCTGTAAGCGTGTAGTAAGTCTCAATTGTGAAAAAAAGGGGTGCTAGTAAATATGCAGTGGCTTCGCGGCTCCTCCTCGTTATCTGATCTGAATGTCTCGCTGGGATGTGGGAAGCATCAGCCAGAGCAGTTCCAATCCACGGATCCAGTATGTAAATTCTTTACTTAATTATTTTTTTAATAAATAATAGTTTATATCTGGCTTCATTACTTAATTTGTCCAACTAATAGTAGTGATCGATGAACAGGTGATTCGGGTCATTCGGAGTTGTTGTGGATAGCTTCAGCTGCTTCGGGATGTGACTAGAGTTCACTCTTTAATTTCCGGTAGCGTCACTGTCAGCAGTAGCGAGGCGTCTGGATATTTTGGACGGCCACGTGGCAGCTCATGCCAGCTTCACGGCGGCGTCGGATCATGATCTGACACTTAAGAGCAAGTTCAATAAGCTTGAATCGTCTTTAGGCAAGCCGTAAAAATAAATTGTATAATTGCTGAGCTCTTCACGTCACCTAAAGTTTATTTTTTTATTAAATCGGACCCACAAGTTTGGTCGTTTCTAGGAAGACAGATCATGAAGTCATGGTCACGAGAGCTAGCTGCATGCGTTGTGGGATTTACTACTAGAGAGCGTGTTGCGCTCGGCGTCAGGGCTGGCGCCCATTCCATTCTCTGTTCTCTTTCTCTTTCTTCTACATAGGATTTTACTGAGTTAACTTGATCATAAACCAAGCTGAGGTGTATTATTATACCTACTCTAACCGCAGAATTGCAATCACTGATGACGAGTGGCGAAAGAGAGGAGAAATGAATGCGCTCGGCCACAACTTTCACTTTTTTTGCAATTGTTCTATGGCATCATTAATAAATTATTACTACTTCAATGGACTTGAGTGCCAAAGGGCACGCTGATGGATGTAGTTGCTTTGACGCTCTCAGGCCTACTTGTCGATGAACAAGTTACGACGTACGGTTTTTGTACAACAGGATATCATCAGTCCCTCTGATGGCGGCAACTAACTGTGCCACATCATAGGTTACTCAAGACTCGAGAGTGATCTGAGTCTCTGGTCAACATATCAAACTGTGTATGCATTATCTTGCATGGTTTTAAAAGGGTTCAGTGCCGGAACAGACATTCCAAAACCAATCGCAAACCCGTTCGAGAATATGCCGGCGGCCCGTCGCCCATGGAGCATGGTTCCTTTCCCTTGCGGGCGCCATCGCGCATGCAACAGTTATAATAAAGAGCTAGTACAAGAAAGGCAGAGGACCAAGACGGCAAGACCTGCTTGCCAATAGCAGAGGGCAGCCGACTGGCCTATGACTGTGAGTTGAGAACCGAGGTTGGATGCGTGCGGCGAGGGATATGGCGTTTGTCCGTTGGATTCAGGGCGAGGACGGATACGAGTCACGTACTCACGTGACGTCTGGAGTGTTAAGAGTACATTTTTTTCAATCCTTTAGCTGCCATCGCTGCAGTGCCCACATCCTAACGGTGCAGAGCAATGTTCGCTCTGCCGATGAGCACCAGGGGCGATGGGCGAACTAGCAGCCACGCCCACCGGACTCCGGACTCCAAAAGTATCCATTCCAGGTCCCATATCCAGGAATGCAACCCAAACCCAATCCAATCCGTTTTTAAGGCCTCCCGAGGCCAATCGATTTCTGCCGCACCCACCACCGGACAGACACACCTCTCCCGGTTTTCCAAGCCCCGCAGCACAGCTCCCCCCCGCCCCCGCGTCAGGACAGCCGGAGTTTGGAGAAGCGGCAAAGTGCAGCAATCAACAAATCGTCAGTCGGGGAGCGAGATGATTCTCGTGGCGATCGTGACGGAGCTGCTGGAGGAGTACACGGCGCTGGTGGCGCGGGTGCTGGAGCACCTGCTCCACGGCGCGCCCTTCCCTCGCCGCATGCGCTCCCTCATGCTCCGGAGCCTCCCCTTCGCCGCGCCGCTGCCCCCGCCGCCGCCGCCAGCGCACGCTCTCCACGTCGCCACCCGCGTCTGATCGAGCCCACGTACGGCGCGCGCCCTCCCGTCCCTCTGATACATACTGTTTGTTCCTCACCATGTTTGGTACGTACACGTACTTGCTAGAAGAGAAAGGTCGTAGTGAATCTGCAGGGTGCAGTGGCTCCTCTCCTCTCCTCGTTGTCTCGTTGAGATAAAGCCTCAACAAGACAATTCCAGATTTCCAGTCCACGGATCTGCTATGTACATCCTTTGCTTACTTTGTCCAAGTAATAGCAGTGATTGCAAAGCACCTAGGCCTAGGCTCGGAGTTGTTCTAGCACTTCTGTACTCTTCCAGTTTGGCTAGCTTCAAAGCGGCGTTCCAGTAGTGGTAGAGTTGCCCCGGGATGTGAGTGTAATCCGAGTTCACTTTTGCCGGTGGCGTCGCGGTCACGCGACGGCGACGTGGCAGCCCATGCTAGCTTCCCGTCGTCGCGCTTGGCCGCAGAATCACCGTCGCTGGTGAGTGGCGAAACAAAAAGAGAAAAGACACTACGGCCTTGGTTCTTTAAGTGAATTTATTTAATTTTATTTTATTTGGTAGAAAACCTCTTTAAACAACTCTTAAATCCGATCGAGATGTCCGGCCAAATACGGCCTTGTCGCAATACTTTTGGTGGCGCGTGTCCAGATGACGCCAAACTTTTTTTGATACGTGTCTCCCGCCTGACGTCTCTCGACACCTGGCTCTAGCCAAGGATGATTCGGCGACGCGTGTGCATGAACGTGGGATCAGCGCCGTTGCTGTCGCTGTCGGACAAAGATTCTCGTCACATCTTCCATGACGGGACGGGTCCGGGAGATTTCTAAAGTGTTGATCCCGACACAAACTGCAAGTATACCGTTCGTTCTTAGTAATGTTACAAAGCAACGAAAGGCAATAAATTTTTTTTTTTTCATGTTTACACAATTTACATATAAATCACGAGACGAATCTTTTAAATCTACTTAGATTATGATTGAAAACTTATTGCAAAAGATTCCCCAGTCAAAATTTTAAAACAAAATATATCTAAACGGGGTTAAGAAACATGAAAGTATAGATAAATGTTCCATTAAAAAAAAGTATAGAAAAATGAAAAGGACAATCGAATGGGTTACGGGTCCTCATTCCTCAAAAGTCAAAGCTATATGTGCCCGTTTTCATGTCCTAAGAAGATCGACCTGCCAGCGCCCAGCGTTCGACGGGCAAAGCAAAGTTCGACGGCCTTTTGGAGGGAGAGACGGAGGCAAGCCCAGCGAGCATTAATTCGTTGCGCCAGGCCAGCAGAAAGCCCATGAAATCAGCCCAGGTCATTAAATCCAATACATACTTATAAGCCTCGCCGAGCCAGCAGAAAGCCTGTGAAATTGGCCTAGTCCATCAAGTCTAACACGTAATAACTCTCAAGTAATAATCAAATAAGGCCCCACGGCACTGGGCGTCAACTACAATCCTAGTTCCAATAAAAAAAGGGACTACAATCCCAGTTGTTTCATATTCTGAGGAGGAAATCCAAACAAAATCAGCACTAAACCTGGGATGACATGCATAGTCGATCGGGATGACCCTGCCCTTGAACTCGATTATGCCATGGTTTTGACGATGGAAGGTGTTCATTATAATGATCCCTGACAGGCCATCCACGTCCGGCGCCTTAGTCTCTCTCAGACTCTCACCTGCAAAAGTATATCTATCACGTACTGCACCTCGCTATCGGATATGTGTCGATCGATTCCTTTGCCTCTCGCCGTCTCGCGTCGACCATGGAATCGTCATCTTCGTCACTAGAATCTAGCGCCAAGTTGACATTGACACCACGCACATCTCATCAGCGTCGTCCTGGCGATCCATGCATCGCACATTCAGCAGCGTGGAACTAATCGACGGCACAGCGGCTGTGGTAGCGTGGCGTGGTAGCGTGGCGATTTGGAGTGACTTGCAGTGCATCGCGGTGTGGCGATAAAGCAATAGACGGAGTTGTATTTGATGATGATAATGAGAGGACCGCTTGAGTACACAACATAAAAAAACATTCCATACATTAAAATATAGTTGAGTAATATGATTACTGCAATAGACAATACTACTCTAATTTAGAATAGAGGAAATGAGGAACTGCAGCAAGAGATTGGAGATTCAAGAATTGAAAATTGGAGAATCGAGAGGGAACAGGGAAGAAGTTGAAGGCTGCGTTCGGTTGAGGGTATAAGCGCTTATAAGCGCTTATTTTTCAGCACTTCAGCAGTATTTTTCTCTCACAAGATTTCAGCACTTCTACAGCACTTCAGCGCTTATCTACAGCACTTCAGCTTCACCGAACACAGCCGAAAATTGGAGAATGGAGAGGGAACAGGGAAGAAGTGAATCAGTGAATCACCACTCGATCATGGTTAGACGGTCGCGTCGGCCGTCGGGCCCTGTACGCCAGTTGCTCGGCCGCCGGCCCGCCGCCGACCGACTGGATGCAGGCGCTGCGCCGCTGCTTGTCTGCCTCGCGCCCTCGCCCGCTCACCGGCGCACCCACACACCACAGCCACGGTCTTGATGGCTTGCTCGGCCGCTGCTTCGTCGTGACGCCTCCGCCGCCGCCGGCGCCTAAGTTTAGTGTTAGGCCGCCACTGCCACTAGACGCGCGCGCGAGAGAGAGAGAGCCTGAGAGGTGCAACCGTGGGTCGGGCCGTCGGGGGCGGAGCCTGAGAAGGAACAAGGTCTTGTGGGCATATTGGGCCGGCCCAGGGAAGGATGGACTTTGGAGGAAGGCCGAAAGGCCAGTTTTTATGGGCTGAAATGTATGAAAATACATCAAATTATACCATTATCCATCTATATACTCATATATATATATATATATATAGTTTTACTATATTATACTCTAGGTATAGAATAATATTTAATACCCGAGCCAGCCCAACGCACCGGATTCGCGACCGAATCCAGCGCTGCTCGGTTTTCCTCTCGCACCACACCAGCCTCGTACTTTTTTATTAGTTCTAATAAATAATATTCGTAGATCGTGGGAGACGCCGGTTTCTTCTATCCGCTGCCGTAGCAACCAGCCAACCACAGATCCGGCCGTCGCCCCCACCGCACGACCTCAGCTCGCCACCGCCCGTGCTCTCTGCTTCGTCACCGGGGAGCTCACAGCACCTGGGCCCGCGGTTGCATCACATTGCCTCGTCGCCCCCGTCGGTCCAGCCGACAACCCCGTACTTTTCTCACCCCATCAGGTTGCCGCCGTCATGTGCCGAGGTCGAGATATCCATGGTGATGGGTGGCTGGAGAGCTGGTTGTGCGGGCAAGACGGACTCTGCTGGCTTTGGAGTGGTCAGCCCCTCCGCACAGGTATCATATCCACATGATTTTGTTCTATATTTTTCGTGAATCTTGGCTAGATCTGTGGAGGGACAGTTCGTATTTCTCACATATTATAACCTCACATGAAAATTGCGTGGCGTCTGCAGGATCTACGGAGGGAGGCAATAGATATGCAATCCATTGTAACGATGTATGATATTATGCATGCTGCTGGAGGGACAGATCTGCCCACTCAGCCGTAATCCTGTACTGCCTCACATGATTTGTTTACAAAGGTTCGTTTGATACATGGAGAGCGCATATTTGTTCTGATTTTTCTAAGGTAAACGATCTCATGCCACTTGTTATTTTTAGGACCCATTGAGGAGGCCAGGAGTGCGTGGGGGAATCAACAAAATCGATGATCATGCACAACTGACTTGAAGGTTCTCCAGGTTAATTTGTCCACACATGCTACAGCCAAACCAGAATGTATCAAATGTGCTCTTGCTCTTCAAGTGTCAGCCTGGAGTGGAAGAGGCGAGCAGCTTAGAGGTTTGCTCCTGGATTCTTTCCTTGTTATCATGCTCGAGCCATGTGTTTCTTTATTTGCTTTCACATAGATTTAGCAACAATATGGCATTTTTCCTATCTATGATGACAGGTATAGAAATAAATCAAGGGGACTATTTTGATCTTGTCACTGTAATTGGGATCTTATGTACTTATGAGCTTGCTAAATTGGTCATGATAATGAATTACACCTAAGGAGACACTCACCTAAGAAACTATCAAATTAGAGCCCAATTATTATTTTTGGTAGAACACATATTTTCACATTTGAAAATTACCTTTAATCAGTGTGGTGTGTCATTATGCTCAATCGCCGATAGGTATGGACTCTTGTGGTAGTTAGATCCAGTTTCTGGTGTACAAGCATAAATTATTTTTCTTAACCACAGTACTCCGGGAAGTCACATTTTTGGCTTAATAAGGGCTTAACAAGAGTTTCAAAAATGACAAATTCACAGGTATGACAATCACCGAATTTATTATTTGTGACTATAATACCACATCATGGTACAATTTGCGTTCAGCATCACACATAAATCATGGCACCATTTGGTTTACTAGGAATACTAGTATCAACTCTTTATGTGATAATATTACTGTTTTATATTAGTTAATACCTTTTCTTTCAAGATCACTAAACAGAGATTAATTGAGGCTGAGCTGCTGCAATACCTTACTTTCCATCAATAGAATGAAGCTGACAAGATGCCCAATCACTTTCTTCAATTGTATTGAGGGACTCTCATTTTAAAAACTGTTCTAAGATATATAAATATTTGTGTTGACACATAACATAAGTAGCCTTTTTGAATAATGAAAAGATTTTTTGCTACTTAAAACTTGTGAAGTTTAATTAATTAATTTTCTATTTCTTTCAAATCCAGGCTTTGCTCTATCAGGTTGATCATGAAGATACCCATTCTGTAATAACTGGATGCGCAGCTTGCTGCTTTACAGGCTCTGAGCTAAAAGCTCACTGAACAGTACAGACAGATTTCTGACTGTTATTTGTGATGCTGAACACAAATGTACTATATGCAAAGGCATCGAGATTCTGCTGCAGGTTAGTTTCACCTTATCTGTGCTAGCTCTTTTTCAGGTGTCATTTTTTCGTGCACAATTTATGACAGTGGTTATTTAATGAATACATGCTGATGTGGTGCTTCCTAGAGTTTCCTATTTTGAAAAGGATTTACACATACCAATCTCGCTTTATTTCTTGAACATGCAGGAGAGCTGTGTATCATTGTATTAATCATAGTTTTTAAGGCGTCGCCAAAGCGTCCGAGCGCGTTTCCAAACAGGGCGTCGTATTCGCCGTGGCCTGCTCGCCTATGGCGTCGCTTGGGCGCAAAAGGCGTCACCTAAGTCTGCTCAGGCGGACGCCGCGAGTGAGAATAGGAGTCAAGAGGAGGGAAAGGGAGGCAAGAGGGAGAGAGCAGTGCTGGGGGTCACCTGAAATCGGGTGGCAGCACACCGATGACGCCTGTGACACGACCCACGTCGCCTCCGCTTCCACGACCTCCGCCCCGTTCACGACCGCGACCGTCTCTGGGTCTTCTCCACCGGCTCCTCCATCACCGGCTCGGCTTCACTCTGGAGGTATGCCCTCCCGGCCTCCCGTCTTGGCCTCTCCTTCCTCTGTTCTTCCTCCAATCCTCCACCCCTCTCTACTGCAGCTCTGCTTTTGCTCCCCACCTCTCCACTACGGCTTTGCTTTTCCTCCCCCCTTCTTTCTCTGCTCTGCTTCTTCCTTCTTGTGCTCTGCTTGGCTCTACTCCTTTCTGTTATGTGTATGGCGTCGCCTGGCCGAGCGCCTAAGTCGCCTTGGCATCTAGAAGGGGGTGGAGCGCTGCAGCTCGCCTTAGCGCCTTAAGAACTATGGTATTAATAGAAGAAGAAATAGTCGACCCAACACTCCACACACACGCACACACTACTAATACATGACAATCTCCCTTCTTTGACACTGCGAGTAACGAGTCAGGCCCTGTTCTAATTTCGCTGGATAGTGCTAACCTTTTTCCTGTAATTCCCAACTAGTAGTGTTAATCAGAATACTATATGTTTCTAGATTCAAACCCAAGTTCTTTGAAACGTTCATCTGGCTTTGGACGCTGCTTCCTGTAGAATATATATGCAATTTAATTAGGACTATCGCATATTAATGCAAACATCGCCTTCATTTATTTCCTGAACTTGCTGCGGAAATATTCTTTTGTGGCAAGGCTACACTCTAGAATTTTCTTTTTATGATTTCAGCAATGGGAACTGCAATCAGGCTCGTCACACACAAATCATATGAGCAAAATATGATGATTGGTGTCTGGATATGTTTGGTTTGATGTGCAATCAGTTTTATTATTATGATATTATCCATCAGCTGGGAGCAGGGGATCTAATGCAGGCCACTTCAGATCTAGTAATTTCTCTGTTCATGCGCTTATCTCATTTGGCTTTAGAGCTCGACATTTCTGCGCTAATGATTACAGGAATGAAATGTCAACATAGCAGTAATCTAATACTCCCTCACGCATTTTTGTTTACACTCAATACTTTAATTGGGCCTGACTGTTTTCTCTGCTCTCTGTTTTTCACTATTACTTGTACAGTCTTGAGGACATCAGAAGCTAATGGTATTGTTGTATGGATCATGTCCGCGTCACAGTGTTGAACGGTCGATACCCATCAGCCAGGTTCAAGGGAGGTGGGTCAGGAGCATTTTCATTTAATTGCTTAAGGTATATTATTCCGTAGAGGTAATAGGAAATGTAAAATGTCCAACAAAAGGGGAGACCCAGCATTGCACATGCTCCTCCACACCCTGCTCCCTGGCATTCTGCAAAAGAGTAGGGTGGGGCTGTGGACATTACTCCAGCGCAAGAGAAGCACATCCGTAGCTGCAAGATCCACAATGTCTTATGTCCAAAGTTATATTTAACCATAAACATTCATGTCAAAACTACAATGGCTTACTCTGTTATTAACCATGAAAGTTCTTTTTTATTTAATGCTTTCTTTTGTTCTGCTTATTTTGACAGGTGAAGCAATTGGTGGCAATTGGAGAGGGGCGAGAGAAGGGAGAGGGATGTATTAGTTTTTTCTCACAGATGGTATTATTTCTGATAAAAAAAGTAATATAGTTTGACCTATGAGTTATTGGAACTCAAATATCTATGATCCCAATGAAGGTTATTTAGCTACCATAAATTGTATGAGATTTTGTGGATTAACGTAGATGGAGCACAAAACTATGTGTATTCAAGTTGCAAAGTGTATTGCGATCTTCTTTCATGATTGATGTACCTGAAAAATTATGTTTCCGGCAAAAAAGTTTGTTTTAAATAAGCTTTGTATGATTCATTTGTTATTAAAATCCTAGTTTTACGATCAGTAACATCATAATTCATATATACATCAGATCATGTCTTTACCTTATAGTTGGAAACTTTTTAGTTGTCTCATCTATCTCAAAATATAAAATCTGCCTTTATTCACAAAAAGATCTGCCTTCGAAAAATAAGAAAGCGAAACACGTTTGCTCGTTCAGAAAAACCATCTTTCTAAAAGAAAGCTGTCCAAAAAAATCATCAGCAGAAAAAAAACTGACCTCGATAAGAAAAAGCAATAAAATAGACGTATGTAGTGGGCGGTAGTTTCCTATTTTTGGCGCACGTGGAATGCCACGGCCCACGGGACAGTAGCGTCAGCGTTGAGATGGATCTGCTGGTTGAGGTAGACCCGGTTAGTGAATAGTAATCACTACCCTAGGTGGTGATTAGCGCTTTTATATATATATATATATATATATATATATATATATATATATATATATATACTTAAAGGGGTTGCAAAATGGTTTTTTTTAAATTACACAGTACAAACACAGAAACTCACAACGCGCACACACTCACCCCTGTGAACAAACGAGACTGCATCGGCAGATCTCGAGATTGATGAAGTCACCACAGGCGTCTCGCTGTCAACGGGAACGTCGCCTACCACTGAAAACACAACGCCGTTAAATCCTAAAAACCAGGATTTGAACTCCAGTGGGTAGCGTCCCACTTGACAGTCCTACCATTGGACCATAGGCCCATTCGCTAGGTTGCAAAATAGTTAGGTATTTCTAGGAATATTGGGGAATACCCTTAAATCTGCCTATGGGTCTCCCCAACAAATAGTTATTTGGTCAGATATTATGACGTGAACAGCAAAAAAAAAAAAAGTAGGAGAGAGTATTCCCTCCGTGTAGGAAAAAATTGTTGTTTAGGACAGCGATACGATCTCCAAAACATAAATTTGACTTTATATTTCTAACAAAATATTTATTGAAAAGTGATGATATATGTATACTTTTATAAAAATGTATTTGAAGATAAATCTATTTATATAGGTTTCATATTTCCAAACACAATAATTTTAAAGTTATTCATGATTTATATTCTCAATGTTTGATCAAGACTTTTTATAAAACGACATTCATTTCCTTTACGGAGGGAGTAGTCACTAGCGACGAACAAATAGCTGATTTATTTCATATAACCCAAGAATATGTGAGAGGAGCACGTGGATTCTATAATAAAAAAATATATAAAATAGTCATTACTCTTGTCCCTCTCCTTCACATCAGCAGCTCTTTAGTTTCATTTTTTCCTCTTAAAAATGGAATGCGTGGTATATTATTTTAGTTTAACAATTTTAACAAGATTAAGGTTTTTCGTTTTTCATTTTTCTAACACAATCAAGAGTTAGGTTGGCCCAGCAACCAACGGGTGGAACTTATACCAGGTCACTCCCGTCCGATATACTGCATAAACGACATGCAACAGTTGGGCAAGTGGAAACATGCAACCAGCCTGCCCCTGGCGACTCCTGGTTCTCCTAAAAAATAATTAAAAAACAACAACAACCAACCTGCCTGACCAAAAGCGATCGCGACGCCGACGCGGACCAAAAAATCTCATCCATTATCTGGCCCCGCCGGTGATACGACATTGTTCTTCCCCCAACATGTCGAGGCCTCCCCTTGATCCGGCCAACAGTATCCTTCCTCGGAACAACATTTGTTGGTGGCGGCGTGGCCCCCGTGTTGGGATGGGAGACGGCATCCCGCATCCGCGAACTGCGGTGTCGCGCGCTCTCGTGCAATTTACCGTGAACACTGGCCTGCCGCATCATCGAACCCGTGCGGCGGCGCGCAGTATTTATACGCTTCGTCCCAGCACTCCCCGCCGCGCACCCACGCGGCCACGCCCATCATCGAACCCGGCGGCTAGCTGAGCTCTGCTCCGACGCTGCCTGAAAAATGCCGCGCTTTTGGAGGACGCAGAGGAGCACCACCGCGTTATCCGTGAGTGAACCGATTCGTGATGGCCAATAATGATCGTCAATATGTAGTTTCTGTCGCTTCATTTGCCGTGCATTTTGCTTGTGTTTTTCTGTGGCCGCCAAGCAGGTCGTGGAGATGAACGTGCACATGGACTGCGACGGCTGCGAGAAGCGAGTCAGGAAGGCCATGTCCCGGCTCCAAGGCACGCACACGAATGAATGACAAATGCAATTTTTCATAGGCCGAACAGACACAGATGTATGTATGCAGTGCAGGAGTGAGCTCGGTGGAGATCGACATGGGCCGGCAGAAGGTGACGGTGACGGGGTACGTGGACCGGCGGGAGGTGCTGCGCGCGGCGCGGCGGACCGGCAGGGCGGCGGAGTTCTGGCCGTGGCCGTACGACGGCGAGTACTACCCGTTCGCGATCCAGTACCTGGAGGACGACACGTACATGCCCACCGACCGCTACTACCGCCACGGCTACAACGACCCCATGATCGGCTCCTATCCCTGCCACGCCTTCACGCACGTCCTCGACGACCACGCGCTCGCCGCCTTCCACGACGACAACGTCCACGCCTGCGCCGTAATGTGATGCGTGCAGTGCATGCGCGGAGCTATAACAAAATTGTAATCATCGGCAGACGGCATTTGCCTGTCTTGAGGGCTTCAGGAAATGTGCTATGTTCACGAACAGTAACGCTGAGAAAATATGCGTAGCAGTCTGAAGATATGAGACCCAAAAACCGACAAAGAAAAGAAGGATCTGAGCACTACCACCGGAATCGGCATTCATTTGTACGCTTCTCTATTTCGTCTGTTCGTTCTGTGAGGGAATTTGTGCTGAATACTGTACACCATCCATTTGGGAGGAATGTTCTGCTTATCTAGTAGGACAGGACAGACGAACACTACTATTCCAAACCTGCCAACGAATTGCTCCCTCTTCAACTTTCAGAACTCGCTCTGCCGAAAATGTCCCGCCTCTGTAATCCCATGACCAAACAACAGGAAATATTCGCCAATTACCAAACAGCATGATCTCCATTCCATCCAATCCAATTCCTATCCGCGGGACCGGTGCACCAACGACAGTGGAGACTGCAAGCCAAACGCCGCAAAGGTTAATATACATTCAGATATATAGCATGATGTATGCAAATTTTTCATTCGTCAGGCTCCAGATTTGCGGTAGGTTTGAGCTTGTTCAGAGCAACAATCACGGACGAGCTCCGGTAACATGCGTCACCACATCACCACATAGGTCAACTCTCCATCCCGGACAACATCCAATTTGCTCGTGAGAAACATGCCTCGCATGACAAATCCAGCAGAGAGCAGCTGATCCGGATCGCATCCGATTATAATAATTGATTCAACACCGAAAACCCAAACCGACTGTGGCGATCTTAGCCAGCTCGACCAACCCCAAACCTGGCCGACTATAAGCAGCTGTAAGTCTGCAACCACAAAGCGAAAGCAGTTTTCCAAACTCGAATCGGCACCAGAGCTGTAGTTGCAGTTTGAACACAACTAATTAATCGATTGATTATCGGATTTAATCAATCCAGGCGCGGGTGTGTTGTAATAATTAATAGTAATATAAACACAGCATGAGCGGCCCGTACCCAACATGTACAGCCGGACACCAACCTGTGCTCCTCTGTTACAGCCACGACGAAAGCGACGCGACCCGGCCGTATAAATCCACGCCGTCCGTCGCCGCCGGATCCCACGGGTTTCCTGTCTGAGAGGGAGAGGACGCCTTTTGGTGTTGTTCTGTGCCTTTTTCTTTTCGTAAGGATCTCCCTGCGCGCCGAGCGGCCATGGCGGCGGCGCCGGCGCCCCTGCCGGCGGCCGTCGCAGACTGGTGGGAGCTCGTGAACGGCTCCCCGGCGTGGCAGGACGGGATCTTCTGCGCCCTCGCCGTCCTCTACGGCGTCATCGCCGCCGCCTCATTCGTAAGCGTCTCCTCTCCTTCTGTTAATGCAGCTGTATGGTTCTGTGCTGAATTATTTACTCCGGCGTGATACCGTCGAAGGAATAAGCCTGTGCTGTGGGTGCTTTGATGTCATCGCAGGAGAATAAATACTTGTTTTTAGTACCTATATATTTGACATGAGTACCATGAATTTGCCATAGCACGACCAGCAACTTTTAGTTGGGACTGGGAATAAAAAGAGATGCTTGTTTGCTTTGTGCCTTGAGGAATGAGAATAATAAAGTAGTAATTACTAAATAATGTATTGCATCCGAACCTTGCGAAAGATGGTAACCACTGAACCAGGAAGAATATATGCACACGTTTGGTCAATCAATCAAGATGAAAAAACCACAATTTGAAATAGAGATAGATAGTTGGACAAGGACTTGAGGAGTTGAGGTTGCTTGCATCTTTCTGATACATCAAAATGTCACCCCGATAGTGCTGGATAAGAATGTGTGCATAGCATCTGAATATTCGTATTAACTAAGGGCATTAGCATCTTTCTTTATGCCTATGGTTGGCATGCAAATGCTCGTTGTTTAAAGATTAAATTAAGTGTTTGAAAAACAGAATAAAGAATGATTATAATGTGCCATGCAGATCCAAGTTGCCAGGATACAGCACAGAGTTCCTGAATATGGATGGACAACCCAAAAGGTCTTCCAGTTCCTGAATTTCGTGGTCAATGGGGGTATACATTTCAATCTTTGTTGGAGAAAAACATTACATGCTCTCCTTCATGCTCAGCTGTCAATTGTTTACTGCTAATCTTCTTGTATTGCAAATCTGCAGCCAGGTGCTCTATCTTTGCTTTCCGTCGCCAAGTGCAACAAGTGCACCCTCCGGTCTGGATGCCTTAACTTAGTCCTGTATTGTAAATGATAATCTCAATTTCACCTACCTGACTTGAATTGCTCGTGTTCATTTCTATTCCAGATCTTTCAGCATGTTATTCTTGATCTTCCTGGGCTTGCATTCTTCACTACCTATGCACTGTTAGCACTTTTCTGGGCCGAGATACTTTTACCAAGCACGTGGAATAATGACTGATCGACTCCGATCAGGTTTCTACATCATTAATTGTGTTGTTTATGCATTGCAGGTAAAGCAGGATCTTTCTAATTCTAATGCTAATTCAGTTTGTATAATTTTTTCATGCATTGTCTGTGGCTCTGTGCTGAATAGCATTGCACAAATAATGATAAATAACATTGTCAATTTCATTGTATATGGTGCTATTCCACATTATTAGAAACCTTTCTTAAAAAAACATTAATTAGAAACCAAATGTAATTGTAGAAGAATTCATGAAATTTGGCATGATGAGAAAAAAGATCTCCGATGTTTAAAACTCTATTGTCAAAATATATATGCTTGCGAGCACAAATATTATGTAGTTAGCAGCAGATAGAGATCATGGACAGAGTAAAAGGAAGTATCTTTATTTGTTAAATTTTTGTCTTCAACACAAATCTTCTTATTTCAATTGTTTAGATGTTTATATTGAGCCGCCTGTTATGCTATTCACGACATTCTAATGAAAGTATTCTGTCTTCAGGGTTTTCTTTGGCTGTGGCTGTGGTGGAATCCAAATCATTCTATGCTAGTCATTTCTAAGTTATTCATTGCAGGACTTTCCTTTTTCACTGCCTTGGGTTTTCTGATTTATGGAGGAAGGCAAGATCATGAATACTACTCAATGCTTCTTTAATAAAGTTCCGAACAGCAATGCATGGACTTTTTTTTATTTTATATCTTTTTGTTAGCCAATTGGACTGCCTAGATTGGCCGCAGGACATGTACCACAGAAGTATAAATCTAAAAAGTTGTACATTAGTACTCCCTCCGTATCGGAATTAGATGATTTTTAAGATAATGACACGGTCTCCAAAGCATGACTTTGACTTCATATTTCTATAAAAATACTTATTAAAAAGTGATATATGCATACTTTTATGAAAGTATATTCGAAGACAAATCTATTTATATGGTTTCCATATTTCCAAACTCAATAATTTAAAAGTTATTCATGATTTATATTTTCAATGTTTGACCAAGATCTTTTCCAAAACGTCATCTTTTTTCCGATACGGAGGGAATACTTGGTAATATGCATTAAGTTCAGGGTTTGATGTAACTTACCACGCTGCATCCAAATATGCACTTACGATTCTGATTTGTTGTGCAGGCTTTTCATCATGCTGAAATATTTTCCTATTGAGTCAAAAGGGAGGCAACAAAAGCTGAGAGAGGTCGGCAGAGTTGCCAGCATATGTTTCTGCTGTTTCTTGGCACGATGCATAATGGTAATTTCTGTCCACCAGAAGTTGTGCAGGTTTAGCTCTCACAGTTCATTCACGAAATTTGTACTGTATTTGTTTTGCAGATGTGCTTCAATGCATTTGACGAAGAAGCTGACCTCGATGTTCTTGACCATCCAGTTCTGAATTTCTTATATTACCTGGTATGTATGAATTCTGCAAAGTTATGTCTTCTGCTCCAGTTTGGCAACTTCAAATTGATGCTTACAAGCTCTGAGGTTCCACTGTTCTTATCATCTTTTCTGCAGCTTGTCGAAATTCTCCCTTCATCTCTTGTCCTGTACATTCTGAGGAGGATTCCTGCAAAACTACGGCTATCTCAGTATTACCCCCTCAGCAGCAGCTAGTGATGAGGCATTACCATCTTCTGAGCTGAAAATGGTGACCGCTGTCGAGCTATGCGAAATCAACTGGAACGCCCTCTAACATTTGTGTAGTTAGGTAACCAAAAATTTTCGTAGCTCACCTGTAGCTAACTGCTAACCCTGTTACATCAATGTACTAATTTTGTGAACTTTAGTGTTTGAGCATATTGATGATGGAAAGCACTATTGTAAAACTGAACTACATGAAAAGTTTAACAGAGGATTTTTCTGGAGACGAGTTTAACAGCGAGTTATCCCTTGGAATCGTTGAACTTGTTTTGGTATTCTTCCTCTAGTGACCTGTAAGACTTTGGATGATTTCCGTTTCAATAATCAAAATGTGTGAGGAGACTGCCAACGTCTTTGGTCAAAGCTGAGCAGGCACCATTTGCTAACTCTATTTGTTATGCCTAATTTAACTCCATAACCATAAAAATTACTTGTTTTACCTTTTCATTATACTAGCAAACATACGTTCTTGTTGCATGGTTACTTTACTAGGATAACCTGTGGCTTGAAAATTTATATTTAGATCGTCTGGGAATCGTAATTTCACACTATGTTCGTCGTGTATGTGTCCGAGTAGCCTGCAAAACCAGCAGGCCCCACAAGTCAGAGACGCGGATGCTGCCTACCAGTCTACCACCAAACCAACCGAAGTTTCAGCTCTCCTCTTCACCACTCAGTAGACCTGCTCAGGGGTCACGGCTCAGCAAACTCCGCCGCCGCCCTGGTGCTTCCAGTCTCGAAGACCCTGGCAATCTCCGCCCCGCAAACCCTAGCCGCTGCCATGGCCTATCTAGCTCCCGCAGCCGCCGCTTCTTCCCTCCGCACCCCCATCCACCAAGCCACCTCTTCCCGGCGCCGTTCCTTTCTCCCCGCCGCCGTCAAAGCCACCGCCGCCAATTCCGCGCAACCCATCCTCTCCTCCCTCCGCATGGCCGCCTCCGCGGCCGTCCTCCTCGCAGCAACCTCCCCGGTACTCGCGTGCACCCCCTCCGCGCCCCCGCCCCCGCCCACTCCCCTGACAGTCACGGTGTCCGCCGACGACGCCATCCCCGACGCCTCCTCCCAGTCCCACTCCTTCGAGAAGCTCATCATCGAGACCGCCTGCCTCGCGCGCATCGGCGGCGCGGACGAGGCGCGCGCCCGCCTGGCCGCAGCCGGATGTGGAGAGAGCTACGCTCGCCTCCTAGCCGCTCAGGTTCTGTTCGTGGACGGGAAGGTGGACGAGGCGATCGCCGCCTTCGAGGAGCTTGCGCGGGAGGACCCCGCCGACTACCGCCCGCTGTTCTGCCAGGGCGTGCTGTACCTCGTCCAGGGCAGGGAGGCGGAGTCCGAGTCCATACTCGAGCGATGCCGCGAGCTCGGCGGCGACGCGCTAACGGTAGATCCGGCAATGATGGTTACGCCGACCGTGGACGCGGATTCCGGTGAGGAGAAGGCAGAGCCAGAGCCGGCGAAGGTGTGACTTGTAACTCTGTACCGGATGGCCCCAGAACAAGGTAACGCTAGCATTTTGGTAACCATAGAGGGATACGAATGAGAGGGAAATTTCAGACATGCTCTGGTGATAGGAATTAGCTCCAGGAAAATTTGAAACGATTTTTAGGATGTGATGATTAAAGATGTCTGTTTCACATGGCCTACTAATAAATTGAGAAGGCAGTGCCTTTTATTCTTGATGATGAGCACTTCGATTTGATTCATATTCACATCCATTGAAGCTTTATATTTGGTCCTTAAATTACTCATCCTGCTGATGGTTGTTTACTTATTTCAGTGCCATGATGAACTTAATTAAAACGAATACTAACCAAGTAATATATACCATGTTTGTGTTCTGATGGTGATCAATGTGCATGGACTTGTCTCTCACATGGCTGAAAACTGAATTAAGTTGTTTACCTTGAGAAACCTGAATTAAGTATGTATCTGTAGCTGGGCCTGGGAGGCCCCGGCTGCCTGGCCTACTCGAAGATGATGTCTGCGATCGGATTGGCAAGTTTGGTCATGAAATGCGCACGGAAATCAGAAATGCTCGGCTGGGCCAGACCATGGGACCAAATGCTAACTGTTTGCTTTACGTGAAATAATTGTGTTTTTGGTTTAATCATACTGATAGTGGAGATCTCTCTCTAATAACACTACGGATGAACCACTAAAAGTGCCATTTTGGTGTTGAATGTCTCCTGACACAGCAGGAAAATTCCAAAGAAATTTGCAGATCAAGTCCTTTTTTATATAGGACATGAAAAAATAAAGGGGGTGTTTACAGCACTAAAAAGCCCGCACCAATAATCTTTTTTGATAACAAGAGCTTCATTGATTAAGCAACTTCAGGATTACAATCAGCCAGAAGCAGGACACACAAAACGATCGGAGGATTATCATGCGACTCCTCCGTCACTTGATCGTGTGAAACCTGTCTCGCACAAATATGAGCTTCTCTATTACAATTTCTATTTGCAAACACAAAAGTAAACTCATCAAAGCTCCTACTCAAGTCCCTGATATCGTGGAGGATCAGGTTGACTGCAGATCGTTATTCGTCCGGAGACTCCCAGAGTTTAACCAACTCCATGTATTCGGTCAACAAACAGATCTTGGCAGAAGCAGTCCTAGGCATGTCATTGCCTCCATCATCATTGCATCTGAACCCGACCAATAATCTGTTGAGGAAGAAAAGGCCATAGCTGCAGCTGCACTTGCACGTCCTATCTTTAACCGCCCCAACCCTCTCTTTCATCACCGTTGGTCGATAGCCTTGTTGCCGTTGATCTCACCCTCTCTAATCATAGATAGACACCTCTGTCACTCGGTCCTTAGCGCCCCGCCGCTAACCCTATCCACTGCCCTATTGATACATGTGCATCAGAGATGCCAGCCTCGCCGCATCGCCATGTCATGACCACCGTCTCTAGACCCTCTTCTAGAGCCTTCGGTGATTGTCTTCTTTTCTAGCAGTGGTGCGTGGGAGCTAGGATTGTACGTTTCTTCACTTCTTCAGCGACGACGTATCGGAGTTGGAGTCTCACATTAGAATTTATGAAAAAGAAACTCAGTAAAAAGGTTTGTGTGCGGTAAGAAAACTTCCCTACTTTTTATAAAGGCACTTATAAGAATGCCTCAAATCTAAAATATGAAGGAACCAAAGGCTAGTACAAAAGAACAAGTGAACAACATGACACAAAACGATCTTAAAAACAAAGAGCACATCAAACACCAACTCAGTCATCTTCATTTTTGCCCGTCCACTACTAACGGAGCTTGAAGATCGCACCGAAAATACATTAAAAAAAGAATATATGCAAACACCCATGCTAAACAAGACTTTCAAGACTATAAAACCCATTCATTGCTGGCAACGAGATCTACATGATTACATCACAAGGCATTGTTTGCAGGTGTGTTTGTTACAAAGATGTGGGACTCCCCCCCTCCCCCCGAAAGACTAAAACAAAGGCACATCTACCTTGTGGCAACAAAGTGTTTTGGGCTAAGACTATCAGAGCTGAAGCCTATATGTGCCATATAGGAATAACAGATGCATGACAAATTTGAAAAAAATAGAAGGCGATCCACACCTGACCCACCCATTGATATGATGATCGGTCATGGCTGGCCGATCATGGAGAACCCAGATCCTCGCAGCTTTTCCTCCACGATGCCATCCAGCCTCCTCGCCATCTCCAGCGTCATGTGCACCTTCCAATCCCCAACCTCCCCTTTCCGGAAGAAGGCCGAGTTCTTGATCGACAAATGGTCGTCCCGGTGCATCATGTCCTTGTTGACCTCGACGCTCCTCATCTTGTCCATGTTGTATAGCTCCGCAATCGCCATGGGGATGCCTCTCTCTGCCTCTTCGTTGGTGAATGGGCAGCCGAGGAACGCCGCCAAGCGCATCACGTTCCCCACAGCATCCTCCTTCAGGTCCTCGTACCGGAGGAACATCACCTCCTCCGGCCGTGCCACGCTCTCCTTACAGTATTTAGCCATGCTATCCCACACCGGGCCGAACAGTGACACGCCGTCGCAGAACAGGTCAAACGCCTCGTCAGACGGCGTCATGGCAGATCCCTCGGGCTTGATCTCATCAAGGTAGTGGCGGAGTGAGACAAAAGCGTCTTTGGGGTCTCGGTACAGATAGACGACGCGGCACCTGGACTCCCACACCGACGCCGGCAGGGCCGTGTACCAGCAGAGAACAGACCTTTCGTGCAACATTCGAATTGGGCTTTAGTCCCGCCTTTTTTTTTTATTCGGGACTAAAGGTTACTCTTTAGTCCCGGACGGTGTCCATTTCCAGTAGAGACACTGTCCGGGACAAAAACGATCACGTAGTCTTGGTTAGTAATCCGAACCGGGACTATAACTCCTCGTATATAATCTTCAAGCGCCCTTTCTTCCACCTCTGCCCCGGCATAGCTCTGTTCTTCCACTCGCTTGTGTGTTCTTACTTCGTTCTTCGGCCGTCACACGATTTCTTGCGGTCTACATCGATTTTTGAAGGTAACTAACTTTATTTTCACACCACACTACTATATGTCATTGCATTGTCTAGAAATAGCCAATGATGTAACATATTGTCTTTTTGTCACACCCCAAAATTTCTATTTTGGGTTGTGCATAGAAATCACTAAACAAAATAAATAATTTTAGAATTTTCCTAAAAGTTCCCAAGATTTAATTATGATGTTTGTAATTTAAGCAGTGGAATAAATGATTTTCTCAAAAAAAATGAAAATTTAAATTGAGCACTTAATTTGTTTTTCCTTGCATTTAACCTAGGACAAATAATAATTTTTGAGTAAATAAAATCAAATGTAAGTTATAGAAACACGTTTGTTGCACTCATGCTGGCTCATATAATTTTTGCTTGAGTGTAGGGCTAGTTGTTTGAAAATAATTTCAAAACCTTATTTGAATTTGGTATGGTTTAGTTTTGAAAAGAAAATAAAAAGGGCTTTTCTTTTATCCCTCTCTCTTCTCTCCTTTCTAGCCCAGGCCCAACTCGGCGGCCTGCCAGCAGCCCGAGCGAGCAGGCTCGCTCCCACCTGCGCTCTCTCTCCCTCTGCACGTTGGGCCCGCGCGTCAGCAGCCGGGCCCGCTTGTCAGTGCCCCACCTCCTTCGTCTTCCTCGTGCCGTAGTAACGGCAGAGCGTTGAACGCCTCCCTTCAAGCCGCTCGCTTGAAAGCCATCAAGAAGCCGCCCACCAAGCGCCGTTATTAAGCCTCAGTGGAGCCCGAACAGGAACCGCTCCGTCTTTCCGCCTCTCCCTGCCTATAAAGCCACAGCTGAGCCCCTCGTCCCTTTCCTTTCGCTCTCAACTCACGAAAACTCACTGCCTCCGTCGATTCCTCGGATTGGAGTTTCAATCGTCGCTGTGGTCGTGTCCCGGAGCTTCGTGAATCTTCTCCGCGACCGTAGGTGCCCTCGCCTTCTCAATTTGACCACGAATTGCTCGGATTCAAGCTCACCGACGAGTTTCCTCTCTCCAGTCCGCCACAGCACGTCGCCGGCCTTCGTGAAGCCTTCCTCGACGCTGATAACCACTCAATCGACGCGCGGTATCTCCCTTTTCCTCCCCGAGCCATCAATTTCGCTTCTTCTGCTCTGTAGCGCCGGATTCGCGAGCTCCGTTGGTCGCCGTTCATGGCGCCGCCGTGGAGCCGTCCCTCCGACGTGCTCCCCACCCGTTCTGTTGTTTCGGTTCAGCTCGCGAGCTCGCGCGCAACGCTTAGGTGTAGTCGTTCCAGTGAATCAGGCACTGGACCACCGGTTTGCTCGTCTCCGGCGAGCTCCGGCCGTCGGTGGCCATAGCGTCACCTCCGTGTTATCGACGCTGTACCAGCGACCCCTCCCATCCCAAGCACTGCTAGCCGAGTAGGGGAGCAGCGTCATCCTTGCGCTCCTCTCATCGTGCACGCATGCAGATGCACAAGCACAACACAGTACCACCGTCGACTGAGCTGCTCCTGCTCCGGCAAACACGAGAGCAGCTGCCGTCCGTGTTCTGGTCGTTTTAGCTAGCTTGATGATGTCATGCTGATGCCATGCTGACATCATCCAAATTTGTGGCCGTTTTCCTTCAAGAAAATAAATCCAAAAATACTACCCAAATACACCTCCCTCGTGGACACAGTCCATGGTGGACCTCTCTGACAGCACCTCTTCGGTCCATGGTTCATGGACCTGGACTGTAGAATTGTGCATGTCCGTTTTAAATTCTAGCCTCTGAATTTTCTATTTATCTCTCTACTATTTCATGAGTCTTGTATATCTTATGACCTGCACCTTGTAGTTTATGCATAATTCTGTCTCGGTTCTCAGCCAAGTTTTATTTATAAACTTATAATTTAATTTTTGTAGCTATATTTGGTATAAATAATTTATGCTTTAGGCCCGTCACTTTTGGAAAATAGGAACGCCGTCCAACCCAAATAGGAAATTCGTTTTAATTCAGTTTAAACTCAAATTTGAGTTTGAATTAAATTACTAAAATTCTTTTGAACCTTGTTTTATGTATAACTTTGACATTTTAAACCCAATCAGAGTAATTTTTGCGCTCACATGTTCGTAGCAATACATAGATTACATTTATAATATTTTCAACTTCTATTTTTATTGATTGGTGTATTGTTCTAATTTAGCTCTATTTGTATGTCCTGCATGTTTGTATTTGGATGCTTATGTGGTGCTTTATGATCATGCCCAGTCGGTGAGAATTACGTGGATGATTCGAGAGCTATCAATTGAAGATTTGGACTAGAGGAAGGGTCTCAAGTTTAAGCCAAGTATAGCTTAGGTTTTCTTTCTGTGATCATGATCATGTGACTTAACTAATGATTTAGCATTAAACGATAAAAAGTCATGTTTAGCATCTTGAGAAATTATCTGTAAGAGAACCTCTGGGACTGACAGTACAACTGTGAGGACTACATGGCTCTGGTTTTACCTCAGTATGAGGACCTTTTCTAGCTTGTTAGAGGTTACCCGTGGGGCGCAAATGGAGGTTAAGTAGACTGTAGATCCCTGGACAGGTTGTATCACACAGACTGACTAATGAAACCTAGCGGCCCTAACTTGTTAGACAAACCTTTGAAAGGCTTCATAGTGAACCCTGTCGGCCTTCCTTGGTAGTGGGCTAAGAAACTGATCACCTTGAGCAAAAGGGTAAATCACGGCTCACAGTGAAAGTGTACACCTCTGCGCAGAGTTTATTAAATTGGTATACTAGCCTTGCTCAAGGACACGAGCGGCCTTGGAATCCTTGCATTTAAGATGGTGACTTTTGATTGCTAACATGCTCATTTTTACAGTTTTATGCTTTACATTATTTATGTTACATTGATTATGAGTTTATGGGATCACTACCTTGTTGTTATACTTGCGGAGTTCGACATGGACCCACCCTTACTATCTCCCCACACCTCAGGTGGTTATCAGATTGCTAGAGTTTGGAGGTGTTAGGCTTGTGATCAACCAGTCAGCTGTGTCCCTGTGGAGTTGGCGTCTACACCCGAAGATCCGAGTGTCTTTCCGATGTTGTTCCTTAAGGTTATATCCTCTATATTATTACGTTATGTATTTTAGCACTGTCTTTTGATATTACCTCATATTTGTAGCCATATATATGATTTGACTTCCTGGGCTCATATATGGTGTGCATTTGGTTTTATCCTTAAAACCGGGTGTGACAAATTGGTATCAGAGCATGCTGACTGTAGGACGCAAGCCTAGTTAATACTGGTATGATTAGCATGCGTTCATCCTTACCTATTTCTTGCTTCTTTCTAACCTTGTTATTTTCTAAAAAGTTATGCTCACTTTGGCCCCCCTCTTTTACCACTAGACCTTGCTTCTGTTCTAATTCTCTTCCATCTATCTAAATAGATGATTAGCAACGAGTCGATTGACCGCGTTGAATCTCAAGACCAAGCCATGGCGTCCCTTGATCCATCCAGCATGATGAAGTTATATGGTATGCAAAGTCAAGTTCACGAAGTAATGACGCCTGGGTGCTCTCAACTATGCTTGTCACAAAATCAGAACCAGCAACCACCGTCGCAATTCCGAAAGGTTGATAGGGAGCAAGTGCAAGGCAATAAAGTGAAGTGAAACTATATCATGGGCAGATTGAACTATGTGGATATGATGACTGCTCAGAAAGCTAAGAAGGTTGTCTATGGTCTGACTACGGTAAGCTCAGCCTCTGCCATGGTTTTGTTTGACCCTAGAGCTACACATTCATTCATATCCAATAAATATGTGAAAGATCATAAGGTTATGATGCTTCCGGCATGGAAAACCATAATAGTTGGCACTCCGGGAGGAGAATTAAAGGCAGATTATGTGTGCCCAAAAGTTGATATTGACATAAAAGGAGTGAACTTCAAGGCAAATCTTAATTTTTGGAGTTAAAGGACTTTGATGGTATCCTAGGGATGGGATGGTTATCTTCTCACAAGGGAGTGATCCTGAATGGTCAGCGATCACTGCTTCTAACGACACCATCGAGAGGAATAATAGAGTATGAGGGTACTCCACCTCTGCTTGATAAGAATGAGGTCAATCAAGTTGAAAGTCCTTGCCACAAGGTGTTTCAAATCCATGATCAATGTCAATGTTGTAAACATTATGACCTTCCCTGTCTCCAAAGAAAGCTAAGCAACAAGGAAACAATGTAAACCCAAATTGTGAGGACAATGTGGATAAGAAGAGAAAGGCAACCTCAATAGAATCACTATTGGGGAACAATCCACTCATGAGCTCTACTACATTGTCAATCCCTAGTCAGAAAAATATAGAACTTAAAGAGTCAGAAGCCCCTCAAGCTATGACTTATCCCTATGAAGTATGCATAGATGGTTGGACAATTACATATAAAGAGTTTGAACCTCGAAGGATCAAGCCAGCTAAGAGAAGGTGTTATCATTGTCAACAAGAAGGACATTATGATAAATCTTGCCCACAGAAGCATCAAGAGTTATCTCATGGGAATGGCCGGAGTCAGGACCCTACCGAGCTGCCTCCAACAAGTGTCCGTAATGCACCGTACGAAGGAAGCCTTTGATGGGATGAAGAAGTGAAGAATGTTTCACATTCACCCCAACACAAGAAGTGCCATCTGAGATACCCATGAAGCTGCACCATGTTTAAGAAATAGGAGTTGTGTTCCTCTTTGTAATAAAAACGTCAGTAGCGAAAGTTGAGTCCTATCGAGTTTGTGTGTCTTGTGAACCTTTGAATGTTTGATTTATTGTTCTAATGACTATGCTTGATTTGGATCTTTGTAATGAGTGTGATGATCTTGTGTATTTGTCCATAATTTCATTTGGTCTATAGGCCTAAGATATAAGGGTTTTGAAATAAATAGTTGGGGGTTCTTTCTCTCTTGCTCCCTCTATTCTGTCTCTTTGGAGCAACCTGTCTTCGTCAGCTCTGAACTTGGATGACCAAAAATCACAAGAAAATTTTGGACAACAGTAGACGTCCTTATCTTCAATCGGCTCAAGAATCACCTTGATGGCTATTTTGGTTTCTGATTTATGGAAATCACAAGATGACGCGACTGTGCAGCTTAGAATCTGGAGCAGCCATGATTAAGCACGGTTTGACCACCTGTTGACACTTCTTAGCGCAACCACCAGAGATAGGGTGTTAGGCTATCTCTGGTAATGGCGCCAGAAGTGCCCTGAGGGTATTTCTTATGTCTATTAGATAATTCCGCAAGCGCACAGAATATACCGCTGTAACACTTCACCCGGGAGTATTACAAGGTATCGTTATTTATTTTTATCCCAAGGGAAAGCGGTTGCTAGGAATAATTAATAAAAAGAGAGAGATTCTTAAATCTATAGCAACTTAGTATCAACTAGTGATAGGAGGGTAAATCGATATATAGAGGAAAGGGTAATGACACCAAGACACGGCAAGGATTTAGGATAACTAAAGATAACTAGTAGAGTATAGCTAGGTGGGAGGACAACGAGTGAGTATAAGACTCCTATGACACTTACTTTACTCTTGTGAACTATCTTATCGAATGGATGAATTATACTAGGACAGCTACCTTACTTCCGGTGTGTAGGGGGTAGTGCGAAACAATAGAGGATATAACCTCTACCCGAAGCGTCTACTCTCTTATGGGAGCCTACGTTTTAAGAACTTGTCTAAAACACGTGGAGGGATACTAAGACTAGACAGGGCTGTCACCACCTGCTAGCACCCACAAACAATCCGTGCGACAAGCGGCATTCAAAGGTAAGATCTAGTCTAAGCACCACGCTTACACTAAGCCTTACTACTCTAGTTGCGTACCAACAACTAAAGCACCCTATGACAGGCGATGAACTACACAGGCGATGAACTACACACGTGAGCTGGTTATAGGATCACTATCTAATATAACTCAACTATAAGTTAAGACAAAACACAACAATACTATAAAGAATAGTAATACACTAAGTAGAGACTTACTAAACTAAAGTAAAGATAATATATTGATAAAGGTAAAGTCTTACAGAAGGAAAGGTACAAGAAGTATACCAGACTCTCCAGCAGACGACTCCGGAGACTCCGAGTGTAGCTCGACTCGACTCTAACTCCCACACTAGACTAATACTAATACTACTACTACTACTACTACTAAAGAGTGGAGCTTCTCTTGTCTCTTGTGGCTCTTGTGTATCTTAGGTGTCTTGAGAGGGTGGATGCGGCCTCTATTTATAAGGGAAGATGGAGAGGTGCCACGTCAGCGATCCGTGTGCTCCATGCCTCTCCACCCTTAGATAAACCGCCTTAGAACCGCCTTAAGATGGACGGCTGTGAGCAAACCAACATGTGGAGATCATGCAGGAAGGCGGTGGAGGCCAACCGACCTGGTTGGGCACCAGGGGGGTTCGGCCGACCCCCTATGGCAGGTGGGCCCAGCCAAGGGCTTCTAGAAGGTGTCCCCACCTGTCATGGAGTGTGGCTCCTCGTTTACTTCATGTTTGTCTCATTGAATTACCCCTTGATCCTTGTGCTTTGCTTCTCCACCATTGAATAAAAACACATGTTGATCTGATGGATGAAGTGAGCTTGGTGGAGTGTCATGAGGATCGTGCCATATCATCAGAGCCAGGTGGGCCCCATCCATGGTTTGGCCGAACCATGAATGGCCCCACCTCAAGCTCCATTCTCTTCCACGTGGTCCCTTGTGTCTTTTGTTAAAGTGTGGTGACTTGGTTCCCAAATATGTGGTTCGGCTAAACCATGATATTGGGCTCCAAGTGTTCATTTCTGCTCTGTTTCATCTTTCCTGCATTCACAAGCTTAAGAGTACAAGTGGAGTTAGTTATTGATAAAATATGTTTATGATATGTTTATTTTCCCTTGAATCCGAGGCCTGTTGACGGTGTTTGAATGTGGAATTTTATGGTATATCCACCGTCAACAAGATCCCCTAAGCTTAACCTTTGCTCGTCCCGAGCAAATAATTAAACTTAGCCTCGGTGGATCAGGAGTTGTTACAATGTTCATGTTTTAATAATACCATATGCACGACAAAATACTTCCCTTTTGCATGGAAAAACTGGCTATAAAAATTCATTATTTTACCCTAATCCTTTGTGGAGCTAATGGCCTTTCCCTTGCCTTAGGTGGTTGAGAGACAGAACAGTTTAACTTGAGCACTAATTTTCTCATTCTTTGCAAGTTTCATACTGAAGGTTTTAGCAATATTTTTCAAAAGAAAACTTAATGTTCCTCATATGGTTCTCTCATGTCACTCAAATGGTGTATGATTCCTTACCAAGGCATAAAGTAAATGTAGCCTTCTTTATCATCCTACTTCTAAAAAATGGCTTATGTGGAGTTTAAGGTAAGAATGAAAGAGTATAGCATACTTACTTTGCATATGTTGTAGAGCCAAAGCTTGGATCTAAAGAGAGAAGTGTCATGCCCTTAGATCAAGATGTGCAAGTGTGTGGATAATGATGGAATATAATGCTCCTCTATTTGAATTGAATCTACTTTGTTTTTTTGAGACATGGCTATCATTTTATTCATGAGCTTAAACTTGCTCATATATTTTTTTTTCTTTTCTATGGACTTTCTTGTGTCTATCTTTCTTCTTCTTTTTTTCATTTTGCATAGCCTTTTGTCTCTTCTACTCAACTAACTAAGAGAGATATTCTATGACTTAAACACATGGAGCATTTATTTGGTGAAAATGAAAGGCATGTGTTTGCGTACTTCCATTGTAGAAGCAGCATGTATATGTGGTGTGTACGTGATCTTGATCTTGGGAGCATGATAAGACTCTCAATAAGGGTCAACAAGACTTGACAACACTCAATACAAAGCAAATAGCTTATGTGGAAGGTTTTAGACATGTGTAGCATATATGGCTGTGGTAGGAATTTATCACCATTGAGGAACAATAAGGTTTTGATTGATTAAGAAATAAATCTCCAGGAATCATGCATGTTTAGAACAATATTATAGTAGCTCTTGTTTCACTATATCATATCTCACAACAACTTAGACTTAGTTCTAGCACTTAGCATCCACAAAGTTTTCAGGTTCATGATGATTTAAACGAGCCAAGTAATCCATACTCAAAGAAATACTAAGTTGTAAACTAGGCATTAAAGAAACATTAACAGAGCAACTATTCATCATTTTCATGAGGAAGATAAGCATTCATGAGACATATGGGAATAAGAAAAATATTTTTGGTATTTTTATCTTAAACATTTTTTATATGCAATAAATTAAAATAATGTAAATAGTTAGGATAGAATACTTACCTTGGTGGGAGAGAGGATCTCTCCCAAGCTTGTCCTTTTGCTCATTGTGGTGGCGGGTAGTATTGGAACCATCCCGCCCAGCGTTGTTTTTCTTCATCTTGGATAGCTTGCAATAGTTGGGCATTTTGCTGTGCCATACTCAGAGTTGCATTTTGCACAACTTGCATTGCGCCCATGTCGTTGATGAGTTGGTCCATTTCCGATCCTTGGTTTCGACGACCTCTCGCCCGTGTGGAAGGACGGGGAGTGCGCACTCTTGGAGTGTGCTGTTGAGGCCGTTCCGTGGACCTTGAAATGTCCATGGAACTTGCCTCATCGCCTTCTTCTTCATATCTCCCTGCAGCTCGTGATGTGCCGCCTTGCTCAAATTGAGCGGCTTGTGACATGTCCTTGTCACCTTTCTTGATCCTGCAATATTTTGACTTCTTGCCTCTCGGTCCCAAATTATGGTTAGTGTGCGCAGCGCATACAACCGACGCCTCTCACATGGGAGAGAGATTTTGGCTGTATGACCGGGATAAATCATTTTTATATCACCATTTTCATCTCTTTTTAGGACTTGAGTACTTATGAAGAAATCTTCGGTTACAATATCTCTTGGAGAAGCAATGTATTCAAAGTAATGTTTTGCATCTAGCAAGTCCATTGTTTCCGCAATACGAGTGATAAAAGAAGTAAAGAATATGGGCTCGCTTCTATAGAAAATACCAAGCCAAAAGTGGACTAACATCTTAGCAGGTGAAACTTTTATTTTCTTTGTCATGGCGTAGAGTACTCTTAATTCATCATTATAAAGAACTTGCACATTAGAGCCAGGAAGAAAAGTTATAGCCATCCAATAGCGGATCAAGCGCAAAGTAAGATTATGGATTTCATCGGTTTTAGGATCAGAGCAATCATTAGATCCTGTTATAGCTTTCCAAAATTCAGCTTTATCAAATCTTCTTGTTGCATTAACAAGGTCTAGATGACAGTCATTATCAAAACCAAGTGCCATGCTAAAAACTCCCCAAGTTAAATTATACTCTTGGTTGAACATGCGAAAGTAGACATTATTTTCAGTGGCTTGTAAAGAGCATAGAAATTCAATGGTGAGTTTTTCTATTCCAAGTTCTTGCACTTCCCAAAAACTTCCCCAACCGATTGTATTGAAAACAGTATTAAATTCCGCGGTCATACCTGTGCTGTCCAGAAGGACGGGGTCGATGATGCCGGTATGTTCATACCCTCAGTGTCGGATGGAGGTGTACCTTTGGTACTCTTCTTGATTTAGCATGAGGCCACTCTCGGGTAGAACGTCCTCTTGGAAGGCACTCCAAAGCTTCTTCTTGGTGGAGTTTCTCTTCCTTCATCTTCATCATGGCGGGGTCGTCGGGAGGAACTCCCTATGACACTGTTGGCCTTCTTGAGTGCGGAGGAGAACTTTTTCATCCTGCAACAATGAGCTAACACAAGAACACACTATAACAACAGGGATTAGCGTTAGCGTTAGCGTTAGCTATCCCACTATTAGTAGTCCTTGCGGGGTATGGTTACCTCCACAAACAAGATATTGAGAGCAAAGATGAGAGTGAGACAAACTTCTACTACTACAATATTTTTGGGTTTTTGGTTTGAGTGGCTAAACTTAAACTAAACTTGAGAAAGAACTTGCTCAAATGGAGAGAAGAAGAGAGATTGTGTGCTCGAGATGATTCAGCTGGTTTGGGTGTGGAATTGAGCACACAATACAAGGGTATTTATAGGGGGAGAAGGGCTGGTGGCCAGGCCACCATGGCCAGTTCGGCCGACCCCCCCAGGACAAGTTTTTGTTGTTTTCACCTTTGGATAGGGAACCTATTTGAATTCAAATTCAACTTTACTGTGAGCTTTTTATTGATGGGTCGGCCGAACCCCTCTTATGACATGATTAGAGATGCTTTTGCCTTTGGACAGGGAATCTATTTGAATTCAAACGTAACTCTGCAGACAGGACCTTAATTGTGGGTCAGCCAAACCACTTATGATAGGTTCAGTGTTGTTTTTACATTTGGACAGAGAATCTATTTGAATTCAAACACCACTTTCTTGAGGGGAGTCAAAACATGGTTCGGCCGAACCAGGTTTTGTCCCCTTTCAGCTTTAAATAGTGTGTCTAGAAAAGTAGAGACTAGTGGTGGACCAAAAGTTTTGAAATTTTTAGAGATTCCGTTGTCTAGTGTTTTGTGAAGGTAAAAAGTGTGTGACAAAAGTGGGGACATGTTTAAAGTGATTTCCATGGACCATGGGAACACTAATACATGCCAAAGTGTCCACTTTTCAGAATTGGATGGTAGTGGATGTTGGATTCTCCTTGGAGTAAGTGAAAGTGGTCATAACCAAATGTGGTCGGCCAAATTCAAAAAAAGAGATGGTGCTCAAAACTCAGGAAGTGAGTCACTACACCAGGCCAACACCACCAGAGGTGGGTGGGCCCCATGGTGGGGTCGGCCGACCCCACCTAGGTGGTTCCACCACCTCAGGTGTGAGCACTACTGTTTATTCTCAAGTTTTATTCATCTAAGTATTTTATTTTGTCGAAATAAATTATTGCAAAATTTAAATATGAAATGCAATGAAGAAAATGCAAAAATTGAAATGCAGGAATTAAATATGAGATAAATACTGATTTATCTTACCAGCAAGGGCTTCATATTTTAGGTCCGTGGAGCAGGACCTCTCCGTTTCGAGTTTATTCTTCGGGTGCTTCGATCGGTCCCGGAGATAGAGACCGTGATGATCGCACCTCTTTCTTCCGCCATTCCTTCTTAGTTGATGTTTGCGATTCGGCGGAGTCAGCCTTGTTTACCACCTCTGCTTTACTTACCAATTCGACCTTTTTGGCCCTTGGCGGTTGATTCTTTCGGTGGGGTGCATATTGTGGCTTGTTCCTCCACTGGTTCTTCCTTGCCTGTTGCATTAATTTATATCTATTGAAAGGACATTTAATTCTCTTACCTGAGAGTTGGAAGTGGACTTGGCCGGATCCCACGTAGATGATGGCATTCACAGTGTTGAGGAACGGCCTTCCCAGGATTACGGGGACTTCGTCATCGGCCCCCATGTCAAGAATGATGAAGTCGGCGGGGATGTACTCATCTTGAACTTTGACAAGGATGTCCCTTGCCAATCCCTTGGGGAACCGGATTGATTGATCGGCCATCTGCAATTTAACAAAAGTGGGGAACAAAGGTCCCCCTAGCAAGTTCTCATATATTACCTTGGACATGATGTTCACTCCCGATCCAAGGTCGCAGAAGGCATTGTTGAAGGTGTGCGGCCTAATTTCGCAGGTGATAGTATGATGGCCGGGGTCACTCTTCTTGGCCATGAATGACGGATCAAGAAGACAACCCGGGTTTTACCTAACCGGAGGCTTACCAAACCTCATGTAAATTAACTTAACACCCTCAATTGGTTCCTCAGGTTTCCCTGGGATCTTACCTTGTTCGAAGGATGGGACAGCTGCTGCTATTTGAGCTAGTTGGGTTTCTATCATTTTATTGAAGCTCAATTGATTTTTCATAGCAGTGTTAAAGCCATCCATTTTCTCACTAAGATTTTTAAAAATCTTATCATTAGCAATTATTTTCTTATTTATACTATCATTAATTTTAGATTGGCCTAAGACAAAATTTTTAAGAGAAGGTTGGTTACCATAAGAATTATTAAAATTATTGTTGTAACCATTACCTTAGTTTTCTTGGTAGAAGGGGCGCGAGTTCCATCCTCCTTGTTGCTGGGGTCGATACCCATTGTTGTTGTTGTTGTTGTTGATGATGATGAAGCTCACTTCCTCCTTCGTCTCAGGACAGTTGTTGCCCGAGTGATCTTCTCCACCACATACCTCGCACCATGGGCCAGCTTCAATTGCTCGTGCGGTGGCAGTGGTTCGAATAGCCTCTTATTCCCTTTTGGAACCTTCCTCAATCTTTTTCATCAAGAGGTCCATTTTTGCTGAGAGCATGTCCACCTCATGAATGGTGTGCATACCCCTTTTCTTGGGCTAGAGACGCTCCTCATTCCATCCTTGGTTGATAACCATCTTTTCAATGAGGTCTTTGGCATCCTTGACATTGTGTTGCAGGAATGCTCCTCCAGCGGCAGCATCAAGGTGACTACGGGCTAATCTAGTCAGCCCAGGGTAGAAACCTTGGATTAGGAGCCATTCTTCAATTCCATGATGAGGACAAGCACGAATGTACTCCTGGAGACGTTCCCATGCTTCGGGAATCGTCTCGTCAGTTTGCTGTTGGAAGCTTGAGATCTTTCCGTAAAGAGTGCTGGTTTTCCCCATTGGGAAGAATTTCTTGAGAAATGCATTGGCGCACTTCTCTCAGGTGGTAGCTTCATTCTTGTTGGCATAAAACCATTGCTTCGCCTTTCCAAGCAGTGAGAATGGGAACGGGCGAAGACGAATGGTGTCAGCCGAGACATTCTTGATAGTGAAGGTACCACACACCTCCAGGAAGTGCTGGAGATGGGCATTGGCGTCTTAATGCGGCTTCCCACAGAATGGATTGTCTTGCACCATGTTGATCAGAGCTGGCTTGAGCTCAAAGGTAGCATCCCCCAAGTTGAGCTGCGGACCGGTGGCAATGTTGTCAGCCGACGGTGCAGAGAACTCAGAGATGGTCTTTTGGGCCATAACTTCCTCGGTTGATAGTGTGGAGCCTCTTTCATCGAACGGGTTCAGGTTTGAGATGAACCTTTGAGGTGGAACTTGATGGCGTCTAGTTCTCCTCAACAATTGCTCAGGATCTTCAATGAAATTTGACGGCAATTGGAAATCGTTCATGCACTGTCTAGGTTCACGATAACGAGAAATGCAGACAGGGGTAAGCCCCTAACACTAATTGATCACTAAATTGATAGTAGACTCTGGATTCAATTTTTTTATTAATATTCCTAAACTGGTGCTTTCCCCGGCAACGGCGCCAGAAATGCTTGTTGACACTTCTTAGCGCAACCACCAGAGACAGGGTGTTAGGACTATCTCTGATAACGGCGCCAGAAGTGCCTGGGGTATTTCTTATGTCTATTGGATAATTCCGCAAGCGCACAGAATATACCGCTGTAGCACTTCATCCGGGAGTATTTCAAGGTATCATTATTTATTTTTATCCCAAGAAAAAGCGGTTGCTAGGAATAATTAATAAAAAGATAGAGATTCTTAAGTCTATAGCAACTTAATATCAACTAGTGATAGGGGGGTAAATCGATATGTAGAGGAAAGGGTAATGACATCAAGACACGACAAGGTTTTAGGATAACTAAAGATAACTAGTAGAGTATAGCTAGGTGGGAGGACAACGAGTGAGTATAAGACTCCTATGACTCTTACTTTACTCTTGTGAACTATCCTATCAAATAGATGAATTATACCAAGACAGTTACCTTACTTCCGGTGTGTAGGGGATAGGCGAGACAGTAGGGGATATAACCTCTATCCGAAGCGGCTATTCTCTTTTGGGAGCCTACCTTTTAAGAACTTGCCTAAAACACGTGGAGGGATACTAAAACTTGACAGGGCTGTCACCACCTGCTAGCACCCACAAACAATCCGTGCGACAAGCGGCATTCAAAGGCAAGATCTAATCTAAGCACCATGCTTACACTAAGCCTTACTACTCTAGTTGTGTACCAACAACTAAAGTACCTTATGACAGGCGATGAACTACACACGTGAGCTGGTTACAGGATCACTATCCAATATAACTCAACTATAAGTTAAGATAAAACACAACAATACTATAAAGAATAGTAATGCACTAAGTAGAGACTTAGTAAAGTAAACTAAAGATAATATATTGATAAAAGTAAAGTCTTACAGAAGGAAAGGTACAAGAGCTATACCAGACTCTCCAGCAGACGACTCCGGAGACTCTGAGCGTAGCTCGACTCGACTCTAAGTCCCACACTAGACTAATACTACTACTACTACTACTAAAGAGTAGAACTCTTGTGACTTGTGGCTCTTGTGTATCTTGGGTGTCTTGAACAGGGTGATGGCTGCCTCTATTTATAGGAGAGAGAGGGGAGGTGCCACGTCAGCGATCCACGTGCTCCTTGCCTCTCCACCCTTGGATAAACCGCCCTTGAACCGCCATAAGATGGACGACCATGGTGATTTCAGCACATGGGAAACATGCTGGAAGGCGGTGGAGGCCAACCGACCTGGCTGGGCACCAGGGGGCTATGGCAGGTGGGCCCAGCCAGGGTCTTCTAGAAGAAGTCCCCACCTGTCATGGAGTGCAGCAGTGGCCTGGTCCCACCTTGGGTGGTTCGGCCGAACCACCTTTGGTGAGTTGGGCCCACCACTGTGGTCCCCATCTGTCATTGATTGTCCCCGTGTGTTGGTTCCAACTTGGTTGCATGTTTGTCACGTTGAATCCTTGTGCTTTGTTTCTCCACCGTTGAATAGAAACACATGTTGATCTGATGGATGAAATGAGCAGGGTGGAGGGTCACATGGATCATGCCATGTCACCAGAGCCACGTGGGCCCCATGTAGGGTTCGGCCGACCCATACATGGGCCCACCCTGAGCTCTCCTCTCTTCTAAGTGATGTTGTGCACCATTTTTGATGTTTCTTGGCCTGTTTGATCTTTGCTGCATTCACAAGCTTAAGAGTACAAGTGGAACTTGTTAATGATAAAATATGTTCATGATATGTTTATTCTCCCTTGAATCCGAGGGCTGTTGGCGGTGTTTGAATGTGGAATTTTAGGTTATATCCACCGTCAACAGTGGGCCCCATCCATGGTTCGGCCGAACCATGTATGGCCCCACCTCAAGCTCCATTCTCTTCCATGTGGTCCCTTGTGTCATTTGTTGAGGTGTGGTGACTTGGTTCCCAAATATGTGGTTCGGCCGAACCATGATATTGGGCTCCAAGTGTTCATTTCTGCTCTGTTTCATCTTGCCTGCATTCACAAGTTTAAGAGTACAAGTGGAGCTAGTTATTGATAAAATATGTTCATGATATGTTTATTTTCCCTTGAATCCGAGGCCTGTTGACGGTGTTTGAATGTGGAATTTTATGGTATATCCACCGTCAACACCACCTTAACTGTAGAATCTACAAAAGTGATCTACACAAAAGTTGTAGAGGATTTGATTAGCTTTCCGATGGTATACGATGCAACTTATTTAACAGAACTTCAGTTATAGCTATTTTACGGTGCTACCGTTTTTATGGCCGCAAGAAACTTCAGTTTTTCTACTACAACCTATGCCCATGAGTTTGGTGGGATCATCAGGAGTATGTGATGATAGTTAACCCATTGAAAAGGAGGTGCATGCTACCCTTTGGTACCCCTAGATGATGTTTTTAAGGGGGGTAGTGCCTTGATGTCACGTGTTGATGCCTTTTCAATCTATCCTTGCTCGTGTTACTGATATGGGTCACTTGATGTCAGGAAGTGTAGCAGCCCATGACTCAGGAGCCCTATATGATGCCTCTCACTAATATGTGGGAAAAGACTGATGTTCCTGCCATTGAAGGATGTTATGAGTACAATGAAGCTGAGCACTATCAAAACAATAATGTAGAAGAGCAATTTGAGAGTGAACCGAGTCAGAATCCGCAACGTCGAAAGCGAAAAAGGAAAGCCCATAAGAAGCCTACTCAAGGAAGCCCAGCGCAGCGGAACTATGTCAATGGAAGACTGAGCAATGTGGATAGGAATAACATTCATGGAGCTACCAAAGTGGTGGGTGGTTATATTCAAGTAAGCTCACTACAAGTTTTTGCTCTGTTTGACCCCAGTGCTTCGCATTCTTTCATTTCCGCCGGCATAGTAGAGAAGTACAAGATGGTGAAATGTCCCACGAGCAGGCCTTTGCTAGTTCATACCC
This sequence comes from Eremochloa ophiuroides, assembly GCA_038502445.1. Lineage (NCBI taxonomy): Eukaryota > Viridiplantae > Streptophyta > Magnoliopsida > Poales > Poaceae > Eremochloa > Eremochloa ophiuroides. The sequence goes on from JAHLJS010000005.1 coordinate 67,387,790, forward strand.
CAATGGGAAAAATACAGGTAGATCAGATATGCCCGAACGTCAGTCTTGTCATAAACAAGGAAAACTTCACCGCAACCCTCAATGTTTTAGAGTCACTCAACATTCCTATTGTTCTTGGTAATGGATGGTTGCGTGCGCACAAGAGAGTGATTCATGGTACCCAATGCACAATGCTCTTAACAACACCATCATGGAAAAGAATTGCGTATCAAGGTTGTCAACTTCTACCTGAGAAAGCCAATGACATGTTCTAAAGGTGTGCACACTAAGGATATCTACATAAATGATGAGGAGCAAATGCAGATCGAGTTTCCGTATCTCTTTGAGTTGCAAGCCAAAAAAAATGGGCTAGCAGTCAAGATAGACTCTAGTCAATTACGAATAATAATCATTTAATGAAAACTTTGTACACCAGTGGTGACCCTGATACATAAGTGTTTAAGTTCGGTATGCAAGTTGTGAAGTTGAAAGATTTATCAAGGTCTTTTTCTTGTCTCTCTCACAGGATCCAAGATTCTACCGAATCTCAAGGACGAGATTTATGTTAAGGGGGTAGTTTGTCACACCCCAAAATTTCTATTTTGGGTTGTGCATAGAAATCACTAAACAAAATAAATAATTTTAGAATTTTCCTAAAATTTCCCAAGGTTTAATTATGATGTTTGTAATTTAAGCAGTGGAATAAATGATTTTCTCAAAAAAAAATGAAAATTTAAATTGAGCACTTAATTTGTTTTTGGGGTGTGACACTTTTGTGGTGCATTTCTTGATTTGTGGCTATTTAAGTTTATATTATCTTGATATTTGTATTTTTGGATGAAAAAAGCTTATAGTTGTTGTTTTTAACTAGAATGTCCCTTTTATTAGTTTTTAACTAGAATGCACCTTTTATTGGATGAAGACAGCTTGTATTTTCATATATAGCTTTTTTAATAGTTATGAGAAATAGGAGAATTTAGTGGTTTTTGAAAATATCCTTGTTTAGAAACTGAGAAAAAAATTAAAATAACAATAGCAGTGTTTTTTTAAAAAATTTATGGGTTGACATTGTTTTGTTTGTGATTGTGCATGACAACTGCCGTTGGGGCCTTAATCGGCGTACCTCGGCAACCCAAAGATATGTCGGACTTTAATCGCAACTACATGACAATCTTTGACGCACATGAGGTCAACTTGCATACTACTGATATGCTAGGCCGCTTAATACTTATCAAGGTCCCCGTGCAAACTATCCCTGGTGAGCACCCGTATTTCATGAATCACGCCGCGATACATGAAGCAGTGGCGCAGCAGTGTCAAGTATTTGTCCCGCTAAACAATATCTCGCATCATCTTCGGGATTACCTAGTGCTAGTCTCATCTCCAACTGATGCACTTGCCATCATGTGTGTATCATATATCGAAGTTGGTGGTCATGAGCTTGTCATCCTTCCATGAACATCCGACTATGGTGCCCTACAGTTGGCTTGGATCCCACCTTACCCACCTCCATTGTACAAGCAGCAGAACCAGCATCACCGCCAGGATATTACGAACCACTCAAGTTTGTTATTTATGGAATGCCACCGCATCTTTTTGTGCAACCTTTCGTAGTACCTAGAATGTTCGCGAACCTATGTCCAGTTCGTGACGTCCAGTACAATAGAAATGATCTCACAATCCACATGATCACATATGCTCAAAGATCAACTATACTCAGGGTTGTACATATAGAAGTCCGCAAACAATCACCTTCCGGGGATGCCATGATGCACATATGGCCTGTTTGGATTATTGTAGACTCACTACCACCGGGTGATCAACAGGAGGCCCATCGTCCCGTAACTGGTAGGTGCACTTACAACAGAACCATGTTGCATATATGCTACATTGTTCCTTCTAATAATTGTCACTCTTACTACAGCCCTGCCTCCGTATCGAATCCAATACACACTGTACCCACATATGGATTGCGGAGGTGCGGGGACTTCTGGACATGGAGGTGCACAAGGAACAGGTCAACGGCAAGCAGGCACAGATACAAACAGTTCATACATGGGTTTACATACGTGTGTTTATGTATATACAAAAAACCTGAATTACAGGATGCACAGATTACTTAATTGAGGGACCCTGCGATTCTTCATCAGAAGAAGGTTCGCTTGCACGCACCACAAGGGAAGCACTGGGAGACACCACAGAAGTTCCAGAGACACCACCTTCTTTAGAAGATGGTTCACTGCTTCTGGAACCGGGTTTGGATCACAGGAAGCAGCCCACATGGTGACCTCGAAGGTTCGACCCAACCACTTTCACGAGAATGGTATATTTATAATTCAACTACAATTGTTATTTATGCAACTGGTAAATTATACATGTAAATTATACCTAACATAACTCATTTAAATATGTAGGTACGAAGAATACTGAATCCAAGGATACTTCATCCAAGGATGACGAGGCACATGAGGCAAAGAAAGCGTGAATCACTGAATCCAAGAATACTTCATCTAAGGATGACGGTGCTTGATGCATATGTGATCCTCCGTTCAGTTTGTCGTGATCCTCCGTTCAGTTTATCGTGAAGCTTAATTATTATTCTGAATTATGGTCATCAAATTTGTGAACTTGGTGTGTATTTGAATTTGTATTTATGAACTCATGAATTTCGATGAACAATTTGTGAACTTGCTGCGGTATTTGTGAACCTCTTTTGTTCTGAGTATGGGTCTATGAACTCATCTGTTGCGGTTGCATGGGCGGGAAACGAAACTGCTGCTAGATAGAGGTTTTGTAGGGCGCCAAAATCGACTTTAGTCCTGGTTTGTAGGACGAACCGGGACTAAAGGTGGCCTTTAGTCCCAGCCCTAACCACAATCCGAGACTAAAGGTAACTTTTAGTCCCGGTTCGTAATTCGAACCGGAACTAATATCGCACGCGTATATATTGCGTCGCCCTCTCAATCTTTTCGGTTCGTTTCGTTTCATTTCAATCGTCGCCTGCCGCCGCACGTCTCCGACTTCGCGCTCGCACGTCCTTGCTGGATCCGGCCACGACCTCGCCGCCGTCTCCGACGTCTGTACCGTGTCCGCGCCCGCCCGACCATGGACACGGCCCCGCCGCCTTCTCCTCGGACCCCGCCGCTCCCTTCTCTGATCCGACTCCGCCGCCTTCTCCTCGGATCAACCCCGCCGTATTCGACCGCGGCCGCTGCTCCCGTCTCCGACCCACCGGCCGCAACGTTCCCCGCAGCGCCCTGGTGATATACATCAATTCTTTATATTTTGCCTACGGCTTTACTGATCATGTCTTGGAGATCTTTAAACGTATCTTAGTGGATTCGGATGAACAGTTTGTTTAGGGTTACGATATATTATTTAGGGTTCTAGATATTATTTTTAGGGTTCTAGATATATTGTTGGCCAACTTATATGAATTTTAAGCCGTATGGTATGTATATACATGAATTTTGATATATGTGGTATATATATGAATTAGAGATGGCTGGACGTCGTCTCCCTGAACCAGAAAGAATTGGCCACAGCGGCTATGTAAATGCTTTTGGATTCGATCCAGAAGTTGCTGAAGCAAATTGGCCCTATCTAACTATTGTAAGCAGTTGAATAAGTTTATGTAATTATATTGTCCAATATGTGTATATGTTTATAGTGTAAATATTAACACCTATTAATTATAGGTAATTGATCCAATTATTTGGCTGAAAGAAACACTGTCCAAATTCGGTGTTCAGACAGTTAATGTCAAAACCTTTCAAGTAAATAATGGCCAATTAACATAATGTTGGATTTACTTTTCCACCACCGCCAGGCGTGGTAGAGGAGTTTAACAAGTCTCAGAGGTCGGTCGAACGGCACCCCAGCCGAGCGTTGCACAAAAATATGCTACCATGGCATGTGTGACTAAACCTGCAAACATTGGGTACACCATATCTATACTATGCTCGTTGCTCGTACAATGTATGAATACAAACATGAGTCATGACCTGCAGAGATTTTGTGCAAGGATCGCCGCAGCCAATCGAAATGATGTGGTAAGTCAAATCAAATTTAAATTCTTCATACTTAACTCATATATAGTATATAACATACATTAATTTCTGAACAATTACAGGTTTGGGAGTATGACTTAACATACGCAGAGTGCAGTTTTGAAGCCATCCTAAACCAGACAATGTATCAATTGGGGTATTAATGGAACTACGCTCATGCAAGGCCAACACATACAAGCGAATGGTTCCAGGACAAACTGGTTGCGAATAAGAGACCAAGTTACCGTTCTACTCGAGCACCGTTTACTGTGGTCAGTAGACCTTGTGCTCGTAGTTGTGAAGTAAGAGAGAGTGCACTGCTCAATGCTTTACTCTACATCGATAAAATATGCCTATACCACATCGGCGACCTATACTTCACTCAGTTGCTTGTGGCACATAATGAATATTTCAGAAATGTGTAGGTAGTAGTTGTGTCTTGTATCGTTTATTTGGAGCACTTGAACATATTATGTGTGTAGTAACTTCTAAATCGTTATATGATCCCATGTGTAATAACTTGACCATGTGTGGTTTAAATTGTATGTCTAAGTTTCATACTTTGATTTTGTTATTTGTGCTTTGAAACTGTACTTTTAACGTACGTACATATTATGAATATATTAGCAGCGTAGAACGTATTCAAAAACCTAATTCATATATTAGCAGCGTATAACACTGACAACAAAAGAATAGGAAAGAACCAAAATAAAGAAAAAAAAGAAACACTTTAGCTCCAGTCTAAAATACAAACCGGGACTAAAGATAGCAGGCCCGTGGCTTGGCTGGCTAGTCTTTTAGTCCCGGTTGGTTTTACGGACCGGGACTAAAGGTCCCTCTTTAGTCCCGATCGATTAACCAGGAGTAAATACTCCATCTTTAGTCCCGCATCCGTCGTCCCGGTTGGAAAACCAGGAGTAATGGTGTTTTTCAACCGGGACAAAATTCCTACTCTGTAGTAGTGGTGAGTGCACGGCGAGGACGCGCGGTGCCAGCATGTCTTCGAGGAGCTGGCCAGGCGATGCCGAGCGGTGGTTCTCGTAAATGGAGTGCAGGAACGGCACCACGTCGTGCGGGCTGGAGGCGAGCAGCGGGTGGTGCTCGTCAGCCGGCGCGTGATGGCCGCGGTGCACGACGCAGTAAACGAGCGCCTTAAGCCACGTAGTGCCGGACTTGGGAATGGTGGCGAGGATGATGTCTGTCGGGCGGGCGACGAACGTGTCCTGCATCGCCAGCGTCGGCGGCAGCAAGTGCTCCGGGTACCAGAAGCCCTCGTACTTCCGGTACGGGGAGCTCCCGAAGCCCTGTTGAGATGCTGGGAGGGACGACGCCAATTCCTCATACTTGGAGAAGACGTTTGCACATCCATTCTCGATGGCGACCATCTTGCCGCGGACGCCGTGTTGTCTATGTAGCTGTTGCTTTACTGCTATATATATACTCCTATATAGACCTGTTAAAAATGCTGCAGGCAGGACACGTGATTATGACAAGCTAGAATAGAGGTGTTTAGACAGTGATTACGTAGCAGAACCGTCTCATAAGTCGTGCTACTAATTAAGCACCAATTTGTAATGTTTAATGTTTTGATTTGGCATGATAGCAGACTCTCTCTTCATCATACACTAAATGATCTTTACATGCCACCGCTTGAGGCATGAGAAAATCAATGTTGTGTGGCTTGCTATGCATGATCCACATGCTATCTACTACTCCCTCTATATTTGAAGTTGTGACAAGTTAATAAGAACTTCCTTTTTCACGCAGAAGCAATATTTTTTAAGATAATCACAAGTCGCATCATCATTCGATTTAACAATAAAAACTACGTGCAATCCATCTTATATAGTTATATACCAACATTTCTAAAAATATATGGTTATATACCACATACGGAGGATCTCTCTCTCTCTCTCTCTCTCTCTCTCTCTCTCTCTCTCTCTTCAGTAAGCCTCCTTGCTTAAACTGTGGCAGGGCATCCCCACAATCCATTCAGAAATTGCAAGATGCTTCATGCTGGAGGTACGTACGTAGACATAGGCGAGCAATAACGGGTTAACACACAGCACAGTTCATTGAGAAACTTCCGCGGGGTGCATCCCACATGGAGCAGACACAGCAGAATGATAAATTGATAATCTTCACCTAACATGGTTAACAAATAAACTTGCACTTTCAAGACATAAAAGAGGGAACATGTGCAAACATCCATGCTAAACAAGACTTTCAAGACCGCAAAACCCATGGCTTTGAAGACCATAAAACCCATTCGTTGCTGGCAACAAGATCTACATGATTACATAAGGCATTTTTTGCAGGTGTGGGTTACAATGATGTGGGACTTTTATTCTGCATAAAACAAGGCATATATGACCTCCAAAAGACCTAAAACAAAGGCACATCTACCGTGTGGCAACGAAGCCACAACATGTTTTGGGCTAAAACAATCATAGCCAAAGCCCATATGTGCCATATTGGAACAATAGATGCAAGACACAATTGAAAAAATAGAAGGCGATCCACACTTGATACACGCATTAATGATCGGTCATGGCTGACCAATCATGGAGAACCCAGATCCTCGTAGCTTTTCCTCCACGATGTCGTCCAGCCTCCTCGCCATCTCCAGCGTCATGTGCGTCTTCCAATCCCCAACCTCCCCCTTCCGGAAGAAGACTGAGTTCTTGATCGAGAAATTGTTGTCTGGGTGCATCCCGTCCCGATTGGCCTCGACGCTCTTCATCTTGTCCATGCTGCACAGCTCCACAATCGCCCTGGGGATGCCTCTCTCTACCTCCTCGTTGGTGAACGGGCAGCCGAGGAAGGCTGCCAGGCGCCTCACGCTGCCCACAGTGTCCCCCTTTAGGTCCTCGTACCGAAGGAACATCACCTCCTCCGGCCGTGCTACGCTCTCCTTCCAGTACTCGGCCATGTTGTCCCACACTGGGCCGAACAATGACACGCCGTCACAGAACTGCTCAAAAGCCTCGACGAATGGCGTCATGGTGGATCCCTCGGACTTGATCTCGTCAACGTAGTAGCGGAACGAGACAAAAGCGTCCTTGGGGTCTCGGCATAGATAGACGACGCGGCACCCGGACTCTCGCATCGACGCTGGCAGGGCCGTGAACGGCGCGTGCACGGCTAGGACGCGCGGCGACGACATCTCTTCAAGGAGCGGGCCGGGCGACGTAGAACGGTGGTTCCAGTAGATGGAGTGCAGGAACGGGACGACGTCGTGCGGGCTGGAGGCGAGCAGCGGGTGGCGCTCGTCGGCCGGCGCGTGGTGGCTGCGGTGCACGACACAGTAAACGAGCGCCTTAAGCCACGTCGTGCCGGACTTGGGAATGGTGGCGAGGATGATGTCCGTCGGGCGGGCGACGAACGTGTCCCGGATCGCCAGCGTCACCGGCAGCATGTGCTCCGGGTACCAGAAGCCTTCGTACTTCCGGTACGGGGGGAGCCCGATGCCCAGTTGGGATGCTGGGAGGGACGACGCCAATTCCTCATACTTGGAGAAGGCGTTTGCGCATCCATTCTCGACGGTGGCCATCTTGCCGCGGGCGCCGTGTTGTCTATGTGGCTCTTGCTCTACTGCTATTGCTATATACTCCTATATAGGCACTCGTTAACTCTCCTCGCCTCCCTTTGGAATCTGTGTTTTGCATAACAATTAACACACTAGACAGAGTCAGTCTCCTCTTTCTTTTAGGTCTTTTAGCAGTTCCCCAACCAGCTTTCTCCCCGAGAAAGCCTTCCTGAGATTAAAAGAAAAAGGTTTGGAGGTTGATCTCTAGGATCAGTGAACACACTAGACAGTACTGTTCCTCGACAGCAGCTTCGTTATAGACTTGAGAACGTAACTCGGTTCCAATGGTCGTAATGATTAAAAATGTTGTGTGCGGTGACAAGCTAGAATAGAGGTTTAGACAGTGACTAACTGACTACGTAGAAGAACCGTCTCATAAGGCGTGCTAATAAGGTGGTTTACCTAATTAAGCACCAAATTGTAATGTTTAATGTTTTGATTTGACATGATAGCAGACTCTCTTCATCACACAACAATTGACCTCTACATGCCATATAATTGCCGTTTGAGGCATCAGAAAAACAATGGCGTGTGTGGCTTGCTATGCATGGTCCACATGCTATCTACTACTTCCTCTATTTCCATAAGTTGTGAGTCTGTGTCAAGTTAAAAAGAACATCTATTTTCACGCAGAAGCAATATTGTTTTAAATAACAACAAGTCGCATCAACATGCGATTCAACAATAAAAACTAGGTACAGTACAACAATCCATCTTATATAGTTATATACCGACCTTTCTAAAAAATATAGTTATATATACCATATACGGAGTACATATCCTCAGTGAGCCTCCATGCTTAAACTGTATGGCAGGGCATCCCCACATTTCATTATTTAGATATTGTGAGATGCTTTTTGCTGGATGTACGTAGAGTCATAGACGAGTTACGAGTATGACAGGTCAATACACAGCCCGGTCCATTGAGAACGAAACTTCCGCGGGTGCATCCTACATTCTAGCATACATAGCACAATGATAAATTGAGAATCTTCACCCAACATGGTTGACAAAAAAAACTTGCACTTTGTGGAAAAAAAATTTATTTTTACACTAGATGTCAATGTTCCAACGGTCTTCAAATAATGCACGTATTTTAAACCGATGGGGTTGTTCAACGCATCTTTTCATGACGTTAGCGACTATTTTTCGCCGTCGTTGTGTGTAAACTAATTTCAGTCCTACCATACCATCGTATTCGTATGTGCTGGTGGTTGTTATTTAAGGGGATCCAGTCCAGATCGATCACCTTGTAAAGAAGCAAGTACACAGTAGGTGATGGCTATTGTTAATGGGTGGCTGCTATGGCCAAACTCGTTTTTGTTTCTAAATTGCGAAGGTCGGTTACCGTCGAAACTCGGACCTCGACCCGCCGATACGCAGGCTATCCAACTTGAGCAGATTCTCCACTTCGTCCAGCTCAATGGCAGCCTTAATTATTGCGTTGGAGTTTCTTCAAAAAAATTATCGCGTTGGCGAAGTCTGTGTCATCCTTGGCATCGAAGTAGCAGCCCCTATCCTTGGCCGTCGGCGACGATCCCGCGCGCAAATCGTCTTGGCGCTCGCCAGCGTCTTCGCGTTGCCCACAATAATCCACAGGCAATGCCTGCCACGCAACACAGTTACAAAACGGACAGTACAGAAGGCAAGCAACCCGGTGAAAACCAGAGACACTCGTGCATTTACCGGAGAGTAAAACAAGCGCTACAGTACTCACTTTGCCCGCGTCAGCGCGACGTTGGTGCGGTTGATGTCGGCGAGGAAGCCGATCTTGCCGGCGGTGTTGCTCCGCACGGTGGAGAAGATGATTACGTCCTCCTCCGCTCCCTGGAAGCCGTCCACGGACTGCACCTTCACCGAGAACGACGACCCCTCTTGCGGCGCCGCCGTGCACGGCCCGGCGGCTATTTTCTCGTGTATGGCGCGGACCTGGCCCTTGTACGGTGACACAACGCCCACGCGAACCGACCTTTTTCTGAAATCTTCTCAAATTTTTATCATAGCCTGCACATATAATAACATAACATCTCGGCAAGTTTCGTAATTTTTGGTCTTCATTTGCTTTTTATAAAATTAAAAAATAACTCATCCGCAATTTCGTAGTCAACTCTCGTGAACAAGATGTTTGAATCATTTGATCTGTTCCTGGCCTTAGGTTAGTCTAAAATCAAAAATATATTTTTTCCATTCATTTAGTTCCATTAATCTGTTCACTTCCTATTCAAATTTGTATTATAGAAATGAATTCAAATTAATGAACAAAACTAAAGAAATATAGATTTTTTTCAAATCTTAACATGGAGTAGCAGATGTTGATAGAAGACTAAGCAAAAAGTTTGGAGGGGTGAAAATGAAAAAAAAATCAAAACATTTGCCAAGTGCCTGGGGTTAGACACTCGGCAAACCAGCGCTTTGCCGAGTGTCCATTTTGACACTCGACAAAGAGCTGATTTGCCAAGTGTCTAGCCCCTGACACTCGGCAAACCTTCAACGGCAACAGTTTGTGTAACGGAGGAAGACCAATACCGAGTGTTCGCGTTAAACACTTGGCAAAGAGGTGTTTTTGTCGAGTGTTATATTTATGTTGAGTGTTTGACACTCGGCACACATTTTTTGCCGAGTGTAACACTAGGTAAACACTCTCTTTGCCGAGTGAGCGATGAAATACATGGCAAACCGTCGGACACTCGGTAAAGAAGTCGTCTCCGGTAGGGCACCTTGCTTTTACCAGCGCTGGTAGCTGATACTCATCATCGCCGATGAGAACAACATGACAGATGCCAGGCAGTTGCAGAGGAATCAGCGACTCGCAATCCTTCAGCTACGCTGCCTCGTCCACGACAACGACATCGAACGGCTAGGCCTTCTGGAGGCAGCGCAGATGGTACGAGCTAGATGCGGTGCAGAGCACGCTGGACTTGGGGCGCGCATATAGATGGGAAGCTCTCCACAATACCCTGGAAGAAACAGAGCAAATTCCTTGAGGCGGCATGTAAATGCTTCAAAATTGAAGGCGAGAAATAACGGTAAATAAAGTGACGAAGTTAGGAATAAATTTAGAAGGGGCTGATCAAAAGTGTTATAATTACTTAGGTCTATTGTAACACCTCATAATAGTTAAATAAGAGATTTTTTTATCTCCTATAAATATTATTAGCTCCTTCTAATGAATACTTATGCAAACAAATTTTAGGGGGGCTCCATGTGCCTGGGAGCGGTAGGGGGGCTCAAGCCCCCCCTAGCCCCACCATTGTCTCCGTCGCTAGGTACATGCTCTCACCGGAGTGCTCATGCATGAGGTCCTTGTCACAGAGCCGACGCAGCATGCGGTTGGCGGCCTCGACGAACGCCGGGACCGCTGCAGCGGCAGGTCGGCAGCAGCGCGCCGACTCAGCAGCACAAACAGCACTGCAAATGCTATTATGCCCACCCATCCACTGCCTACCGCTGTTGGCTGTGGCGGCGGCGGCTGCTGCTATAGAAGGAGGGGGCGGCTCCTGCCTGACCTTTCTCAAAATCCCAACCATCGCATTGGAGAAGCTGAAAAAAAATCCAGAGCTAAGGTGTCCACAACCAGCTGCACATCTTTCCATAGAGTCTTTGCTTCTTCTCAGCTTCCACCCCGAGAGAGCAAGTCGTGCCTGGACCAAAGGCGAGGCACACGGCCTATTCCCTATCGAATTACCCAATGAAAGCACAACCTGCTAAGGGCATATGCCCCCACCCCCTCCAACCCTAGCTCTATCCAACAGACCGACACCCACATCACATGGCCACACTGAAAAGCCCTAATTTGGTTTTGGTAATTGATGAAACCTAATCACTAACCTAAGTTGCTAAGTGTGTGTAGCGTAAGAAAGGTTAGTGGAGATGATACGGCGATCAAGTGAAGATTAAGTGGAGAAAAGATGAAAAAGAGAAGGGGCAAGGAGCTATAGGCTATGGTAAAAAGAAAATAGCCCTTTATTTTGGTGATCAAGGCTCTTAGCGAGAGCGATCACATTTAGGATAAGTTGCCAGACTATTAAGAGGGGAATTACTTCGTAACTCGGTCATCAAGTGCTTTAGATTGCATATCACTTGCATACACTTGGAAAGCCTCGACGGACGCCGGGACCGCTGCAGCGGCAGTAGCTCGCTGACTCAGCAACACAAACAGCACTGCAAATGCTGCTATGCCCACCCACCACCTGCCGCCGCTGACTTCTTTGGCGGCTGCTGCGGCAGGGCCGGCTGCTGCTGCTGTGGGAGGAGGGCGGCGGCTCTTGCCTAACATTTCTCGAAATCCCAACCATTGCGTTGGAGAAGCTGAAAAACACAGAGCTAAGATGGCCGAAACCAGCTGCACATCTTTCCATAGCGTCTTTGCTTCTTCTCAGCTTCCACCATAACAAGGACCCAAACATGAAGAGGGCGACAAGAGAGCCCCCACCAATCTCGCCGGTTTCTTTTCACTTGGCCTTTGACTGCGCTCTACTCATTGTCACCGTGGTACTGATCTTCAGCCATTCCGCGCCAACTAGCAGAACTCGGGCACCCCCGTCGCCAGAGTATGCAGACTCTTTAATTTTATAATAGATTCCCGCTGAGTAGAGATGAGCATGCAGCCTGAGCCCGTTGGCCAGGCAGGAGGCCCACGTTTTTGGCCCAATCCAAGCACGACCCGGCACGACGACCAACGGGCCTGGGCTGGCATGGCCCAAGGGAGCAAGTCATGCCTGGGCTGAAGACGAGGCACGTGGGTCGGCCCGGCACGGCCTGGTCCCCATCGAATGGCCCAATGACAGCATGGCCTGCTAAGGGCATATGCCCCACCCCTCCAACCCTAGCTCTATCCAATAGACCGACAATCACATCACACGGCCACATCCCTCCCCTTCTTCCCATCACATCGCCTCCTCCCCTCCATGACGACATGGCGGCGCCCTCCACGATGTCCGCCATTCTACAAGTCTAAAAATTTGAGCTTAAAGAAGGATGAGTAACATAAAAATCAAACCCAAGTTAGTGTTGACGGTAGTTATTGCTCATTTTTACCCATCAACTAAACATGAATCAAGGACATAAAACAATCCACAACATAGTTATAGGGTTTGATTCTAACAAATTCCACGAGTTTTATTATTCTCACTTATTTTGTAGGAGATGCAAGGAATTGCAAGGTTTCACCAAATAAAAGTATCTCAAATGAGGAATTAGAGTTCACCATTACGTAGAGCTCATCGAGACGATCAAAACGTACCTATGGTTTGTTATTTTCGGAGTAAAAAGATACGAAAGTCACAAAGGAAGGTTCTAGAGGACACCAGAGACCACCACGCCAAAGCAGACCGCGAGAGGCAGCCAGATGGGGTCGGCCGACCCCACCACCTGGTCGGGCGACCCTCGGAGTCCCCGGATCACCCTCGGCTTCTCTAGAAGGTTCCCCACCGCCATGGAGAGTCCATCGAAGCCGTTGCTTAACTCGGTTTGATCCAAGGGCTCACGTTTCACGCTCTGGCCTATATATACAACCCCAGGGACCCCCTAGGCTCCATCCCTTTCATTATTATAATTCATATTCTCTAGTTAGGGCTTAGATGGAGAGGTGTCCCATTGAAGGATAACCTCTTTCCAATGTTGTAGATTAGTTCTAGTTGAGAGTTAGGGACAGCGGAACCATGCTCGGTTCTAGAGAGTTCATCGGAGATCTGGTATGACTTATATCTTGTCTCTGTAAGACTTTTGCTTTTATGTATTTATCTTCTCTATTTACTTATGTGCATCATTATGTGATTGGTTAGTATAGTTGTTATACTTTAGCATGGGATCTTCGCTCGTATTGAGTGCTCTAGTTATAGTACGTGACTAGGGTAGTAATCGATAGTGTAGACATGGTGTCTAGACTATAGGTTACCTGAGATTGCGCCTAATCCTACGGTTAGTTGTGGTAGCCTCAGGGGTGACAGCTCTGACAGGCCTTCGTAGTCCACCACGTTAGGGCTAGTGTTCATAGAGCTTTTTGGCAGCCTTCTCCCGATTACCCCTTCCCAGTCTATTCGAGAATCAGAAAGGTACTGTTGCTCCAAAGTGCTATTGTGTGATTGCTTCATCTAACTATCCTTCAGTTATTATAAAACCCAAGTAATACAGAAGTATTTAGGCACCCTGAACTCTCCCGTTGTCTTCTCAACTTAGTTAGACTACTCATTTATCTTACAAGTGATTACTATGCATAACTCCTATCATTTATCACTTACCCCTACTATAGTCTAGTTGGTGTATTAAGTTAGTAGATACATGATGGTAACTATTATTCACGGTAGTTATTGCTCATTTTTACCCATCAACTAAACATGAAGTTTGATCCTAACAAGTTCCACGAGTTTTGGTGTTCTCACTTGTTTTGCAGGGTATGAAGGGATATTCAATTTTTCACCAATTAAAAGTATCTCAAATGAGGAATTGGAGTTCACCATTGCATAGAGCTCGTCGATACGATTGAAACGGACCTATGGTTTGCTATTTTTGGAGTCCGGAATAATAAAATATGGATTTTACAAACACTGGAAGATTCTAGAACCTGAGCTGCGGGATTAATTAAAGGCTGCGGGATTAATTGGGCCTAAATCAGAATTTGGCCCATTAAAGCCTATGTGCACATGGTGAAAAGGCTTAGTACCATATCGCTTGCCCAAGGTGGAGGGGAGGTCAGGCGCCCCCATATAAGGAACCCAGGACTCCCAAGTCAAGTGCACCATGATGGAGTTGTAGAGGCGTCTTTCGAATGGATAACCTCTCAATTCTAGAGAATTAGGGCTAGACTTTCCAATGTAGTAGATTAATTCTAGTTAAGAGTTAGTGAGAGCGGAGCTGCGCTTCAGTTCTGGAAAAGTCTTCAGGGGTCCGGTATATCTTTGTATCTCATCTTTGTAAGACTTATGCTTTAATATATTTATCTTCTCTATTTACTTTATGCCTTGAATTTGATTGGTTAGTATAGTTGTTATACTTTGGCATAGGATCTCCGCTCGCATCAAGTGCTCTAGTTTTCATATGGGATTAGAGTAGTAATTAATAGTGTAGGCATAGTGTCTATACTAGAAGTTATCTGAGATTGCACTCAACCTTACGAATAGTTATGGTAGCCTCAGGAGGTGACAGCCCTGATGGCCGACGTATTCTACCTCGTGTAGGTTGATGATTGTATGACCGTAGTCAGAACTTCCTAATCCCATTCTCATCCCGTTCCGTGGCTAGTGTTCTGATGTCCCGAAGTGTTATTGTGTGATTGCTTTATCTACCCATGAATTAGTTTTATAGAACTAAGGTAATAGAGAAGTACTTAGGAACCTTGAACTCTTCCGTTGTCCTCTCACTTTAGCTATCTGCTCTTTTATCATAGAATTCTCCTATGTGTGTCAGATATACATAACTCCTATCATTTACCTTTTACCCCTACTTTAGTCTATTAGTTATACTAGTAAGTAGATACATGATGGTGAACTATCAAATTCTTTAATCATTGCTTCCCTGTAGTAAAATATAAATAACGATACCTGGAATACTCCCGGTAAAATGCTACAATGGTATTCTGTGCGCTTGCGGAATCTTTCATATTCTATTTACACTTAATAAATACTAACAAGCATTTTTGGCGCCGTTGCTGGGGAAGCAATTGGCATAAGAGTTTAATAGTGATTTTGATGTCTACTAATTTAGTGTACCACTAGCTTTAGTAGAATTACCCCTATTTTGTTGAGTTATGGAATAAGACAGGACAGCAGAAGCCGTTTCGACCTTCCGGCAATTTCCACAAGAAGAAATTTTGAAGAGCCCAGGGTGCCTGAACATCTAAGATTCATCAACAATGGAACCCTGCCATCTCACAGGTTTACACACATATATATATTTCTTTCTAACCCTGTGTAGATTGGAGAAGAAGGTCGTCGTCACAACAATTCAAATCACATCTCAAATGATGAGTATAGAGGTTGTGCTATACATAAGTCATGGTAAGTATGATAAAAAAGGTGAGAAAGTCTTGCTCATGAACTTTAAACTTTTGAGTAGTTATCTTTTAATTCTTGCATCCGATTGCATATTTATTTTAATCCATGCATTCACACCATTTAGTTTATATTCCCTCATATCAAATCCATAGCATGTTTAGTTCTTGCATACATCCATACCACTTGCATACTAAAAAGAATATATATATATATATATATATATACATATATATATACACACACACATACACACCTTACTATGATCATATTATTTTATCTCTATTTGAATAAATCCTTGTAATGCTTTTATGTTACCTTTACTTACTATAGTTTATGGCTGAAATAATTTCATACATCTCTTAAATGAAGCATAGTGCAAAGTTTAGGAGTGTTTGATCTTACTTTCAAAGGTTTTTAATCTAAGTTTATTAACTAAAAGTGTAATAATTAGAAGGTCTTCCAAGAACGACTTTGTGTCCTAAAGTAACCACTCTTTAAAAAATAATGTGAGCTTGTACCTTTTGATGTAATAGCCTTGAGAATTGAGCATAGAATTATAATTATAAAAATATTCCCTCGGGTATTTTTTGTCACTAACCATTCCAGGCTTGAAATAGAAGGATGACATCATTAGGTATGTCCAACCAATCATCATGCAACATTAATCCATCCAAACTTAATTTTGCCTTGCAAAATTCAAGCTTGGGGGGAATGGGTTTCTTTAGAAAATCTTATGTTGCTAATATTGGTTATCTCTACCTTGTCAATCCATGTTCAAATTGTTAATCAATGATCATGCTCTTTCATCTCTGTTTGCATAACTCTCTATAAACTTTCATGTTACCTTTGTTCGCTATAGTATACTTAAGGTTTGGAGAAATTTCATACACCTTTTAAAATTAGGCATGGTGCTTAGTTTAAACTGTTTTCTGGAATCATAATTAGACAAGGTGTTTAGTTTGATTTCCGAACCAAGAGGTATGATGATTTTACTTTCAAAGGATTTTTGAATTAAGCGTGGTGCTTAGGTTAAAATGCCTTCCTAAGTCAAATTGGACGTGGTGTCTAGGTTGATTTTTGAGCCGCTCGTATGCTATAGTAAACATTGGATATTCTGTTGGACTAACCCTTGTAGAAAACTTCCAATTTAATTTGGGTAAGTCACGAGATAAATTCAAATCAGAGATGAGACAGGCACATGCTGAACTTCAATAACTTTGCAGAGGAAGACATAACTCATTCATTATGGATGGAAGAACTGTGAGTATTAATGATTCATTCACTTTATCTTCTGCTGCAAGTTACTTGAACTCAAATCATGCCGGTATAGAACATGATCTATGCTAACATAATATCAACCCTATCTTCTTATAGTGTAGATAAAATATGATAAAATTCTGGACAAACAACCTATGTTCCAAAGTTGTACATCCCTTCGGGTATGTGTTGTCTACTAATCTGTTGCTGGCATAATAATGAATGAAGTGACAAGGTGTCATAAGATCAAAGAAGAAAAAGATGGCAAAGAGGATAAGCAACAAAGGAGACAAGATGCTCATGAACAACTCAAGATGCAAGAGAAGAAAAGGACCACCAGTCATCTACCCTTCATTAATTAGTGCCATCATGCTCTAATAATAAAGGTAATATCTTAAGGTAAGTGGTCACTATGTTTCTCTTGATCTTGGAATGTAGATAAATAAAGACACAAATATGTTAGAGTTACATCTTTAATTGATTAACCTAATTAACTCAACATGCTTTGTCCTTTAAGATTGTTCATGGCATCATTCTTTTGATCTCAATCTTAACCAAATGTGCTAAAACATTGCATTCTGTCTTTGGAAGATGATAGTCATACTCATGTGAAAATTTATATATTATGCAGAGATAGACAACTATTCCATTGGTTAAGCAATTTAAATGTTTTCTGCCATATGAACTTAAATGCAACATTAATGCTTAATCGTCTGATCTTACTACTCATGTCATGAGTAAAACAAATTATGTAACATCAACTTTGTCTTGTTCAATGTGTCTAAGGCTAGAGAAGAATAAATAAAGAAATAGATTCGGTTCTGTTGGTGTTTTTCCACCAGCAGAACCCATGCACTTGATCTCTACCTTGGTTTTGCAAACAGGACAACACTTCAAGCAAATTTGTTAATTCCTAAAATTCTACAGGTGAAAGTTCTTTGGACATGCACGCTGAGCAATATGCTACCAGCTTCCACTATTAATGCTCTACTTCAACCTACTGGCCAAGCAAAGAACAAAAGTGACATTACCATCACCAGAGGTGCAACCATCAAGACCTTCATCTCTAAGACGGAGAGATACACAAGAGTGAAAAAAAAGTCCTGTCGGTAGACTTTAAATACCGTACCCTTGCCATAAGGTAACATGGTAGTTATCTAATTAATTAGTATTCATAATTTATATTAGTAATTTTACTTTAGCATATTCATCTTTATGCATATAAAAAAAGAGAGAGAAAAATCTTTATTACCTTATTTACTGCATCATGAAATATTAAAGCCCTATGTGAATAAACTTATAGAATATTCGTTATGGTGGCATAAAAAAATATAATAAATAAAATAAAATGATAATAGCATATGTATTTACTTTCTTGCATTATGCAAATCCTAAGCCCCATGAGAATAAATATTCTCCGTGGTGGCATAAAAATATATAGCATGCATACATATTTGATTGTTGCATAAGAAAGTTAGAGAACCCTAAAAAGAGAATCCTGTTAGAATCTATCAATTAAAATCAACTCAGAGAATAATCAATTACTTATTGGCTGACCGCTAACCCCTTAACACATTCGAGCCTCGAGTTTTGGTTTTCTTGTTGGAGTATAATTATGCAGGATAACACTATGTCTGAGGAGTGAGTCCATCAGTGGCGTCCACCCGACTGCTGCTGATAAGCCCACTCTAAAGATCATCAACACCAAGTATTGCAAACATCTAGCTTAGGGAAGGAGCATCCCCTAGTTATCAGGTAACTATACCTATGCGATTATCGATTCTATTTTATAAAGTCATAAAATACCAAAAATATGTGAACACATGAAGGTTCACCAAAGTACCATAAGAAAATTTAAAAATACCAAAAATATGTGGGCACATGAAGGCCCATACTTTTTAGAAAAAACCCAAAAATATGTGGGCACATGAAGATCCACCCAATTAGGAAACTTCTGCTGGAAATATAAAATCACACTTACCATGGAGTGGTATTAACCTAACCCCTCTCCATGAAATTTGGTTTTGTTGTTGGCAATTGAGTTTTACAGGATAATACGAGATCAAAGAGCTAGTCAACCCGACGCCCTTACGCTGCCGGTACACCTGCTCCCATAAGGATCACTCAACTTGCAACATCAAAGACCTCGTCAATATCCAGCTTGGGGGAAGGCACCCTCCACTTAAATCCAGATAAGTATAAGTTTCCCATCTTTATTATTGTATCATAATGCTTTTCGTGTGAGTTAGCTAGTGAAATAAAATTTGAAAACCAAATAAATAGTGTTTAGGTTAGTTAGTGTGTTTGAATAAAATAAAAAGAGAGTGCTTACAATAATTTTGCTCAGACTAGATAGAAACCATGCTCAGGAATTTGATAAGTAGCACCTCACCATGATTCCTCATACCAACTTAGTTTTCAACCTTGAGTCATCCTAAGTTTTAAACGCAACCATTTCAACTTGAAGATTTACTTTGAACCTAAAACTTGTGGGTAGCAAATGCTTGATCTAAGTATAAGTAATTGAGGGATATGATATGCAAAGTTTGAGCTGCTATTTATCTTGTTCCTAGTGATACTTGAGTTCTGGAGATTAATTTTTAAAATCCATAAAACCACATGATGAATTCCTGTATGCAAGAGCTTTATAATCCTACCACAGCCATACATGTTAGATTAGAAAAACATACACATTATATGCTACTTGCTTTGTTTTGAGTTTAGTCAAGCTTTGTTGATACCTTAGGAACTTGTCATGCTTTTACAATCAAGAACACATGCACTCCACCCATAATGCACTACTCATATCCGAGTGGGCGCATCCACATTTCACATATTCCATCTAGATCCACCTAAAAATGTTCTACTCCTACACTAGGAGTGAACACTAAAAATATCCCATTGGTTACCCCAGATCAATGCTCCAAAGTTCTTGTTGCTATCTCTTAAAAGAAAAAGAAAAAGGGAAGTATTGTTGCAGAGAAGAGACATGTGGCTATGCAAAAGAGTGAGATGAGAGAAAACAATGGGTACAAAGATGCCCGCCTGAGAGGTAAAAATGGACAAGTGTCCGAATTTATCAAAACAATGGGTACTCTGATGCCCGCCTGAAAAAAAGAAGAAAAAGAAAAGAAAGATAGCCCATGTTGTCCTGCAACACAATTCTCTAATGTTTGAAAAAGAGAGAGAGATGTTTCAAGGAGCAAACGAGTAGAATTAGGATTAGCCACCATATATATCCACGTACCACCTCACATCCACACACATGCACATTTTGATTTGATTGTATGACTTGTTCCTTTGGATCAATTGTTTGACTTTACAATACATTCACTGTAAGTATGTATGAATTGACTCCTTACCCATGAGCTCCACATAAGACATTAGTTATAGGGTGAGAGAAAAAGAGAATGCATGCATCACTATTGCCTTGGTGAGGATCCACAAATATCACATATTGAGAGACTTGAGAAAGTCATACAAAGGAAACTCTGAGTTTTATTTTGAAAACTTGCAAAAGCTCCAGGATAAGAGTTGAACAACAGAGCTTGAGACATAGTGTTTAACTTAGACATTCTATCCTTCAATTAACCAAGACTCAAGAGAAAGCTATAAGCTTCATGGTAAAGGTAATACAGGTAAGTCTGAAGGTTAGCTTGGTCTACTCTAATCCTTAAGTACATCTTGGTTTAAAACTGAATACTTGTGAGGAATAGTTATAACTTTTGATATATGCTAAGTTTGGCTTTGCTAAGGGACTAGCAAAGGGTAAGCTTGGGGGAACTTGTTGACGGTAGTTATTGCTTATTTTTACCCATCAACTAAACATGAATCAAGGGCATAAAACAATCAACAACATAGTTATAGGTTTGATTCTAATAAGTTTCACGAGTTTTGGTGTTCTCACTTGTTTTGCAGGGTATGAAGGGATATTTAATTTTTCACTGATTAAAAGTATCTCAAATGAGTAATTGGAGTTCACCATTGCATAGAGCTCGTCGAGACGATTGAAACGGACCTAGGGTTTGCTATTTTTGGAGTCCGAAATAATAAGATATGGATTTTACAAATACTTGAAGATTCTAGAACCTGAGCTGCGGGATTAATTAAAGGCTGCGGGATTAATTGGGCCTAAATCAAAATTTGGCCCATTAAAGCCTATGTGCACATGGTGAAAAGGCTTAGTACCATATCGCTTGCCCAAGGTGGAGGGGAGGCCAGGCGCCCCCATATAAGGAACCCAGGACCCCCCGAGTCAAGTGCACCATGATGGAGTTGTAGAGGCGTCCCTCGAATGGATAACTTCTCAATTCTAGAGAATTAGGGGTAGACTTTTCAATGTAGTTGATTAGTTCTAATTGAGAGTTAGGGAGAGCGGAGCTGCGCTTCAGTTCTGGAGAAGTCTTCAGGGGTCTGGTATATCTTTGTATCTCATCTTTGTAAGACTTATGCTTTAATATATTTATCTTCTCTATTTACTTTATGCCTTGAATTTGATTGGTTAATATAGTTGTTATACTTTGGCATAGGATCTTCGCTCGCATCGAGTGCTCTAGTTTTCATATGGGATTAGAGTAGTAATTAATAGTGTAGGCATGGTGTCTAGATTAGAGGTTACCTGATGGCCGACGTATTCCACCTCGTGTAGGTTGATGATTGTAGGACTGTAGTCAGAACTTTCTAGTCCCATTCTCATCCCGTTCCGTGGCTAGTGTTCTGATGTCCCGAAGTATTATTGTGTGATTGCTTTATCTACCCATGAATCAGTTTTATAGAACTAAGGTAATAGAGAAGTACTTAGGAACCTTGAACTCTCCCGTTGTCCTCTCACTTTAGCTATATGCTCTTTTATCATAGAATTCTCCTGTGTGTGTCAGATATACATAACTCCTATCATTTACCTTTTACCCCTACTTTAGTCTATTAGTTATACTAGTAAGTAGATACATGATGGTGAACTATCAAATTCTTTAATCATTGCTTCCCTGTAGTAAAATATAAATAACGATACCTGGAATACTCCCGGTAAAATGCTACAATGGTATTCTGTGCGCTTGCGGAATCTTTCATATTCTATTTGCACTTAATAAATACCAACAACTATCAGATTGTTTAACCATTGCTTCTCTGTGGTAAAATATAAATAACGATACTCTGGAATACTCCCGGGTAAAAGCTACAATGGTATTCTGTGTGCTTGTGGAATCTTTCATATTCTATTTGCAGTTAATAATTACCAACAGTTAGTAATTTACACTTGTGTGAAGAACTAACTTAGTTAACGCGCTAATTTCATATCTTTGTAGAATTGTCATCAATTATCAAAAATAGGGAGTTTGAAAGGTCTTTGTTCGGTTTTGGTAATTGAGTGATAACTTAGAAGGAATAATATGTGTTTGAGTGATGAGTACACAAGAGATTAGTCCATAGGTACATATGCGATGAAGGAGCTTATTGCATATGCGTCAAAACATGGAGTCATATGGATAGATGGAGAAGATCAAGATAAAACTTGGCTTGATGGACCGATTGTGATGGTGAAGGACAAGTTGAAGGCTTTGAAGCCATTGGTATCGAGTGTCAGGAGGCTTGAGCAAAGACTTGCCGCCGAAGGACCGAAGCAATGGTGAAGAGCAAGTGATGTCTAGGATCGATAAACCAAAAGCCATGTGATGATATGAAGTGGATCATATCACTCATGAGGGTGGGTTGATGCATGTGTTGCACCAACATGGACGGAGATGGAATGAAAATGCGCAAGGCAAAGGTATAACCAATAGGGCATTTTATTTCAACGGTTTAAGTTGAGTAGAGAAATGTCAAATGTGTGTCTCATTTACATGTGCATAACGATGAGTGACGTGGTGAGATTAACCCTAAAAATATTTGTGAAAAAGCATTTTAAGTGCCAACTATATATTGTAATATCCTATTAAATTTTGGCATGCTGCAAAGACTTAGAAAGGTGCTAGAATTATCGAGTTGCAACCAGTTGAAAGCAGATTGAAAAATTTGAAAGCAGCTGCGAGCATTTAGAAGGATGTGACCAGATGCTTGTGCTCTTTTTGCCTTGCCTGCTTGCTACCTGTGCTTCGGTCGTCAAGACAGAGTAAGGCAATTTTTTCACTTTTGTCATCACATCGATTGTACTTTACGTCTATATGGAGCATTAAATGAAGTAGCAGCTGTTACATGTTTCTACTTTTTGTCTGGCTAACTCGAGATGAATCTTTTGAGTCTACTTATGTCATGATTAGATAAAAGTTGTCAAATACAAATGAAAGTATTACAATGTACTTTTTCACCTCTTTTCACTGAGTAAACAGGGCCCAAATAGGAGAGAGTAGTATTTTTTTCATGGTTTAAATGAACCTGCTTGCATGCTCCATTTATTCTTGGCAGTGGCCCTGCGTGTGCATGCAATAGAAGAGAGAGAGAGAGCGCAGCAAGCCACATCTATTTCCTGCAGAGCATCTGACTATCTGAGCATGCATACAGTATCTTCTTCTGGGACTAATAAAACTAAAATTAAGAAGAATGGTTACGGTACCCTTAAATGACTATGAGTCGTTTATTTAATTCGATCTGACGATGACGATCAGATATTACCTCGTAGGAGATAATATCTTATATATATATTTATTTATTTATTTGTAAAATAAGATAAAAAAAGAAAATAAAGGATATAAAAAATCTATTTTTAGATTTGATTGATGCATGCACGGTGACTTGTGTGTGTGCTGCATGCGGGAACTGAGTGCCGCCACTTCAAACACCCTTTTGAAAAGAAATAATTTACTCTTTGAAAATGTTGTTTAAAGATGACATATTTTGAAATTCAAATTTTGAATTGATAAAAAAACTTAAATAAAAAGTTGACCAAAATGAAAGTTATAGATCTAAAAAAGTTATACAACTTTGTAATTGATATCCTTTTCATTTGAAATCACTGTGTCATGAAAAACTATATTTAACGTTTTTATTTTTAAATTTAAATTTTAAATTGCTCAAACAAACCTGAGTGGACAAATGCTCAAAACAAAAGTTATAGATCTCAATGATTTATAAAAATCTATAGTTGATGATTATTATATTTGAATTCATTTTATAAACATCCTCTAAGATTTGACAGCTGCGATCTTGTCTCACCGGGTGATGGTGGTGTTTTCACTTCTTTTTTCCATTTTTATATTGTTATAATCACCACAAACCACGATCGTTGCATGGATCAGCGATCAACACGTTATCATACAAAACAACATGGTTTAATTTGAGGAGATTCAAAGGAAAACAACATGCGCAGAAAGACGGCAACTCCTGCCGGTATTTTAGGAGAGAAACAAAAATTAATTTCTAAATTTATTAATTTATTATGTAATTTGAAAAATCTTAATATTTAATGGTCGAGATTCATTTGAGACATACCTCCAAGCAGGTAATATTTGTACAGACCGTCCTTTCGTGTGTAAATTGACGCCTCGTCGCTCTGCCCAGCCAAACGTGCGATAGTGGCACGCAGAGGCAGGGGCAAGCGTCCACGAGAAGACTGTCAGGGCGCCATGTGCCCGTGCGTAAAGTCAAGCCGCCGCTGCTGTTTTCACGGAGAAGCGCGTCCGTCTGCTCGGCTGCTCGCCCCTAGGAAGGAGCAGGCAGCAGTTTGGCAGGCTGAAGCCTGCCGTTAGGTGGCCTGTGCGGCTGGAGGATAAGTAACCGCCTCTTCCTTTTCTGTTTTGACAAAGCGTCCCCATTCTCTTCTGAAATACCTTTAGGGAACAAAATTAAGGTTCTTCTTCGAGCTAAAATTTCACGAGAGATTGAGTGCCCTGTGTAGATATCTATAAGAGATTGAAGATCCACATCTTCCCTTCTTCTCGCTCTCAGAGCTTAGTGCGAATTTGTGAGAGGTTGAGAGACCTAGTGTGTGCATTTTGGATTTGTATTTGGTAGCATTAGGTGATTGTTGACGGTCGTTAAGTACTAATTTTATACCGTCAACTAACACTAAGAAAGGGGCAACAATAGAAACATAGGGGTTATTACTGACAGATTCCACGAATTTTGGTTAATTGTCTATTTTCCAGGGAATAACCAGAAAAGCTTAAAAAAAGGATTAAAGTGCATAATTATCACGGAACTTGATCGCGAAGGAAACAAACGTCAACGGCAAGATAGAAGACTGTAGAAGGCACCCGAAACAACCGGGGCCCCACCGGGCAGGTGGTGGGGCCGGCCGGCCCCAAGGGGGGGCCGGGCGGCGCCCCTAGGGTTTCGCCACCGTCTTCTGGAGTCTTCTTCCACCGCCTCCGAGGAGTTATCTCAGCCCTATGTTAAGTCGGTTTGATCCAAAGGCACACGTTCACCCCACCGGGCTATAAATAAAGGGGCAGACCCCCCTCCCAGGGGACCAATTCATTCCTCCTGCTTCATTTATCAAGAGTAGACAGAAATTAGGGTTTCCAGAGATTAGAAGTAGAGCTTTAGTTCTTCAACTTCATTAGTTTAGGCGTCTAATAAGATTTAAGTAGAGTTGGGCGCTACGCTTGTGATTCCAGATCTGTTCGTCTGGAGATCGGTAATTTTATCTTGTATTTCATTATGACTTTGCTCTATTTTAATATATTGCTACTTATTCCGTTCTTAGTTTATTCTAGTTGCATATTCGATATAGTTGTGATTGGTGATGATTATTGTCATATGATCGTAAAGCACCTAATTCAGTACTCGAGTGAGTTAGGTGGTATGTATTATATAGACGTGGTGTCTAGATATATTACGTACCTACGGAGGTACCCTGACGTGCCGGGTCGTGTGGTAGTCCGCGTAGGTGACAGCTGCGTTGGTTCCTCTGTAGTCCACCGCCCGTACGTAGGACGAGCAGAGCGCGGTCGCGAAAGAGGTGACCCTTGTGTCTTAATATCCTCATTAGATGATGCTTCTTATGATGTTTCTGAGTTGATTCTGCTATACATGAAGATGTGTAATATGGCGTAGGCTATAGACTTTGTATTTAGTAATTGCATAGGTTTCCTTTACTTTAGCCGAATTTCGAGATTGTCTTACTACATTAGTGAGTCTCTATATTCTATCTCTGAAATACCATTTACTTTATTTACTCAGTTATCCTTTATAATATTATTATTGACTTATTATCCTAAAGCATTAGAGTTATTGGTTATCGTAGGTTTGCACATTTATTATTAATTATCTTTTCAATCATTATAGTAGATTATCCTAATGAATAGAATGTCTATTTACCATTTTGGCATAAAACAAATCAACGATACTTAGAATACTTACCGGGTGAAGTGCTACAATGCGAGAATTATCTGTGCGCTTGCGGATATATTCTATAGTGTTATATTTTAGGTGGCAAGTGTAGATTATTTTAGCAATGGTTTTTTGGCATCATGTTAGGGATGACAACCTAACGCGAAGTGATGTTAAAAATACCAACAAGCATTTCTGACGACGTTGCCGGGGATGGCAATCATATTCATTAGGATAATTTATTCGTTGATTTTATTCGCCAGGATATTTCTAAAATTTCATATAAGGGATTTTTTCATAAAAAAATATAAAAATAAATACTTATAGATAGACCGTAACCTTTTACTTTAGCAGACTTACCCGTGTTTTGTCTTTGTTTAAATATTTTATATAGGGTAAGTGCAGGATTGGTTGTAGTACTTTAATTCTTATCAATCAGGAACAAACATAGGAAGAAGGGCCTTACATTATTTTGTGAAACCATGGCTGAGAAAACTCTGCGTGAATTCTCTGCTCCAAGCACTGAGAATATTCGCTTTGGGCCAACTTTTAACCTTGAAGATCATGATTTCAAGATCAAGCCAAGCCTCATCAAAATAGTGCAAGCTATCACATTTAGTGGAAAGAAGGATGAAGATGCAAGTGTCCATCTACAGAATTTTCTAGAGATTGGCAACACCATCGACATTAAGGGCATTCCTCAAGACGTCGTGCTACTTCGTTTATTCCTATTCTCACTGGAGGGAAGAGCGAAGCGGTGGTTTTATCAGAATAAAGATCAAGTCAAGACATGGGGAGAATGTTTAAAAGCTTTGCTAGAAAAGTTTTTTCAGTAAGCAGAACCAATGCTTTACGAGGAAAGATTTCAGAATTTTGTCAGCAGAAAGGTGAACCTATTCCAGAAGCCTGAGAACGTTTTCAAAATTACATATTAGATTGTCCTCATCATGGGATGGAAAAATGGTTGCTCATGCAAACATTTTATCACAGACTAACACGAAGGTCATGTGAGCAACTGGATGCCACTGCTGAAGGATCATTTATGTCATTCACCCATGAAAAAGCTAAAGATATTATGGCAAGGATAGCAGAAAATCAGAGTTGCACATACAATACTCAGACATGCCATAAAACTGAAGAAGTTTCAGAGGAAGTGTGTGCACTATCAACCAAGATGGATGTACTGTTGAATTGGTTAGAGTAAAGAGCAAATTATAAAAGAGATCGTCAAGCTATTCAGGATGCATTCAATTTCCAGAATCAATATGGAGAATATTTAGGAGTTGAGTTTGCTGAATCCCCAGAAGATATTAGTACAGTCATCAAGTCCACCTCTCAGAAGCAAGGATGGACTCAATCTGGTCAACCAGTCAAGGTAAGTATCAAGGCAATTATAATTTTTCAAATCAGAGACAACCACCCTTGAGAGAATTAATATTGGAACAAGCTAAAATTAATGAAAGTATTTATAAGAACCTTGCTCTTAATGATAAAATTTTAGAAGAAATTAATTCTAAGTTAGACAATTTCTCTTCTGCTGTTAAAGATCAAATATTATTTAATAAAAAGATAGAATTACAAATTGCACAATTGTCTTCTACTTTGTTTACTACTAACTCTGAACCAGTAAAAGGAATATCCACTAGAGGAGGTAAGTCTACACGTGATCCACCTTACCCAATAGGGGCACGTAGACCACCACATTTAGTACAGGTAGAAGAAGAAATTGAAAAGGACAACAGAGAAGAAGAAGTCGTACCACTCACACCACCAGTTGAACCACAAGATCAAGAATTAACTCAAGATTTTTATGACACAACCCTCCTACCGTTTCCATGCAAAAGGAGAAGAGCTAAAACAGATGATCAGTTTGGTAAGTTTGTAGAGGTAATTCAGAAATTATATGTCAATATTCCGTTGCTAGATGCCATGCAGGTACCTACATACGCAAAATATCTTTGAACCATCCTCAACAACAAAGGACCACTACCTTCTACTGAAGTTGTCAAGCTAACGGAGCAGTGTAGTGAGGCAATTCTGAGTTCTTCTCCTGCTAAGAAGAAGGATCCAGGGTGTCCCACTATTGATTGCTCAATCGGAGACCAGATATTCGAGAATGCTTGATGTGATCTTAGAGCGAGTGTCAACGTCATGCCCACGACAGTCTTCGATAAACTCAACTATTCCACGCTCACGCCAACTTCGATGTGTCTGCAATTAGCTGACTAATCGGTCCGCTATCCTGCAGGAATCGCAGAAGATATTCCGGTAAGAATCCGCAACTTTTTCGTTCCTGTAGATTTTGTAGTACTTGACATGCAGGAAGAGAGGAAGATACCTCATCCTTGGGCGACCATTCCTAAACACTGCAAATGCAATCATCAACGTCGGAGCTGGAGAAATCACATTCTCCATCAATGGGCAAGAAGAGCGGCTCGCATTCAAACCAAGACTGGAACAATGTCAAACTTTGAAGTGTCATGAAGGATAAGATGCAACAACATCTCCGACACCGGAGATAAATCATGAAGAATAATTCAACTGGAGAAGTCTGGGTCGGCGGACTTTAAAAACCCCGAACCTTCGCCGGGAGGTAACTCGGTAGTTATCAGTAATTTAATTCTTTGCATTAAAATTTGCATATTTACTTTCCCATAAATTGCATCATTAAAAAGAAATAAAAATAAGCATAGCATGATTATAGATTAAGCCCCATGTGATTACAACTAACGGAGCATAAAACCCCGTCAGTGAAATTCACTGTGGTGGCAGAAAATTATGAAAAGACCATCATTAGAATTCTAATTTTCCATAGATTCATAAAAGTAATTTAGTTTTTCATTCTTATGTCATTATACGGTATAAATACGAGAGACATATGAGACCCACCACCATCATCTCAAGTCTTATCACCAACCACTACCTTTAACTACCATCCAAACTCCATCATTCATTCATACACTACCCTCCATTCATTCAATTCACCAGAAAGAGCACTTGCACACATGCATTTGGAAGGGTATGAGAGCAATATCGGCACACTTCAAAGTGGAGAGCCAGAAGACACAAGGTAGGGCCGGCCGGCCCCACAACCACGCCGGCCGGCGCCCCTCTCCCTCTTCTCTGCCTCCCACTTCTCTCACTCACTCATTCACTCACTTGCACTCCAGAGAGCACCTAGCTACTCTGTGTTGCTGCTCGAGATTTCAAACTCTCACAAGTCTTTCATATGATTCAAGTTTAAGCAAGGAAAGGAGTAGAGAAGGAGATTAGCAAGAACACCTAGTAGAGAGATTGCTACTTCAATTCCTTCTCTCCACTTGTTCTTACTAGTTCTTGTTTTGTTCTTGTGTTCTTATTCGTTCTTGCCGTGTTCTTCATTTTACAGGCAAGATGAGCAATAGAATGAAAGGTGCCATCCGATCCTTTGGAAGAGCATTTTCACGCCGCACAACAAGAAGTCAATCATCATCACAAGTGTCATCGTTCGTCGGCTCCGACATGAATGTCAATTCTCCTTCACCTTTCGAGTACGACAACCCTTCATTCTCTTCCCAAAGGAAAGAGAGGTATGAGCTCACAAGTATCACTCAAATTTCATTACCAACCAGACCTCAGAGGGAAATATTTAATGTGGTTAAGAACAAAGAATCTACGCATACTCCAATTTTTTATGCCACTTTGCTCCATGAAACCGAAATGGATTCCGAGTTTGAGCTTATATTTAGAAATGTTGATTGGGAAGGTGCATGGCAAATCACTGAGCAGGGTAGTAAGTTACTCACAATAGAATTTATTAGCACCCTAGACTTTGATGATGATGAGGTAAATTTTAGAATGTTTAATAAACTTTTCACCCTCTCATGGAAAACCATTAGCTTAGCGCTAAGATTCCATAATCAGTGTGTGGTAAATATAATAGAATCTTTCCAAGACTTTGATAAAGATGATTTTTGGGAGAGCATCACTGCAAAGAAACCAGAGAGAAAACAAAAATATACTACTGAAGAAGTCTGTCACCCCACACTGAGGTTCATGCTTAAATGGCTAGCTTTTATATTTTTTCCTAGAGAATAATTAAATACTATTAAACAAGATGAGCTACATTTGTTATATATCATGATAAAAAAGTGGAAAGCGTCACATGTAAAAATGATGTTAAATTACTAGAGAACTATCCCTTTCACGAGAAAATGTAGTATTTCTTTTACTTCCTGGATTACACGTTTAGCTACCGGGTTAGGTTTATTACAGAATGCTACACTTGTTTTTATTCCTGATGCCAGTAGAATTATTGGTTATGATTTTTTCTTCCGTGGTCACATGCTCAAACGCCGAAATAATAAAATAATCATGATTTATAAAAATTATACAAATGAGTACGATCTGCCGGACAGGGAGTTAGGAATTTTTTCTGTTCAGAACATTATATTTCCAGCTAGTGGAGCTAACGTTGGCAGGTGTCCGTCCGCACGCATCAGCAGGGCGCCAATAGCTGATTTCACTGGAGCTGACCCGGCACCATTTGGGCCAGCTTATTTCCACTTTGTTAATTTTGGTGAGCAGGGATCGACGCAGGAGCCACGACAGCAGTGGACTGCCCACGCAAGATGGAAGGACCAACCCACATTTTAGTAAGGAGAGTCTTCATCTGCTGCAGCAGCAGGGTGGGAAGCATTTCCTACAGAGGCACCGGACAACACGGCAAATGGCTTTCAGGGAGGACGAGCATCCTTTTCTGTGCGCGGAAACACGGACTTCACCACTGGTAAACCGTATCCGTTCCACGCACCACCGGAAGATGGTTACTACCGGCCGTCTGAGGAACACTTTGGGGCTCCCATTAATGATTTTCCAGCTTTTTCTATACGCCTCGCTAACATCGAGCAGGGACAGAACACGATAAGTGACACTGCACCAGCACGAGCAATGGCAGCACCGCACGGACCAACGACTTGATCAGTTATACCAAGGACAGCAGCAAACACAGAGCGGACTGGAGTATTTGATACATCAGATGGGATTTCCTTCGCCGCCTCCACCACAGTACTGAGCGCGACAACATTTAGCTTGGGGGAGATCACCGCTAGGTGAGCACCCCTCACCCTTATATATATTCTACCATTTATTTCAATATTTATTTTAGTCTTTAATTTTGTCAATTTTATTATTGCTAAAAAAATAAATATAGAATATATAAATAAGTTTGGTTTAAATTTTGCATTAAATTTGTCTTTAGAGTAAGTAGAACTTGAAGCTAGAGAAAAATTAAATTGCTTAAATATAATTTCCTGCAAATGGTTAGTATTCAAATTTAAATTCTCCTATGTATTGCATGAAGTTTATCTACGGTGAAAATTTATTCTAAAACTTGATATCTGTGGGTAGCATAAGTTTTGGATTAAATCTAAGTAATTGACGGATACGATATAAGAAAGTTTGAGTTGCTATTTATTTCATTCTGAGTGATAACTAAGCTCCAGACATTTCAAAAGTAAAAATCAAAATAAATATAATAATAATTTGTTCTGTTAATATGATTTAAGTAGACTTTTCTGATATGCATTCATGATTGAGTTTACATGCACAAAAAGTTCTTGCTCTATGTACAAATCTCTCTCTTAGAAGTCCAAAAGAAAGTATGGGTTACAAAATTAAAAAATGCCATACCAATGAAGTATGAGCCTGAAAGATGCTATATCAAAAAGGTATGTGACAAAAAAAGAAAGAGAGTAAAACAATGGGTGCAAAGACACCCGCCTGAGAGAGAAAAAATAGATACAAAAAGTATCCGCTGGGGAGGTAACCCACACTCTTCAGAAAGACAGAAAAGAGAGGATAATGCATAGGAGCCCAAAAATAAAATTTTATCACACTCGCATGATCAGTCATGGTGTATAGCTTACTAGTCCGCTGCAATCTTATTAGTAGACCCTCGTTATTTTTAAAATAAAAAAAATATATAACTCTGGAGCAATGGTTGAAACAACGGATGAAAGATATAGTGTTGCATAATTATTCTATCTTTTAATTACCTAATATTTAGTTTAAAAGCCCCATGGTTGTCGGTGCTAGTTTTAGCAGGTGCTAACACCGGCTAGTGAATTTGTGTTTTGCGGTTGAGGCTCCGGGTGGTGTGCAAGGGGGAACACAGGGTTTATACTGGTTCAGGCCAAGAGGGCCCTACGTCCAGTCGAGAGGAGAGTCGTGTTGCCTTGCACCGGGGTGCTTGTAGTAGGGGTTACAAGCTGGCCGAGAGAGGGAAGTGCTCCCAAGTCTCTTGTGAGTGCCTAAGTGTATACAAGTTGCTCGTTGTTGTGTGTGGAGTGGTGTGTGTGTGTGTGAGAATGAGTCCCCCCTAAGGCTGGCCTCTGCTCTCCCTTTTATAGTCACAGGGAGGGGCGAGGGCAGTGCATACATTGCCATGCATGTTACATTGGGGAGTTGTTGTCTCTGTTTGACTGTTGTTAGCTACGGTCTTGTCTTCGCGTCCCAGGGGTATGGCCATAGTGGTTCGTACGATCTTGGTGAGTTCCAAGGCGGCAATAGTCGTCGGGATCACGGCATGGCGTAGTGTCACACTTGATGGCCGTCTACCTGCACGATGTGACAAGAGGGTGAGTCGCCTTGGGGCGCCCTCTCCTGAGGCTCGGGACTCCTGGAGGCGTGATGGAACGGAGCAGGACGATATCTTCCCTCGGGCGCATTTCCGCCTTTCGTGCAGTGTTTCTCGAGGGTCAGGTGGGCCCGGATGGAAGGTGTGCTCGTCCTTTTGAGTGGATAGTGCAGGAGGTGCCTTTCCCGGTCTTGCATAGCCCGTTCGTCAGGCGCTTGGACTGTCATAGTCGTAGTTGGTAGATCCTGGCGGAAAACAGAGCGGAGCACCGTAGACCATACTGAGGAGAGAATGGCCGTAGTGGGTCCATCAATCCGTTGCCAGGAAAATCCTGACAGGTGGTATGGTCGTCGTGCGCGTGCGAAGCACAGTCGCGTCGAGAATCCCGCCTGACGGGATGGTGCTTGTAAAGTGGTCAGAGAGGTCTCTTGTGGTCCAAGATTTCTCCGCTGACGTCAACTGTGCATTGGATGCTTTAGAAAGGTTGCGCCCGAGGGCGATGGGGGAGCTCGGGCGAATCGGAAAATCGGCGCCCGAGGGTGCCGCTTTCCCGAGCTCTCTCGGGGAGGCTTGGGCGAATCGGAGAATTGGCGCCCGAGGGTGCCGCTTTCCCGAGCTCTTTCGGGAAGGCTCGGGCGAATCGGAGAATTGGCGCCCGAGGGCGCCGCTTTCCCGAGCTCTCTCGGGGAGGCTCGGGCGAATTGGAAATTTGGCGCCCGAGGGTGCTGCTTTCCCGAGGGTAGGCTAGCGTTGATGCAGCGCCGTCATGGGCCTCAGTAGGTGCGGCCTTCATGGGCTTTCACAGGCATTGCCTGGGCTGGGCCGTGTTGGGAATATGTGTTTTTGCATCGAAGTTAGGTACCCCATACTTTGGTACCCGACAGTAGCCCCCGAGCCTGTGGCGGAGTGAAGGCACTCCTCCACAGGTTCAAGTTGGCTCTTCCTGTTGAGGAGATGAAGTATAGATTGTTTTTTCCGGTGGGTGCGCGCGAGGGCACCCACCGGGTGTAGCCCCCGAGGCTTTGGAGTTTAAAATAGTGATTACGAGTCCTCGGGTGTTCTTTGATTTATTTAGGAGGGTTGATCATTTGGAAGCGGAGCCCCCGAGCCTCCCATCGTGCAAGGGAGGTCGTTCGGTGGTCTTTCGAAGGTGCCAGGTACTTTCCTGAGCCTCCGTTTTCGTATCGGAGATCGATCGGGTTCTTCCCTGTCTTTTTAATTCGACCTTCACGCTCTTTTTTCAGGAAGAGGAAGGTTTGGTCCTGCTCGACTTCCCCGTTGGGGCACGAGTCGGCATTTCCGGTGAGTTACAAACGGGTTGGTCCAAGTGGAGGTCCGTGCCCCGTTCGTTGGGGGTCGGCTAGTGGCCTGAGCACACTCCAAATGTTTTTCGAGGGTCAATTAGTGGATGTCGGGTCCCTTCGATGGGTCCCGAGCGCCTGATGCCTCCCACGGAGGGATTCCACATAATCGACTCGCTACTGGGACTTGGACACAGCATGGGATGTCCCTTGTGACGCTCGGGCGTCGGGATACTGGCCGTTTTCGTGACCCATCCACTTGCTGTCTCTAACTCGGTTTCCCTGGGGCGACTGTTTGAGCCACTGTGGGCAAGTCTTCGATCCCCTGGGAACATAACGGGCGTCCGAGCCCGGGGTTCCTTCGTCGAGAAGGAGAATGTATCGGTGGAACCGAGGTGAACGGGCGTAATGATTTGGCTCACCTTTTGAGGCACGAAGCCTGACGGACGCGACGGTTCGGGGCAGTCGAGGCAGTTGCGTGCGCGAGGCCGGCGGCGATGCTGGGATCGTGGTGGGTCCCACGCAGTTAATGCGGCGGATTCGCCGCATCTAACTCGATTCGCCGCCCGGGTATATAAGGAAAATCGCGATTTTTTCTTTCTACCCTAGCCATTCGCTTGCGCAGCCGTTCGCCTTCTTGCTTCCGCCGTCCACCTTCTCGCCTTCGTTGCTTGCTCGAGTGAGAAGCACCGCTACGGCCGACATCGTTGCCTTCCCACAGCTCTTCTTCTTTAGTTCGCCATGGCTTCCTCCCCTGTTCCCACCAATGCCGCCGCCGCCGCCGCCGGCATTCTCAGGTTGGAGCTATGGCCGCGCAGCACCGTGGCGGAGGAGGATCTGGAGCGGCTCGTGGAGCTGGGGCTCTTATGCCCCCGCACTGACGCGGAGCGTACGGAGTGGGTCGTGCCGTCGAGCGACCATGACGAGCCGAACCCCGACGAGGGGTACGTGGTGAGCTTCATCGCCTACCACGAGCGCGGGCTCGGGTCGCCGCCGAGCCGCTTCTGCCGGACGCTCCTCTTCAACAGCGGGCTGGAGCTCCACAACCTCATCCCCAACTCCTTCACGCAGGCGTCGATTTACGCTGCCCTATACGAGGGTTACCTCGGGGTACCCCTGCACTGGGACTTATGGTGCCGCATCTCCCGCATTGATTGGTACACCAAGGCGGCTGGCTCGAAGAAGCCGCGGGAGATCCCGCACGCGGGGGCTGCGGTTTCGTGATCCGCTCTGGCTTGTACATCCCCTGCAAGGCCCCCACCTCCAACAAGGGCTAGCACCATGGCTGGTTCTACCTCCGCAATGACGGGGACGCCTTCCCCAAGTATACGGGAAGGGCGTTCGCCGCTCCCCATCCTCAGTAGGAGTGGGGGTGCCCGGCTAAGGAGGCCAAGCATCTAAATGCCTACTTCGACGCGCTCCAGGTGCTGCGCGACCGGGGTGTCATGGGAGCCGCTGTGGCGACGCAGTTCCATGCACGGACGGTGCTGCCACTAATGGACCGCAGGCTGGCGCTGAACCAGATGCTCATCGGGACGTCGCGGGAGGGCACGGCGATGCTGCCCTGAGATATCAGCCAACAGGAGATCATGCGTCGTGTTAAGTACATGGTGGGCGATTATCATACCTAGGACGAGCTGAACCAGGTGCCCATGCGCCCCCGCATGGGCTTCATTGCGCTGGTGAGCTTCATCTGCTCTATTGAGTTTGCAGTTCCTCCGTCTTCTTCCTGATTTCCTTCTTTGTTTGTCGCACGGCCTTTCAAGGACCGGGAAACCTTCCCTTCCGCCTGTCCCGAAGGACAAGGCTTGGCGGACCCAGAACCACCTTCGGGATGAGGCAGCGAAGGCGAAGAAGGACCAGAAGATCGCGCTGAAGAGGAAGAAGGCCCTGAGAATCGACGAGCTTGCCCTGCATCGCCGGTGCTAGAGGACGGCGGGGGAGCCGGAGAAGGAGTCCCCACCGACGAAGAGGACGAAGAAGAGGACGACGACGATGATTTGATGATCCTTTCGGATCGGCCCCTAGTGGCCACAAAGCCCGCTGTGGGCGCCGACGAGCCAGGGAAGGCTCCCATGTCGGCGTTTGCCGGCGGATGTGCCGGGGCTCGTGTCCCGAGGCCCGAGGCAAAACTGCTAGAGACTGTGCCTGGAAGCGCGGTCTCTGGCAGCGAGACCACTGGAGCTATGGCTCCGCCTTCCAGCGGCCACGAGGGCCCGCTGAAGAGGCCGGGAACGGGCTCGGACCCGCGCCCGAGCCAGGCCAGGCTGCCGCCGGTGGGACCGAGGGGTCCTTGTTCCGGCGTACCCTTCCTTCCGACGCGTCGCTGATCGGAACGACGGCCGAAGGCGGGGGGAGCGGTGGGCCGACGCCGTCGGAGCCAGAGCCGACCAGTGCCAAGACGCCGGAAGTCGAACTGGGGTCCTCCTAGACTCAGGCTTCCCCACCGAGGGGCGGCAGCGTCGAGGCGACCCCCGGCGCCCAGGCAGGGCCCCCACCTCAGGGCAGGGCTGGCCCGAACGCCGAGGTGGCGCCCACTCCTCCATCGCCGGCGCGGCCACGCCATCTGTCGTCCCGCCGAGCGCGGGGGCGGCGAGGAAGGGGGGTGGTTCCAAAGACTAGGTCAGTGACTTTACTTGTTACTTCTTTTGTTCAGAGATCTGTCTTGGCGTTACGAACATTCCTTCCTTCCTCTGTTGCTTTAGGAAGCGCTCGGGGTCGGACCTCCAGGTCTCGCACCCGAAGGTCCTAAAAGTGCAGGGTCACGACACGCCCGGGGGGAGCGCCCAGTCAACGGACGAGGAAATCCGTCCCCCCACGGGTCCGGTCGTGGCGTCCGAGGTTCCTCCTTCGGGAGGGATCGTTCCGGCTGTGGCCGCCGTCATCGCGCCCGTTACTGACGTGGAGGCGGCGCAGCGCCGCCTCCCAAGGCTTCGGTCGTCAGCTCCGGAGACGCCTCAGGTGCATCAGCTGATGCCGCCCCTACGGAGCCTGCTGCCGCGGGTTCGACGGCCATGGTTGTCGACGCGGGAGCTCCTCCCCCTCGTGAGGAAGGCCCCTGGGCGTTGGCACTGAGGCAGCCCCTGCCTCGGGAGTTGAC
Source organism: Eremochloa ophiuroides (assembly GCA_038502445.1). NCBI lineage: Eukaryota > Viridiplantae > Streptophyta > Magnoliopsida > Poales > Poaceae > Eremochloa > Eremochloa ophiuroides. The sequence continues at coordinate 67,424,939 of JAHLJS010000005.1, forward strand.
TGCCTCCTGGATCGAGTGGGCGGACCGAGCGGATCCTCAAGCGCCGCCCGTCTTCTCACCCCGGGACGACCTCGAGGCTCCTAAGTGGGACGCCGTTCAAGAGCTCGGGCTCAGTTCGGCGGCGGGTCTCCGTGCAATCGCCGACGTCCTCGAGACGGTGCTCCCGGCCCAGCTTCAGGTGAGCCTCCGTAATTCGTTACTTTAGCTGCGTATGGATGTCGTCTTAACCATCTCTGCTCCTCTCTCCTTTCTAGGACCTTATGCACACCTCCTGGGATAAGTCTCGCTTTCTTTGCGGCGGGCTTGGGCTTTGGAAGCAGCTTGACCTCAAGGGGAAAGCCCTTGCCAGTGACCAGAGCGAGCTCGCCGCCGTAACCTCCAAGTTCGCCGAAGTGAGTGTTGACAACACTATCTTGAAGGAGGAGGTCGAAGAGGTGAAGGGCCGAGCCGCTGCCTCGGTGACACGGGTGCAGGAGCTGGAGGGCGCCCTGGCCGAGGCGACGAGGGAGCGCGATGCCGCCCGACAGCTTGCCGCCGAGAATACTTCTGTTGCTGAAGCCTTGGCTTTCGACCTGAGTGAAACTCAGGCGACATTGCGTCAGGCGGTTAGCGCGGTGGACTTGGCCCGGAAAGATGCACGGAAGGCTCGGGAGGAGACTGGCGGTATGTGTAGTGTCGTGCTTTTTATTCTGTTCCTCTTGGTTGCTTGTTGCGTCTTTGTTCACCTCCCAGTTTTGCTCCCACAGTTCTGCAGGCAGCTTATGACGGCGAGGCGGCCGATCACCTGGAACTGCAGAAGGCAGCGCGCGCGCTGTGTGACTCCATCGGCACCGGTGGGGAACCTTCGGGGGTCTCTCTCCGGAGCCGACTGGAGACACTTTACGGCAGCGTCGGCGGCCGGGTCAAGGAGGCCCTGCTGACGGGTGAAGTCCCATTATGGAAACTTTGACACCGGCCCTGTCAGCAAAGGCTTCCTTAAGGCCGATGACGCCGAGCTCCTGACGCTGGAGGACTTGATGAAGGAGCACGGAGAAGCGCTGGCGGGCCTCTTTGAAGCCGAGGTCGAACTCCCTCCATTGGACATGCCATGAAAAATAGCCGGGCCACAGTGCTCTTGTAAAAAAATAACTTTTCGTGAGTGGCTAGGAGGAAACAAACATGTGGCCCTTCGTGGCCTTTACATTTATGTAAATATTTGCTGCATGTTCGTTTTCAATTCGTTTCGTGATTTTTCTTTAGGCATTTTTTCTTGCCCATCCTGTGTCCGGGCCATCGAGCCTCGGGGGACTTTTTTGGGTGTCGTAGCTTTAGCGGCGTAGACACGGCCGTAGTCCTAGGAGCTTTGGCAGGAAGAATCCTTGGAAAAAGGTTTAGTTGTTTCTTCCCGAGCTTCCTTCCCTTTGCCGAGCGTAAATCTTATAAGTTTTCTTCCGAGCGCGAGTTAGCCTTCGAACGCAGAGTGGCGAGGGGAGATGCTGTAGCCCAGGGGCGTAAGCGGTCTCCTTGACTCGGCCGGCTCTGTCCTCTGAGACTTCTCTTACTCTTCCGAATCTTATAAGTTCACGCTTGGTTTTAGGAGAGAAACATGTTTTAGGGAGAAACAAATTTCAACAGGTTTTGAAATTTTTGTGTTTTCAAAATCGTTGAGGCTCGGGAGAGTCCCGGAGTTCCCCCCGTCCTAGCCCCCGAGGGAGGGTCGGCCTTTCCATAGGTTAGGCCGAGCCTCTCTTTTCTAATGCGCGGTGAAATGAAAGGTCATTTAGCTCCCAAGTGTAGGCTCGGATCAAAAATGTAAAAATCAAGTAAAAAGAGTAGAAGTCGGGCCTTTTATTGACTTCAAGATTTTACAAATTATACAATGCTCGGAATCTTAAGGATAGAAGTGGCGTAGCTGTTCGATGTTCCAAGCGTTGCTGTAGACCTCGCCCTTCTCATTCGTGAGCTTGTACGTTCCGGGCCGCAACACCTCGGCGACGATGAATGGTCCTTCCCACGGTGGTGTGAGCTTGTGGCGCCCCTTGTTGTCCTGCCTGAGCCGCAACACCAAGTCACCTACGTTGAAGGCTCAGCCCCAGATGCGCCGAGCATGGTACTTGTGTAGTGATTGTTGGTACTTGGCCGAGAGCAACAAAGCCATGTCCCGAGCTTCGTCGACTTGGACCAACGCGTCTTCGCGGGAAGTTTGATTGCCCTGTTCATCGTAGGCTCGGACCCTCGGGGCACCGTACTCCAAGTCCAGTGGGGAGGACGGCCTCGGCACCGTACACCAGGAAGAAGGGCGTGAAGCCCGTGGCTCGGCTTGGCATAGTCCTTAGGCTCCATATTACTGACAGGGAGCTCGGCCAGCCACCTCTTGCCGAACTTATTCAATCTGTTGAAGATTCTCGGCTTAAGGCCTTGGAGAATCATGCCATTGGCACTGTTCTACTTGGCCAGTTCATTCTTGGGTGGGCTACAGCCACCCAGTCCACTCGTATGTGGTACTCATCGCAGAAGGCCAGAAATTTCTTTCCGGTGAACTGCGTGCTGTTGTCAGTGATGATGGAGTTCGGGACACTAAACCGATGGACAATGTCGGTGAAGAATAACACTGCTTGCGCCGAGCTAATTTGGGTGATCGGCCGAGCTTCGATCCACTTTGAGAACCTGTCAATGGCGACAAGCAAGTGGGTGAAGCCCCCGGGCGCCTTTTGGAGGGGCCCGACAAGGTCCAGTCCCCATACGGCGAATGGCCAAGTGAGGGGAAATCGGCTGGAGAGCCTGGGCCAGGAGATGTGTCTACCGAGTGTAGTACTGGCATCCCTCACAGGAGCGTACCACCTCGGTAGCATCAGCCACGGCGGTTGGCCAGTAGAAGCCCTGTCAAAAGGCGTTACCGACAAGAGTTCTTGGTGCAGGCGTGGTGACCGCAGGCTCCGGCGTGTATCTCTTCGAGTAGGCGCTTGCCCTGACTGAAGGGGATGCAGCGCTGGAGGACTCCTGAGGGACTCCGTTGATAGAGGTCACCGTCGATCATCGCGAAGGACTTAGCTTTACGTGCCAGCCCGTCGTGCTCTGGTTTTGTCCGAGGGTAAGACTCCTCGGACAAGCCAGCTGACCAGCGGCTTCGCGCCAGTCCGGCTCAGTTGTCGTCCATCTCGGCTTCAATCTCCATCGCCTCGGCTTCGTCGCTATCTTCAGCCAGGGTCTCGGGTGGCTCCCCTTTGTTGGAGGGTTCGGTAGCCCCCGAGGGGCTTCCGTGGCTTGAAGATGCTCCGAACTCTCCCGGGGGCTCGGGGGTCTCCTTGCCCTCGCCCCCCGAGGGATTAATATTGACCGAAGGCCTGTGGAGATCGTTGGCAAACACTGCCTGTCAGGACCAAAGCCCTTTCAGACGCGATCTTTGCCAATTCATCGGCCTCCTCGTTGTACCTGCGCGCGATGTGGTTGAGTTCGAGGCCGTCGAATTTTTCCTCGAGCAACAGCACCAGCTTGCAGTAGGCGGCCATCTTGGGGTTCTGGCACGTCGACTCCTTCATGACCTGGTCCACGACGAGCTAGGAGTCCCCTCGAACCTCGAGGCGTCGGATCCCGAGCTCGATGGCGATGTGGAGTCCGTTGACAAGAGTCCTCGTATTCGGCCACATTGTTTGAAGCCGAGAAGTGCAACCGCAGCAAGTACTTGAGCCAGACCCCGAGGGGTGAGACGAAGACGATGCCTGCGCTAGCACCGGTCTTCATCATCCACCCGTCGAAGTACATGACCCAATACTCTTCTTGGGTCGGGAGTGGCGGTAGCTGCGTCTCGGTCCATTCTGCCACGAAGTCCGCTAGCACCTGGGACTTAATGGCTTTGCGTGGCACGTAGGTGATGCCATCACCCATGAGCTCGATAGCCCATTTAGCGATCCTCCCAGTCATCTCCTGATTCTGGATCACCTCCCCGAGGGGGAAGGATGATACCACGGTTACGGGATGGGATTCGAAGTAGTGCCGCAACTTGCGCCGAGCAAGAATGATTGCGTACACCAGCTTCTGGATTTGAGGGTAGCATGTCTTGGTCTCGGACAAGACTTCGCCGATGAAGTAGACCGGCCGCTGTACTGGCAATGCGTGCCCTTCTTCTTGCCGTTCTACGACGATTGCTGCACTCACAACTTGGTTAGTAGCAGCGACATATAGCAAGAGATTCTCCTCTTTCATAGGGGGCACGAGAACCGGTGCTTTCAAAAGTAGAGCCTTAAGCCTTTCGAGGGCTTCCTGGGCCTCGATGGTCTAGGTAAAGTGCTCATTTTTCTTTAGCAACCGATACAAGGAAAGTCCCTTTTCGCCGAGCCTTGAGATGAATCGACTCAAGGCCGCGAGACATTCCATGAGCTTTTGCACACCCATGAGGTTCCGAATCGGACTCATTTGTGTGATGGCCGATATCTTTTCTAGGTTGGCTTCAATGCCAAGCTCGGAAATGATGAACCCGAGGAGCATGCCCCGAGGGACCCCAAAAATGCACTTCTCGGGGTTCGGCTTTATGTTTCGCTTCTTGAGGCATTCGAACGCCTCTTCTAGGTCGGCTACTAAGTCGCCCGCCTTCCTAGATTTTATCACTATATCGTCTACGTAAGCCTCAACGGTTCGCCCGATGAGGTCTCCAAAAACTTTGAGCATGCAACGCTGGTAAGTCTCGCCCGCGTTTTGAGGCCAAATGGCATGGTTACGTAACAATATGTGCCAAAAGGAGTAATGAAAGAAGTCGCTAATTCGTCGAACTCTTTCATGCGAATCTAATGGTAACCGGAATATGCATCAAGAAAGCAAAGTCGTTCACAGCCAGCGGTGGAATCAACTATTTGATCAATGCGAGATAATGGAAATGGATATTTAGAACAAGCTTTATTTGAACTAGTGTAATCAACACACATTCTCCATTTTCCATTTTTCTTTTTAACCAAAACAGGATTAGCTAACCACTCTGGATGGAAGACCTGCTTGATGAATCCAGCCACCAAATGCTTCTGTACCTCCTCCCCGATGGCCCGGCGCTTCTCCTCGTCGAATCGGCGCAGGCGCTGCTTCACCGGCTTGGACCTGGCCCGGATGTCCAAGGAGTGCTCGGCGACCTCCCTCGGGATGCCTGGCATATCCGAGGGACTCCATGCAAACACGTCGGCGTGCTTGCGGAGGAAGTCGACGAGCACAGCCTCCTCTTTCGTGTTGAGGGTGGTGCTGATCTTCAGCACCTTGCCGTCGGGGAGAGCTCGGGTTGAGGGGGACCTCCTTCACCCCCTCAGCGGGCTCAAAAGTTCCCGTGGCCTTCTTGGGGTCGGGGACCTCCTTTGCCATCCTTTCGAGGTTGGCAATGAGGGCCTCAGACTCCACCAGTGCGCTGACGTACTCGCAGCACTCGACAGTGCATTGGTACGCGTGCTGGTAGGAAGCGCCGATGGTGATCACCCCCTTTGGCCCCGGCATCTTGAGCTTGAGGTGTGTGTAGTTCGGGACCGCCATGAATTTGGCGTAGTATGGCCTCCCGAGGATGGCGTGTTAGGTGCCATGGAAGCCCACCACTTCGAACCTCAGGACTTCCTTCCTGAAGTTATCAGGAGTCCCGAAATAGACGGACAGGTCAATCTGCTCGAGGGGTTGCATGCTCCTCCCAGTCACTATCCCGTGGAACGGGGACGTCGTGGCCCGGAGGAGCAAGCAAATGATCCCCATCGAATCAAGGGTCTCAGCGTAGAGAATGTTGATGCCACTACCTCCATCCATGAGGACTTTGGAGAGCCTCATGTTGTCGACGACAGGGTCGACAACGAGCGGGTAAGGCCCCGGCGATGGGACGTAGTCCGGGTGATCGTCCCGGCTGAAGGTGATGGCGTCGTGGGACCAGTCGAGGAAGCGTGGTGTCACTGGCCCGACGGAATAGACCTCCCGACGCTCGCGCTTTCGCTGTCGCGACGTAGGAGCGGTCCCGGTCCCACCGAAGATCATGAGACACTTGTCGATGGGCGGGAATTCATCGTCCTTCCCGTCCTTGTCCTCCTGGTCCCTGGCGGGCGTTTTGCCGGCGTCGTCCTTGAAGGCCTAGCCGGCCGTAGTGCTTCTTGAGCATCACACACTGCCCAAGCGTGTGATGCACCTGGACCCTGGTGATAAGGGCACGGCTTGTTGAGCATCTTCTCGAAACGGCCCCGAGGGGGGCGTGCCCCCTTGGGCTCGGTGGCTGCCACTGAGGGAGTCGTTGAAGAGGGGGGCCTTTCCCTTTCCCTTCTTTTTCTTGCTGTTTGGGCCTGCACTCGGGGGCCTCCTCCTTCCGTTTGCCCTTGGGGTCGGAGAAAGAGGGCTCCGACCGCCTCGTCCCCCTGAGGCGAAGCTGGTTGCTATCTTTATGAGCTCGGAGACGCTGGTGGGGGTCTGGCGTCCCAGCTCATGAACGAGCTCTTTGCAGGAAGTTCCTGCAGCAAATGCTCCGACGACTGTCAGAGTCAGCGACCTAGGGGCAGCTCATTATACTGCTTAGAGAATTGCCGGATGTAGTCCCTGAGGGACTCGCCCAGCTTCTGTTTGCAGCTTCTGAGATCCCAGGAGTTGCCAGGGCGCACGTACGTGCCCTGGAAGTTCCCTACGAAGATCTTGACCAGATCGCTCCAGTCAAAGATCAACCGCGGGGGGAGATGTTGCAGCCAGGCTCTTGCAGAGTCGGTGAGGAACAAGGGTAGGTTGCGGATGATGATAAGATCATCCTGCGCACCGCCAAGTTGGCACGCAAGATGATAATCCGCTAGCCACAGTTCGGGGTTGGTTTCCCCCGAATACTTGGCTATGTTGGTCGGCTGTCGGAACCGGGACGGGAATCTAGGCCCTTTGGATGGCCTCGCTGAAGACGCGAGGACCCGAGGGCTCGCGTTCCTCATCCGAGTCAGTAGCGCCTGCCCCGATGGAAGTTGTAGCCTCGTGCGACTCCATCGGTCTTCCGTCGATCGCGGGACTTGAAGGATGGCTCGGACGTCGACGTCCTTGCCAAGCCGTTGGTGAACCGACGGGGCCCTCAGGACCTTGGGATGCACCGAGGTCTCTCGCTCGTGGCACGCTGCACCGTCACATTGGTGACTTTCAGCGCCACGATGGCGTGACGCCGAACTCTCTGCTTGGAGGACGGCTCCGTCCCTCCAGGAGATCCTTGAGCTGGTTCCTGAGCTGCCGCACTTCCTCGGTAGAGGGCTCGGGCATGCTCCGGAGCAGCATTGCCGCCTCCGTGAGCTTGCGGCTTGCTCGAGGCAGGGTCCTGGTGTCCGGCTCCATCTGTCGGTCGATGATACGAGCCTGAAACGTCCTGGGCCCGGCGACGAGCCGCTCCGCCGGTGCCTTGCTGCTTCTCGCGCTCGAGCGCGGCTTGCAGCTGGGTCAGGCGTAGGCGGTCTTCATCCATCCGCTCCTTGAGTTCTCGGAGCTGCTCTAGCTCCGGAGACTTGGTGCGCGGGGCGAGACATCCTAGCCCCCGGGTCTTGTGGTGGAGCTGATCCGTGCAGGCCGTGGAGTCGCCGAAGGCGGGGTGTATTGCGGAAGCTGTGGCTGGAGCGAACAAGGTGCTTCGTTGTTGTCCCCCGAATGGACGTCCTCCACCCGTCCGTCATCGGGGTGCACCAAGTGGTAGCATTCCCGAGCGGGGTCGATGTAGGACCAGTCAGAGTCGGTGACGATGGTCGGGGCGTCCTCCCATGAGTCATCGGGGTGGACGGTGAAGTCCACGTTCGCCCAGAACTCATCTTCGTCGTCGCTGAGGCCCCGTCGTGACGGTGAGGTCCAACCACGACGATCCCACTCCTCCGAGTACTCTTGGGGAGAGAGGCTGTCAGTGGAGTCCGTCTCCCTTCCGCCATACGCCCTGGGACTGCTCCTGGGAGAAGACGGTGGGGAAGCCACGTGGTCACTCACGAGGTTATCTAGACGCTCAAGGCGATGGACAGGTGTCTCCACCAAGTCACGTAGCAAAGCGTGGACTGCGCGGTCGTGGGCGTCCACAGTGCTTTGGAGCCCAAAGAGAGATGACGGCGCCGTCTCCCTTCCCCAATGAGGACGGAGAGAGAGCCCTGTCGACGCCGCGATCCCGCCCCCGCCCGTCCTTCGGGCGGTTGGCGGGTGTGTGGCTGTTGGCGCCGGAGGTGTCAAGGTGGCGGCCGGTGCCGAGTCGACGTCCCCTACGGGGGGCGCCTGGTTGGCCGCGCCTTCCGCGACCAGGGGCAGGTTGGCGCGGTTGCTTCTCCTCCTCCTGGTCCGCCGAGAAGCGCGGCATGCTGCGTTCCCCTCATCCTCTGGGACGGACGGAGGTGTCATCGTGGTCCCTTCCCCGGCCGCCTGATGGGCTGGAGTCAGGATGATGATGGTGCGGGGCTTGGTTCAGCGCGGGTTCATCTCGAGTCCTTGGCCGGTGGCCACGAACTCAAGACTCCCGAACCGGAGCACCGCCCCAGCAGGAAGCGTCATGGAGTTGTCAGCCGTCTGGAACCTGAGTCAACACGCAAAAAGCCCCCTACCTGGCGCGCCAACTGTCGGTGCTAGTTTTAGCGGGTGCTAACACCGGCTAGTGAATTTGTGTTTTGCGGTTGAGGCTCCGGGCGGTGTGCAAGGGGGAACATAGGGTTTATACTGGTTCAGGCCAAGAGGGCCCTACGTCCAGTGGAGAGGAGAGTCGTGTTGCCTTGCACCGGGGTGCTTGTAGTAGGGGTTGCAAGCTGGGCGAGAGAGGAAAGTGCTCTCAAGTCTCTTGTGAGTGCCTAAGTGTATACAAGTTGCTCAGTTGTTGTGTGTGGAGTGGTGTGTATGTGTGTGAGAATGAGTCCTCCCTAAGGCTGGCCTCTGCTCTCCCTTTTATAGTCACAAGGGAGGGGCGAGGGCAGTGCGTTCATTGCCATGCATGTTACACTGGGAAGTTGTTGTCTCTGTTTGACTCTCGTTAGCTACGGTCTTGTCTCCGCGTCCCAGGGGTATGGCCGTAGTGGTTCGTACAATCTTGGTGAGTTCCAAGGCGGCAATAGTCAGTCGGGATCACGGCATGGCGTAGTGTCACACTTGATGGCCGTCTACCTGCACGATGTGACAAGAGGGTGAGTCTCCTCGGGACGTCGTCTCCCGAGGCTCGGGACTCCTGGAGGCGTGATGGAACGGAGCAGGGCGATATCTTTCCTCGGGCACATTTTCAGCTTTCGGACAGTGTTTCCCGAGGGTCAGGTGGGCCCGGATGGAAGGCGTGCTCGTTCTTTCGAGTGGACAGTGCAGGAGGTGCCTTTCCCGGTCTTGCGTAGCCCGTTCGTTAGGCGCTTGGACTATCGTAGTCGTAGTTGGCAGATCCCGGCGGAAAACGGGGCGGAGCACCGTAGACCATACTGAGGAGAGGATGGCTGTAGTGGGTCCATCAAATCCGTCGTCAGGGAAATCCTGACAGGTGATATGGCCGTCGTGCGCGTGCGAAGCACAGTCACAGTCGAGAATCCCGCCTGACGGGACGGTGCTTGTAAAGTGGTCAGAGAGGTCTCTTGTGGTCCAAGATTGCTCCGCTGATGTCAACTGTGCATTGGATGCTTTAGAAAGGTTACGCCCGAGGGCGATGGGGGAGCTCGGGCGAATCGGAGAATCGGCGCCCGAGGGTGCCGCTTTCCCAAGCTCTCTCGGGGAGGCTCGGGCGAATCGGAGAATTGGCGCCCGAGGGTGCCACTTTCCCGAGCTCTTTCGGGGAGGCTTGGGTGAATCGGAGAATTGGCGCCCGAGGGCGCCGCTTTCCCGAGGTCTCTCAGGGAGGCTCGGGCGAATCGGAAATTTGGCGCCCGAGGGTGCTGCTTTCCCGAGGGTAGGCTAGCGGTGATGCAGCGCTGTCATGGGCCTCCGTAGGTGCGGCCTTCATGGGCTTTCATAGGCTTTGCCTGGGCTGGGCCGTGTTGGGAATATGTGTTTTTGCATCGAAAGTTGGGTACCCCCATACTTTGGTACCCGACAACGGTTGAAAATGAGTAGGAATAAGTTTGAAAGGTGGACTAATGAATTTCAATCCGGGGAAGAATTTCTGTTTAAATATTTGAGTACTTGTTGGAAGTTATACATTTTAATGAAATTCTGAATAAATTATTTCAAGTCAACTTTGCTAAGGGACCAGCAAAGACTTAGCTTGGGGGTATTGTTGACAGTCGTTAAGTACAAATTTTATACCGTCAACTAACACTAAGAAAGGGGCAATAATAGAAACATAGGGGTTATTACTGACAGATTCCACGAGTTTTGGTGAATTGTCTATTTTCCAGGGAATAATCTAGAAAAGCTTAAAAGAAGGATTAAAGTGCATAATTATCACGAAACTTGATCGCGAAGGAAACAAACGTCATCGGCAAGATAGAATGGTGTAGAAGGCACCCGATGCAACCGGGGCCCCACCGGGCAGGTGGTGGGGCCGGCTGGCCCCAGGGGGGCCGGGAGCGCCCTTCCCCCCAGGGTTTCGCCGCCGTCTTCTGGGGTCTTCTTCCACCACCTCCGAGGAGTCATCTCAGCCCTATGTTAAGTCGGTTTGATCCAACGGCACACGTTCACCCCACCGGGCTATAAATAAAGGGGCAGACCCCCCCTCCTAGGGGACCAATTCATTCCTCGTGCTTCATTTGTCAAGAGTAGAAAGAAGTTAGGGTCTAGCAAGGTTCAAGTAGAGTTGGGCGCTACGCTCGGGATTCAAGATCTGTTCGTCTGTAGATCGGTAATTTTGTCTTGTATCTCATTATGACTTTGCTCTATTTTAATATATTGCTACTTATTCAGTTCTTAGTTTATTCAAGTTGCATATTCGATATAGTTGTGATTGGTGATGATTATTGCCATATGATCGTAAAGCGCCTAATTTAGTACTCGAGTGAGTTAGGTGGTATGTATTATGTAGACGTGGTGTCTAGATATATTATGTACCTACGGAGGCACCCTGACATGCCGGGTCGTGTGGTAGTCCGCGTAGGTGACAGCTGCGTTGGTTCCTCTGTAGTCCACCGCCCGTACGTAGGACGAGCAGAGCGCGGTCGCGAAAGAGGTGACCCTTGTGTCTTAATATCCTCATTAGATGATGCTCCTTATGATGTTTTCTGAGTTGATTCTGCTATACACGAAGATGTGTAATATGGCGTAGTCTTTAGACTTTGTAATTAGTAATTGCATAGGTTTCCTTTACTTTAGCCGAATCTCGAGATTGTCTTACTACATTAGTGAGTCTCTATATTCTATCTCTGAAATACCATTTACTTTATTTACTCAGTTATCCTTTATCATATTATTATTGACTTATTATCGCTAAAGCATTAGAGTTATTGGTTATCGTAGGTTTGCACATTTATTATTAATTATCTTTTCAATCATTATACTAGATTATCCTAATGAGTAGAATGTCTATTTATCCTTTTGGTATAAAACAAATCAACGATACTCGGAATACTTACCGGGTGAAGTGCTACAATGGGAGATTTATCTGTGCGCTTGCGGATATATTCTATAGTGTTATATTTTTAGGTGGCAAGTGTAGATTATTTTAGCAATGGTTTTTTGGCATCATGTTAGGGATGACAACTTAACACGAAGTGATGTTAAAAATACCAACAGTGATCTTTATGATTGGGGATTTCTTGTTACTCTTAGAAGCTTCCACCTCCTAGACGGCTTGGTGGTTGCGATCTCTGTCGAAGTATGCAAGAAGATTCTGTGTGGCTCCAAAGAAGAGCTTGTGAGGGGTATTGTGCTCACCCCGGCGGAGAGGTGAAGAGCAACTCTAGTAGAGCGAGACGTGAAGGGCGACAAGTGGTCCGGCCGAGTCAAGTGCTAGAGCTTGTGGTAAGCACTCACTCCACGTGGGAGAGTGTGAATTACGGGTAGCAAGAGGACTGGCGGCAACCTTAGAGCCTGTCTGAACAGGACGTAACTTGGTGGCAACCAAGTGAACCTAAATAAATCATCGTGCCATCCTCTACATCACCTTCATGGTGGTTTGCATTCTCTAATACACATGCTTGTTCTTTATCCCTATATTGTGCTGTGTAGTTGCTCTTGTAACTATTTATTTGTCATGTGTTAGCAGCTAGTTAAAATCTGTTGCAACTAGTTGTGTCTAGTTGCAATTAGTTTTCCTACTAGTTGTTCAGCTCAGTTGTAACTATCTATAACCAGTAGCTGCTCGTTTGTGCTAGTTGGCTTGTGTAGCTAAGTAGCTTTGCTTGACTTGTGTAGTTAAGTTCTTGAGCTCTTTGATTTGGGTTGTGTACCCTTGTCATTGAGCATTGCTAGTGAGCTTAGATTGCTTAGTGCTCTTTGTTTGTTAGTGTGTAGGAGCTCTCTTGTGCTTGAAGTACTAGTGCTTAGATTTGTGTAGCCTTGCTCTAGAATTGATTAGGTGAGCTCAAGCTAGGCTACCTTTGTCTCTTGTTTAGGGTTTTTGGAAGGTGCTTAGAATCTAGATAGAGGGGTGTAGTCCAGGCTAGACCAAATAGTTTTGATTTTGTATTTGTTTTGGTTAGCCGGTGAGATTAAGCTTAGAACGGACTATTCACCAAGGATGGCAACGGGGCGGGTCTGGACCCGAAACCCGCGGGTTTCAGACCTGACGGGGATGGGAGCGGGTCCACATTTCTCCACACGGGTTTACGGGTTCAGGGACTTGAAACGGGGTGGGTCAGGGTCGGCTTTGAGATCTCTCCCGCGGGTCTCCATCGGGGTGTCACACCCAATTTTAAGGATAAAATGGGATGCATAATCTTATGTGCGCCCAGAGATCAGTCACACACATAAGCCAACAAATTACATAAATTGTATCATAACCAATGTTTAATACATAGCGAATAATATCAAAGTCATTACACAGCGGAAAATAAAGATAACTCTCGCAGTAGCTCCATAGCACAGGGACGTCGACTGGTGAAGCACAAGTCTAGTAGTCCTCTGGGTAGTCCTCATCACTATCACCATCTGTTACCCATCCGGGATTTTTAACCGAGTATTGAAAAATAGACAAGCGTAAGTACATGTCGTACTCAACAAGACTAGCATGGGTTAATGAGGCTCAAAAAGGTTGACACGGTTTTAACAGCAGGTTGCTTTTAATTAATCATCTTTTATGCAGTTGGATAGCAACAAGTTAATATGCCCAATCTCATGATTATAGTAAACATAATTAACGAGCAGCAATAAATAGATTTAGCAACAAGTAAGCATCACCCCAAAAGAATAACTACTCCATAAGACGTCCAAGGCCGCTCTTGACCGTGAGCTCGGCTAGTATACCAGTTTTACACTCTGCAGAGGTTGTGCACTTTCACTATGAGCCGTGATTCCCATTTGCTCGGGTTAATTACTCCCATAACACTACCAAGGTGAGAGAGCAGGGTTTCACTATGAAGCCTTTCAAAGGTTCGTCTAACATGTTAGGGCCGCGAGGTTTCCTCGGCAAGCAGATGTAGAGCCCCCCTTCCATATGGCACAAGGTCACGCAGGTTATACACATATGGACAGAGGCCGCACTATACCTGAGTCGGCAAGCCCCTCTTGCGCCTTTCGGTAACCTCTAACAAGCTAGAAAAGGTCCTCATACTGAGCTAAAACCAGAGCCATATAGCCCTCATAGTTGCACTGTCAATCCCGGTGTCATACTTACAGATCATTATCAAAGGTGAAGGATTTTGAGCATCACAAAAATATGCTCGAATCCCCTAGTTCCCTGTTGCTAAAAAGGCATCTTTTAATCATATTGCATAATCAATTAATCAAGTTTACACGATCATGATTCCCAAAAGCGCACTAGCAACATTTACCAGATGCATAATCCCATAGGTGGCAAGGAACAGGGTAACAATGCTAGGAAATAGCTATGGTTAACAAGGAAGACACATGCAAATGCAATTATTTATTTGGTGAATAGGACAACAAGGATCATCCATACTAATACTTGCCTTGATCAGCAAACTCCTGGTGATCCGGGTTGTCACAGTACTGATCTTGATCACCCACGTAAAGCTCACCGTCTATACTCGATCCATCATAACAACACACACGCATACAGGGGCAATCATGCATACCAACAAGAGTTTTCATTAGAACAGTACACCAACAGAGAGAAAATAAATTGAAAAGGTTATAAAACAAATCTACACGTTGCTACGATCACATCGATATCAAGTTTGCGCAAATCGGATTTAAAACGAGGAAGATATGAATTTTACAAGATTTATAATAGAATGATAATAGATTAAATATAATCTCAAATTTTAAGAGTGGAAAATATATGAAACAGTGGTACCATCAGATAGATTATGAAATTACGAATCTAACGCAATTTGAATCGTTCAAATCGGAGCTAAAACTTGGAAATTATAAATGAAACAATTTTGAATTCAAATCTGAAAACACATTTTCATATATACCGAAAATAAATAAACCTTCAAACGTAATCTACTGATTATGCTGAGGGCTGCGGCTAAGCCTTAAAACTGCAGGGGGTTATTCGCAAAAACGCCGACCGAATCGGTATGGGCTGCTCTGCGGCCGTCCGATTCAAAATCGGCGGATCAGATTAAAAGAGGGGAGGGGTGGCGGTGCTCTCGGCCGGAAAACAGAGACCGACGGCGGCGCCATGGCCGGAGGGCCGCCGAAGAGGGTGAACTCGGCCTTCGGTGCATTAAATAGGTCGGGAAGGGTACCCATAGATCGGGAAGAGCGTCGCAAGCTCACCTAGGGTAATGGGAAGGTCGGAAATCGACTCGGAGATAGCTCGCGGCGTGATCCGGCGGACGGTGGATCTCTGCAACGGCGGCGGAGGCGTGTCGGTGCACAAATCGAAGGGGGAAAGTGCTCGGGAACTTCACAAGATCACAGCGAAGCTCCCCAAAGGCTTACCGAGAGGAATTGGTGGCGAATCGAGCCAATTGCTCGCGGCGGCGGCTGCTCGGTTCTCGCGGGAGCTCGGCAATGGCGGTGAGAAGAGGCGGCTAGGGTTAGGTGACGGCTACGGGGGGTGTGGCGTTGCTTAAATACTCCCGAGGTGTGGCGACAATCTCGGAGATTGAAACAAACTCGGCGAGCGGAGAAATCGGCTTCGGCCGTTTCTTCTCTGCTACGGACTCTCAGCGCGGCGACGAACTCGGCTTCGGCCGTTTCTTTCTTGCCCGCGTCGGACTCTCGGCGAGCAGCAGAGGGAAACAGGGGAGGGCCGTTCTGTGGGTCCACAGGTCGGTAGCACCGAGCGCTGGGGTCGGGCTGGCAGTCACGACAGAGGGGCGCTTCGCGCGCGCGTGCTCGGCCACGGCGGATGAACACGGCAGCGGCGTCTCTGTTCGCGCGGCGAGGGTGGTAGAGAAGGAAGGGCTGACCCGTGGGTCCCACTCATCAGTCAGATCGGGTAAGGGAAAAGGAAGGGAGGGAGCAGGTCGGCCGAGCTGTCCTCGAGCCATCCGACCTAGATCTGCTGGGGCCAGGGAGTGGAAAACAGGCCAAGCTGCTGCTCGGCCAGAAAGGAGAGGGGAAGGGCTCTGCTCTATTTCCTTTCCATTTTCCAAAAGGATTTTCAAATTGGGTTTTGAAATGTTTGAAAAATTCAAATAATCTACAACAGCACAAAGAAGAAATGCTCCAGCATGAATGCATCATACATGTATGTGACCTAGGTTTGATTTTATATTTGAGAAAAATTATTATTTCCCTATATTGGAATGATCAACTAATTGCATAATTAAATAAATTCCCACTATTTAAAAGAATGCAATTTTTCGGGTGTTACAATTCTACCCCCCTTAAAAATAATCTCGTCCTCGAGATTCAGTTGGTGCTTACTCAAACAACTCCGGGTACTTCTCTCTGAGATCTTCCTCTGTTTCCCAAGTAGCTTCTTCCTCAGAGTACCGATGCCACTGCACCTTGCACATCTTTATAACTCGACTTCTTGTAACTCTTTCTGCGGTTTCCAAAATTTTCACTGGATGTTCCTCATAAGTGAGACCCTTCTTGAAAACTATTTCCTTGACAGGAACCTGCTGTTCCGGTACTCTCAAACACTTTCTCAACTGAGATATGTGGAACACATCATGCACACCGAACAAACTTTCCGGAAGTTCTAGCTGATATGCCACTTCTCCACGTCTCTCTAGGATCTTGAAAGGACCAATATACCTTGGTGCCAATTTTCCTTTGCTGTTGAACCTTTTCACACTTCTCATCGGGGACACTTTAAGATATACATAGTCTCCTACATTAAAAGCTAGTTCTCTTCTCCGTGTATCCACATAGCTCTTCTGTCTAGATTGTGCTATTCTCAAGTTCTCTCTTATTGTTTGGACTTGCTCCTCTGCGTCTCTCAACACATCCGGTCCAAACACTTGACTTTCTCCAGTTTGATTCCAAAACAAGGGTGTCCTGCACTTGCGCCCATACAAGGCTTCGAAGGGTGCCATCTTAAGACTTTTCTGGTAACTATTATTATAAGAGAACTCCGCATACGGTAGACTCTTATCCCAACTTGTTCCATACTGTAAAGCACAAGCTCTCAACATATCTTCCAAAATCTGATTAATCCGTTCAATTTGACCGTCAGTTTGAGGATGATATGCAGAACTGAAATTCAGCTTAGTACCTAGGGACTCATGTATCTTTTGCCAGAAATGTGAGGTGAATTGAGTGCCCCTATCAGACACAATTTTCTTTGGAACTCCATGCAGACACACTATTCTCTCCATATACAACTCTGCTAGTTTAGGACCTCCATAAGTGGTCTTGACTGGAAGGAAATGAGCAACTTTAGTCAGTCGATCCACAATTACCCAGATTGAATCATAACCTCTCTGAGTACGTGGCAATCCAACTATGAAGTCCATACCGACTTCTTTCCACTTCCACTCAGGTATCTTTAGTGGTTGTAGCAATCCTGCAGGTCTCTGGTGTTCAGCTTTAACTCTCTGACAAGTATCACATATAGCCACATATTCTGCTACATCACGCTTCAGTCCAACCCACCAATATTTTTCCTTCAGATCCAAATACATCTTGGTACTTCCTGGGTGTATAGAATATGCTGACTCATGAGCTTTACGCAGTATAGCGTCTCGGATGAATTTCACTTCAGGTACACAGAGTCTCTTCCCAAACCATAAGGTTCCATTCTCATCTAACCTGAATCCGGGTGATTTTCCAACCACAATGTTCTCTGCTATTTCTTTGAGCTTCTCATCATCCAACTGAGCCTTTCGTATCTCTTGCTTTAGTGTGGGTTCAACCTCCATCTCAATAGCATTGATCACAATTCCCAAGTTGAGACGTTCCATCTCTACACACAACTCTGCGGGTATAGTGGTTGCTCGAATCTCATTAGCATAACTCTTTCTACTAAGAGCATCTGCTACAACATTTGCTTTGCCAGGATGATAGTGCACTTCCAAATCATAATCCTTTATCAATTCCAACCAACGACGTTGCCTCAAATTCAACTCTGACTGGGTGAAGATATACCTCAAGCTCTTATGATCTGTATAGATGTCACACTTATGACCAATAAGATAATGCCTCCATAACTTCAGAGCGTGAACCACAGCCGCTAGCTCCAAATCATGAGTAGGATAACTCAACTCATGCTTCCTCAACTGTCTCGATGCATATGCTACGACTCTTCCTTCTTGCATGAGAACACAACCAAGACCTAGGCGGGAAGCATCACAATAGATAGAGAACTTCTTACTCAGATCCGGCAAAACCAACACTGGGGCTGTTGTCAATCTCTTCTTCAATTCTTCAAAACTAGCTTGGCACTTCTCAGACCACACAAACTTGGCATTCTTCTCTAGCAAGGAAGTCATTGGCTTCGCAAGCTTGGAGAATCCTTCAATGAACCTTCGGTAGTAACCAGCTAAACCAAGAAAACTACGAATGCCAGTTACATCAGTTGGCGGCTTCCAATTCAACACGTCTGCCACCTTGCTTGGGTCTACAGAAATTCCACCATTGAACACAATATGTCCTAGAAAAGCAACTTCTCTCAACCAGAACTCGCACTTGCTTCACTTGGCATACAGCTTATGTTCTCTGAGCTTCTGCAAAACCAATCTCAGATGCTCGGCATGCTCTTCTTCATTCTTGGAGTAAATCAAGATATCATCAATGAACACCACAACAAACTTATCCAAGAATTCCATGAATACCTTGTTCATCAGATACATGAAGTAGGCAGGTGCATTAGTCAAACCAAAAGACATTACCGTATACTCATACAATCCATACCGAGTAGTGAATGCAGTCTTAGGTATGTCAGAGTCACGAATCTTCAACTGATGATAACCTGAACGGAGATCAATCTTGGAAAACACACAAGCACCTCTCAACTGATCAAATAAGTCATCAATTCTAGGCAACGGATACTTGTTCTTAATGGTGACCTCATTCAGTGATCGATAATCAACACACATCCTTTGACTACCATCTTTCTTATCAACAAAAATAACCGGGGCTCCCCAAGGTGAAGAACTAGGACGAATGAAACCTTTTTCTGACAGTTCTTTGATTTGTTTCTTAAGTTCTTCTAATTCTTTAACTCCCATTCTATATGGACGTTTAGCTATAGGTGCAGTACCAGGTAACAACTCAATGATAAATTCAATGTCACGGTCAGGCGGCATACCTGGTAACTCATCTGGAAACACATCTTCAACTCATCCACCACTGAGTTATCCGGCTGCACTTCTTCTCGGAGCTGATGTACTGTGGCTTGTTGTTGCACTTGCAGAGCAACCTCAACTCGGACCTCATCTCCCTTTGGTGTAGTGACAGTTACAACCTTCTCCTTACACCCTATGTTTGTGTTGTATTTCTTCATCCAATCCATACCCAGGATAAGATCAATTCCGGCAGTATTTAGCACAGTAGGGGTTATCTCAAATTCTACCCCCCTTAATGAGACAGTAATCGGGAGACACTGAAGAGTAGCTTGCATAACACCACCCGGAGAAGAAACCATAATAGGATGTTTCATGACACTAAGGGGAATACCATGCTTTCTAACAAATGTGTGCGAAATGAAAGTATGCGAAGCACCAGAGTCAAAAAGAACTGTAGCAGGGATGGAGTCGATATTGAACGTACCCATCATGACCTCTGGAGTCTCCCGTGCCGTATCAACCGACACATGGTTCACCTTCCCGGTGCGAGGTGGCACTCTCTGTTGGTTGTTCTGCTTCTGGGAGGCTTGGGGATTCTGCTTCTCAAGACAATTGTAGGACAAGTGTCCTTCCTTGCCACAACGGAAACACTTGTTGGGGGCACCATTCTTCACTGGGATGTTGTTGGGAGCAGTCAGTTGTGGCGCCTGATTGCCACCTTGCTGCTGGTACTGGGAACGCTGCTGGTTTTGGGAACGTTGTTGATTCTGGAAATTGTTCTTGAATCCAGACTATCCCTGGAAACGTTGTTGCTGCTGAGGCTGCTGTTGGTTGTTACGGAAGCAGCTGTTGCTTCCAGACGACTGTCCCTGAAACTTCCTCTTCTTCTTCTTCTCATCTATCTCACGGCGCTTGCTCTCGATGATCAAAGCTTTGTCTACCAACTGTTGGAAGTTGGCGAAAGTATGGAAGAGCAACTGGTACTGGAGGTGATCATTCAGTCCTTCCAAGAAGAGCTCTTGCTTCTTGGCATCATCTTCAACCTCTTTTGGAGCATAGCGCGACAATTGGATGAACTTGTCACGGTACTCGGCAACTAGCATTCCTCCCTGCTTCAGAGAAAGAAACTCCTTCTTCTTCAACTTCATCAACCCTGCAGGCACATGATGATTGCGGAATCCCTCACGGAATTGCCGCCAAGAGATGGGGTCGGCACGTCCAAAACGGAAAGACTCCCACCAATCCAGAGCAGCTCCCTGCAACTGCCCGGATGCATAGAGAACTTTCTCGACGTCGTTGCATTGGGCGATCTCCAGCTGCCTTTCTATTGCACGCAGCCAATCATCAGCTTGGAGAGGATCACTGGAATGATCGAAGGTGGGCGGGCGTCCCTTCAAGAATTCGCTTCTCTTGTCACGGGGTGGTGGAGGTGGGTCCCCATTACCATTGTTTCGCTGCAGCAGTTGAATGTTCTGGGCCATCTGCTGCATCAACTGTGTTTGCATCATCATCAGCTGCTCCATATTAGGCTGTGGCGGAGGTGGTGGTGGATTAGCATTTTCTTCAGAGGTACCATCACCCCTTGGGTTCCTCCTGGTGTGGGCCATCTGCTGTTCAAATCATTGAAGTGAGGTTTAGAATTCTTTTCCATTGAAATAACACTTAAAAGACTAGAATGGAAAATTCTAGGCGCGATCCAACAATGGCAGAGTAGAAAAACAGTCATATCTGGAGTTCTCGAAGTCAAACAGAGACATGCTATACAGGGTTGGAAAGCATGAGAAAAACTCTACAACTTTTATTCATACCATCTCTCCATATTCTGTCGTTAAGTTTATCAAAACAAATTTGATTCGAACTGTTTCAGAGTAACAGACAGCGCAGAAACTTTGTCTTGTGACATTTGTTTCTCCCAAACCGTAACTGATATTGAGATGATTCTTGCGGCCAAATAAAACTACAGAAGTCTAGTTTTTCACAAAAATTTCTCATGATTTTTGGTCGTTTATAATTAAATAGGAAATATAACTAAGGCAGAGAGGTCTGAAAAACAGCACTGCTGGAAACTGAGATAATCAACCCAAACTATTATGCATTAATTCAAACCTATATAAAGAGATTTGCGGACATGCCCATAATCTCAGCACTCATTACAAACTCCAAATCAAGCATTGTTCATAAGGAAAAGCAATCTAGCACAAATGTTCACAAGACACGAACTAGACTCGACTTGACTCAACTTGCGCTTCTAGCGTCTTTTATTACTAACTGGGGGTAACTCCTCTAGGGGTCGATGTCGGTGCGGGTGTGAGCATCTCCATGGTCTCCTCGGTTCCTTGGCGGCGATTCAGCTGGACACCTTGGTGATGGCGGAGGGGGTCCAACACCGAGTTGCCTGTTCAACCCATCCACTGCCCGGCTGAGCTTGTAGTTAGCTTCAGTCCTGGTGTTCAGCTCATCCAGTGTCTGGTCCAGAAAAGTGTTGGAATGAGCCAAACATTCCAAGGCAGCGTGGAGTCGGGCGTTCACTTCTCCAAGTGGACCGGCGATACTGTAGTTAGCTTGGCCACTCTGACGGCGAGGAAGGTAGCGGTGCATCTCCCACTTGATGATGTCCCAATTCTCATGGCGGTGCACCATAAGAGCTTGTCGTGCGGCATCCTTGATGGCGGCAGCTTTGGAGAGTCGAATGGAGACAGCATAGTGGATGTTCTTCACCTGGCTTCCCTCCTTGATGTACACCCTCGTCTCATAGTAGGCGGCGTAGTCAGGATGCTTCCAGTACTCCGTCTTGTACAGCACCGAGGCGTTGGGGTAGAAGCGGCACACCAAGTCGAGAAGCAGCGGGTGGTAGTAGTCATCACCATGATGATCATAGTGAATCATTCCTACCCAGGGTTTTCCACCTTGGCCTCCATCATCATCGCCATCGTCTTCGGGGTCGTCGGAGTCATCCGAGTTGCCTCCATCATCTCCGTCGTCAGGGTCGCCAGCACAATCCTGGTCACCCCGCGGCTCCACCTTCTCAGGTTCATCTTTCTGAGGGCCCTCCATAGGTACGTCTTCAGAGCTGTCGCCCAAGGGCTCTTCACTGGGCTCCTCTGCGGGCACCTCCTGCTGGGACTCCTCCACTGGTACGTCTTCCACGGGTACCTCTGGTCGGGAAACACGTCCGCCAGAGATGAAGCGCTGCAGGTACCTCTTAGGTGGCATGGCACGCTTGCGAGCAGTGCGCTTAAGATTGGCCATCTACAAGAATTAAGATTAAGTCAAAATTTTGCAATGGACAAGGGTAGGATATCAGCAAAAACTTGTAGCAAATTAATATAACAAGTAAAAAGAGATAATAAAGCTAAGGGCTATCCGGTGCTAACTAGGCTTGCGTCCTACAGTCAACACGGCTCCGATACCAATTTGTCACACCCAATTTTAAGGATAAAATGGGATGCATAATCTTATGTGCGCCCAGAGATCAGTCACACACATAAGCCAACAAATTACATAAATTGTATCATAACCAATGTTTAATACATAGTGAATAATATCAAAGTCATTACACAGCGAAAAATAAAGATAACTCTCGCGGTAGCTCCATAGCACAGGGACGTCGACTGTTGAAGCACAAGTCTAGTAGTCCTCTGGGTAGTCCTCATCACTATCACCATCTGTTACCCATCCGGGATTTTTAACCGAGTATTGAAAAATAGACAAGCGTAAGTACATGTCGTACTCAACAAGACTAGCATGGGTTAATGAGGCTCAAAAAGGTTGACACGGTTTTAACAGCAGGTTGCTTTTAATTAATCATCTTTTATGCAGTTGGATAGCAACAAGTTAATATGCCCAATCTCATGATCATAGTAAACATAATTAACGAGCAGCAATAAATAGATTTAGCAACAAGTAAGCATCACCCCAAAAGAATAACTACTCCATAAGACGTCCAAGGCCGCTCTTGACCGTGAGCTCGGCTAGTATACCAGTTTTACACTCTGCAGAGGTTGTGCACTTTCACTATGAGCCGTGATTCCCATTTGCTCGGGTTAATTACTCCCATAACACTACCAAGGTGAGAGAGCAGGGTTTCACTATGAAGCCTTTTAAAGGTTCGTCTAACATGTTAGGGCCGCGAGGTTTCCTCGGCAAGCAGATGTAGAGCCCCCTTTCCATATGGCACAAGGTCACGCAGGTTATACACATATGGACAGAGGCCGCACTATACCTGAGTCGGCAAGCCCCTCTTGCGCCTTTCGGTAACCTCTAACAAGCTAGAAAAGGTCCTCATACTGAGCTAAAACCAGAGCCATATAGCCCTCATAGTTGCACTGTCAATCCCGGTGTCATACTTACAGATCATTATCAAAGGTGAAGGATTTTGAGCATCACAAAACTATGCTCGAATCCCCTAGTTCTCTGTTGCTAAAAAGGCATCTTTTAATCATATTGCATAATCAATTAATCAAGTTTACACGATCATGATTCCCAAAAGTGCACTAGCAACATTTACCAGATGCATAATCCCATAGGTGGCAAGGAACAGGATAACAATGCTAGGAAATAGCCATGGTTAACAAGGAAGACACATGCAAATGCAATTATTTCTTTGGTGAATAGGACAACAAGGATGATCCATACTAATACTTGCCTTGATCAGCAAACTCCTGGTGATCCGGGTTGTCGCAGTACTGATCTTGATCACCCACGTAAAGCTCACCGTCTATACTCGATCCATCATAACAACACACACGCATACAGGGGCAATCATGCATACCAACAAGAGTTTTCATTAGAACAGTACACCAACAGAGAGAAAATAAATTGAAAAGGTTATAAAACAAATCTACACATTGCTACGATCACATCGATATCAAGTTTGCGCAAATCGGATTTAAAACGAGGAAGATATGAATTTTATAAGATTTATAATAGAATGATAATAGATTAAATATAATCTCGAATTTTAAGAGTGGAAAATATATGAAACAGTGGTACCATCAGATAGATTATGAAATTACGAATCTAACGCAATTTGAATCGTTCAAATCGGAGCTAAAACGTAGAAATTATAAATGAAACAATTTTGAATTCAAATCTGAAAACACATTTTCATATATACCGAAAATAAATAAACCTTCAAACGTAATCTACTGATTATGCTGAGGGCTGCGGCTAAGCCTTAAAACTGCAGGGGGTTATTCGCAAAAATGCCGGCCGAATCGGTATGGGCTGCTCTGCGGCCGTCCGATTCAAAATCGGCGGATCAGATTAAAAGAGGGGAGGGGTGGCGGTGCTCTCGGCCGGAAAACAGAGACCGACGGCGGCGCCATGGCCGGAGGGCCGCCGAAGAGGGTGAACTCGGCCTTCGGTGCATGAAATAGGTTGGGAAGGGTACCCATAGATCGGGAAGAGCGTCGCAAGCTCACCTAGGGTAATGGGAAGGTCGGAAATCGACTCGGAGATAGCTCGCGGCGTGATCCGGTGGACGGTGGATCTCTGCAACGGCGGCGGAGGCGTGTCGGTGCACAAATCGAAGGGGGAAAGTGCTCGGGAACTTCACAAGATCACAGCGAAGCTCCCCAAAGGCTTACCGAGAGGAATTGGTGGCGAATCGAGCCAATTGCTCGCGGCGGCGGCTGCTCGGTTCTCGCGGGAGCTCGGCAATGGCGGCGAGAAGAGGCGGCTAGGGTTAGGTGGCGGCTACGGGGGGTGTGACGTTGCTTAAATACTCCCGAGGTGCGGCGACAATCTCGGAGATTGAAACAAACTCGGCGAGCGGAGAAATCGGCTTCGGCCGTTTCTTCTCTGCTACGGACTCTCAGCGCGGCGACGAACTCAGCTTCGGCCGTTTCTTTCTTGCCCGCGTCGGACTCTCGGCGAGCAGCAGAGGGAAACAGGGGATGGCCGTTCTGTGGGTCCACAGGTCGGTAGCACCGAGCGCTGGGGTCGGGCTGGCAGTCACGGCAGAGGGGCGCTTCGCGCGCGCGTGCTCGGCCACGGCGGATGAACACGGCAGCGGCGTCTCTGTTCGCGCGGCGAGGGTGGTAGAGAAGGAAGGGCTGACCCGTGGGTCCCACTCGTCAGTCAGATGGGGTAAGGGAAAAGGAAGGGAGGGAGCAGGTCGGCCGAGCTGTCCTCGAGCCATCCGACCTGGATCTGCTGGGGCCAGGGAGTGGAAAACAGGCCAAGCTGCTGCTCGGCCAGAAAGGAGAGGGGAAGGGCTCTGCTCTATTTCCTTTCCATTTTCCAAAAGGATTTTCAAATTGGGTTTTGAAATGTTTGAAAAATTCAAATAATCTACAACAGTACAAAAAAGAAATGCTCCAGCATGAATGCATCATACATGTATATGACCTAGGTTTGATTTTATATTTGAGAAAAATTATTATTTCCCTATATTGGAATGATCAACTAATTGCATAATTAAATAAATTCCCACTATTTAAAAGAATGCAAGTTTTTGGGTGTTACACGGGGACCCGAACTAACACCTGCAAAGCTCCCCTCCACTCATCCCACACGTAGCGCACCCGCTCGGCCAATCCCCTCGACTTCCCACATGAACCTCGGAATCTGCAGTCGCTCCCCGCTCCTCTCCTCAACTCCTCTCCTCTCCTCTCCTGAAGTCCCGCACGACACCTCCTCCCTTCCTTATCCTCGTGACTGCATCGACACAACCGCCTCTCTCCGCAGCTCTGGTCCACCGTGGCCCTCCGCCCCGCCACCTTGTCCCTGTTCAACTCGAATCCAGCGGCCTCAAGCTACTCGCCACTTTCTCCCTTCCTTTCCTACGTCGGCGCCTCCTCCTCTCTCTCCGCAACTCCGGTCCGCTGCGCCCCGCTGCCATGTCCCTGTTCGGCCTGGATCCAATGGCCCCTAGCCACTCGCCACCTACTCCCTCCTTTCTCCATCCTTGCGCCGCCTCCTCTCCAGCAGCCCAACTGAAAGGTCCTTATTTGGTTTTGGTAATTGAGTGGCAACTTAGGTCGACTAATATGTGTTTAAGTGTTGTTCACGCAGGTGATTAGTCCACAGGTACATGTGTGCGAGAAAATATGCCATAAAGGTGGAAATGGCTAGGGATGATTGCTTAGCTCACACATGTGATGGTGAAGGAGCTAAATGCATGAGACATGACATGGAGTCATGTGGCTAGGTGAAGAAGATCAAGACATGACTTGGCATCGACGGACCGGTTGCAAGTGTGAAGGGCAAGCTAGTGGGCTTGGCGCCGATGGACCAACACAACGGTGAAGATCAAGTGAAGTTGAGGATCGATGGACCAAAAGCCACATGATGATATGAAGTGGATCATATCATTCATGAGGTGTTGGTGCATGTGTTGCACCGGCATCGATGGTGTCGGAGACGATGATGAAGATGGTGATTGGAATGGAAAGCGTAAGGCAAAGGTATAACCTAGGACATTTCCATTTCACCGGTCTAAGGTTGAGTAGAGAAGTGCTTGACCGGATTTAGAATAGATGGCCGTACTATCAAGAGGAGCAAACTTGTTTGCATATCGGTCATCTAGTGCCACTCGGAGTGATCTAACTTTGCATTGCTAGGATTGAGTGGCGTGGCAAGAAAAAGTGAAAAACCCTTTGAAAAATGTTTTTGAAAATGCTAACTCACATGTCCAAGCTTGTGAAACACTTTGGAGTTGGCACATTTGCAAAAGGGTTGAAGTTTTGAACTCGCGGGAAGCTTGGTTAGATCTTAGGATGGATAAACTGTTTTTATCTTTTGAGTTTTGGATCAAGCAATCAAGTGGGTTGTGTAGCCCTCTAAATAAGCTTTCCAAAATGTCCAAAATCATCGAAATCGGAGTTCGGAGCTAAGGGATATCGCCGTTTTAGTGAACGGGGGTCTGCACAGGACACTGCACCGGACGCAGGAAAAAGAGCACCGGACGCGCTGCTGTTACTGTAGCAGCGTCTGGTGCGTTTAGTGTTGTTCGGGCTACGAAAGAGCACCGGTGGGTAGGCACCGGACGCGTCCGGTGCAACCCTGAAACTCTCGGGTGCTGCGTAACGGCTAATTTTCTTGGTGTTTTGAGCACCGGACGCGTCCGGTGCAACATAAAGAGCGTCCGGTGCATACGCAGAGTGCCCAAAGAAGGGAGTAACGGCTCTATTTCTTTGAGAGTTATAATCAGGTGTGAGAGCCGGCCATGGCAGCTTGTCTTGCACCTTGGGAATGTGTTTTCCTTGCTAGTGCATGGTTTAGTGCTCTCCAACTCACTTGTGCTTATAGAATTCGCATTCGAGAGTGAGAGATCGATCGCTAGTGCGTTGCATCGTGAGGATTGCTTCGAGTGGCACTAGGTGATCGAGTTGCAAGCCGGTGGTGCTTGTTACTCTTGGAGGTCGCCACCTCCTAGACGGCTTAGTGGCGAGAGGCTCCGTGGAAGCAAGCAAGGAAATTGTGCTTACCTCTGGAGCAAGCTTGTGAGGGGTTGGAACTCACCCCGCGGGAGTCGCAAAGAGCATCGCTAGTTGAGCGAGACGTGAAGAGCGACAAGTGGTCCGGCCGGATTGAAGAGCAAGTGCTTGCGGGCGCCCCACGTGGGGGTGGTGACTTGTGGTGGGTCATCTCTTGTTAGAGGATCAGCGGCAACCTTGGAGCTTGTCTCAACGGAGGACGTAGCTTATGGCGACAAGTGAACCTCTGGAAAACAAATCACCATGTCAACATCTTCCCATCCTTCACGGTGGTTTGCTCCCTTCTACACAAGTCTCTTCCTTTGTGCATTACTTCACTTGTGTAGTTGTAGTTGCTCTTGTGAGATCGGTTAGCTTGTGTAGCTTGCCACTCACGTTCTTAGCTTGTGTAGTTTAGAACTAATGTCTTACTTAGTTTGTGTAGCTAAGCATGTTGCGCTCCTTGATTAGGATTGTGTATCCTTGTCATTGAGCACTTAGTGAGCTTAGGTGCTTAGTGCGCTTTTTACATGCTAGTTGGTTGGAGTTTCCCCAGTGCTTCAAATACTAGTGCTTAGGTTTGTGTGACCTTACGCTAGAACGGTTTAGGAAAGCTCAAGCTAGGATATCACTTTTGTTTCTTACTAGGATCTTTGACAAGGTGCTTAGAGTTATAGATTAGAGGGGTGATTTGTTGCTAGAACCGAATAGGTTTTATTCCGCTGCGATTAGTTATTAAAAAGGACTATTCACCCCCCTCTAGTCCGCCATCTTCGACCCTACACCAACGCCCGCGAGCGCCTCCGACACCTGGATGAAGAGGAGGCTTATTGACACGCCCACGAGCACCTCCGACACGAGCACCTTTGGCCTGGCCTCTTGCGCACTCGGGTCTCGGGGACCCCTCGGGTTCGGGGGCGGGTGCGATTTCGCTCCTGTTGGCTGTTTCGGGTTCGGAGCGGGTCTCGAGTGCGGATCCTCGAACGCTCAACCCGCCCCGAACCTGATCCTACATTGTTCCAGCTATACCAAGCCAAACTTGACCTACTACTTCTACATGGACGCAGCACTCAACGCCAATGAGGTGGACAACATCTGTGCCCTGGCCACTAACAAACACTCCCTAAAATCTAGGCATGGAGAAAATTTATCAACCGGTAAACAAGGTGATAATTTCCATCCAGCACATGAGCACATGTATGGAGGAAGCCGAAGTTCGGCTGTGCACTGACCACAAGCCGCACAAAGGGGACGGAAGGACGGGAGTGAACCAGCATCATGGGCATGACGAGGAGATCTGTCAAGAAAGGGAAGATGGAAACACGCATGCTACCAGTGCCATGGCGTCCGGAGTCCACGACATCTACATCAACGCTGGCATAGTCGTACCTATAGAGTAAAGGTATGGTCATCTTCGTAGACCCATAATTTTATTTGTTTGTTGCAACGTACATTATATGATACTTATTAATCATTAGGTATGATTTTCATTTTAATTTTAGTGTTCTTGGATTATTTCGCACAAATAAGTTTTGATATAATCCTTATTAAGAATCAGATATTTTTTTTGAGGGGTCAATGGGGGGAGGCGTTCCCCACCTGAACTTTATTATTGGCCCAGAACGGCCAAGAATCAGATATAATTTTTCCTTAACATAATTTAATAATAATAATGTTTTGCTCTAACCATTAGGCTCGAGCCCGTCGGCAGCTAAATAATAATGTCATTTATTTACCTCGAATGACATGCTAATGTTGCTAAAAAATTAAACGACCATGATCCATGGATTTATGAATAAAGCCTATATGGAAAATCCAAATCTCTAAAATTATAAAATATAATTAAACTAATCTAATCATATTTTTTTTAAAAAAAACTATCCATCTCTATCATTATGGAAGACAATGCTTTGACACCTAAGTTTGCATTCAAATTACCCATAAATGGCACTATGAAAGATAATGTAAAGTAATATATACCTAAATAATTTGTATCTAAATTATCCATCACTCAACGGTTTTAAAAAATTAAAAAAAATAGCACAAATCTACATGTAAATGCTAATATAAGTTATTACGAACACTATTTCAACATTCATCAGTTAAAACTTACATTCGTAATAATTATTTTTATAGAGGCTTATCAAGCGTGGAAATATATCCTTAGCGACACTTACAGCTCCCTTAAGTTATATTAACACTCAAGACACTAAATTTTGTAAGTAGTTGTCATTTTGATCTAAATATGTCATATGAATATTTGTAACTTAATTTTAAGAATTATTTGTTTAATAAAAAATAATATTGCGTTGGCCTCAGAAACTTCCGCGGGGCGTCCAACAAATCGAGCAGACATAGCACAATGATAATCTTCACCCATAGCACAATGATAATCTTCACCCAATAGATATAGTTAACAAATAAACTCGCACTTTTGTGGAAACAAATTAATTTCACACTGAAGTCAATGTTCCAACGGTTTTTAAATGCACTTGTAATTTTAAAATTTAAAAACCGAGCGAGTAATGGTTGTTCAAACGTATCCGTTCATGACGTTAGCGATTATTTTTCACCGTCGTTGTGCGTGTAGACTAATTTCAGTAGTATCATGCCATCGTACCTCCTGGTGGTGTTTAAAATTATTTAACGGGTCCAGTCGTCCAGATCGACCGCATCGTAAAGAACCAAGTAAATACTGATGGCCAGACTCGTTTTTGTTTCTAAATTCCTACAGGTCGGTTACGGTCGAAACCCGGACCTCGACCCGCCGATACGCAGGCCATCCAACCTGAGCAGATTATCCACTTCGTCCAGCTCGATGGCAGCCTTGGTTATCGCGTTGGAGAGGTCTTTGTCATCCTTGGCATCGAAGTAGCATCCCCGGTCCTTGGCGTCGGCGACGATCCCGCGCCAAATCGTCTTGGCGCTCGCCAGCGTCTTCGCGTTGCCCAGAATCCACAGGCAATGCCTGCCACGCAACACAACAGAAGGCAAGCAACCCGGTGAACTGAAGCCCAGAGACATCCGTGCATTTACCGGAGAAAACAGAACAAGCGCTACAGTGCTCACTTTGCCCGCGTCAGCGCGACGTTGGTGCGGTTGATGTCTGCGAGGAAGCCGATCTTGCCGGCGGTGTTGCTCC
Organism: Eremochloa ophiuroides; assembly: GCA_038502445.1. Taxonomy (NCBI): domain Eukaryota; kingdom Viridiplantae; phylum Streptophyta; class Magnoliopsida; order Poales; family Poaceae; genus Eremochloa; species Eremochloa ophiuroides. Next base: position 67,455,118 of record JAHLJS010000005.1, read on the forward strand.
GCACGGCGGAGAAGATGATCACGTCCTCCTCTGCGCCCTGGAAGCCGTCCACGGACCGCACCTTCACCGAGAACCACCCCTCGTGCGCCGCCGCCGCGCACGCCCCGGCGGCGATCTTCTCCTGGATGGCGCGGACCTGGCCCTTGTACGGCGACACCACGCCCACACGAACCGCCCTCTTCGTCTCCACGGACTCTGCACCCAGACGCCACGTCTAGGATCAAAATCATTGAGTAAAAAAAAAAAAAAAAAAAAATCTGACGGAACGGGATACGGGAACACTACCTTTGGAGAGCCTCTGCAGGATCCGGACCACGGCGGCGGCCTCGACGGCGTTGAGGAGGCTGCGGTCATGCTTGCCGGTGCTCTCGTTCCCGCCCTCGACGTTGATGAACGAGTAGGAGCCGTACATGGGGCCTGTCAGGTGCCGCCTCTCGTAGTCCCTGTTGAGCACGTTGGGGCCGTTGGATATCCGGCCGTCGTAGAAGCTCTCGACAGGGAACTTGCTGATCCATGGGTGCATCCTGTACTGCACGTCCAGGAGGTGCTTCGGCTGCCCCAGCGATGTCAGCCTCTCGAACAGGCTCCTGCCAAATCCTGCGTCCTCACAAACCTGTAGCATGTACGAGTTTGATTATAGACAGGTAGATCACAAACATCTTCATCATCTAAACTGGCATTGCAATTTTCAATCATGGCATGGCAGGTGCCAGGTGAAGTAGTACAACAGAGAAAGAAATTAAAGGATTGGAGTCACCTTGCTTTTCACCAGCGCTGGTAGCTGGTACTCATCGCCGATGAGAACAGCATGACGGACGCCAGGCAGCTGCAGAGGGATCAGCGACTCGCACTCCTTCAGCTGCGCCGCCTCGTCCACGACGACGACATCGAACGGCTGGGGCCTTCTGCAGGCAGTGCAGACGGTACGAGCTAGACGCGGTGCAGAGCACGCTCTTGGCCCTCTGGAGCAAGAACTCCTCGATCGTCCGGTTCTCGTACATCTCCGGGAGCTGGAAGCTCAGAGACAGCTGCCGTAACTTGTTAACGCACGAGGACCTTGCTTCCTTCAGCTCGAAGCTCACGTCTGCCTGCACTTGCGTCACCAGGCTCCGGAACAGCGAACGGATTCCTCCACCACCGTCATCGTCTTTGAAGAATTCTCGCAGCTGTTCATCTTGTTCAGCCAGCACAAGTTTCCCAAACGCATCCAGCAGGGGCGGCACCTCTGCCAGGCAGCGGAAGTTTTCTTTTGACACTGCAGATCTTGGAAGATCATTACCAAAAATTTCCACGCACCTGCGCAAGTCATTCACAAGCCGTGTGTAGTTACTTTGGAAGTAGGTCTTGAACGACATCTGCTCTTCCTTTACTGACCGCACCTTCTTCTGTATTTCCAGTATTCTCTTCTGCATTTCCTGAACCGCATCGATGATCTTCCGAGTAGTAAGTTGATTTCTGTTCTTCAGATAGGGAGCAAGTTCATCTCTCGTCTTGTTTTCCTCCTTAACCAGATCGCTTATCTGTTCTTCTATACCGTCAACGTACCTACCGTACTGAACCAATGGATGCTCCAGAAGCTGAAGCATGGAGCTCAGGGACGGTGTCCACCCTGTGCCAGGCAGCAGGCACTGACGCAGACGGCGGACACGCGAGTCCATGAAGATTTTGCCCAGGTTCTCGTCCACGGCCATCCTGTCCTCGTTGCCGAACAGCACCACATCACTCAGAAAGCACTTGTTTCCACTGCCGCCGCCGCCGACGCCGACACCGGCGGAGGACTCCTCGATGAGACTAAGGACACGAGACGCGACCTCCACCACCGCGGTGTTCGTCGGCGCGCAGGTCACTGCCCTGTGGCTCTTCACCAGCATGGACCACAGGAGGGCGCTGATCGTCTTCGTCTTCCCCGTCCCAGGCGGCCCCCAGATGAGGCGCACGGCAGCAGGTCGACGGCTGCTCCACTGCTGAAACGCAGTCGTGCACCGCCTTGAGCTGCGAGTCGTTTAGCTCGAAATCTTCGAGGCCACCAAGCTCCCCATCAAGATAAGCCGAAGATGATGACCCTTTGTAGCCCTGGCAAACCTGTCATCAGAAAAGGAAACGAAAAATCTACATCGTGCAATAGAATTAAAGAAATAACAGTGCTCTGTAGCTAGAGAAGTGGATCAATGTACATTAGCCTTTGGATCAATGTACATTAGCTAGAGAAGTTGATCAATGTACCTTTGGATCGAGCAACTTCTCGATGACGCTAGTGTTCCTACATGCTGCCGCATGGACATCCACTGCGTTCAGTATGCGGTTATACGTGGTCATATTGATCAGGAACACCGCGAAAAGAGGCTGTCCTACGACAGGCCTCCGGGGCAGCCGCACGACCGTGCCGTCGTCGCCGGCGTCGGCTTTCAGCACCGAGCCGATGAGGTAGGAGCTGCCAGTTCTGCCCAGGTCCGAGCTGTGCCGGGGCTTCCGATCCGTGAGCACCAGCACGTCGGCGTCCTTCGGGGCGTATACCTGCTGGTCCCGCTGCGTCGTCGTCTTGGGGTCTGCCGCCTTCCTGATCACGATGCTGAAGATGGGCTGGCCCGGGTCCGTGCCGAGCTGCTCCATCCTGGCCACCTCGGCTGCCGGCGCGTGCTTGATTCCTTCCAGCGCCGAGCACAGGTCGGCACGGGTCTCCTCGATCAACGGTGAGATGAAGGACTCCATGTAGCTGCGTAGTGATGTGAAAGTCTTGGGTATTTTCTTCACCTGCGTTTGTCATCATGGATTTGTTACTGGTCGTTACAACGTACTCCGTACTAGTAGTTGCAAGTCCACTGACAAGTGACAAACATCAGGTTTATTATCCTACAAAATGCTCTTAAGCCAGAACAGTAAAAATTGATACATTTCTGTTCTGACTTGAAAAAATAAAGACAAGCAAAGATCAACGAAACCGGTCACAAGTGTAGGTGAGTAGGTCATCAGAGTAAAAATAAAAACTCCTCTGTTTGATCAATTCGCAAAGATAAAAGGGGGGGTGCTGAAAAGGTAACTGCTCACCTTTTTCTTCAGGAGATTCTTGTTTAGCACATCCTGTAGCGTCCATGAGAACATGTGCCTCTCCAACTCGCTCTGCTCCCACGCCCCGTACCTTCTACTACTGCTAGTCGTCTTCCCCCTCACAGAATTGGATCGAAAGACATCGCCGTCGTCGCTGTCGTAGTAGTCGCTCATCGTGCCGAACTCCGGCGAGTGAAAGGAAAACGAAAAAAAACGGTTCACCTCCAGCAGACTACACACAGCTATTGCGTGTTTTGCGTATATGCAGGAACGCGAGGAGCTGTCGATTTATAGGGGAACCCACTGGGATCCTGCAGTAATGCCAAGTAACTTTGAGTTGGGATGCCGGAGGCCAAGCGATTAGCCAATGCAGATGCAGCTCGCCGTTCCGTTTCTCAATGGTGGGCTGTATCCTGCGGATGAGTGATGGCCATTAATTCATTTGTCGCTGTAATTGGAAGCGAGGAGCAGTTGATCCATCGGAAACAATCGAGCGGTCACAGGAACTGGAACTGCTGCCACTGGCATAGTGCCATGCGCGAGAAATTGACCGCCGCGTTTCCTACTTTCCTGGTGTTTACCGGATCTGCTTTAGGAGATGCTACCCAACATTCGGTTGATTTGGCCTATCCCATCAACCAGTTGATGGAATACGCAAAATCAACCAATTTCTACCACAAACCATATTCAGTTGTTTTGGCCTATGCCATCAACCGGTTGATGAAATAGACCAAATCAACCAAATTCTACCAGGAAGCCTATTAAACTAATTCAACATAGCAATTACAGAGAGACCTCCTAATCTAAATGAAATACTGAAATAAAAAATTAATCTTAGTACTGAAAGTTAAGAAATTGGCCCATATGAAAACCAAACTTACATCAACAAAGAACCCTAATTACACTTAAATGACTAGTGTAAATATAGAATCAAAACACTATAAACAAAACTGACACTTGAATTACACATTAAATTGAAGGCAAATGGCATGCACAAAGGCAAAATTTCAAGGACTATCCAATTAAAAATTCTCCAAAAAATTCTATGAAAGCAAAAGCAAAGAGAAAATGCTATCCCAAATGCATAGAAGCAAACAAAAAATCCAAATAAACAAATGCTCTCAAATATATTCTATGTTCTCCATATACCAAAGATAAATTTGGAAGATACTTCCCAGATAAACAAATGCTGTCAAATATATTCTATGTTCTCCATATACCAAAGAGAAATTTAGAAGATACTTCACATATAAACAAATGCTCTCAAATATATTTTATGTTCCGCATATACCAAAGAGAAAAATAGAAAGATACTTCACAGAGCCAAAAAAATATTTCAAAAAATATGTTCCAGTGAAACTTTAGCAACTAAATACAATAAGCTCTAGTAAAAGACTACAGGTAACTGAATTTACATCAATCTAGCACTAAGTTTACAGTAACTTAATCACTGTAAATACAATAATATAACATCATATATGATATCACGACTATATTAACAGCTGAGAACACAATAGATTCAACATTTCTGGAGAAAGAACCAACTTACAATACAAATACCATTAGGACATCACCTAACCTGCAACTTACATTGACCTGTCACAGAAATTACAGAGAACAAAACAATGTAAATATAATATGCTATCACCATACAGTATACTATGACCACACCATTAACAGTAAGCCACTTTATGAGGAACAGCAAACTTACACTGTGAAAATCATTAGGAGTACCATATCAGGAACTTACATCAACCTGTCACAAAAATTACACAGAACTAATTATTGTAAATAAGGCACAACTACGATGTAAATGCACTTAAAATTTGAAAATACCAAGATAAGTCACAGAATCAAACTCAACTTAATCTTAGATGATAAGTATAAGCAGGGCCTTCCATTATTCATATATACATTCCAGTAATAAGACACCTGATAAGCAAATAACACCCAGGAATGAACAGTATATTAACTACTCGCAGGATTAAGCAAGTAAACTTATCTGATGAACATCAAGAGCATAACAGGAAGCCCAACCATTCATTTAAACCTGCAAGGCAAAAATAAACTGGATCAAAATCAGGAAAAAGCTATTGCTATTAGAATCCCCTTAAAGATAGAAAATTACCTCATGAACTCAATAATTTTTTAAAAAATGCACACAACCAAAAATTCAAACACAGAGAGTTGATAAAAAGGAAAAATAAAGGCCAAACATATGGGAGAATACAAGCAATACAACTACTCTTAGCAGCAATAAGCTGAGACTGCTTTCCAACATCTAAACCCAAGTTGTCAACAACAAACAAAGAAACAACTTCCCCATCTAGAGTAAATAGAACTTCAGCTTTACGAGCAATTAAATTTTTTGGAGAAAAGAACCTACAAACAATAAGATAAATATGATGTAAATACCATAATTAATAAACTAATCGACAAGATACATATCATCTCTATCATAAATCATACAAATTTAGAAGCCAAGGCAACAAGCTACTAAATGTATAGACAATAGAACATAGAAAACTAATCAGCAAACAAAAATGAAAATACCTTAATCCTTACTGAAATATCAGTGAAATCCTTGCAAGATCCCTCCCTTCTAACAATACTTTTAACTTGGAAAATACTGAGACGATATTCACCAACAAACACTTTCCATGAGAAAAAAACCAGCAACTGCATCATCAGATGCTAAAACGTAGACAACACCATCAGCATCATCCAAACATAACTTGAAGTTACTCAATTTTGTTTGTGGCCCACCACGATCAATATGCTTGAAACATCGAGCAGCAGTTAACACCAAGTCTTCAGAAGGAAAGATGTGCCTAACTGCCATCAGACGAGACTGCTCACCAATACTCAAGCCAAGAATCTCAATAACATACTCAGAAACTTTCCTGTTTTCCATTATGAAAGACATCTACAAAAACAAAAAATAAAGAGCTATTTGAGATAAAATGAAATCAAACAGAAAATGACCAAAGCCACTAAACTTAACAAATGACTCATTTGCCTGGCAAAAACCTAACTTGTAACATTTAATACAAAAGTGGAATAAAAAAAATGCAAACAACTCATATTTAATAAGAACATAGGGTAGATGTAAAACAAACCTCACCAAAGAAACAATAGATAGACACCAAGAATGGCCTAAAAACAAACTAACCTATTCATTACATTCTGAGAAAACATATTTATTCATTTAGATTTGATCCAAAATTTCAACAAATGAAGGTATCTCAGAGCTATAACAGACATAAAACTACCTCACTAAAAATGATTTATTAAGTTCAAGACAAATCCATCATTACTCAATATTAATAACTAGGCATTGACAATTTTTTTGAGAGCAATGAGAACATACCTCGCAGAAACTCTAGATGATATCTCCAAAATCACACTTGAAGAAATTAAACTGCATCAAACAAAGGGAAAAGAATCAGAACAAAAAAATAGAATCATTAGAAATGAAAATCTAACAAACTTACCAGCAGGAATGAAGTCAAGAAGCGAATGGAGACCAAGAACGGATAGGAAAAGAGGATAAGAAAGGCAGAGGGGAACAAAAAGAAAGAGAAGGGATGGACGCCCTAAAAGTGAACACAGTGCGAACTGGATGAAGCACGAAGCTTTGAAGAGAATGGGGCACCAGAGAAATCTAGAGACATATACCGCAAAGCTATAAAGACGCCTGGGGAGAGAAAAGAGCAACCGGCAACCCAACACACGGTTTCACTTAAATGCACAATGGGAAAGGAGACAAACCGATACTACTCAACCACCCAGAATAAATACAGGCCCAAAAAAAACCCATACAATGTCTGAAAAAAGGCCCACAAGACAGGAAAGACTAAGCCCAATCCTTAACAAAAGCTAGGCCCAAATATAAAGACTTAAACACACTGCCTCTGGTCAAAATAAGGAAAAAAGAAATAAATGGAAGGGTACAAACGCAAAAAACACATGCTTGGACTACAAGAAGATTCAAAACGAATCTGGAAGAGAGAAGCCATGAAACTAGCCATCGGCTACTCGTAGACAAACCTCAACTAAACCAAACCCAAACAAACTCACCAGAAGGAAGACGATTGGAGGCCAAAAAGAAGAATGCAACCTCCAGATCAATCTATTGAATCTGCAATGCTATATTAGCCCAATTCTGAAAAAGAAAGGACAACATCTCCTCTAAAGATTTAGAAACCTGGTAAATTATCATAATTTTATATGAACAACCTATCCAATGTCTAACCCTACTACATCCTACAAGTAAATTGCTATAACCATATATAATATAAGTGCAACAATCTGATGATTAACCATACTAAAGCCATTAGTTAGAATAGATCACAGTCTACCTATTTTGATTTTGGATGTCAAATGATAACTCAAACTACTGCATTGTAGACTGAAGATGGTTTTACACAAGAAAAGCAAAAACAAAGTGAAATCATGAGGCAACTAGCCTACTTTGCAACAGATCCATATACAACAACAACTTCAACGCCATCATGCGAAGATCTGCAAGGCTATTCCGGGCTCATCGACAACTTACAGGTACAACTCCACTTACTGGGCCAACTAGACAATACAATTTCTAATCATGAATGCTGTGCAGATAGAAGACAGAGAATCAGCAGCAAATACACATCTAAAAAGTGCAACTCTAATTACTGGGCCAACTACGGACAATCACTCAATAGAAATAGGGGAATCTAGTACAAACCTTACTCTCTTACATGGCAGCAGCAAGGTAACAATGACATAACTTCACCTAGCACATAAATAAACACTATATGTTAAATGGCAACGTATCAAGTGGAAACCACAACTTTCATGAAAACCCGTGTAAACCATGGTAAAAAAGTTGTCTAAATTCATAAAAGAAATCACACATGTAGATGATATGATGATACATAACCTTGTAAAATATCTTGTCTAAACTTGACTTCGTTTGTGAGATATAAAAATAACAAATCACAAACAAAGTCGAGTTTGGAGAAGATATTTTACAAGGTTATGTATCATCATACCATATACATATGTGATTTTTTTGTTGAATTTAGACGACGTTTTTGTCATGATTTGCACAGGTTTTCACGAAGGTTGTGGTTTGCACCTGATACGTTGCCATGTTAAATACCAAAAAAAATAATGCACTTGTGCTTGTACTATTACAGGAAAGCATGACAAGACATCTAATCGAGCAAATCAGGAACTCACAAGAAGATATTTTTTTCAGTAAGTAAATTTACATCTACAGATTCAATAACTTATATCTACATCGTCAATGTAAATTCAATATATTAATAATATAATAATTAGAATACTTATTTTAGTTCTCACAAGAAATGCAGGGAACATACACAAGTATGCTGCTGGGACAAGGGATTCATCAGGTAAAAATGAAATACAAATATATATTACCCATAATCAATAAGTAGAGGAGTAGAGTTCTGGAGGAGTTTTGGTCTGTCAGGCGCTGTTCTGTAGCTGTATTCTTCGGGACTCGGCTTCTTCGCCCGAAACTGCGTTCTAAGGTACTTTTGTATTCAACATTTTAATTCAAGTAAGCAGTTGTTCTTATTTGTTCTTAAGTTTGCAACTCATATTGAGTGTTTTGATCTTGGTTATTATTTGATTGAAGTAGTATTTCATAGTGTAGGCGTGGTTCCTAGGCTACGTTTACTTGTGAATGCCCCCTATTAGCCGGATAGTGGTAGTCCACGTAGGTGATAGCTAATGTTAGTTCCTCTGTAGTCCACTTTCCGTTGATAGGATTGGTAGGTGTATAGGTGCTTGGTAGGAGAGAACTCTGATTTCTGCCCTTATTCAGGTTATTGCCCAATTAGAACGGTATTATTCAAAACTTACCAGTTATTGGAACTAGATAGCCATTAGGTATCTCCTCTTTCTTAATATTATCTAGCCTAATTGTAGGGTTAAGTTCATCGGCTTGGTCATTATCACCTACTGTTCCCTGTGGATACGATATTTAAAACCTCCGGGTGAAGTGCTACATCGGTATTACATCTGTGCACTTGCGGATAATCTGATAATAATAATATTTAATAGAGTGCAGTTAATTTATACCAACAAGCATTTCTGTCGCCGTTGCCTGAGGAACGGTTCGTTGATTTTGACTTAGTTTAGTTTAATCTTGTATTATACTTTTACCTTTTTTATTATCCTTATGGATGCTTTAAATTCCATGCCTATCTGTCTTTATGGCATGCGCAAAAACTTTGAGCCACCAAAGTCTATAGAGCCTATAATAACACCTAGCTATGAGCTGCGCCCATGTCTAATTAATATGATTCGAGATAAACCCTTCTTGGGAGAAGGTAACTGTAACAACCCGGATTTTTCAATAACCAAAAATACGAGCTTTTTAAAATTTTTCTTGCCAATGTGTGAAGCATTTAGCCTTTGGATCGAACTGCGACTAACCCACTAACAACCGTTGCATTCATATAGGGATTGATTGTAGGAATCCGTTGGAGTTTTGCAGCTGGTCTCAAGTTTTGTGTCGATGTGCACATCCATAGCAATTTCCTTTCATCACTTGCGGGACTATTTCAAACCTCCATGTAATTTCCCTGAGTCCCTTTTGTTTATTTTTCTCAACACCTTCAAGGCTCTCCCAAATTCACGAATCAGAAAATTCATGAAAGGAAAGGTCATTTTTCCTTTTATTCTCTTTTGAATTACCAACAAATCCGCTTGAGAATCGTCGAATCCTTTTTCCTCTTTCTCAAATTATTTTTGAATCACATCTAAATTCCTCTAGACAGTAAAAGGGAAATCCTTTTCCTTTTCTCCTCCCTCCCAAAAAAAAATTCCCTTATGAATTATATGCAAAAGCGTCCTAGTCAACGAAACAACTCATTCCTAATTTCAATTACTAATCATTCTGCGTATGCACATACAACATTCTAAACACTGCATGCTCCTGTACTCCTCGGGTTCTTAGCAAAAGAAATAGACCAGCATTTGGATACGTAAACACAACTAGTACTCAGCCATGCACGCGTACATACGTATCAGCCCCAAGCCGCAGCACTCGACATCCATCCGACGTAGCGCGGTCCACTCCTCTCTCTCGACGTCGCACTCCTCTCTCTTGACAACCACCGCTGCAGCACCCCGTGCATCACACGCGTACACACCAATCCGGCCCACACCGGCCTGTTCGCGCGCACCACAGCCCAACAGGCCCAATAGTCGTGCCCCAGCCCTAAGCAGAGGGCAGCGCCGCACCCTGCTCCCGGCCGCCGCCTTGCCAGGCACGCACAGCTCGTGTGCACGCGACCCGAGCCAACCATGTCGCCTCTCGATGCATGCCACGCGTCTCAACATTGGCACGGACGTCAGGGATCGCCGCTCCTCCTTGCAACCCTAGCCACAGGCGTATAAAGACGAGCTGCAGCTGCCCCCTGTTTATCTTCCTCCCGAGCCGCCGCCGCCATGGCCGCCGCGCTCACCACGCTGCTCGGCCGCTCACCACCTCCTCTTGCCTCGCGCTCAACTCAGCTTCACCAAGCTGCACGCCACCACAGCAACACTGCAGCCGACCGCGTGCATGCCGTGCTCGTCGCGCCGCCATGGCCGCTGCTCTGCACGGCAACATCGCCTCCACACCGTGCCTCCAAGACCGCACGCGAGCTCCCCTGACCGGCAGGTCCGTCCACCTCGCCACGACGTCGCTCGCGCTCCGGGCACCTCCTCTGCCTCGACGCCGCAGCCGCGACCCCATTCAGCCGTTCCTGACCAACGAACGTGCGTGCACGCTGCTGTGGGAGCACGGCCACGACGAGCGCCGCCACGGCCGCGACCGCGACGAGTGCCACGCGACAACGACGGCCTATCGCTACCTCCCCGTCAAGCCGCCGTCGTCACCACGGGTGCAGCACCGGGCCATCGACCTCGTCCCTGTCCGTGCACGGCCTCGCCGCCGGCAACATCGGCCGCGACGCTCCGGAACGCCACCACCGACCCGAAGACCTCGCCATCTGTAATACCCCGGGTATTACGGATTTAATTAATCTGGCATGTCATCATAATTAAATTAATCATTTGCATATGGTTGTGATTAGGCCCCTAGAGTGATTTGAATTTAATTAGTATTTGTTTGTAAAATTAAAATTCCCAAATAAAGGTTTAAAAATTTACTTTTATTAGGACCAAAACCTAATTCAAAATCTAAAAGGAATTTTGAGATAGTCCCTTAATAGAAGTTTTAGATATTTTAAAATGGAGCAACTTTTATTTTTGGAGATTTCAAAGTTCTGTGGTGGAAATTCAAATTTATTTCAAAACAATGATTTAAAACTTAGTTTTGGATTGGCATTTCAAAAATTGTTTGGAATCCGGCAAAACTTACTAAATAGAAGTTGTAAAGCTCATTTAGTAGAACAACTTTTATTTTGGCAATTTTTTAAGTTGTTGAGAAAATTTAAAAGTAATTTTGAAAATACAGTTTAAAATTCAAAACTCTAGTTTACCCCTTTTTCTGTAGTTTCAAAAATATTTTGAATTTGGATTTAGTTCCAAAAGCAAATTTGTTCAGAATTTCAAACCCTACAACTTTTGTTTTTGCAGTTTTTCATGTTTGTATGCAAAATCAGTCAAATTTGGTCAAAAACCGACAGCCCCTAGGGATCTATGCTACAGTGTTTCGCCCCTCGCTCTGTTCATGAACAGCACCGGCAGCCGCCGTGTCGCGCGCGGGCGCGCGGCGAGCCGTGCCGGCCGGGATCGTGCCCCCGCGACCTCGGCAGATACGGGCGCGCGTGCGCCGCGTCGTGCCGCGCCTGTCCCCGCCCGTTGCCCCTCCAAAAGGGCAAAGACCACCCCTCTCCACGCCATTTTCCTTCTCCCGGTCGCCATCGTCACCTCTCGGTTCTCGGCCGAATACGCCGCGCTCCGTCCGTCACCACCCTCTCCATCTTGCAGACAGCTAGCTAGCTTCCTTGCGCATCGCCTGCGACCGTCGGCGGGAGCTGTAGAGCTTCGTAACCACCGGAACACCGGTGTCTCCTTCGCGGGCGGGCAGAGCGCCGCCGCGAGCTCCGCCGTCGTCTCGAGCTAGTCTGGGTAAGCTCTGGGCCTCGGATTATTGCGTACCGTGATCTCTGTGACCCCTTGAACCTTACGCGTGCGTCGGCGTACTCTCTGGTTCCCTAGGTTCGCCAGGACGCGTGTTCGCCGTTGTGCCGAGCCACCGGGATCCGCCGCCGTCGCCAAGTCGCCTTCTCCGAACCACCTCCGTCTCCACCGACCCGTCGGCCAGCTTCGTGGTGAGCCCCAGATGCTCGCGCACCTTTTCCCCCTCTCTTTACCGGCTTGTGCTCGCCGGCGACGTGCTCGCCGCCACCACCGAGCCGCCGCGTACGTGTCTCCAGGTGCTGTGCGCCTCGGATCTCGTCGTATCTTAGCTTGGTAGACTCGCCTTGGAGTGTAGAGTCCGTCGGTGCCCTCGGCTTCGTCCCTCGGCTCACCGTCGACGAGCTAGAGGCGGCGGACCGCTGGCGCCCTCGCCTCTGTCAAAACAGAGGAGAGGCCAGGGGCCTCGGCTTAGAAGATAGGTCTTTCTAGGGGGTTAAGCGCGAAGTTCATGACTCATGTGAATAGTGTAGATCGGACCGCGGGTTGATTTCCAGTTTCCCCAGGATCTCTTTTGCAAAGCCGTCGGCGCCGGGCGCGGGCAGGCCGAGTGGGCCGGCTCGCTCTGGACTTGGGCCGTAGTAGGCTGGATTGGTTTTTCCTTTTTCCAGTGAATTGCAAAATGTTTTCTTTTATATATTCATGTGAATAGTGCTGATGTTTGTTAATTTCATATGAATTAATCTGCTAGGTGTAAAAATATGAAAATAATTGTGTACGCTCTCTGTAATATGTAGTATTTGTTAAAAATATAATATAGGGTGTTCCAATGCCTTTAATCTGCTGTATAAATTATTGAAGTAATTAATAAATGCAAGTTTGTGTAATTTTAATTAATTCTCTGTAAATCCAAAAATCATGAAATTTATTGTAGCTCTGTTTGGTGGTAAAACCTAGCTGTTGGTAAAGTTTGGTTGCAATTGAAGTTAGTTTGGTCAATTAATAAATATATGTGAAATTAGGGATTAATAAAGTAAATAGAAAAATGAATTTAGGTTTGTTGTGTGAATTTTTGGGTTGAATGAAGACCGAGGATCTTTCGCTGTGTGATCCTTGGCAATTCGAGAACTTAGTGCTTGATAGTAGGCATAAAGCTGTGTAGCGGCTTTCTGTGACCGTTAAAAAGGTCAATAAAACAAAAGTAGGAAACATTACTTTTACCTTCCGTAGATCGTTTACAACTTTAGCGTGAAGGAAAGTTGTACTCAAGGTATTAATGGTTTACTTTCAAGCATTTCATTTGTTGCCCTCATGCCATGCTAAGCATACATCATTGCATACGTGTAGTGCCCGTTCCCGAGGGGGTCCAGGTCAAGACTACTACTGAGGAGGCCACTCCAGAAGTCATCCAAGGATTCGACATCTGCGGGACTGATCCCGATCCGACGCTGTACACGATCCAAGGCAAGCCCCGGTGCATTCAGCCCCTCTATTACAAAATATTTATAATTCGAGTTAATCTACTGCATTAGGTTGATAGGAGTTGATTGTCACCTATCCAGATGCATTGTCTCAAATAAATACCCTGAAAACTGATTTAAATAAAATGGTTTGAGAAATGCTTAGGCATGCTTAATGAACTTAGCTTTGCGTAAAAGAAAAACTATTTTCTGTGCCATGATTATACTTATACTTTGATTGGTGAAGAACTGATTATCCGTTGGTCGATGTGTATTTGGGTTGGAGTCCCAATGCACGGTCACTTTCGGAATAGTTTGGAGCTGGTTGATGTCTTTGGAAACGTGTTTCGTTGGGTGGCCAGCTCATGGGGCGGCGTTCCCTATGTCTCACTCACCCGACAGGCACGATAATAAAAACTGTCGGGTAGTCTTGTACTTGGGTTAGAGTCCCAATGCAGGATTGGTGGCAGGAAGGAAGTAGGGACCGTTCGTTGTAGGCCTGCTGCGATCATGATGAACAGCCTAGCCACATACCAATGCGGAAAGCCTAGAGTTCGGTGACGCTATTGCTGGAACCGACAACCACGCACTGGGAGTGGAGAGATGGCGAGAGTAGCTTGTACCCACGTGGCCGGTGTGCCTGGATAAGAGTGGAGTACTGTGCTCTCGGGTGGCGCAGGACCGGTTCCGGGATAGCAAAGCCGTGACGACGGGTTGGTATATGTATGCCGGCGTGCTGCATATGCAGTGTGGTTAGAATCCCCAGCTGGGTACTTTCTGGATTCGAATCGACGTGCTCCTCGGTTATGGAGACTTGATCCTCACACTCTACACCGAAAAGTGGTTCTCAACTAGGTTATCTGAATGAATAAAGTAATTGAAAGAATGATGATACATGAGTCTGAATATTGGAGCTATAAATATGATTATAATAATGACAAAATAAAATATGGAACAGGATAGATTGCTTTTCTGCAAACTCCTCATCCTCTGCTAGCCTTACCCATAGCCTTGCATTCCTGAGTCTCATTTTACACCCTTAGTCGGGTAAGTCTTGCGGAGTACCCCAAGTACTCAGGGTTTGTTAACCCCGTTGCAGGAGGACCGCAGTCAGAGATCTGTCTTGCTCCATGTTGCGTGACCGTGGTCGAAGAAGATAGCGGCGATGAGTGAAGTGGAACCCGTGGGCAGGGTTCGAGTTATCTTATCTAGTATTGTGTAACTATTCCACTGCTACTGTTATGTCCTCTGGTCTGTAATAACTATATTTGAATCCTATTTGAACAACCGGTTTGTAATCTAAATGTTATGTAATCTTCCGCACTGTTACTCTGATGTATTTTATTACGAAACGTTGTAATCCTGTGATGATTCTGCAATGGTGATCCTGTCGGAGAAAAGGGCGCTAATGTAGCCCGACAGACCTGTCTAGATCATTTGGGACACGGGCCCGGCTGTCAGAAGTCGTTAGTGACAATGACAGGTGCCAGTGGGCCAGGTGATTTATCCGGTTCTGTTACAGTTGGTACCAGAGCATTCCATTGCTAATCATTATGGATTACTTTTCAAAAATTTCAAAATGTTTTGGATCATAAAAAGTTTAACCTATTATTTTGGGTCCAAATTGCTTCTATCCTTATCTTGTTCAGTAGTTCTTGCCTTGTTCTATATTTTACCTTATGGGATTAAGGTAGCATGTGGAATAATATTATTATTAGCCCTATGTTAAAAGTTTATTTATGTATGTAGGTACCTTGCATGATTTAAATTCGTAAGTACGTACATGCATCATGATAATCACACCTGTTAATTAACTTCCTCCTTAAAGTGGGTTTTTGGGATAGTTTATCAAACCTATTCTTGCTAACCTATTATATCTTAAAATTCCACTTACCTTCTCCAGATGGCCCGTTGCAAGCTCACAGCACGCAAGATGACCGGACCACGTGGCGTTCCACGCCACCAGTTGGCGCCACGCGCTGGCGAGGGCGGAGCTTCTGGGAGTCGCCCACCTCGTCGCAGCAGCGAGGAGCTTGAGGCTGAGGTTGGAAGGCTGCAGGATCTAGTCAGGCAGTGGGAGGAAGAATACAGAGTGGCACGTCTCAACCACTACCGTGACGTGAGGACCAATCGAGATCTGCGTCGAGAGATCGATCGCCTGACCAAGCAGAGGGATGAAGCTTGGGATCGTGAGGAGACGATCATGGACAGGATGCTCGAGGCGGAGCAGCGTGTTGGTCAGCTTGAGCTCTACAACAACGTCTTGCACGAGGAGGTGCATGAGCTCTATGGTGAGCTCCACCCTATTCCTGCACCGCAGGAGGAGGATCCTGAGTTGGGAGTTGTCCTCGGTCAGGAGGATGAGGACGTGGAGGATGTTGACGTGGAGGTCGAGCCGGTCGAGGTCGTCGAGGTAGACGCCGAGGAGGACTTCGAGGAGATCGACGAGGACAGTGACGCTTCTGGCGCGTCTGGGATCGATGAGGACTAGGCCGGTGTGGCCTAGAGTTGTCAGCTAGATGTTCTCTTTTGTCTGTAATATAGGTGCTTACCTAGAAAACCTTAGTTATGGGTTGTGGGTCTTGTCTGGGTGCAAGCCATGTTGTGTGAACTTTGTATTGTTGCTGTGTGCTGCTATGTTTGCTCATCTAATGTAAGACTCAAGTTGGGTTTGCTTATTAACAGATGGGAGACAACTCTGATAATGCAACTGGTGTTCCCCAACCACCTCAGTTTCCACCCACTCTGGTAGAGGCCATCGCTGCATTGACCAATGTTGCAGCGCTGCTAGCTCAGAATCAGCAAGATCGTGGTGGACGTCGTGGCCGCCGGGATAATGAGGATACCACCTATGTTGACTTCACTGACACCCGCCCACCGGTGTTCACTAAGGCTGATGAACCCTTAGAAGCCGATGATTGGCTCCGTACCATGGAGCAGAAGTTTAGCTTGATTCACTGTACCGAGGTCCAGAAACCTCTGTTTGCAGCTCAGCAGCTTCGTGGCCCAGCGACTACTTGGTATGCCAACCTGTTGGCTGCGCAGGATGCTGGACATCAACTTACCTGGCAAGAGTTCCGTGACGCCTTTCGTGCTCATTACATCCCTGCGGGTGTGATGAAATTGAAGCTGGATCAGTTTCTGGCACTGAAGCAGAATGAGTCTACTGTCGCTCAGTATCTTGGGCAGTTCAACCACTTGGCACAGTATGCACCTGAGCATACCAACACTGATTCTAAGAGGAGAGCCTGCTTTGTCAGAGGTCTGAATTTCAAGATTCAACGCAGTCTGTCTAACAACCTCAAGTGCACTTTTCATGAGGCAGTGGATAGTGCAATAGCTTTTGAGGAAAGCGACCGTCAGCTCCAAGAAGAGAAGAAGAAGAGCAAAAGGTCTAGCTCTTCTGGCAGTCAGAAACGCCAGAAAGTTATCTATCATCCTACCCACCATAACCGTCCGTCATATCCCCATCAGCAGGTAGTTGTGCGCACTGCCGCTACCTCTCATACCTCTAATCAGCAAAACACCACTCAGCCGAATGCCCCTGGCATTCGTATCAACACTCCACAGACCAACTACAATCACCCATACTACAACTGTGGAAAGATAGGACACTGGCCCCGTGATTGCCCTTTTCCGAAACAGAACAACCAGAATGTGCAGAAAAGTCCTGGTGTTCCGCAACAGCAAGTTCAGCACCGTGGTCACCAGCAGCATGCTCAGAAGGGCAAGATTGTCAAGAAGGCAGGTCGGGTCTATTACACTCAGATTGAAGATATTCCTGCTGGAGAACCCGTCATGATGGGTAAGTTTCCCGTTGCTAGTCATTCTGCCGTTCTGCTATTTGATTCTGGTGCATCTCATTCGTTCATCAACCGTACATTTGTGGTTAAGCATGAAATACCTATTGGGGAAATAAAGGAAGATTTCCTTATACATTCGCCCGGGGGGCGTATAACTACTAAAGAGGTAGTTCAGGGAGTACCTATAGAGCTGGGAGGGCATAGATTCCCAACCACAATGATAGTACTTAAGGATCAGGATATAGATGTGATATTAGGTATGAATTGGATGTATCAGCACAAGGCCTTGATTGATGTGTTGAATAGAACCATAAGAGTGAACATACCTAATAGTCAAACTCAACTTCTTATCCAACTTCCATTGCCCGTAAGAAAGATTGAAAAGACCGTGCAAAGGTTGTGTGCCACCGCAGTTGAAGAAGTATTGAAGATTCCAGTGGTTTGCGAATTTCCAGACGTATTCCCTGATGAGTTGCCTGGTTTGCCACCTGATCGAGATGTGGAATTTGCTATTGAGCTAAAACCTGGAACCGCACCTATATCTCGTAGAGCCTACAGAATGCCTCCCAAGGAATTGGCAGAGCTTAAAGTGCAGCTACAAGATTTGCTAGATAAGGGTTTCATCAGACCCAGCTCATCTCCTTGGGGTTGTCCTGCCATCTTTGTCAAGAAGAAAGACAAATCCCTCCGACTCTGTATTGATTACCGTCCACTCAACGAGGTCACCATCAAAAACAAATATCCTTTACCCCGTATTGACCTACTCTTTGACCAGCTGGCTGGAGCTAAGGTGTTTTCCAAGATTGACCTTAGGTCTGGCTACCACCAAATAAAGATCCGTCCCGAAGACATCCCAAAAACAGCTTTCACCACTAGATATGGCCTATATGAATACCTCGTCATGTCTTTTGGCCTAACCAATGCACCCGCCTATTTCATGTACCTCATGAATTCCGTCTTCATGCCTGAGCTCGACAAATTTGTTGTCGTATTCATTGATGACATCCTGATCTATTCTAAAACACCCGAAGAACATGCCAACCACCTCCGTATCGTCTTGAACCGTTTAAGAGAACATCAACTCTATGCCAAATTCAGCAAATGTGAGTTCTGGTTGGACCGAGTTCCATTTCTTGGACATATCCTGACGGCTGAAGGTGTGTCCATAGATCCGAGTAAGGTGGAAGAAATCTTGAACTGGAAACCACCAACCACTGTGCACCAGGTTCGCAGTTTCATGGGAATGGCGGGATATTACCGCCGATTCATTCCGGATTTCTCAAGAATAGCTAAGCCTATAACCAACCTATTGAAGACTCAGGTCAAGTTTGTCTGGTCGCCAGAATGCGAGACAGCGTTTCAAACCTTGAAGAGATGTTTGACCACTGTACCAGTCCTTGCTCAGCCAGATATTGAAAAGCCGTTTGATGTGTACTGCGATGCGTCGGGTACTGGCCTTGGTTATGTACCTAATCTCGGGACGAGATTTCTTTTAGGGGGGAAGACTGTAATACCCCGGGTATTACGGATTTAATTAATCTGCCATGTCATCATAATTAAATTAATCATTTGCATATGGTTGTGATTTGGCCCCTAGAGTGATTTGAATTTAATTAGTATTTGTTTGTAAAATTAAAATTCCCAAATAAAGGTTTAAAAATTTACTTTTATTAGGACCAAAACCTAATTCAAAATCTAAAATGAATTTTGAGATAGTCCCTTAATAAAAGTTTTAGATATTTTAAAATGGAGCAACTTTTATTTTTGGAGATTTCAAAGTTCTGTGGTGGAAATTCAAATTTATTTCAAAACAATGATTTAAAACTTAGTTTTGGATTGGCATTTCAAAAATTGTTTGGAATCCGGCAAAACTTACTAAATAGAAGTTGTAAAGCTCATTTAGTAGAACAACTTTTATTTTGGCAATTTTTCAAGTTGTTGAGAAAATTTAAAAGTAATTTTGAAAATACAGTTTAAAATTCAAAACTCTAGTTTACCCCTTTTTCTGTAGTTTCAAAAATATTTTGAATTTGGATTTAGTTCCAAAAGCAAAGTTGTTCAGAATTTCAAACCCTACAACTTTTGTTTTTACAGTTTTTAATGTTGGTATGCAAAATCAGTTGAATTTGGTCAAAAACCGACAGCCCCTAGGGATCTATGCTACAGTGTTTCGCCCCTCGCTTTGTTCACGAACAGCACCGGCAGCCGCCGTGTCGCGCGCGGGCGCGCGGCGAGCCGTGCCGGCCGGGATCGTGCCCCCGCGACCTCGGCAGATACGGGCGCGCGTGCGCCGCGTCGTGCCGCGCCTGTCCCCGCCCGTTGCCCCTCCAAAAGGGCAAAGACCACCCCTCTCCACGCCATTTTCCTTCTCCCGGTCGCCATCGCCACCTCTCGGTTCTCGGCCGAATACGCCGCGCTCCGTCCGTCACCACCCTCTCCATCTTGCAGACAGCTAGCTAGCTTCCTTGCGCATCGCCTACGACAGTCGGCGGGAGCTGTAGAGCTTCGTAACCACCGGAACACCGGTGTCTCCTTCGCGGGCGGGCAGAGCGCCGCCGCGAGCTCCGCCGTCGTCTCGAGCTAGTCTGGGTAAGCTCTGGGCCTCGGATTGTTGCGTACCGTGATCTTTGTGACCCCTTGAACCTTACGCGTGCGTCGGCGTACTCTCTGGTTCCCTAGGTTCGCCAGGACGCGTGTTCGCCGTTGTGCCGAGCCACCGGGATCCGCCGACCGGAGTGTCACCGGGGGCCAGGCCTGGTTTGGCCGACCCTAGGGGGGTTCGGCCGACCACACTCCGGCCATCCCCTCGGTCCGCCAAGTCGCCTTCTCCGAACCACCTCCGTCTCCACCGACCCGTCGGCCAGCTTCGTGGTGAGCCCCAGATGCTCGCGCACCTTTTCCCCCTCTCTTTACCGGCTTGTGCTCGCCGGCGGCGTGCTCGCCGCCACCACCGAGCCGCCGCGTACGTGTCTCCAGGTGCTGTGCGCCTCGGATCTCGTCGTATCTTAGCTTGGTAGACTCGCCTTGGAGTGTAGAGTCCGTCGGTGCCCTCGGCTTCGTCCCTCGGCTCACCGTCGGCGAGCTAGAGGCGGCGGACCGCCGGCGCCCTCGCCTCTGTCAAAACAGAGGAGAGGCCAGGGGCCTCGGCTTAGAAGATAGGTCTTTCCAGGGGGTTAAGCGCGAAGTTCATGACTCATGTGAATAGTGTAGATCGGACCGCGGGTTGATTTCCAGTTTCCCCAGGGTCTCTTTTGCAAAGCCGTCGGCGCCGGGCGCGGGCAGGCCGAGTGGGCCGGCTCGCTCTGGACTTGGGCCGTAGTGGGCTGGATTGGTTTTTCCTTTTTCCAGTGAATTGCAAAATGTTTTCTTTTATATATTCATGTGAATAGTGCTGATGTTTGTTAATTTCATATGAATTAATCTGCTAGGTGTAAAAATGTGAAAATAATTGTGTACGCTCTCTGTAATATGTAGTATTTGTTAAAAATATAATATAGGGTGTTCCAATGCCTTTAATCTGCTGTATAAATTATTGAAGTAATTAATAAATGCAAGTTTGTGTAATTTTAATTAATTCTCTGTAAATCCAAAAATCATGAAATTTATTGTAGCTCTGTTTGGTGGTAAAACCTAGCTGTTGGTAAAGTTTGGTTGCAATTGAAGTTAGTTTGGTCAATTAATAAATATATGTGAAATTAGGGATTAATAAAGTAAATAGAAAAATGAATTTAGGTTTGTTGTGTGAATTTTTGGGTTGAATGAAGACCGAGGATCTTTCGCTGTGTGATCCTTGGCAATTCGAGAACTTAGTGCTTGATAGTAGGCATAAAGCTGTGTAGCGGCTTTCTGTGACCGTTAAAAAGGTCAATAAAACAAAAGTAGGAAACATTACTTTTACCTTCCGTAGATCGTTTACAACTTTAGCGTGAAGGAAAGTTGTACTCAAGGTATTAATGGTTTACTTTCAAGCATTTCATTTGTTGCCCTCATGCCATGCTAAGCATACATCATTGCATACGTGTAGTGCCCGTTCCCGAGGGGGTCCAGGTCGAGACTACTACTGAGGAGGCCACTCCAGAAGTCATCCAAGGATTCGACATCTGCGGGACTGATCCCGATCCGACGCTGTACACGATCCAAGGCAAGCCCCGGTGCATTCAGCCCCTCTATTACAAAATATTTATAATTCGAGTTAATCTACTGCATTAGGTTGATAGGAGTTGATTGTCACCTATCCAGATGCATTGTCTCAAATAAATACCCTGAAAACTGATTTAAATAAAATGGTTTGAGAAATGCTTAGGCATGCTTAATGAACTTAGCTTTGCGTAAAAGAAAAACTATTTTCTGTGCCATGATTATACTTATACTTTGTTTGGTGAAGAACTGATTATCCGTTGGTCGATGTGTATTTGGGTTGGAGTCCCAATGCACGGTCACTTTCGGAATAGTTTGGAGCTGGTTGATGTCTTTGGAAACGTGTTTCGTTGGGTGGCCAGCTCATGGGGCGGCGTTCCCTATGTCTCACTCACCCGACAGGCACGATAATAAAAACTGTCGGGTAGTCTTGTACTTGGGTTAGAGTCCCAATGCAGGATTGGTGGCAGGAAGGAAGTAGGGACCGTTCGTTGTAGGCCTGCTGCGATCATGATGAACAGCCTAGCCACATACCAATGCGGAAAGCCTAGAGTTCGGTGACGCTATTGCTGGAACCGACAACCACGCACTGGGAGTGGAGAGATGGCGAGAGTAGCTTGTACCCACGGGGCCGGTGTGCCTGGATAAGAGTGGAGTACTGTGCTCTCGGGTGGCGCAGGACCGGTTCCGGGATAGCAAAGCCGTGACGACGGGTTGGTATATGTATGCCGGCGTGCTGCATATGCAGTGTGGTTAGAATCCCCAGCTGGGTACTTTCTGGATTCGAATCGACGTGCTCCTCGGTTATGGAGACTTGATCCTCACACTCTACACCGAAAAGTGGTTCTCAACTAGGTTATCTGAATGAATAAAGTAATTGAAAGAATGATGATACATGAGTCTGAATATTGGAGCTATAAATATGATTATAATAATGACAAAATAAAATATGGAACAGGATAGATTGCTTTTCTGCAAACTCCTCATCCTCTGCTAGCCTTACCCATAGCCTTGCATTCCTGAGTCTCATTTTACACCCTTAGTCGGGTAAGTCTTGCGGAGTACCCCAAGTACTCAGGGTTTGTTAACCCCGTTGCAGGAGGACCGCAGTCAGAGATCTGTCTTGCTCCATGTTGCGTGACCGTGGTCGAAGAAGATAGCGGCGATGAGTGAAGTGGAACCCGTGGGCAGGGTTCGAGTTATCTTATCTAGTATTGTGTAACTATTCCACTGCTACTGTTATGTCCTCTGGTCTGTAATAACTATATTTGAATCCTATTTGAACAACCGGTTTGTAATCTAAATGTTATGTAATCTTCCGCACTGTTACTCTGATGTATTTTATTACGAAACGTTGTAATCCTGTGATGATTCTGCAATGGTGATCCTGTCGGAGAAAAGGGCGCTAATGTAGCCCGACAGACCTGTCTAGATCATTTGGGACACGGGCCCGGCTGTCAGAAGTCGTTAGTGACAATGACAGGTGCCAGTGGGCCAGGTGATTTAGCCGGTTCTGTTACACCATCGCCGTCCAAGCCCGCGCCCGGCCTCGGTTCTCGATGGACGGCCGTCGTCACTGTGCCACTGCGACGTTGACTACTCCTCACACTGCGACCCCGCCGTCATGCCCTCACCGAGCCACCACTTCACTGGGACCGCGCCGACGCTGTCCAAACTGAGCTCGCCCACCACCACCTTGCTGAAGTCACCGGTGCTGAGCACTCTGTAGGGCCGCGACCGACCATGCCAAGCCACTGTCGTGCCCGGCCAGCCACTTGGTGGGCACAGCTGTGGCCCCGTGACGCCGTAGCAACGCCGGTAAGCTATCCAAACTCCACGGCCTCGCCCCTCCTCCCCACTGTAGCTCTTGCAAATAACTTGCACTGAAAATGGCCATCGTGCCATGATTTTGCGCTTGCAGGGAGGCCACGATTCCATCTGCAAGCCATGACAATGTCTCTATCCATGTTGACCACGAACTTGATGCCGCCCAGCGCCCTGCTCCTCGTCACGTCGAGCAGATCCACTACCAAGCCGAACCGGTGCCACCGTCGCGGATCGGCACGGCGCGGCGATCACCCTGCACGGTATCGACTCCTCGCTGCACCACCATCCTATTTTTGTCAGCACCACGGTGAGCACCACCGCCTTCTCGGACCCACCACGTGCGCCAACGTGTCCTACCCCAGGGAACGCACCGGCAAAACCACCACCGGCTCAGGAAAAACACAACGCACTCACGCACACCGGACTAAACCCAACCAACCGGATGACACACCATGAACATATACGACGGGCATCGCCGTCGACATAGGCCTTCGTGCTGTGATCCAATGCCTTGTTGAGAACCCGGCCATGCTCCGCCACCTCCCATCCATTTGATGTCACCTCCAGCCAGCCGCGGCCAGCCCGCAGGAGGCCACGACTAGCCGCAGCCAGCCAATAGCAAGCCATAGCCGGCCTGAAGCTTTCAGCAGCTGGCCGAGGGAAGCCGGAGCATGTACCAGCAAGCCTCGCCACTTCACTTCTATTTGACAATGACCCTATCCGGCCTTCATGTAGTAAACCCGTTACTAGATCTTGAGATCCCATAGATGATGCTCGACTGTTGGAGAACCCAAATAATAGATGATGTTGGACTGTTGGAAAGCCCAATCGATAGATAATCTGGGACGGTTGGAAAGCCAAAGTGATATGGTGCTGGATTATTGGAGAGCCCCTTCTCTTGCTTCTTGTACATGTGTCCACCATATTGTATTCTATCCTTACGAATCTGTCCATCCATATATTTGTTGCACCCTATCTCTACGATCTGTCTGTACGAGTATCCATTGTACCCTATCCTTACACTCTGTTTGTACATGTATCTGTGATACAGGATCCATCTATCATAATGCTATGGAATTGTGCTACTCCACTGTCCTGTCGAGTCATTTTGTCCTGTGGTCATGTTTGTGGATCTTATTGATGGTTGTTCTGGCTGTCTATCTGTGTGCCGTGCCTTCGAGCCGGCTGAGAGATCGTACTTCGTTCGGACGTTGCGATTGCGGGATTCGTCTCGCCATGATCGTAATGCCAAGCGTAACTCGACCTCTCGTTTTGTTGGTGTAGCTTGTGGCCGCGGGTGCACCTCGCCATGACCAAGGAGCTATACCCCGTTTGCCTTTCTTTGAGTCTTCGTGCCTAAGTCCTTGTATGCTTGTACCCTATGCGACCGTCGTATTTCTTCGATTCTCGCGGTGACAACCGCACCGCTACGAATTCGGGAAATGACTTAGTACCAGTGCACCTAGGTTGTGGTACCCTACAAACGGTTTGTGCACTTGTGATCTTCTATGTGTCGCTCCCTTCTGACGCCCCGTCTATGCCGTGGCGTCTGCGTTGGAAGTATTAGACCACCGCTTTATTTTATTCCTCACTCTTCGTTCCCGTTTAGCCCGCTCTGTTCGATCCCGTCTTGTCCATGACGATTGGATCAAAGATTGGACTAACCTCTTTTTAAGTTAGCAAAGCTATGGTCTATATCAAGATCTTGGATCTGTGCAATCGACTCGATCGACTAGTTAAAACCATCTTCACTGAAGGTGTGACTGAGAATATGATATGGATGTGCCTAGCTAACTTCCCTCCCTCTCTCTCTCTCTCTCTCTCTCTCTCTCTCGATTCCTGGTGTTTAAGCACTTGTATGATTGTACCCGTCGAATCACAACCTTGGTACCCTACAAGTGGATTAAACACTCGCACTGTCTTGTGCAACCTTTATTGCCAATAATTACTCGTTCTTCCCTTTTGCTTGACCCGTCCTCCGGTCCCCGTCTTCTCCATGGCGCTCGGATCGGAAGATTATGTGTCATGGTGTTTGCTATGGATAAAGCTTTGACCTAAACCATTCATTATAAAGCCATACTGGCTTGGCTACGACTTAACCATGTCCTTAGCAAACCACCACTCCTGTTTCTTTGGCCCGAGGAAATCGGACATACGCCGAGAGGGCCAAGTCGTGAACCTTTTATTATTTCTCTAGCGTCAATGGATCTTCCCGTGTTTCGTCGTCTTTCGATGTATTGGGTGATTTCTGCCTTGTGTCGCTTCGCGGAGTAGCCATTTCCGGATTAGCACCGATCAGATCGAGAACCGATGGAAGAGGACGACAAGACCTGTGGAGTGGATCTAGGAGGTGACCTAGCAGAACGACTACACTAACTGAGGAGTGCTCATACCACTACTTCCTCGACAACGCAGGTGTCATGGCAGCACCTTCTTTTAGAGAATCCTATTAGACATTGCATATTTAGAATTGCTAGCGCTTTACATTTACTCCTTTGCTAGTATATGATGCATACTACTACCTAAGCTGTTATTACCATGCTTGCAAACCACTCTACCATGCTACCCTAGCTTCGCGCTCACGCTCTTTTATATATTTCTATCTATCTGCTTGCTCGCATGTTACATCACCATATTTATTAACTCCACTCGCATTGTATCTATGATGTGATGTTGGTGGTGAACCTCATGGGAATGGTTTGGCTTAGGATGCCGGACTGGTGGACTGAGTGTGCTGTGTGCGTCTTGGGTGTGTGGTGAGGGTCGAGTCGACCAAGTGGGCTATATACGACGAGCTGTGTAAGCGAGTCTTGCCGGGGTGCAACCTGGGCATTCCCACGAGAGATACCTGTGGCGGGTAATGGTTTTTGAGGTGGTTCCGGGATGGATACCCTACGTGGATTGAAATCCCATGAACAGGAGGTGTCGTGATGGCACGGGGAGAGTATCCCCTGAGATGGAGAATGCCTGCTTGGTCAAGCCTAGAACACTTACTAGTACTTAGAATCACGGGAATCCCTTACTACTCACTCTCTTCTGATGGGTGGGAGACGGCTGGACTACTTGGTAGGGCGGTGCCACTACTGCTAGGTTGAAAGGTGATAAGGGTGGGCGGCGACGGATGACAGATTCCCGTACCGTTCTAGATGCGCAGTACCACTGATTGGGCCTGGTACTGCGTCTCCCAGTCTCAGCGTGAAGGTGTTGGATCCGGAATGTCCCAGGGCTGAGTGGTAGAGTGGCATCAACCTAGGCAAGCAAGCACCCAGAATTTTGCCTAGATAACGACGGTTGTCGATGATGGTAGAATCTTGTGAGTGGTAAAACCTCTGCAGAGTGTATGGTTGATTCGATCGATACATATGCCGACTCGTCGGCTATGGACCTTTCCTGTGACCTGCTTCACTAGATAGGGAGTGGTATACTCTTCTCTCCCCTAGTTAATGCTTCCGGCAGTGTGCCTAGTGTGGCAGTGTGCCGTTGAGACAGGACCCGAGAGGGAGTTGGGCCTGTCGACTGAGCGCGAGGTGTGTATGTGAGAGGTGGTGTATGGGTGGGATGATGGATGAGAATTGTTGGGATGGGATAAAACTTGAAAAACTATTATAATATTTAATACTGGATACTACTTTGCATGCGCTTAGGATGCAAACCACAGCCAAATATTAGGATCGCCAGATCCTTTGTATTCTCTTCCCACTAAAGCTCATCGGTGCTGACCATGGCCTGCACATATCTGGCGATGTGCAGAATACCTGACTAACAGAGATATTGAGATAAGAAGAATTAGAAGGTCTCGTGCCTACACTCAAGTTTGGTTCAGGAGATGAAGACTATGCAGCGCCAAAAGCAACTCTGATGATGCCCGTGAAGGAGGAGCCTTCACGCGACGGCATTCCGCCAACTCTTGATGACGTCTAGATACGCCTCTACTAGATTAACCCTGTAATAGGTGTATCCTCAAGTGAGGTAAATCTTATAAACTTGTAATCATACGATGTATGACCGTGATTTCAACTGATATAAGATAATGTGATGGAACCTGAACTTTGGTTTGATCGCATTATAACTCATTCTGTGGATTTCCCCTTCGTGGAAAAATCGAGGATGTTTCAGTAACGAAAACCCAACTTACACTTACGAGAATTCGACCAGACCTGTGCATGCTTACGCATAGCTAGGCGTGTCCGATAAAACTTTAAGATGGAAGCTTTTTCCATTCTCTTTGATCAGAAGAGCTAAACTGTGGTATAATCGAGCCATAGAAAGTATTCAAGGGGATTGGGAAACATTGTGCTCTGAATTTTGTTTATGTTTTTTCCCATCCATAGAGTAGTTAACCTTCGAAAAGAGGTTCTAACTTTTAGGCAACTAGAACAAGAATCTCTTAGTACATCATGGGATCGATTTAATGAACTTGTTACATCTGGCCCTGACCTTGGTTTTCCAGACCCCGTGCTCATTCAACATTTTTATTTGGGTCTTACCAAGAATTCAAGGGAATCCCTTGATTTATCCTCTGAAGGAGCCTTTCCTTATTTGCCTATAAGTAAAGCAAGAGCTATGATCAACAAGGTTGCTCAAGCGAATTCTGAGCTCCTCCAGTAAGAGATGAAATCATCTCCCGAACAAGAAGAGGAAGTTTTAGTAGCTAAAACACAATCACTCCAATTCCAAGATTTAGCTGTCAATCCTAAACCATCGAAACCCTACTTTAATGATCTAGACTTCCAGTTAGCTAAGATGCTTGTAAATCAATGTAAATCAGATATTTTTAGAAGAGCATATTGGAAAAAGTGTCATCAACTTCCTTTCCCCCCTGAGATACATTGGGAAGAATACAGAGATGGTATGTCTAGTGATGCCATAGAAGGAGAGTCAAGCCACTTAGAAATCAATCCTATCTTCTCCCCTTCTATGCTCACATTAAATGTCTCATATGAACCCATCTCTAGACCCATCCTTGACCCTGATGATCCTTCTTCTGCTCTCTCTCCTAAGTCTCATAATGACCCTAAGATCCCATTAAGACATCCCAAGAATAGGAGTCATGAAGACTATAGGAATGACCAAGAAGAGCTACGATAATGGTAGGAATGCATAGAACATACTAGAAACACATACGCTATTATCAAAGAATGGATGGAAGAGGACAAAGCCTTAGTACTAGTATCTAAACATGGTCTAGATTCAAATGGTGAGCTTAAATCAATTTCTTTAATAAACATAACTCACCCAAGTTTAGAGGAAGCTTTAGACGAGACCAATCCTAAAGGATGCAATCGATGGGAAATCTAAAAAATAAAACATCCAATAAATGTCATAGGCATGAAATAATAAAGACAAGCTTTTTTCCTATAGACATCCATGAAGAAACACCCTTGGAGTTTGAAAAGGGAGATCATATCGATGAGCATGGGAATTATTTCATTAACACCTCATCAAATTCATGCTCATATGAGAAATCTCCTGGATCATTTGGTCTCTCTAACATTATCGCACATGAGATGTTCAACCCCCTCATTCTACTTGTTCACAAATTTATTGAAAGGGTGGTTGTAGATGCATATGTTTATCATAAATATTGTAGATCTCGTTGCAATCTTGAGATAAGTGCACAAAGGCTGGTGTTCTAGAGGAAACCACCCCTATGAACTCAATGTACAATAATTAGAAGGTTTCCCAAGAATGACTTTGACACTTTGTGTCCTAAAATAACCACTCTTAAAAAATGAATTGAGCTTGCACCTTTAATTTTACTATAATGCCCTTGTGAATTGAGTATAGAATTATAATCTTAAAATATTTCTTTTGGTATTTTTCTCACTAACCATTTCAGGCTTGAAGTAGAAGAATGATAGCACTAGGTATGTCCAACCAATTATCATGCAACATTAATCCATCCAAACTTAAATTTGCCTTGCAAAATTCAAGCTTGGGGGAACTGGCCTTATTTAGAAAATCATATGTTGCTAATATTGGTTGTCTTTACCTTTCTAATCCATGTTCAATTGTTCGCTTTTTCGTCTCTAAATGAATAAATCTCTATAATTGCTTTCATTTCACTTTTGTCTGCCATAGTGAGTTTTGGTTTAGAGGTACTGATCCTACTTCTATAGGCATTTAAATTAAGCGTGGTGCTTAGGTTAACTAGCCTTCCTTAACTAAAATTAAACATGGAGTTTGGTTTGGTTATTGAACTAGAAATTGCTGTAGTAGATATTGGATATTTTGTTGGACTAACCCCTGCAGGAAACTTTCACAATTAATCTGGGTAAGTCATGAGGTGAATTCAAATCAGAGATGAGACAGGGCACATGCTGAACTTCAATAACTTTGCAGAGGAAGACATAGCTCATTCATTATGGATGGAAGAACTGTGAGTATTAATGATTCATTCACTTTATCTTCTGCTGCAAGTTACTTGGACTCAAGCCATGCCTGTCTAGAACATAATCTATGCTAAAATAATATCAACACTATCTCTTATTAAGCATAGATGGAACAAAATAAAATAATGGACAAACAACATATGTTCCAAAGTTGCACATTCCTTCGGGTATGTGTTGTCCACTAATCTGTTGCAGTCATAATAATGAATGAAGTGACAAGGTGTCATAAGATCAATGAAGCAAAAAGATGGAAAAAAGGATAAGCAACAAAGGAGACAACATACTCATGAACAACTCAAGATATAAGAGAAGAAAGAACCACAGCAAGTCATCTACCTTCCATCACTTAGTGCGATCACGTTCTAATAATGAAGGTAATATCTTAAGGTAAGTGGTCACTATTTCTCCTCTTGATCTTGGTATGCACATACATGAAGGCACAAACATGATAGAGTTACAACTTTAATTGATTAACCTAATTAACTCAACATGCTTTGTCCTTTAAGATTGTTCATGGCATCATTCTTTTGATCTCAATTTTAACCAAATGTGCTAAAACATTATATTCTATCTTTGGAAGATGATAGCCATACTCATGTGAAAATTTATATATTATGTAGAGATAGACAACCCTTCCATTGGTTAAGTAATTTAAATCTTTTCTGCCATACGAACTTAAATGCAACATAAATGCTTAATCTTCTGATCTTACCACTCATGTCATGAGTAAAACAAATTATGCAACACTAATTTTGTCTTGTTCAATGTGCCTAAGGATAGAAAAAAATAAAGAGATAGATTTGGTTCTGTTGGTGTTTTTCCACCAGCAGAGCCCATGCACTTGATCTCTACCTTGGTTGTACGAATGGGACAACACTTCGAGCAAAATTTGTTAATTCCCAAAATTCTACAAGTGAAAGTTCTGTGAACACGGACGCTGAGCAAGATGCTGCCAGCTTCCACTATTAATGCTCTACTTCAACCCGCTGGCCAAGCAAAGAACAAAAGTGACATCACCATCACTAGAGGTGCAACCATCAAGACCTCCATCTCTAAGATGGAAAGATACACAAGATTGGAGAAAAAGTCCTGTCGGTAGACTTTAAATTCCGCACCCTTACCATAGGGTAATATGGTAGTTATCTAATTAATCAGTATTTCTATCTGCATTAGTAATTTCACTTTAGCATATTCATCTTTATGCATGTCAAAAAGAAAAAAATAATAAAAATCTTTATTGTCTTATTTACTGCATAAACTTATGGTAACCCTGTCGTAGTACTTACTGTGGTGGCATAAAAAAATAATAATAGCATCTGTATTTACTTTCTTGCATTATAAAAATCCTAAGCCCCATGAGAATAAATATTCTCCGTGGTGGTATAAAAATATATAGCATGCATACATATTTGATTGCTGCATAAGAAAATTAGAAAACCCTAAAAATTGAATCCTGTTAGAATCTGTCAATTAAAATCAACTCAGAGAATAATCCATTACTTATTGGCTGACCGCTAACCCCTTATCACATTCAAGCCTCGAGTTTTGGTTTTCTTGTTGGAGTATAATTATACAGGATAACACTATGTCTGAGGAGTGAGTCTATCAGTGGCGCCCACCAAACTGCTGCTGGTAAGCCCACTCTAAAGATCATCAACACCAAATATTGCAAACATCTAGTTTGGGGGAGGAGCATCCCCTTATTATCAGATAACTATACCTAGGCGATTATCGAGTCTATTTTATATAGTCATAAAATACCAAAAATATGTGAGCACATGAAGGTTCACAATAGCATCATAGAAAAATTTAAAAATGCCAAAAATATGTAGGCACATGAAGGTCCATGTCTTTAGAGTCTTTTGTGAGTCCATTAGTTAATAGATATAAAAAGATGAATAACAAATCAAAACAAAAAAAATACTTAGTTATCTATTAGGGTGTGATCATAGAGTGTGTCTATAGTCTATCTAGTTTAGAGTCAACTAAAAACTGGAGAACATTAAAATTTTCTCTTGGAGATGATGAATAGTTGATCTGCCGTAATTCCTTTCAAGTGTCTAGTTTTCAATCTTAAATTCTCCCGAGTTTTGTATAGTATTGCTTTGATTTGAGAATTTACTCTAAATCTGAAACTTGTGGAGGTATATGCTTGAGCTAAGTCTAGGTGATTAATTGATATGATGCATGAAGGTCTGAGCTACTATTTATCTTATTCCCAACAATACTAAGTTCTGGAGATTTATTTTGAAAACTTAAAATCTTACTTGACGAGCTCTTGTATGACAAAGTGTGAATTCCTATCAAAGCCATATATAATACATTTAGAGATAGGAAAACCTTTGCACATTTATGCTACTTACTTTGCATTGAGTTCAGTCAACCTTTATTGTATACCTTATGAGAGCCTTGTCATGCTTTTAAAATCAAGATCACTTACACACTCCACCCACACATATGCATTACTCCTACTCTGAGAGTAGGCGTAGTCATTTTCCACTTTCATCCAGATCCACCTTAAAAATGTTTTCTCCTACACTGGGAGTAAACACCCAAAAATATACCCTATAGGACAGCCCCTGTTTAATTGCTCTAAGTTCTTATCATTATCTCTCCAATTATTTGTATTCAAAGGATTCATGTGGCTATGTAAAAATATTAAAATAAATAAAAAGGGAGTAAAAGATGAACAAGTGTCCCAACAATTAAAACAATAGGTACTTAGATGCTCGCCTCGCTAATGAAATAAAAAAAGTGAGAATAAAGATAGCCCATGTGACTAGGCAGAAATAAATATAAATAATATAAACTAAGATCAGTTCTGCAAGCGGACAGATAATTATACCATTATAGCATTTTACCTAGAGAGTTCTACCAGGTTGTCGATTTATATTTATACCACTGGGAAGGACTAAGAATAAACTAGAATCTATTATATTGATAGTGATGGTATACAATGGATAAGTGACATTACCAATGTCATTTGCTCTACTCATAACAGGCAGAGGTCACAAGGTAAATAAATATAAAGGTGATAAGTATGATCAAGCATCATAAATAAAAGATATTCATCAGAGCACTTCTCTAGTCATAGTAATAGCTAGCCAATGGATAAACTAAGGAACTAATATCAAAGGTAATTCTATAACTATATCAATGAATAACTCTAATTAGTGCAATTACATCTAGCAATCATTGTTAGACTAATCCTATATCATGATCACATGCAAAGGGCATCATCTAGGAAAGGTGTGAAACAGAGTCATCACCAAACTTCGCGACCGTGCCTGCTGGCCTACATACAGGGGGTGGACTACAGAGGACTCAACGCAGCTGTCACCTACGTGATCTACCACATGACCCGGCACATCAGGGTGCACTCGCAGATAAACAAAATACCTAGACACCACGTCTACATATCGTTCATCATCTATCCATCGTACGCATGAATAAATGCTATACGAGCAATTACATGAATTCAATAAGATCAAACCAACTATAATAGACATATAATCAAAGTAGACAAAGACTATTGTAATCAAGAACATATGAACTATTAAGAACAATGTTTCCCTAATCATAATGAAGAATACAATAATAGAGAAAGAACTAGAATTATACCGAACTCCGTGCTCCAGACAGACGCCGGGGCTCCAGATCCGCCGAAGAACTAGAACTCCTCTACTCTCTAATCTAACAAGGCTAGAACTATGAACTAGGAGGATCTTGATGAACTAGGAGGCTCTTGCTGGCTTGAGGACTTGATGCCTTGAATGAATGATGGGTTGATTCCTCCAGGGGGGTCTGCCCCTTTATTTATAGCCCGGTGGGATGCACGTGCGCCGTAGGATCAAACCGACTTGAAACAAGGGCTGAGATGACTCCACAAAGGCGGTGGAAGAAGACTCCAGAAGGTGGGCCGAAACCCTAGCTGTGGGGCACCGATCGGCCCCACCCATGGCGCCGGCCGGCTCCACCCTAGGGGGTCTCGGGTCCCGGTGCATCGGGTGTGTTTCAGATGCTTCTAGTGTTCTCGTGATGATTGTTTCCTTTGCGGTTAAGTTACGTGGTAATCATGCTCTATAATCCTTCTTTTATGCTTTTCTGGAATAGCCCCTGGAAAATACAGAATATGCAGAACTCGTGGAAACTGTCAGTTAAAACCCCAGACTAGTGTGTATTCATGTATCCTTTGGTGTCTAAAGTTCTAATAAAAGTTGACGTTATCCACCGTCAACAACACCCCCAAGCTTACCTGTTTGCCAGTCTCTTGGCAAACAAACTAAGCCTAATTACTAATGTAATTGGATCAGGAGTTGCTGCAATGTTTTCATACTTCCCAAGTACACATGCTGCAAACATAGATTCTTCTCCGGATTAGACAAAACTGTTCTAACTTTTAAACTCACCCATTTTACTTTTAACTATGGGGCTTTACAGCTCTTGCCTCAGTCTTGAGTAATCGAAAGAAAGAACAATCAAGTCTTGCACTATGTAGCAAATTCTTCACTGTACCAATATCCTAGATTTTTGCAAGTTTTCAAAATAAAACTCAGAGCTTTAATTGTATGACACCCTCAGGTCTCTCAGTATATATGGTATTTGTGGATCTCACTTAAGGCATTAATGTTATGCCTTCCTATAACTGAGGATTTATAGTGGAGCTCATAGGAGTGGCAATAACAAGGTTTAAGCATACTTGCAATTCATATGTTGTAAAGTCAAACAATGGATCCACAGAGAATCGAGGCATACAATCAAACCAAGATGTGCATGTGTATGGAATATGGTGGATAGGTGTATATGTGGTATTTAGTGACTATTCCTAATTCTACTTTTGCTCTTTGAAAATGATTCACTCTCCTTTGGAACTTGATGGAACACATGGGCTATCTTTATTCTTTCTCTTTTTTTTCATTCGGGAGGCGGGCATCTAGTACCCATTGTTTTAATGCCGGGACACTTGTCCATCTTTTACTCCCTTTTTATATTTTTTGCATAGACACATATATCCTTTGAACATGAATAACTGGAGAGATAATAATAAGAACTTAGAGCAATTATAACAGGGCTGTCCTACGGGGTTTATATATTTGGTGTTCACTCCCAGAGTAGGAGAAAACATTTTCATGCTGAACATTTATGAAAATGGAAATGGTTGCTATTACTCCCAGGGTAGGAATAATGCATATGTGCTGAAGTGTGTATGTGATCTTGGTTTTAAAAGCATGACAAGACTCTCGTATGGTATTCAACAAATTCGACTAGCATGAATGTGCAAAAGGTTTCCCTATCTAGATGTATCATATATATGGCTTTGGTAGGAATTCACATTTTGTCATACAAGAGCTCATCATGTAGATTTCAAATTTTCAAAATAAATCTCCAGAACTTAGTAATGCTAGGAATAAGATAAATAGTAGCTCAACTTTCATGAATCATATCAATCAATTACCTAAGACTTAACTCAAACATATGCCTCCACAAGTTTCAGGTTCAGAGTAAATTCTTAAGTTAAAACAGCAATATCTAAAACTCAGAAGAATTTAAGTTTGACAACTAGGTATTTGAAAAGTATTGTGACAGAGCAACTATTCATCATCTCCAAGACAAAATTTTAATGTTCACCATTTTTAATTTAGATCTAGCCTAAACTGACTCTAAACAAACTCTAATATATAGATAGATATTTATTTGGTTTTTAGATTTTATTTTACTAGCTAACTCACGCGAAAAAGCTGATATGATAATAATGATAATAAGATAGAAAACTTATACTTAGCTGGATTTTAATTGGAGGGTGCCCTCCCCCAAGCTTGACGTTTGACAGGGTCTTTGATGTCGCAAATTGAGTGATCCTTCTGAGCAGTGTATTGGCAGTGTAAGGATGTTGGGTTGACTAGCTCCTTGATCTTGTATTTTCCTATGAAACTCAATTGCCAATAAAAATACCAAATCTTATGGAGAGGGGTTAGGTTTAATACCACTCCATGGTAAGTGATCGATTTTATATTTCCAGCATAAGTTTAAGCTTCTTTACCTAATTAGAAAACTTCTCTAAGAGTGTGGACCTTCATGTGCCCACATATTTTTGGTATTTTTAGATTTTCCTATGATACTATGGTGAACCTTCATGTGTTCACATATTTTTGGTATTTTGTGTTTGTATAAAGTAGACTTAATAAGTGCATAGATAAAGTTACCAAGTAACTAGGGGATACTCCTCCCCCAAGTTTGAGGTCTGCAATACTTGGTGCTTGAATGATCTTCAGAGTGAGTTGGTTAGCAGCAGTCCTGATGGGTGCCACTACTAGACTCTCTCTTTAGTCATAATATTATTCCTGCATAGTTATACTCCAACAAGAAAACCAAAACTCGAGGCTCGAATTATCAAGAGGTTAGCGGTCAGCCAATGAGCACTTTGATTATTCTTTGAGTTGATTTGAATTAATAGATTTTAGCAGGATTCTAACAGGATTCTCTTTTTAGGATTTTCTAATTTTCTTATGCAGAAATCAAATATGTATGCATGCTAATAATTTTTATGCCACCACAGGGAATATTCATTCTCATGGGGCCTAGGATTTTCGTAATGCAACAAAGCAATTATAAATACTACTACTATCTATAAATCATTTTTTATTTTTATGCCACCACAGTAAATATGCCTACAGGGTTACCATAGGTTCATTCACATGGGGCTTCAATATTTACGATGCAGTAAATAAAGCAGTAAATATTTTTGTTGGTTTTGTTTTTAATATGCAAAGATGATAATGCTAAATGTGTTAAAGTAAAATTTAATAAATGCTAACTTAATTAGATAACTACCATTCTAACCTTATGGCTAGGGTACAGAATTTAAAGTCTACCGACAGGACTTAGATAGAGGAGAGTACTTACTCGGTAGGTTCATTGTCTGAGGTTACCTCAGTCAATTCTCCATTTTGCGGTGGTATAGCAGGTGCTTCTTCTTTCTCCTTCCATCTCTTTTCTGTCTCTTCTGCTTCTCTCTTTTTTAGCCCCAGCTCTTCCTTGTAAGCTTTTCTTGACTCTTCATCTCTCTTTATCCATTCTTCTACTTGTTCTTGGATCTCTTCTTTCTCTGTCTTAGCAATCTAGTCCATCCTCTCAGCTTTCGCTTCCCCCTCACTCCAGCATGGTGCTTGTACGGCTTCTTCTTGCTCCTTGTAGCAGTCTTCATACTTCACAATCCTTCCAGGGAAACTCCTCCCATCCATAGTGAGGCTGGGCAGCCTGACGGCGGGCTTGGCGTTTCCTTCTGTTGCGTTGCTTCCTGATCTGCTCATGGTTAAGATGCGTTTTGAATTGACAGCGTACCTTTCCGATGGGTAGGTTGAAGTGGATCTGTCCAGACCCGATATAGATGACAGCATTGACGGTGTAGAGGAACGGTCTTCCCAAAAGAATAGGCGATTCATCGTCTCCCTGCGTGTCAAGAACTAGAAAATCTGCGGGTATATATTTATTTTGAATTCTTACCATGACATCCTTGACTACGCCTTCAGGGAATCTCAATGATTGGTCCGCCATCTGCAACTGAATATATGTTGGGTATAATGGTAAATCATCAAATAATTCATCATATACCTTTTTGGACATTACGTTGACGCCTGATCCAGTGTCGCAGATGGTGTCAGGAAAAGTGATGTCTCTGATTGTGCATTCGATGATTGGTACACCTGGGTCACCTTTCTTTGATGGAAATGGTTTCAGGAGCATATGATCATTTTCTGTGTTTATGGCATTGATTAGCTGAGCGGTTCCTTTGGGTACATGCTGGGGCTTGTTCTTCCTCCATCTTCTATTGTTCTTCTTCTTAGGTGCTGGTTGTTGTTGTTGCTCTTCTTGTTGATGGAATTACTTCGGGACTGCTGGATTCTTGAGGATGCGGTTCTTGAATGAAAATCTCTCCTTCTTGTCTTTGATGGAGAGGACAATCTTGGCGTGTTTCCGCATAGATGATGGCTTTGGTTGTGCATAAGAATGGTCGTCCCAAGATAATGGGTGCCTTCTCATCTCCTCCGATATCCATGATCACAAAGTCAATTGGGACATATGATTGCCCCACTCGGATAACAGCTTCTTCTAGTATTCCCTTGGGTAGCAAATGGACTGATCTGCAAGCTGCAAACACATATCTGTTTACAACAAAGGATCACCTAAAATTTTCTCATAGATTACCTTGGGCATTATGTTGACACTTGCGCCGAAATCGCAGATAGCCTCTGGAAAGTTGTGACATCCTATGGAGATAGGAATCACAGGTCTTTTAGGGTCTTCCATCATCTCAGGTAGTGAGTGATCTATCCATTGTATATCTGCAGGCTCAATTTGGTATTGTGTTGCATTGTGAATATCAACAAGGTTAGCAGTTTCTAAATCCTCCGACTGGCCCGGAATCTTACCTTTCTCAAATGGAGCGACAGCAGCAGCAAGCTGAGCTAATTGTGATTCTAATATTTTATTAAAGCTGTGCTGATTCTTTACAGCAGAAGCAAAGGTATCCATTCTAGTATTTATATTTTCTAAAGCTTTATCATTCGAGGCTACCTTTCTAGACATTTGATCTAATAATTTAGATTGACCAGCAACTAAATCTCTTAAAGGCGGAAGATTATAATTATTGTAATTATTACCTTGGTTGTTACCTTGGTAATTACCTTGTCGAGGTTGCTGATTCCATCCTTGGTTTTGCTGGTTCCATCCTTGACTTTGCTGAGGACGATAGTAAGTGTTGTTGTTGATGAAGTTCACATCCTCTTGCAATGTAGGGCAGTTGACAGCTGAATGCCCGTAATCTCCACATTCTTCACAGGTCAAGCGAGAATCATTGATATGCATGACTTCCTTCTTCTCTATGTCGAGCTTCTTCATGATGAGGTCTAGCTTGGCAGTGACCATGTCAGTCTCCTTCAGATGATGGATGCCTCCTCCTCTCTTGCGAGGTTGAGTACGTTCTTCATTATAGCTTGAATTTGAGGCCATCTTCTCAACGAGTTCTTGAGCTTCTGGAAGCTTAAGTGACAGGAAAGCTCCTCCAGCTACAGCATCAATGGACTCATGGGTGCTTGAGATAAGCCCGTGGTAGAAGGTCTGCAATAGTAGCCAATCCTCTATCCCATGATGAGGACAGTCTTCAATATAGTTTTGGAATCTCTCCCATGCTTTAGTGAATGATTCGTCATGTTGCTGTTGTAAAACTTGAGATTTTCCCATGCAGAGTATTTGTCTTGCCTATAGAAAAGAACTTTGCCAGGAAAGCAGTTGAACATCGGTCCCATGTAGTGTTCTTGTCTTTGTTGGCGTAGAACCACTGCTTGGCTTTCCCCAAAAGTGAAAATGGGAAAAGACGGAGTAAAATAGCATCTCTTGGTACTCCTCTAATCGTGAAGGTGCTGCAAATCTCTAAAAAGTGTTGTAAGTGTGCACTTGCATCTTCATGAGCTTTTCCATAAAACTGGCTGGCTTGAACCATGGTGATAAGAGCAGGCTTGAGCTCGAATCCATTCTCCCCTGTGTTGACTGTTGGTCCAGTCCAGATGTTTTCTGTTGTTGGGGCAGAGAACTCACGCAGCGTCTTCTCAATCATGTCTTCAAACACAGGAGATAAACCTTCTTCTAAGTGTTCTTCTTCCAATGTTGGAGCCAGGCTCCTTTGATAAACTAGCTCGAGAAACGATGGGTGTTTTTAATAGTGATTCGGGATCTCCCCTCGTCTCTACAAACTTCGTTCTTCTCAGGAGTTCTCTCTGGATCGTCAATATAATTATTTGAAAGAGAAAAACCATTCATTCATCACCCTGCATAAGATAAGAAAATGATAAAAACAAGGGTGTGCCTGTTCGAGTTAGAGATCAATCGGTAATACAATCTTATCCATTATGTATACATATGCTATCAATATTTCCTAAGTTTAATATGCCTTCCCCGGCAACGGCGCCAAAAAATGCTTGTTGACATCTACTAACGTCGCTAAATATAACTATATAACTTTTAATGCGAGAGGCGAGATTAGAAGATGAATGGTAATTAATTAACTTGTCATTAGCAACTAGCCACTTTTCTACTACCAACATTCTTATGCAAGAACTAGGTTGTCATCCCTAATTAATAATGCTAAGAATAAATAAAGGTTTTATATATTAGTGTATGTGACTAGGCAGAAATAAATATAAATAATATAAACTAAGATCAGTTCTGCAAGCGGACAGATAATTATACCATTGTAGCATTTTACCTAGGAAGTTCTACCAGGTTGTCGATTTATATTTATACCACTGGGAAGGACTAAGAATAAACTACAATCTATTATATTGATAGTGATGGTATACAATGGATAAGTGACATTACCAATGTCATTTGCTCTACTCATAACAGGCAGAGGTCACAAGGTAAATAAAGATAAAGGTGATAAGTATGATCAGGCATCATAAATAAAAGATAATCATCAGAGCACTTCTCTAATCATAGTAATAGCTAGCCAATGGATAAACTAAGGAACTAATATCAAAGGTAATTCTATAACTACATCAATGAATAACTCTAATTAGTGCAATTACATCTAGCAATAATTGTTAGACTAATCCTATATCATGATCACATGCAAAGGGCATCATCTAGTAAAGGTGTGAAACAGAGTCATCACCAAACTTCGCGACCTGTGCCTGCTGGCCTACATACGGGGGGTGGACTACAGAGGACTCAACGCAGCTGTCACCTATGTGATCTACCACACGACCCGGCACATTAGGGTGCACTCACAGATAAACAAAATACTTAGACACCACGTCTATATATCGTTCATCATCTATCCATCGTACGCATGAATAAACGATATACGAGCAATTACATGAATTCAATAAGATCAAACCAACTATACTAGACATATAATCAAAGTAGACAAAGACTATTGTAATCAAGAACATATGAACTATTAAGAATAATGTTTCCCTAATCATAATGAAGAATACAATAATAGAGAAAGAACTAGAATTATACCGAACTCCGTGCTCCAGACAGACGCCGGGGCTCCAGATCCGCCGAAGAACTAGAACTCCTCTATTCTCTAATCTAACTAGGCTAGAACTATGAACTAGGAGGCTTTGATGAACTAGGAGGCTCTTGATGGCTTGAGGACTTGATGCGTTGAATGAATGATGGGTTGATTCCTCCAGGGGGGTCTGCCCCTTTATTTATAGTCCGGTGGGATACACGTGCGCCGTAGGATCAAACCGACTTGAAACAAGGGCTGAGATGACTCCACAAAGGCGGTGGAAGAAGACTCCAGAAGATGGGCCAAAACACTAGCAGGGGGGCGCCGGTCGGCCCCACCCTGGGGGTTCTCGGGTCCCGGTGCCTCGGGTGTGTTCCAGATGCTTCTAGTGTTCTCGTGATGATTGTTTCCTTGGCGGTTAGGTTACATGGTAATCATGCTCTTTAACTCTTCTTTTATATTTTTCTGGAATAGCCCCTGGAAAATACAGAACATGCAAAACTCGTGGAAACTGTCAGTTAAAACCCTTGACTAGTGTGTATTCATGTATCGTTTGGTGTCTAAAGTTCAAATAAAAGTTGACGTTATCCACCGTCAACAACACCCCCATGCTTACCTGTTTGCTAGTCCCTTAGCAAACGAATTAAGCCTAATTACTAATGTAATTGGATCAGGAGTTGCTACAATGTTTTCATACTTCCCAACTACATATGCTGCAAACATAGATTCTTCTCCGGATTGGACAAAACTATTCTAACTTTTAAACTTACCCATTTTACTTTTAACTATGGGGCTTTACAGCTCTTGCCTCAGTTTTGAGTAATCGAAAGAAAGAACAATCAAGTCTTGCACTATGTAGCAAATTCTTCACAGTACCAATATCCCGGAGTTTTGCAAGTTTTTAAAATAAAACTCAGAGCTTTAATTGTATGACACCCTCAGGTCTCTCAGTATATATGATATTTGTGGATCTTACTTAAGGCATTAATGTTATGCCTTCCTATAACTAAGGATTTATAGTGGAGCTCATAGGAGTGGCAATAACAAGGTTTAAGCATACTTGCAATTCATATGCTGTAAAGTCAAACAATGGATCCACAGAGAATCGAGGCATACAATCAAACCAAGATGTGCATGTATATGGAATATGGTGGATAGGTGTATATGTGGTATTTAGTGGCTATTCCTAATTCTACTTTTGCTCTTTGAAAATGATTCACTCTCCTTTGAAACTTGGAGGAACACATGGGATATCTTTATTCTTTCTCTTTTTTTCATTCGGGAGGTGGGCATCTAGTACCCATTGTTTTAATGCTGGGACACTTGTCCATCTTTTACTCCCTTTTTATATTTTTTGCATAGCCACATGTATCCTTTGAACATAAATAACTGGAGAGATAATAATAAGAACTTAGAGCAATTATAACAAGGCTGTCCTACGGGGTTTATATATTTGGTGTTCACTCCCAGAGTAAGAGAAAACATTTTCATGCTGAACATTGATGAAAATGGAAATGGTTGCGATTACTCTTAGGGTAGGAATAATGCATATGTGCTGAAGTGTGTACGTGATCTTGGTTTTAAAAGCATGACAAGACTCTATATGAAGCTCTATATGAAGGTACTTTTCAGTGTCCGAAAGCTCTATATGAAGGTTGGGCGACCAACCAAGTATGGCCAAATGACAAACCAACTTCACAATCATTAATATCATAGCTTCTGGAGACGATGTGCAAAAGATGGGCACAATGAGTGGTTCGGCCGAACCACCCATGGGCAAGTTCGCACCACCATTGTGCTTAGAATTGCATGAGAAAGCCACCCGCAGAAGATGGACCTTTGGTTCCACCAAAGGTGGTTCGGCCGAACCGCATATGGTGATACCAGGCCATGACATTTCAGCAGCATGAGTCATATCAGCATACACAAGGAAGATCAGGGCAAATTGGGCACATGCATGGTTCGGCCGAACCATGCATGGGCCCCACAGGACTCTGGTGATGTGGCACGATCTGTGTGACACTCCATCCAGCTCAATTCCACCTTTGGATCAAAGTTGTGTTTCCAATCAACGGTGGAAGATCAAGGCACATGGATCAAGGCGTGAACCGACAAGACCAAGGCAAAACCAGTACATAGCCACACTCTATGACCAGTGAAGTCTATAGTGGTAGGTCCACCTTACCATAGGTGGTTCGGCCGAACCCACCATGGTGGGACGCAACCTGCCATTTCATCCTACCGACTTCAGCATCACTCCAGAAGACTGGGGTTGGGCCCACCTGTCATTGAGTGGTTCGGCCGAACCACCCCTGGTGGGCCCAGGCCACCGCCATACTCCACCGACCTCCTGCATGCTTCTCACGTGCTGGACTCGCCACTGCCGTCCATCTTGAGGCGGTATTGAGGCGGTGGATCCAAGGGTGGACATGGAGAAGCACGTGGATCACTGACGTGGCACTACCCTTCATCCCCCCTATAAATACCCCCCGTAGGCCTTCACTCTAGAGCACGATTCATAGGAGAAACCACTATGTAGTAGCTTTAGCTCTGCTATAGTGTTGTGCTAGTTAGGAGAGAGTGAGGGAAGTCTTCAGGAGAAAGCTCCGGGCCTGTCAGGAATCTTCTCCAAGGTGTATCTCAGCGGATGCGAATCTTCAAGTAAGTTTTACATCTGAGTCCTTCTAATATTTGATATTCTGGTCCTGGTATTTTAAGTATATAATTGCTTTACTTGCATATTGCTTTACTTAGTGAAGTGCTCTAGTCTCTTGCAAGGAGTAGAGTAGTAAGTGTAGTGTAGACGTTGTGTCTAGGCTATATCTTATCAGTATGGGCCGCTTGTCGCACGGATTGTTTGTGGGTGCCAGCAAGTGGTGACAGCCTTATCTGGTCTTAGTATCCCACCACGTGTGTAAGACAAGTTATTAAAACGGCAGGGCATCAATACAATAGTATAGCCGCCTCAGGGGGAGTTATATCTCCTCCTGTTTCGCCTATCGCCTCTTGTAAAGGGAGGAGGTGGTAAACCTCTTTATACTTAGAACACCAAGACTAGATATCTTTGCTACATAAGAACCTCTCTACCCAGTTATTATAGATCCTTTGTCTCATCACTGGACAGTCTTGAACCTAGTTAGAACACTTCACGTTCCCCGTGAAAAATACGACACCTGGAATACTCCCGATGAAGGCTACATTGACTACCGTACGCTTGCGGTATATCCGTTTGCCAGTTCTGGTGTCAACAAGCTTTCTGACGCCGTTGCCGGGGAACGGTAGCTGTCTTAACTAGAATCGAGTCGTCAAGGCTACCCTTCTTTTCTCTTTCTTTTATTTTTATCCTTTGCACACCATGAACCAATCAACCATCTCTCATCTTGCCGCTCCAAAGGGCGCTAGTTTGGAGCCACCACCATCATCCCATCCTATTCTTTCTCCTAGCAATGAGCTTCGCCCTAGTT
Organism: Eremochloa ophiuroides; assembly: GCA_038502445.1. NCBI lineage: Eukaryota > Viridiplantae > Streptophyta > Magnoliopsida > Poales > Poaceae > Eremochloa > Eremochloa ophiuroides. Next base: position 67,499,371 of record JAHLJS010000005.1, read on the forward strand.
TCATAGCTAAGGTTCAGCAACAATCTTTTGCTAGGGAAGAAGATGAAAACCCCTACTCTCTCACTTACGTGATGTTGAGCAATTGTGTTCATGTCTTCAAATTGAAGGCATGACACGAGATACCTTAAAATGGAAGCTATTCCTGTTCTCTTTGATAGGGGTAGCTAAACATTGGTATGCTCAACACGTAGAGAGTGCACATGGAGAGTGGGAAAGCCTTCAATCCAAATTCTGCTTAACTTTCTTCCTATCTCTCGTGTTGCTCGTCTTCGACTAGAGGTCCTAACCTTCAAACAAAAGGGGAAGGAGACTCTAGGTGCGGCATGAGCCCAGTTTCACAGATCTAGTATCCCTTGGTCCTTATCTTGCTATAACCGAGCCAGCATTGATACAACATTTTTACCTTGGTGTTAGCAAAGATTCCGCACAATTCCTTGATATAGCTTCTGAAGGAGCATTCCTTCATTGTACCATTGGTGAAGGGAAGAAACTTCTTGCTAAAATCCTTGAAAACACTCCCCACATCCAAGGGTATAATGAACCTCCTAAGAAAGAAAAGGAATTAATCCCCGAGCAAAAAGAAATCCCGATAGCCGAATCAAAATCAGTCACATCCAAAGATTCCGCCATCGATCCTGAACCACAAACATCGGAGGAGAAAGAAATTTGTCCTATAAATTGCTCCATTGATTTCGAGGCTAATCTCTTATCTGACCTTGCTAATTTTGGAAATGCCTATAATCATCCTAGTCCAAAAGAGACCATCCAAGAGACACATCATTAGAGGTAAGAATAATGCACAAGAAAAGAACCAAAGTGGCTAGAGCCTCCATGGTGGGGTCGGCCGACCCCACCATGGACCCCTCAGCCCAGTAGTCAACCTCCACTATGTTGAGCCATACTTCTTGACTGGTTTGTCACTTTCCCTTCCTCTTTTTTAGTGCATTCCTCTTACTTTAGTATTCAACCCTCTAAAATAAAATTAAAAAATGCCTCTTGTCTTCACCGCTCATTCTTTTGTCTCTAGTAGAATGAATCTTATTTATTCTATCGTGCCTCCTTTTTCTATGTTAGCATGCCTTGGTTTGGGTGTACTGATCGTTCGAACAATCATACCTCCATAGTCTTTTTAAACTAAGCATGGTGCTTAGGTTAAAAGAGACTACCTTAATCAAACATGACATGGTGTTAAGTTTGATTATTGAATCAAAACATACTTGCATGGAATTTGGTTGCACTTTTGGACTAACCCCTGTAGCAAGAACCTCGACATCTCTATGGGTAAGCCATAAGATCATTCAAGGAGATATATTGAGATCCTCATGGTCAAAAGTCAAGTTGTTTGGGCAAGGTGAACTTCAATGCAACTGAGGAGGACCACTACTACAACTCATCATCTTTAAGGTAAGTGGCCACCTTCTGAGAGTTTTCCATGAACATGAACTTTTGAAGAAGTTGACATGCTAGAATTCATTCTTGACAATGATTCAATATGACTAAAATCTACATGTCTTAACTTCCTTTCATTTTTGTATGGTTTGGCCACTAGATTAGAATGAACACACCTATGCTAGTCTCCATGTCATAATTGGGCCCAAGAAGCCTCCAAACATGGGTCAGACGAACCACTTTTGGTGGCCAAGTTCTGGCAAACCATTTCTTGCCTCGAAGGAAGCCTAAACCCAAACCCATTCACTCCGAACCACCCAAAGGAGGGTCGGCCGACCTGGGTTTGAGCCAACATTCCCAAAATCCATTGAGGAGAGTACAGAGAGCCATGGGGTAGCTCTGTCTGGTCTGGTTCTACCAGATAGGGGTCGGGCGACCCACACTTGGGCTCCCATGCCTGATTCGTTCGCTCCAGAACGTTATGCCAACGTCCCCCTGATACTCCATCTTCAAACTCTCATGAATTCGGATGGAGAGAATGTTGGCACACCTCCATTTAACCTCTCCTTCTCTATTTCCTCATCCCATTTCTCCTCATCTTAAATTCAACACCTTCTAGCCTCCTGTATGCCTCCAAAGTTACCTAGAGTAACTCTTCCATGGCTCCCACTAGTACAGATGTCATTACTTCCTTCAGTGAGGGTCCTTTCAATCATGAGGGAGACCTGCTTGAGAAACCAGAGGTTACCATGGAGACAATTGTGTTCGAGGAAAAACCTTACCATGCCTTTGATACCCCTGTCGTAAATGATTTATTCCGGCCATACAGCCGAAATCTCTCTTCCTTGTGAGAGGCGTCAGTTGTATGCGCTGCGCACACTAACCATAAATTGGGACCGAGAGGCAAGAAGCCAAAATATTGCAGGTTCAAGAAGGGTGATAAGGGGCATGTCACAAGCCTCTCAATTTGAGCAAGGCGGTACATCACGAGCTGCAAGGAGATATGAAGAAGAAGGCGACGAGGCAAGTTCCATGGACATTTCAAGGTCCACAGGAACGGCCTCAACACACACTCCAAGAGTGCGCACTCCCCGTCCGTTCGCACGGGCGAGGGGTCGTTGAAGCCAAGGATCAGAAATGGACCAACTCATCAACGACATGGGCGCAATGCAAGTTGAGCAAGATGCAACTCTGAGCATGGCACAACAAAATGCCCAACTCTTGCAAGCTATCCAAGACGAAGAAGCACAACGCTAGGCGGGATGGTTCCAATACTACCCACCACCACAATGAGCAAAAGGACAAGCTTGGGGGAGATCCTCTCCCCTACCAAGGTAAGTAATTTATCCTAGCTATTTACATTATTTTAATTGCATTTTAAAAAAATTGCATAAGATAAAAATACCAAAAATATTTCCCTTATTTCCATATGTCTCATGAATATTTATCTTCCTCATGGAAATGATGAATAGTTGCTCTATTAATGTTTCTTTAATACCTAGTTTACAACTTAGTATTTCTTTGAGTATGGTTTACTTGGCTTATTTAAAATCATCATGAACTTAAAAACTTTATGGATGCTAAGTGCTAGAACTAAGTCTAAGTTGTTGTGAGATATGATATAGTGAAACAAGAGCTACTATAATATTACTAAACATGCATGATTACTGGAGACTTATTTCTTAATCAATCAAAACCTTATTGTTCCTCAATGGTGATAAATTCCGACCACAGCCATACATGCTATACATGTCTAAAACCTTCCACATAAGCTAATTGCTTTGTGTTGAGTGTGTCAAGTCTTGTTGACCCTTATTAAGAGACTTATCATGCTCCCAAGATCAAGATCACGTACACACCAAATATATATGCTACTTCTACACTGGAAGTACGTAACCACATACCTTTCATTTTTCCACCAAATAAATGCTCCATATGTTAAAGTCATAGAAAATCTCTCTTAGTCATTATGGTAGAAGAGATAAAAGGCTATGCAAAATGAAAATAAAAAGAAAGAAAGGTGGACACAAGAGAGTCCATAGAAAAGAGAAGAAAGATATATATGAGCAAGTTTAGGCTCATGAATAAAGAAAGAAAAATGATAGCCATGTCTCAAAAACAAAGTAGAGAGAGATACAATTCAAATAGAGGAGCATTATATTCCATCATTATCCACACACTTGCACATCTTGATCTAAGGGCATGACACTTCTCTCTTTAGATCCAAGCTTTGACTCTACAACATATGCAAAGTAAGTATGCTATACTCTTTCATTCCTACCTTAAGCTCCACATAAGTTATTTTTAGTAGGATGATAAAGAGAAGACAACATTTACTTTATGTCTTGGTAAGGAATCATATACCATTTGAGTGACATGAGAGAACCATATGATGAACATTAAGTTTTCTTTTTCAAAACATTGCTAAAACCTCCAGTATGAAACTTGCAAAGAATGAGAAAAGTAGTGCTCAAGTTAAACAGTTCTATCTCTCAACCACTTAAGGCAAAGGAAAGGTCATTAGCCCCATAAAGGACTAAGGTAAAATGAGTGAATTTTTATAGCCACTTTTTCCATTCAAAAGAGAAGTATTTAGTTGTGCACATGGTATTATTGAAACATGAACATTGTAGCAACTCCTGATCCACCGAGGCTAAGTTTAATTATTTGCTCGGGAAGAGCAAAGGTTAAGCTTGGAGGATCTTGTTGATGGTGGATATACCCTAAAATACCACAGTCAAACACCGTCAACAGGCCTCGGATTCAAGGCAGGATAAACATATCATGAACATATTTTATCAATAACGAGTTCCACGTGTACTCTTAAGCTTGTGAATGCAGCAAAGATCAAATAGGCCAAAAAACATTAAGAAATGGTGCACAACATCACTTAGAAGAGAGGAGAGCCCAGGGTGGGAACATGTATGGGTTGGCCGAACCCTACATGGGGCCCACCTGGCTCTGGTGACATGGCATGATCCATGTGACCCTCCACTCAGCTCATTTCATCCATCAGAACAACATGTGTTTCTATTCAACGGTGGAGAAACAAAGCACAAGGATTCCACGTGACAAACATACAACCAAGCGAGAACCAACACACGGGAACAATCAATGACAGATGAGGACCATAGTGGTGGGCCCAACTCACCAAAGGTGGATCGACCGAACCACCCAAGGTGGGACCAGGCCACTGCTGCACTCCATGACAGGTGGGGACTCCTTCTAGAAGACCCTGGCTCGGCCCACCTACCATAGGGGGTCGGCCGAACCCCCTGGTGCCAAGGCAGGTCGGTTAGCCTCCACCGCCTTCCAGCATATTTCCCATGTGCTAAAATCACCACGGCCGTCCATCTTATGGCGGTTCAATGCCGGTTTATACAACGGGGGAGAGGCAAGGAGCACGCGGATCGCTGACGTGGCGCCCCTCAACTCTCCCCTATAAATAGAGGCTGCCATCACCCTCTTCAAGACACCCAAGATACACAAGAGTCACAAGTCACAAAAGTTTCACTCTTTAGTAGTAGTATTAGTCTAGTGTGGGAGTTAGAGTTGAGTCGAGCTACGCTCAGAGTCTCCGGAGTCGTCTGCTGGAGAGTCTGGTATAGTTCTTGTACCTTTCCTTCCATAAGACTTTACCATTATCAATATATTATCTTTACTTTACTTTACTAAGTCTCTACTTAGTGCACTACTATTTTTTATAGTATTGTTGTGTTTTATCTTAACTTATAGTTGAGTTATATTGGATAGTGATGCTGTAACCAGCTCACGTGTGTAGTTCATCCCCTGTCATAGGGTACTTTAGTTGTTGGTACGCAACTAGAGTAGTAAGGCTTAGTGTAAGCGTGGTGCTTAGACTATATCTTGCCTTTGAATGCGGTTTGTCGCATGGATTAGTTTGTGGGTGCTAGCAGGTGGTGACTGGCCCTGTCTAGTCTTAGTATCCCTCCACTTGTTTTAGGCAAGTTCTTAAAAGGTAGGCTCCCATAAGAGAATAGCCGCTTCGGGTAGAGGTTATATCCCCTACTGTCTCCCATAAGAGTACATGTGGAACTAATTATTGATAAAATATGTTCATGATATGTTTATCTTTCCTTGAATCCGAGGCCTATTGATGGTGTTTGAATGTGAATTTTCATGGTATATCCACCGTCAACACCCTACACACCGGAAGTAAGGTAGCTGTCTTAGTATAATTCATCCATTTGATAAGATAGTTCATAAGAGTAAAGTAATTGTCATAGGAGTCTTATACTCACTCGTTGTCCTCCCACCTAGCTATACTCTACTAGTTATCTTTAGTTATCTAAAACCTTGTAGTGTCTTGGTGTCATTACCCTTTCCTCTATATATCGATTTACCCCCCTATCACTAGTTGATACTAAGTTGTTATAGACTTAAGGATCTCTCTCTTTTTATTAATTATTCCTAGCAACCGCTTTCCTTTGGGATAAAAATAAATAACTGATACCTTGGAATACTCCCGGGTGAAGTGCTACAGCGGTATATTCTGTGCGCTTGCGGAATTATCCAATAGACATAAGAAATACCACAGGCACTTCTGGCGCCGTCATCAGAGATAGCCTAACACCCTGTCTCTGATTGTTGCGCTAAGAAGTTTCAACAAGCATTTTTGGCGCCGTTGCCGGGGAAAGCATCAGTCTAGGAATATTAGTAAAAATTGAATCCGGAGTCTACTGTCAATTTAGTTATCGATTAGTGTTAGGGGCTTACCCCTGTCTGCGTTTCTCGTTATCGTGAAGCTAGACAGTGCATGAACGGTTTCCAATTGCCGTCAAATTTTATTGAAGATCCTGAGCAATTCTTGAGGAGAACTAGACGCCGTCAAGTTCCACCTCAAAGGTTCATCTCAAACCTAAATCCATTCGAGGAAAGAGGCTCAGCACTATCAACTGAGGAAGCTATGGCGCAAAAGACCATCTCTGAGTTCTTTGCACTATCCGCTGACAACATCGCCATCGGCCCGCAGCTTAACTTGGGGGATGCTACCTTTGAGCTCAAGCCAGCTTTTATCAACATGGTGCAAGCCAATCCATTCTATGGGAAGCCGCATGAAGACACCAATGCCCATGTCCAGCACTTCCTGGAGGTGTGTGGTACCTTCACTATCAAGAATGTCTCGGCAGACGCCATCCGTCTTCGCCTGTTCCCATTCTCACTGCTTGGGAAAGCGAAGCAATGGTTTTATGCCAACAAGAATGAAGCTACCACCTGGGAGAAGTGCGCCAATGCATTTCTCAAGAAATTCTTCCCAATGGGCAAAACCAGCGCTCTTCGTGGCAAAATCTCAAGCTTCCAACAGCCAGCTGAAGAGACAATTCCCGAAGCATGGGAACGTCTCCAGGAGTACATTCGTGCTTGTCCTCGTCATGAAATTGAAGAATGGCTTCTAATCTAAGGTTTCTACAATGGGCTGACTGGATTAGCCCGAAGTCACCTTGATGCTGCCGCTGGAGGAGCATTCCTGCAACACAATGTCAAGGATGCCAAAGACCTCATTGAAAAGATGGTTATCAACCAAGGATGGAATGAGGAGTGTCTCCAGCCCAAGAAAAGGGGTATGCACACCATTCATGAGGTGGCATGCTCTCAGCAAAAATGGACCTCTTAATGAAAAAGATTGAGGAAGGTTCCAAAAAGGAACAAGAGGCCATTCGAACCACTGCCACCGCACGAGCAATCGAAGCTAATCCAAGGTGCGAGGTATGTGGTGGAGAAGATCACTCGGGCAACAACTATCCCGAGACAAAGGAGGAAGTGAGCTTCATCAACAACAACAACAACAATAACAACAACAATGGGTATCGACCCCAGCAATAAGGGGGACGGAACTCGCGCCCCTTCTACCAAGGAAATCAAGGTAATGGATACAGCAATATCTTTATTAACAATTCTTATGGTTACAGCAATTCTTATTAACAATATCCAAAAGAGACCTTCCAAGGGACACCACTCAAACCCTCTCAAGAAAGGATCTCTTCAAAAATCTCCCCAAATTAACATCATCTGACGCCTCAAATTTCCATGAGGCACATAGGGAAACATCTAAGATCTTGGATGAACCTCCAAAAGGAATGCTGACTATGCCCATAGAAGGAGAGCCAAAATGCCTAGAAAAAAAAAATCTATCCTCTGCTCTTCTATGCCCACATCCTCCATGTCCTATTGAACCCATTTCTAAACTCATCCTTGATCCCAATGACCCCAATTGTGCCCTTCCTCCAAAGTCTTATGATGATCCAGTCATTGACTCCGGAGATTCATTAAGACACCCGAGGTGTGAGAGTCATCAGGCCCATAAATCTGACCAAAAAGAGCAACAACAATGGTTAGTGAATCTATCTACCGTTGTAAGTAAAGAGTGGTTAGATGAGGCTGAAGCATCAATGAAGGTTGCTAAAATGCCCACTTATGTAAGGAGAATATCTTGTCAAGTCATGGGCATTTATAGTGAAATTTGCTATGATCCAAGCCTTGGGATAAACATTATTCCTCATTTCCATGTTCAAAGTTCATCAAAGAATCACTTGCTACAATCCCAAAAACACCTTAGGCTGCCAAATGGTCTAGTCCTTCATTGTTTAGGAGTCCTTCAAGACGTACCTGTAGTGATTGATGATCTAAAGATCTCCCTAGATTTACACATCTTTGACCTTCCTGGACTTTCCTTTCATCTCACAATCATTGAAAGGCCAATCATGCGAATCTTGGAGGATATTGAAAATAAGAAGCTTGGTCATAGAATAGGTGACAAGTATCTACCTGTTTGGTCTTCACAGCCTCTCAACATAGGGGTAGAGTCCAAATCTGTTATTGATCCAAGGGGTGAGCTTAAGATGATTTCACAAACAACCATGACATGTCCAAGTCTTGAGGAGAATTTGGAATGTCATGAGAAGAAAATTGCTCACCCACTCCTTGCGATGGGGAATTTCATCAATAAGCATGGAAGTTATCCTTTGATCCTCTTGTCAAGTCCTTGCCCATTTGTGAAATCTCTCGACTCAATCTTTCTCTCTACCACTACCCAACAAGAGATCTACAACTCCTTCACTCTTCTTGTGTCCAAAATCTTTGCAAGAGAGGTTGTAGATGCTTTTGTTTATCATAAGTTCTCCAAATCTCGTAGCGGTATAAATTCTTGCAGTTAGGCCCCCACAAGTTGGCTTCAATTTAACATCATGGAACTTGTGTGCCTAACTTGAGTAGGGTAGTAAGACTTGTGGTTCTGCTGGTGTGCGGCCACCAGTAGAACCCCTACATTTGATGTTGTCTTGGTTTCCATAACTTAGGGCACACCTTACACCAAGTGTGGGGGGGTCATTTGACTCCCTCGAACACATTTGGGCGTCTGAGGACATCCCAAGCAAAAAGTATCAGTGCAAGAACACATCATTAGAGGTAAGAATAATGCACAAGAAAAGAACCAAAGTGGCTAGAGCCTCCATGGTGGGGTCGGCCGACCCCACCATGGACCCCTCAGCCCAGCAGTCAACCTCCACTATGTTGAGCCATACTTCTTGACTGGTTTGTCACTTTCCCTTCCTCTTTTTTAGTGCATTCCTCTTACTTTAGTCTTCAACCCTCTAAAATAAAATTAAAAAAATGCCTCTTGTCTTCACCGCTCATTCTTTTGTCTCTAGTAGAATGAATCTTATTTATTCTATCGTGCCTCCTTTTTCTATGTTAGCATGCCTTGGTTTGGGTGTACTGATCGTTCGAACAATCATACCTCCATAGTCTTTTTAAACTAAGCATGGTGCTTAGGTTAAAAGAGACTACCTTAATCAAACATGACATGGTGTTAAGTTTGATTATTGAATCAAAACATACTTGCATGGAATTTGGTTGCACTTTTGGACTAACCCCTATAGCAAGAACCTCGACATCTCTATGGGTAAGCCATAAGATCATTCAAGGAGATATATTGAGATCCTCATGGTCAAAAGTCAAGTTGTTTGGGCAAGGAGAACTTCAATGCAACTGAGGAGGACCACTACTACAACTCATCATCTTTAAGGTAAGTGGCCACCTTCTGAGAGTTTTCCATGAACATGAACTTTTGAAGAAGAAGTTGACATGCTAGAATTCATTCTTGACAATGATTTAATATGACTAAAATCTACATGTCTTAACTTCCTTTCATTTTTGTATGGTTTGGCCACTAGATTAGAATGAACACACCTATGCTAGTCTCCATGTCAAAATTGGGCCCAAGAAGCCTCCAAACATGGGTCGGATGAACCACTTTTGGTGGCCAAGTTCTGGCAAACCATTTCTTGCCTCGAAGGAAGCCTAAACCCAAACCCGTTCACTCCGAACCACCCAAAGGAGGGTCGGTCGACCTGGGTTTGACACGTAACCTGAGCCAACATTCCCAAAATCCATTGAGGAGAGTACAGAGAGCCATGGGGTAGCTCTGTCTGGTCTGGTTCTACCAGATAGGGGTTGGGCGACCCACACTTGGGCTCCCGTGCCTGATTCGTTCGCTCCAGAACGTTATGCCAACGTCCCCCCGATACTCCATCTTCAAACTCTCATGAATTCGGATGGAGAGAATGTTGGCACACCTCCATTTAATCTCTCCTTCTCTATTTCCTCATCCCATTTCTCCTCATCTTAAATTCAACACCTTCTAGCCTCCTGTATGCCTCCAAAGTTACATAGAGTAACTCTTCCGTGGCTCCCACTAGTACAGATGTCATTACTTCCTTCAGTGAGGGTCCTTTCAATCATGAGGGAGACCTGCTTGAGAAACCAGAGGTCACCATGGAGACAATTGTGTTCGAGGAAAAGCCTTACCATGTCTTTGATACCCCTATCATAAAAGAACCACAAGGGTAGTTGGTGGTCGGCTGGGACAAGGGAAGTCATTTTGTTCCCTTGATCATCCCAGAGGAGAGGAAGTAGTTGTAGGACTCCACCAGCTTACCCGAAGATCATCCAATGGAAGGTTAGTCCTCCATGGTCAATGAGCCCTTAAGATATTTCGAGGATGACGATTTTAGAAGAGAGTCATGAAGATGGCCCTTAGTGCAACTTACATGCTTAGAAACAATAATGGGACACGAGGACCTCCTCCTTTGACCTCATTCCTTAGATAGGCCAACCCTCTTCACAAATATGCTTGGCACATAGCTAAGTTCATTCAACCTTTATCATGGTAACGTGTGCCTATGATCCATTAAATAAATTAAAGTTTTCATTCTGCTGGTGTGTTGCCACCAGCAGAACACCTGCACTTGACATTTTTCGCAGTCTTTGTGTCAGCAGATGAAAAGAACCAAGTGTGGGGGGTCGGACGACCCCACCTATGGGACCTGGACCCACCAGTCAACATCAACCCAGTGTCTACATGCTTCCTGACTGGTTTGCCACTCCTACTCCCCTCCGTTCTTTCATTTTTATTTTTTATTTGCCTTCTGTTGACAGTGGATAACGTCAACTTTTATTAGAACTTTAGACACCAAAGGATACAAGAATACACACTAGTCTAGGGTTTTAACTGACAGTTTTCACGAGTTTTGCATGTTCTGTATTTTCCAGGGGCTATTCCAGAAAAGCATAAAAGAAGGGTTAAAGAGCATGATTATCATGTAACTTAACCGCCAAGGAAACATCATCACAAGAACACTAGAATCATCTGGAACACACCCGAAGCACCGGGGCCGGAGACCCACCAGGGTGGGGCTGGCCGGTGCCCCCCACTAGGGTTTTGGTCCATCTTCTGGAGTCTTCTTCCGCCGCCTTTGGGGAGTCATCTCGGCCCTTGTTTCAAGTCGGTTTGATCCTACGGCGCACGTCCATCCCGTCGGGCTATAAATAGTGGGGCAGACCCCCCTGGAGGCATCAACCCATCATTCATTCAAGGCATCAAGTCCTCAAGCCATCAAGAGGCCTCCTAGTTCATCAAGAGCCTCCAAGTTCATAGTTCTAGCCTAGTTAGATTAGAGAGTAGAGGAGTTCTAGTTCTTCGGCGGATCTGGAGCCCCGGCCTCTGTCTGGAGCATGGAGTTCGGTATAATTCTAGTTCTTTCTCTATTATTGTATTCTTCATTATGATTAGGGAAATATTGTTCTTAATAGTTCATATGTTCTTGATTACAATAGTCTTTGTCTACTTTGATTATATATCTAGTATAGTTGGTTTAATCTTATTGAATTCATGTAATTGCTCATATAGCGTTTATTCATGCGGACAATGGATAGATGATGAACAGTATGTAGACGTGTCTAGGTATCTTATTTATCTGCGAGTGCACCCTGATGTGCCGGGTCGTGTGGTAGATCGCGTAGGTGACAGCTGTGTTGAGTCCTCTGTAGTCCACCCCCCGTATGTAGGCCAGCAGGCACGGTCGCGAAGTTGGATGATGACTCTGTTTCACATCCTTCCTAGATGATGCCCTTTGCATGTGATTATGGATTAGTCTAACAATGATTGCTAGATGTAATTGCACTAATTAGAGTTATTCATTGATGTAGTTATAGAATTACCTTTGATATTAATTCCTTAGTTTATCCATTGGCTAGCTATTACTATGACTAGAGAGTGCTCTGATGATTAGAGTAAATGACATCGGTAATGTCACTTATCCATTGTATACCATCACTATCAATATAATAGATTAAAGTTTATCCTAATCCTTCCTAGGGGTATAAATATAAATCGACAACCTGGTAGAACTCCCTAGGTAAAATGCTACAATGGTATAATTATCTGTCCGCTTACAGAACTGATCTTAGTTTATATTTATATTTATATTTCTGCCTAGTCACATAGATTAATATATATAAAACCATTATTTATTCTTAGCATTATTAATTAGGGATGACAACCTAGTTCTTGTATAAGAATGTTGGTAATAGAAAAGTGGCTAGTTGCTAATGACAAGTTAATTAATTACCATTCATCTTCTAATCTCAGCCTCTCTCATTAGAAGTTATATACTTATATTTGACGATGTTAGTAGATGTTAACACCTTCCTTAAATGAAATAAAATAAAAATAAAAACAAGAAGACTTGCATCTGAAAAATAAAAAGTGACATGATTTATGAGATTTAAGGGTAAAAGCGTCACAAAGTTCAATTCTTGCATATGCTTATACTTGTGGGTCACATATCTTGATAGGAATATCATATTAGCTTAGTTGTTGACAAATGTGATATATTTCTTAGCTCATGATTCATACCTTTTCTATTCAAAGTGTTTAGAGATTTATTTTTGAAAATATCATAAAACCATAGTGTCACTTACTCCTCAATAGTAACTGAATTTCCTACCAAAGCCATATATGTTCATACCATGATTCAAAACCCCTTCTATATATGCTACTTGTACTTGTGTTGAGTTTGGTCAAACCTTGTTGACCCTAGTTGAGAATTATGTCATAGTCCCAAGATCAAGATCACATACACGCCACATATACACATGCTGCTTCTACACTGCAAGTACGCAAAAACCTACCATCCATCTCCATCATAAATATGCTCAATGCTTTAAAGTTTAGAATCTCTCTCTAAGTACGATTTAGTAGATGAGACACAAAAGCTATTAAAAAAAAGTGGACACATGAAGGTCCATTACTTTGAAAAAAAAGAAAAAAAATGCTAGCCATGTCTCAAAATAATAAAGTATACAGAGATCATGTCAAATAGAGGAGCATTGTTTTCCATCACATTCCACACACTTGCACATCTTGATCTAGGTTTATGACATTCTTCTTCTTGGATCCTCGTTTTGACTTTATAATAAATGCAATGCAAGTATGCTATCATGTTTATCCCTACCTGAGCTCCACATAAGCTTGATTGATGTAGGATGAAACAAAAGAAGGCAAGCTGATGCTATGCCTTGGTGAGGAATCATATATCTACTGATTGACTTGAGTGTACTATTTGCGGAGTAAGAATGAACTATGTGCTTTCTTTTAAAATCATTGTCAAAAACTCTAAGCGCTAAGAATATGAAAATGGAAAGATAACTTTGCTTTGAGAACTGTTCCATTTTTCAACATCTGAAGGATATATGCTAGACAATACCACATAACCCACTTGTATGAGATATGTCTTGAGTAAAGCTTTGTGTTAGCTAATACCTTAAAAATGTCATAATCATATTTTATCATTCTCTCTCTAACATTTGACGGTAGTTATACCATGTTTTTACCCCATCAAAACCGTCAACAAGGCATTCTTTCTGGAAGGCAACCATCAAACACATAGTGACTTAGGTACAAATAACTTGGTTCCACATGTACTTATCATTATTTGGTTGCAGGCACTCAGAACAGGTACTTTTCAGTGTTCGAAAGCTATATGAAGGTTGGGCGGCCAACCAAGTATGGCCAAATGACAAACCAACTTTACAATCATTAATATCATAGCTTCTGGAGACGATGTGCAAAAGATGGTCATAATGAGTGGTTCGGCCGAACCACCCATGGGCAAGTTAGCACCATCATTGTGCTTAGAATTGCATGAGGAAGCCACCTTGCAGAAGATGGACCTTTGGTTCCAACAAAGGTGGTTCGGCCGAACCGCATATGGCGACACCAGGCCATGACATTTCCGCACGAGTCATATCAGCATACACAAGGAAGATCAGGGCAAATGGAACACATGCATGGTTCGGCCGAACCATGCATGGGCCCACAGGACTCTGGCGATGTGGCACGATCCGTGCGACACTCCATCCAGCTCAAGTTCACCTTTGGATCAAAGTTGTGTTTCCAATCAACGGTGGAAGATCAAAACACATGGATCAAGGCGTGAACCTGCAAGACCAAGGCGAAACCAGTACGTAGCCACACTCTATGACCAGTGGGGACCACAGTGGTGGGCCCACCTTACCATAGGTGGTTCGGCCGAACCCACCATGGTGGGACCCAACCTGCCATTTCATCCTACCGACTTCAGCATCACTCCAGAAGACTGGGGTTGGGCCCACCTGTCATTGAGTGGTTCGGCCGAACCACCCCTCGTGGGCCCAGGCCACCGCCATAATCCACCGACCTCCTGCATACTTCCCACGTGCTGGATTCATCACTGCCGTCCATCTTGAGGGGGTATTGAGGCGGTGGATCCAAGGGTGGACATGGAGAAGCACGCGGATCGCTGACATGGCACTACCCTTCATCCCCTATAAATACCCCCCATAAGCCTTCACTTTAGAGCATGATTCATAGGAGAAACCACTATGTAGTAGCTTTAGCTCTGCAATAGTGCTGTGCTAGTTGGGAGAGAGTGAGGAAAGTCTTCAGGAGAAAGCTCCGGGCCTATCGGGAATCTTCTCCAATGTGTATCTCAAGTGGATGCAAATCTTCAAGTAAGTTTTACATCTGAGTCCTTCTAGTATTTGATATTCTGGTCCTGGTATTTTAAGTATATACTTGCTTTACTTGCACATTGCTTTACTTAGTGAAGTGCTCTAATCTCTTGCAAGGAGTAGAGTAGTAAGTGTAGTGTAGACGTGGTGTCTAGGCTATATCTTATCAGTATGGGCCGCTTGTCGCACGGATTGTTTGTGGGTGCCAGCAAGTGGTGACAGCCTTATCTGGTCTTAGTATCCCACCACGTGTGTAAGACAAGTTATTAAAATGGCAGGGCATCAATACAATAGTATAGCCGCCTCGGGGGGAGTTATATCTCCTCCTGTTTCGCCTATCGCCTCTTGTAAAGGGAGGAGGTGGTAAACCTCTTTATACTTAGAACACCAAGACTAGATATCTTTGCTACATAAGAACCTCTCTACCCAGTTATCAAAGATCCTTTGTCTCATCACTGGACAGTCTTGAACCTAGTTAGAACATTTTCACGTTCCCTATGGAAAATACGATACCTGGAATACTCTCGGTGAAGGCTATATTGACTACCGTACGCTTGTGGTATATCCGTTTGCCACTTCTGGTGTCAACAATGCTCATCCTTGTTATTTCCACTCCTATGAAGCTCTACTATAATCCTTAGTTGTAGGAAGACATAACATCATTAATGCCTTAAGTGAGATCCATAAATACCACATATATTAAGAGACTTGAGGGTGTCATACAATTAAGCTCTGAGTTTTATTTTGAAAACTTGCAAAACTCCGGAATATTTGTACTGTGAAGAATTTGAGACATAGTGCTTGACTTGATTGTTCTATCTTTCAATTGCTCAAGATTTATGCAAAAGCTGTAAAGACCCATAGTTAAAGGTAAAATGGGTAAATTTGAAAGTTAGAGCAGTTTTGTCTAATCCGGAGGAGAATTTCTGTTTGAAAGCATGGGTACTTTTTAGGTGTGAAAGCATTGTAGCAACTCCTGATCCAAGTTTATTAGTAATTAGGCTTAGGGTGTTTGCCAAGGGACTGGCAAAAGGTAAGCTTGGGAGTATTATTGACGGTGGATAACGTCAACTTTTTTAAAACTTTGGACATGAAAAGACACATGAATACACACTAGTCTAGGGTTTTAACTGATAATTTTCTTGAGTTTTGCATATTCTGCATTTTCCAGGGAGTATTCTAAAAAAGTGTAAAAGAGGGATTAAAGTGCATAAAAGTCACGAAACTTAACGCCGACGGAAAATCTCGTAATCAACTTCTAAAAGGGTATGGAGACACCACGACAAAGATGGGCCCGAAAGCCCACACTTGGGCGCCGGCCGGCGCCAGGGTGGGGCCGGCCAGCCCCAAGCCTAGGGTTTTGGCTGCGCCCTTCCAGAAGCTTCCTCCACCGCCTATGAGGAGTCCATCTCGACCCTTGGTTAAGTCGGTTTGATCCTGCGGCGCACGTTTATCCCACCGGGCTATAAATAAAGTGGCAGACCCCCTCCCTGGAGGCAATCCCTATTCCTGAGCTTCAGTTCAATATCTCCAGTTAGGGTTAGAAGTAGCAATTAGGAGAGACTAGTTCTTCTAGATCTAGTCTTGTTTATAGAAGTAGAGAGATAGAGTAGAGGAGTAGAATTCTGAGGAGTTCCGACCTGTTGGCGCTTCTCCGTAGCTGTATTCTTCGGGACTCGGGTTCCTCGCCCGGAGCTACTGTTCTGAGGTACTTTTGTATTCAACATTTTAATTCAAGTAAGTAGTTGTTCTTATTTGTTTTTAAGTTTGCAACTCATAATGAGTGCTTTGATCTTGGTCATTACTTGATTGAAGTAGTATTTCGTAGTGTAGGCGTGGTGCCTAGGCTAGGTTTACTTGTGAATGCCCCCTGATTAGCCGGATAGTGGTAGTCCGCGTAGGTGACAGCTACGTTAGTTCCTCTGTAGTCCACTTCCCGTTGATAGGATTGGTAGGTGTATAGGTGCTTGCTAGGAGAGAACTCTGATTTCTGCTCTTATTCAGGTTACTGCCCAG
This sequence comes from Eremochloa ophiuroides, assembly GCA_038502445.1. Lineage (NCBI taxonomy): Eukaryota > Viridiplantae > Streptophyta > Magnoliopsida > Poales > Poaceae > Eremochloa > Eremochloa ophiuroides. The sequence continues at coordinate 67,516,126 of JAHLJS010000005.1, forward strand.
TTAGAACGGTATTATTCAAAGCTTACCGGTTGTTGGAACTAGATAGTTGTTGGCATTTCTTAACGTTGTTACAAAAGATAGACTAAAAGTCCATCCCCGCAATGGTGCCAAAAATGCTTGTTGGCATTTCTTAGCATCACTACTAAAGATAGACTATGAGTCTGTCCTTAATAATAATACTAGAAACGTAAGTTGACATTTCCAACCACCATTACTTCAGAAAGGTAACCCTTGGCCCTTAATGGCACCGGCCTAGGTAATGCAGTCTGGTAATAGCAGTTAGAAGTGCCGGATTGGCCTTCCTAACCATCATTACTTGCGATATGCAAAACTGTGACACGGCGCCGTGGGGTGCACAAGAATTACAATCCTTAAGTAATGGTACTTAGGTACACCAATCGATAGCTCAGTAAGAAGTAAGATTACTCTACAAGCGCATAGAACTATCATTGTAATATTTCAACCCGTGAGTATTCAAGGGTGTCGTATTTATAATTTCCCATAGGAGGGCAATATGCATCAAGCATGGTGTAAACATGATCACTTATTGAGTGCAATGGTAGGCATACAGTAAACAGGAATAAAACATGATTTCAAAATAGTGGACACACATCTGGGTCAACCTCAAGGATAAAAAGGAAAAAATAAAGAATAAAAGAATATGACTAACTGAGCAGGCATTGGTCATATATAATTATGCAAAAAACTGCTAGCAACACATCTAATTAGTAAGTCTAGTATCAGGACTAAGTCTGGGGTGATAGGGAGATCCCCGCAGCTGGTCTGCCAGCCGATAGAGACTTTACGAACTCCTACTTCAATATCCAAACATGGGGGAGTGCTAGGGATGGACAGGGCTGTCACCACCTGCCCATCTACCCCTCTGCCCGTGGGATACCAACATATTCGCCGATCTCCGCATACCTGAGCACCATGCTCACGTAGTTGGAAACAACTCCTAACCTCCGCGGACCCCAACCCTTCGGACAGGCTAGGTTAAGAGCAACCAAGAAGGCACGACGAGCCATCACCTCATTCCTAGTTCTTCCTCTATTCATACTAATTCGATGAACAATGAAGGAACGATGATGAACAAGTCAAGAACATGACACATAAACTATATTCTAGTCTATATATTATGCTCATAACAAGATCATAACTTTGCTCTAGTTCATATGCATGATCATATAAATAAGATAAGAACTTACTCATGGAAGAAGACCGAATTGTATTCATACCAAGATGATCCTTTTCTTCCAAGGAGACAAGCTCTCCTTGATAGCTCTTGCCTTGCTCACAAACTACTAATACTACTCTAAAGATATAAGTGAGAGGTGTGAGGTAGATGACTCCAAAATGATGTGTGTGTTGAATGAAAGGAGCACCATCTATTTATAGTTGAACTAGGACGGTTTGGTGTCTCTAAACTTAGAAGGAGGTGAAACCACCTTTGGGAAAACCGCCAGAGCACCACCACCGAAGACTGGGCCCGAGAGGCCTCACCAGGGGGCGGCCGCACCTGGGGGTGGTCCGTCCCCTGGATGTGCCATCTGGCCACCGCCTTCTGGTGGTCGGTTCTTCCCTGGGCCTGGACCTCTCCTGTGGTTACGATCAGCCCCAGATATGCATCGAAGGTGGGCTTCTTCATTATTCTTGTTTGCGCATTTGCTGAATACGTCTTTGGCTTTTGCGCTTTCTTCATGATGGTTGTGCATTTCCACCTGTTACACCATTAAACCTGCAAAACATGAATACTAGGGGTACAAGTGGAACTTGTTAGTAGTAAAGGCATATGTGCTAGAATATGATTGTCTTTCTTCTTTTTAGTCTAAGTTGGCAGCATAGAAATGATCCAGAAGGACTGCCAACAAGACCCCCAAGCTTAACCTTTGCTCGTCCCGAGCAAATAGCTAAGTATGGTTGTTGATCAGGTGTTGCTACGATGCTGATATAATTCATAAGTGCCATGCCTATAACAAAGTATTCATTCGTAATTTAAATAGGTTGGCATTGTATCCACTCTTTACCTTGATTTCTCATGGGGCTTGTAGCTTCTCCAATTTCTTGAGCGGTTGCAAGACAGAATGGTTATAACAAATTCACTAATCATTCATTCTTTGATAGGCCTTCTATCCGGAGGTTTTATGAATTTTTGTAAAACAAAACAAGTTCCTCAAATGATTCTCTTAATCGCTCAATGTGTATGATTACCTCACCAAAGGCATTGTAGTGTTGCCTTTAAATCCTACCACTAAGGCTGAGAGTGGAGTTTTTAGGTAGGTATGTGGGCATACTTACATCACCTGTATTGCTGAGTCAAAGACCGGACCATAAGGAGATACAAGTCATACACTTTGATTGAGATGTGCAAGTGTGTGGAATATAAGTATGGTGGAAACCTATCTCTAATTAAAAAAAAATTTGGCACTCCATGCATCATGACTCTCTTTTATTGGATGGAACAAAGTCTTTTGGAGGGATGTGGGCTATAGAAAGATCATCCTCTTTTTCTCTCTCTCATCTTTTTTTGAACGGGTATTTGGATTTTCTTTCCCGTTTGTTTTCTCATGCCCCTTGGTTTTCTTTTTTTAACATAGCCCATATCCTTTTATTGACGTATGGAAACTCATGGATAGAGAGATGTCATGATGGCGAATGCAAGGAGTGAAAATTTGTATGAAGGGTGCGCGACTCTCAGGGTAAGAGTTGGCGTATATTTTTATTTTTGTGGATGGAAGGGTGCATGTTGTGCGCAACTCTTAGGGTGAGAGTTAGCTTTATTTGGTGGGTGTACGTGAATCTCAATCATGGGTGCATGACTATAATATCACTAGGTCTCAGTTTTTTGACTCGACTCAAAGTTCCGTAAGCAGCATATGACTAAGGTTTTGCAAAAGTAGAGCATGTCATATGGTCTTGGTAGGTATTTCATAATCATCGAGGAACTTTTGATTTTTGAATTTTTGAAAAGAAAACTCCGGATGCCAAGTTTCTCTTAGAACAAAGTCATAGCAAAGTCTATTTGTACCATCTCATATCTTGCAACAACTTAGAAAAAGGATCTTGCAATTGCAACCCACAAGATTTCAAGTTCTCAGAATGAGATATTTTTAGCCAACAAATTTAAATCTTGAGGAATACTAAGTTATAACTTTAGGCACAAACGAATTATAGACAGAGCAACTATTCATCATTTCAACAGAAGAGAAACTAACATATATTAGCACATACGGGAGTGGAATATTTTATTTTATTTATTATTATTATATTTATTATTTATTATTATTATTATTATATTTTTAATAAGGAAATAAAATTGCAAAATTTTAAAAGTGCGGGAAATAAAGTGCAAGAAATTTAAAGATACATGTTACCTCTGTGGGGTCTCCTCCCCAAGCTAGTTCAAGGCCTATTTCCTAGGAATTGTTCCATAGACCGAAGGTAGGCCATCTGTGCCTTATGCCTCCCCCGGTTCGCATCTTCGAGGTCCACGAAGTGCTGCTGATACTGCTCATGCCATTGAGTGGCAGTTTGGATGTGAGCGTTGAGCGTACCTTGGATCTGCCTGTTTTGCAGCTCTAGTCCTCCCATGCGTGTGTTGAGAATCTCTAGTGTGACCGGCTGTGGGTGAAGTGGAGGTGGCATGCCTTCAGAATCTGAGGAATGCACATGATCTTGCTGCCTTGATCCTCCTGCCTCGTGTGAGTGCTGCCACCCTGACCCTCCAGCCCCGTGAGGGTGAGGAATGTGTCCCATACCATATCCATACCCAGGGGTGAACCCGGGTGTAGACATGACAGGGGACCATCCCATCCCTTGTCTCATGGTGGGCATGGTCGGTGGTGTAGGTTGTACGGATGGTGCAGACTCTTCCTCCTGTACTCCTCTCCTTCGTGATCTCCTGTGGGAAACAGAACTCCTGCGTGCTTCTTCCTTCTTAACAAGGTCGAAGGTGAGAAATGGGGATTTATATAAAGCGAGATCCGGGTTAGGTAGCGGTATCTCGTTTATATATCCCGGAAAATAAAATACCAAATTCTGTCCCGATTCGTCACGTTTTAGAGTGTGGGCTTGAACGAAATAGAATTCATTGAGCATAATGCAAGGAGTGGAGAAATAAACAATAGTATAAGCACCATGAGGATCAATACTAGTGGCAAGACGAGTGATGAGTGAAGTGCACATGATAGGTGTAGAAGTTTTGAAAGAATTCAACCAGTGCTTAACAATATCATAGACAGGAGCGACTTTAATCTTTTTAAGCACGGCATAAAGCAACTTCAACTCAATATCATAAGCATGATGCGTGTCTTCTCTAGGAAAGACGGAATTAGCAATCCACTTAAGCATAAATCTTAAAGTAGGATGATGGATGTTGTTGATATTAGGTTGGAATTTTCCAGTCATATTTTGTCCAGTTATCAAGTACCAAAAAGTATGACGATGATAACCCCAGAGAGAAACACCCAAGTCAACAGAGCATCGCTCATGAAAGCCTAAGTGGTCAGCAAAATCCTTCTGTTAACACCAAATTTTGGACTGGGAGCCGATAGCCAATACCAGAGGAGGATAGCCAATCTCGGAAGCAGATTCTGTCCAGCGGAAGGAAGGAAATAGCCGATTGCACGGTGAATCGGTCATCGGGCTAAGGTGACAGGAGGCGCGCAGTGTCAGTATTGATGACGTCATCCAGAGTCCGCGCCACCAGGGTGCGATCACGATCGGAGTCCATTATGGAAAGGGAAGGTTGGACTCCAAGTTACCTTAGATATAGGATAGTTTGTTAGTTTCCTTATCTGTTGATGAGTTGTAATTCGACTAGGACTCTATCTACACTCAGGGTATAAATATAAGCCCTCAGCCATTGAACAAAATACAACAACATCAATACAACACAACTTTCGGCTCCGGCCAACAAACCCTAGAGTCAGTCGAGTCTGGCGAGTTACTTCATCCAGGCTGGGTGTCATCCAGTGGACGCAGGCTTGCTTGTAAGTATCGTCAACCCCCTGTTAAACTATGTCTTTTTAGCGTCATCCGGTGGACGTGGAAGCATGGCGAACCAGGGTCCTTGCTAAGCTCTATTTCTTTGGCGTCATCCGGTGGACGCGGGAAGTATAGTGAGTCAAGGATGATTCACGCTGGTTTACTCGATTAATCTGTGTTAACCGTCATTCGGTGGACGAGATGCAGATTAGGACGGTTTTCACGCGCGGATTAGTTATCAATTCGTGTTTGTTTGCTTGATTAATCTATTAGTTAAATGTCATCCGGTAGACAGGCTATAGATTGAGATAGTTTGCATGCATGGATTAGTTATCGGCTCTAGCTAAATATGGCAATTTAGTTAGATTCATTAAGTTATCAATATTGTTTGTTTAAATTGATTTACCTTATTATAACAATATCTCTGCCCGATCAAGATTGATAGATTTGGCCTTAGATTTACTTGAATCTGACCGTCGTTTATGCTTTCTCACGTTACCATGATGATCGGTTCCGTGCTTACATCGGCTAATTCCCTATCAATCTTGTTCGTTACATGTTGTGCGTTCGGTTCTAGTTGAGACATAAGTGGTTCTGAGGTTATCGTAAGTCTTATTTTCGTGTCCTTGTTTAAGTTAAACTGAGTGTCATCCGGTGGAACAGGTTTAACCTAAACAAGTTTCGCTAGATTAGACTTGCTTTAATTTGAAGTCTGTTTATGACTACGCTAGCATTCGTTCGTGCTTCATGGACCCTGCATCGGCTAAAGAGCCGATTCAGTTATGCTTTCACGAATAGATCATGCATATAGACCTATTTGGATATCAAATGATCTAGCTTTGTTTGCTGGGTATGTTGAAGCCCGCTGGCCGTTAGACCAGGTGAACGCAGACTTGGTGAACTTAGCGAAGAGGGTTTACTAAAGCCGCCGGCCTTCTAGACCAGCTTTAGCAGATCTCTGCTTATTTGATGTACAAATCAGATCTGTACACGTGATCTATTTTCTTTTATACACATTAACCGAATTAGATCGGCTAGCACGTTATTATCTTCATATGAATATCCTGATAGCCGTTTTACTTTTACTATCAGTTCATAACATGACGGAATCGGCTTTCTAGTCGATCTCCGATCGCACTGGCTCTTTGAGCCGTACAGTTGGAACTATCTGGACTCACCAGTTAGTTCCGCCTTGGGTTACTGATTATATCCGTTTTCTTGCCAATTGCAGGTCAAATTGACTGGCACGTTTGGGTGTTACTGGCACTCTCAGACCGGGTTCGAAGCTAGCTGGATCTGCGAGAGCTCTACTCCTTTCAAGGGTCATTTCCGGCTTCGCTGGTGTGTTGGGATTAGGGAACCACTTTTTGCGCCAACACACTTTTTGGCACGCCCGGTGAAATAGATCACTGAAGACCATGGCAAAAGGGAAGACCGTGGCAGACGGATCCTCCAAGGATGATGGTGTCCTCAGGGTCAAGATCGAAGACCTCAACGAGGAGGACGCGGCAGTGCTGAACAAGATCGTCGAACAATTCGCTGATGCCTGCCTGCTTTCATTCAGCAAGCAGCGCGATGGCTCCATAGTGAAGAAGAATGCATTCCCGAGGTGGATCATGGATGGCCATTCTGATAAATTTGAAGAGGAGTGCAAGGCCGACCTCAAACAGATGCTGGAAGAAGCGACCGGGGAGGCTGCTGATTCAGCAGTCGGCCATCACCATAAATCCTTCCTGCAGACATTCTATAACATCATGAAGACCGTCCTCAAGCGGCAGGATTGAAAGTCATTGGGTCTAGTTTACTTCAACATACCCGCGGAAGACGCGGATCCGAAAGCAGCGGCAGGAACCTCCAATTCCTCACCGCAACAGCCGAGCCAGCCGAAAGCGCCAGCGCAAGGTGCCACGGCGACCGGTTCGGCTCAAAAAATAGCAGCTTCTCCCAGATTATACAAAGATCATACTCCATAGGAGATCGCCGCTTTCATGCAGGCCACTGGGCAGACGGTGAACTCAATGAACTCACCAGTGGGGAACCCGGCCGCTAGAAATACGTCGGCGGCAGACACGGCCAACCCTACCCCTGGACACCCCGAGGGGATTACATATCAAGACCTTCAGGCAGCGCCGCATCCGGGGTACGCCCAGACGCCCAACAATCAGCTGCTGGAGCAGATGAGTGCCATGCTCCGTGATACTTTCGGTTTGCAGCCGAAGACCGGGACTGGAATCAAGTACAGGCGTCCTTACCCCGAGTGGTACGACCGAGTGACGTTGCCGCCCAGGTATCGCTTGCCCGACTTCTCGAAGTTCAGTGGGCAGGACGACGTCACCACCATGGAGCACATCAGCCGCTACCTGACCCAGCTCGGCGAAGCTTCATATGAGGTAGCTCACAGGGTCTGGCTCTTTCCGCTATCACTGACAGGGCCGGCGTTTAGCTGGTTCGCGTCCATGGAGCCTGGCTCGATTCAAGGTTGGGAAGATCTGGAGACCAAGTTCCATAATTACTTCTTCTCTGGCACCGGGGAGAAGGACATCACAATCTCTCCAACATGCGCCAAAAGCCGAATGAACTTGGATCGGCTTTCATCAGGCGATTCAGGGAAACCAGGAACATGTGCTACTCTTTGAACCTAAACGACAAGCAGCTCGCCAAGATAGTGGTCAGTGGGCTGCTCCCACACGTCCAAGAAAAGCTGGTGGGCACCAACTTCAACAGCATCAGTAAGGTGATGCAGAGGGTGGCCGCATTAGAGCAGCAGGCCCAGAGCTTCAAGAAGGAATTGAAATACAAGCAGTCGGCTTACGTCTGTAATTCTGACTCAGAGGATGGGGAGAATGAAGAAGTGGCCGCTGTCGAGCTCAAATAGGGTACAAAGCCCATGGCCGTGCCGAAAGGTTGGAGCGATTTTGACACGCGCAAGCTGGACAAGCTCTTCGACCTGTTTGTCAGCGCAGGCCACATCACCTTCCCGTCTGACTACGTCAAGCCATCTCCTGAAGATTTGCAGGGGAAACCGTTCTGCCAGTACCACGGCCTCACCTCACACTCCACAAACAACTGCCGCAATTTCAAAGCAGCAATCTAGAATGCCATTAGGTGCGGCCTGTTGAAATTTGAGGCCCCTCCCAAGGGGAAGATGAAGATCGACAAATTCCCATTCCCGAAGGGGTAGAACATGGTCCAGATCGCAAACCCCCCAGCCAAGGTATAGGTGTTGACCTCCGAACGGGCCAAGAAGAACTCCTCGGTTGATACCGATGCACAGATCACAGCTGAGGAGCTAGCGCTGATCAAAGAAAGGAGGGAGCAGAACCAGAAGCAGTGAAAGCCCATGTTTGGTTTTGGGTAATTGATGAAACCTAGTTTGCTAACGATTGCTCTAAGTGTTTCATGAGAATTGATTAGCAAATGGCAAGATGGAGCAAAGGACCGGTTCGGTGGAGGTCACAAGTGAAGGGCAATGACGGCGTCCATGAAAATGGTGTAAGTCCATCAACAAAGGAGAAAGCCCTATTGACGGCATCCATGCAAATGGTATAAGTCCATCATCAAAAGGAGTCCACAAGCTTCATCAAGAGATGGTGAAAAAGCTAGGAGCTCAAGGCAAAGGTATAATTCATAGGAGCTCTTTTGCTTTTGGTGATCAAGACTCCATAGAGGGAGTGATCACATTTAGGATAGATAGCCGTACTATCAAGAGGGGCGAAATCGTTGATGAAATACGGTTATCAAGTGCCACTAGGTGTTCATGATCATTGCATATGCATATAGATGCTAGTGACACTAACTTGACCCATGGAAAACTCTTTGAAAAAGGCTAACACACGTGCACCTAAGTGAGAGACACTTTGGAAGTGTTAGTACCTTAAGAAACGGGGTGAAGTTCAAGGGTTAGAGAGGGTTTGGTCCTCTCTTCCTCCTGCCGAGCTTGCTCGGCAGGATTCGGCGAATTTCGGAAACGTTACAATAGAAACACTAGCGTCAGACCGTATTGTCACAGAGCGTCGGACCATTAGCCTCAGTCCGACGGCTAACACTGCTGAGAGTGTCGGACGCTCAGTTTCGGAGCGTCGGACTATTGTCCTAAGCGTCCGACGGTGCAGAGCGACGAAGAGGTGACACGTGGAGAGCAGAGGAGCGTCGGACTCTCGGCGTTAGTCCGACGGTGGGCGTCGGACTAACGTCCGACGATTTTCAGCGCTCGGGGAGCTCTCTAGGAAACGTCGGACGCCGGCGAGTTTTAGTCCGACGGCCTGTTGTTTTAGAGTCCGACGGTGGATACGTGTAGTGCGTCGGACCGTGAGATTTGGTCCGACGGCCTACCGTCCGACGGTCGTTTTGGCGCGAGGAAATAGCCGTTGTGATCCAACGTTCGACTTCAAACGGCTAGTGACACGTGGCGTTCATCCGGGGCGCCGGACCGTGCTGATTAGTCCGACGTTCTGGCCGTCGGACAGTCCGACGGTACGCAGAAAAGTCTAAACGGCTAGTTCTTTGTGTGTGGCTTATAAATAGTCACTTGGCCGGTTTGGGGAGGATCTCTTGGTACTCCTGAACATCATAGCATATTTGTGAGCCTTCCCACTCCACTCTCACTCATCCTACTTGATTGTGATCATCATTTGGTGAGTTTGGAGAGCATCAAGTGCATTGCATTGATAGAGATCATCTAGAGGCACTTGGTAGTGGTGATTCGCAGCGGTTTCTCTTGTTACTCTTGGAGTTTGCCGACTCCTAGACGGCTTGGAGCTGCGAGGATCGTTGAGGGGAGTTGGTGATTGCCTCCGCCTCCAATCGGTAAAGTTGTGAGGGGTTCTTGAGCCTATCCCCGCGGGAGATCGCGAAAGGCATCTTTAGTGGATTGCTCGTAGCTTGGTGGATCCCCATCTTGTGTTGGTTGTGCGGCACCCTTGAGAAGGGTTTGGCGTGTGATGCCAATTAGCGCGTGAACCTCCAAGTGGGTGTATCGCTACAACGAGGACTAGCTTGCCGGCAAGCAAGTGAACCTCGGTAAAAAATCTTGTGTCATCTCTCTACCGAGGATTTCCCTTATATTTGATTGATTGGTTATATTCGGACTTCATATCTTCTCTACACCGGGGGTATTAAAATCACCTTCTCTCTTTACCTTTGTGTACTTACTCTCGTGTGTAGCTTGTTAGTTAGTTGCTCACTTAGGAGTAGTGTATAGTAGTGACATAGCTTTTGAGTGTGAACTAGTGATCATAGTGTAGTATACTTGTCTAGGTGGCTTAGCATAGCATAGTTTAGAGCTAGTGCTTTGCAAAGCTTGCTATTGTTACTAATCGGCTTGTTAAGTGTTGTTTGTAGATTTTATAGGCTATTCACCCCCCTCTAGCCATTTAGGACCTTTCAAGCAGCCAGAGAAGGGAGAGTCCAGCGGCACCAAGAGCAGGAGGCCCACGCACAAACATCTCTTGAATAAGTGGCGGCGTCAGAAAGAGAAGGGCCATCAAAGGCAACTGCAGCGTGAAGAGGAGGAATACCGCAGGTGGCTCCGCGAGGAAGAAGAGGCGCGCTATCACGAAGAAATGGCTCGCCGCCGGGAAGGTGAGGAGGATCATTGGCATTGCCCATTCTTCCGACACTGCTGGAACGAAGGCTTGAGACTGCCAACGCTGCGCAATTGTCCAGAGTGCAGCGATCAATACCGAGAGTACAGGCAGTCCCAGGTCAATCGCCGGTCCGTGCACCCGAGGCTAGGGAGCCCTCGTAGCCCGTGGGATCGGCGTGAAAAAAGGGACCTGCGCGATCGGCTTGATGAGGCGGTGGTTGAACGCCAACAGCCGGTTTGGCAGGAGAACCAGTGGTGCCCGGGAGATCTAACTAGAAGCCAAAGGTGCCGGGTGCAGCGGCTCAGGAACAGGGAGCTCCAGGCTGAGGGGCGTGCCAAGCAGGTGTGGCGCGAAAAGCCTTCACAAAGTAATGGAAAAGCTGTAGCCGACGCACAGATGGTGTTTGTGCTACCTGCAGAGTTCAGAGCCAAGAAGTACGATACCGATTCTGACTCAGACAACTCGGGATCAGAAGAAGGAGTGGCCAAGTTAGTACTCGCACAGCAAGCTACTTTTGATAAACCGGCCAAGAATTGACATCTGAAGGCCCTCTACCTCAAAGGTTATGTCGACGGCATGCCCATGATGAAGATGCTGGTGGACGGCGGCGCCACTATTAATCTCATGCCCTTACACCACATTCCGCAAAGCTAGACAAGGGTCCCGATGATCTGATAGAAACCGATCTGATGCTCAAGAATTTTGGGGGCAATTCTTCCGACACTCGGGGGGCAATCAACGTCGAGCTGACAGTGGGGAAGAAGACACTGCTCGCCACCTTTTTCGTGATCGACAGTAAGGGTGCCTACAGCTTGCTGCTCGAACGCGATTGGATTCATGCCAACTGCTGCGTGCCATCCACCATGCATCAGTGCCTCATTCAGTGGCATGGCGATGAGGTCGAAGTGGTCCCGGCCGACGACTCGGTCAGCGTAGCGACGGCAGAATGCCGCGTACTGGGAAGCTGGGGATCATGACTGTTTCTCCGGCAAGGTTTGGGGAGGAGGCTCCATCAAGGTCAACGATGAGAGTCAACAGCCGATCAGGGCAATCGGTTCTGAGTATTTTTATTAAATGGAGAATCCGATCGACGGCACAGAGGGTAAGTTGGGGCAAGGATTCACGTCGGCCGACAAGCTTGAAGAAGTAGATGTTGGACCCGGCGACAGGCCAAGGCCGACGTTTATTGCCGCCAACCTAGACCCGGAGTTCAGGCAGGAGCTGATTCAACTGCTGAAGGAGTACAAAGATTGCTTCGCCTGGGAATATTATGAGATGCCTGGATTGGACAAATCTATTAGTTGAGCACAGGCTACCTATCAGGCTAGGGTTTCGGCCACACAAGCAGCCTCCACGTCGGTTTAAAGAGGACGCTCTGCCCGATATTAAGGCCGAAATCACGAGGCTGTTAGAAGCCAAGTTCATTCGAGCTTGCCGATATGCCGAATGGATATCGAACATCGTCCCTGTGTACAAGAAGAATGGTAAATTGCGAATCTGCATTGACTTCAGGTATTTAAATAGAGCTACACCGATGGATGGCTACCCTATGCCAATAGCCAATATGCTCGTAGACTCGGCAAGCTGGGCACCAGGTTATTAGCTTCGTGGATGGCAGTGCTGGTTACAATCAAATTTTTATGGCTGATGAAGACATCACGAAGACTGCCTTCAGGAGCCCTGGTGCGCGTGGTTTGTTTGAATGGGTGGTCATGACGTTTGGTTTGAAGAATGCCAGTGCAACTTATCAGAGAGCTATGAATTACATATTTCACAAGTTGATCGGCAAAATCGTTGAAATCTATATAGATGACGTGGTGGTAAAATCCAAGAGCTATAAAGATCACCTGGCCGATCTGAGGGCCACTCTGGAGTGCACAAGGAGACATGGTTTGAAGATGAATCCTAACAAGTGTGCATTCGGCGTGTCGGCTGGCGAATTTCTGGGATTCATGGTCCACCGCAAGGGGATAGAGATCGGCAGCAAGAGCAAGAAGGCGATCGATGAACTTGTACCTCCAACCAACAAGAAGGAATTGCAATCTTTGCTCGGTAAGATTAACTTTATCAGAAGGTTCATCGCCAACTTATCAGAGAAGGTGCTGTCGTTCTCGCCATTGTTGAAGCTCAAGAATGATCAAGAGTTCAAATGGGGTGACGTGCAACAGAATGCTTTTGACGAAATCAGAGAATACATGAAAACTCCACCTGTCTTAGTACCGCCACGGACAGGGAAGCCTTTTAAGTTGTACGTGACGGCCGAAAACGATACTATTGGATCGGCCCTTTTTCAAGAGTTTGAAGGGAAAGAGAGAGCAGTTTTCTACCTGAGCAGGCGGCTCCTTGACCCTGAGACAAGATATACACCGACCGAGAAGTTGTGTTTGTGCCTATTCTATTCATGCACCAAGTTAAGGCACTACCTGCTTGCCTCGGAGTGTGTGGTGGTGTCCAAGCAGGATGTCATCAAGCACATGCTTTCGATGCCAATTTTAAATGGTCGGATCAGCAAATGGATCCTGGCGCTCTCAGAATTTGACTTGAGGTTCGAATCGGCTAAGCCAGTCAAAGGCCAGGCGATAGCCGATTTCATCACACAACATCACGGAGGATCGGCTAATGTTGGACTATGTTCTTTGATGGCTCTTCGTGCAAGCAAGGTGGTGGCGCCGAAGTAGTGCTCATCTCGCCACGGGGTGTGCGCTTTGAGTATGCTTTCCAGATCGGGCCGATTGTCACAAACAATCAGGCTGAATATGAAGCCGCATGGAAAGGTTTTCAGCTTCTGTATGAAGCAAAGGCCGATGCAGTTGAGGTATTTGGCGATTCACAACTAGTCATCAACCAATTGCTCGGTCTGTATGAGTGTAAAGACGAGATACTCAGAGGCTATTATGATCAGTGCCAGGCTCTCATCAAGAAGTTCATGACGGTATCTCTCTGTCACATCCCCAGGGCCCAGAACCAGGAAGCTAATCGGCTGGCGCAGAACGCGTCGGGTTATCGGCCGATGCAGGAGATTTGTAACAGTGAGCAATCACCTGATGACTGGAGGGGCGAGATAGCAGGTTACCTGGCAAATCCTTCACAACGGGTCAACAGAAAGCTAAGCTACAAAGCCACCAAGTACGTGTTGCTGGATGATCAATTGTATTGCAAGACTGTTGAAGGAGTGCTGCTCAAATGCCTGGGGATAGAGGAATCAGCGAAGCTGATGAGCGAAGTACACGATGGAGTCTGCGGTGCACATCAATCGGCTCACAAGATGAAGTGGATCATCAGGAGGACTGGTTACTATTGGCCTACGATGCTGGAAGATTGTTTCAAATATTATAAAGGGTGTCAAGAATGCCAGAAGTTCGGGAATATACAGAAGTCTCCAGCCTCTGCTATGAATCCTATAATCAAGGCATGGCCGTTTAGAGGATGGGGTATTGATCTAATCGTCCAAATCTACCCACCATCGAGCAAGGGTCACAAATGGATCCTGGTGGTGACTGATTACTTCACCAAGTGGGTAGAAGCCATTCCTTTGAGGAATGCCACTTCAGCTGACGTGATCGAATTTGTAAAGGAGCACATTATTTACAGGTTTGGCATACCTCAGACGATCACAACCGATCAGGGGACAATGTTCACTTCAGAGGAGTTTATGACCTTTGCCGACGACATGGGCATCAAGATTTATAATTCATCGCCGTATTATGCCCAAGCCAACGGACAAGCAGAAGCCTCCAATAAAATTTTGATCAAGGTCATCAAGAAAAGATTGAGCAGAACCCCAGAAAATGGTATTTGCATCTGAGCGAGGTGCTATGGGCATATCGCATGGCACAGCATGGATCGATCAAAGCTTCACCTTATGAGCTAGTCTATGGACACGCTGCTGTCTTGCCATGGGAGATTCAGTCTGAGACACGGCGCGTCACGTTGCAAAACAAGCTTACAGCCGGTGAATACAAAGACATTATGATGGACAGTCTAGAAGATTTGCACTGTCATTGGCTTAGGGCTTTGGAATACATTGAAAGGAACAAGGTACGGGTGGCCAAGTATTATAACACTAAGGTAAGAAGCAAGAGCTTTACTGAATCAGAGCTAGTATGGAAGGTCATTCTGCCTATTGGAACGAAAGATAGCCGATTCGGTAAATGGTCGCCAAACTGGGAAGGCCCGTATCATGTGGTTGAATGCGCCCCGGGTAATGCTTACATCCTTGAGGATTTAGAAGGACAGAGACTCGTCAGGGCCATCAACGGGAAGCATCTGAAGAAATACTACCCTAACATCCCAGTTGGGGGTGATAGCCGATTCATGTGAATCTGGCTCTAACAGCCGATGCCGTGCAAGCGGGTCGCCTTCAGGACAAAAATGGCCGACATCGTAGTAACGAGTCACCCTTAGCACAAAAATGAAATACCCTCGATGGGGTGTAATAGCCGATGCGATAAGCATCGCCTTTAGTCTAAAAAATAATAATAAAGGAAAATATATATGTATCCGGGCACATATGAAAATCAGATTGATGCTTTTTGAAGGAAGTTTCATTTCGTATTGTGCTTACAGGAGCCCTATTACATTCTAATCATGTGTGGCTCTGTCTATGATGTCCTGGGCGTCGGTGACAGCCACGACCTCGTCGGCGTGCGGGAAGAAGTTCGCCAGTTGGGCGCTGGCCTCTTCCATATTCTGGCCCTCCGAGAACCCGGGCTCGACGGTCTCCAGAGCAATGCCGGAGCGGAGTCATGCGGCTGTGAGAGCCCCAGTGGCGCCATGACGAACGCCGGCAATGGCCACCTGGAAGACGCGGTGGTGAACATCCAGGAGCCGCTCCGCCTGCGTGTTGCCACGGGCATTGACGGCATTGGCGGCGGCCTCGGCGGCCACACGCAACTCTTCAAGCTGCGCGGTCAGGGCTGCAAAAGAAAGAAGTGTCAGCATGAAGGTGATCGTTAGCACGTCACAATTCAAGATATTACCGGCCACTGCAGCGTCCGATTCGGCGAGTTGGGCTTGCACCCTGGCCACTTCGGCTTCAGCGGCCTGAAGAGCAGCGGCTTGGGCTTCGGTGACGCCCTGCAGCTAGGCCATTCTCCTTCGTAGCCTCTGAGTAGAGGTTATGGTACTCCACCATCTGGTGATGGAATTCGGCGATCGTCGGCGGCGGTGTAGGACCCTGTCAGAAGACCCCGATTCTGATCCAGTGCTCGGGGCCGGATCTTGAGGGGGTTCCTGAGGAGGCGCAGTTCTGAGAGGCCGGGTGTCCACGCCAATCGGTGCTCCCGGTGGGAAAGGAATCACACGGGCCTGACTGAAGTTTGACAAAGAAGCAGATGAGTTAGAATTGAAAGAAAACCAATGTCTTGGGTACAGATTGATTTACCTGCTGTAGATGGCTAACTGCCGGGGCGTCACCCAGCGACGATGGCCGTGATGTGGGTCAGCAACGGCATCCGCGTCAGGGATGGCTCTAGCGGCTGCAGGGACGGCTTGAGACGGCCGGGCACCAGTTTCTGAACATCCGGCGCCGGCGGTTCCCGCATCGCTGCGCAGGACGGTGATGGTCAGATTAGATTAGGTCAATGTATCAAGAAGTGAGCAGCAGCCTTACCCTAACCAGGCTCACTAGGCGATGCCTCCGTTCACCCACGGCTCGCAGGCTCCGGGTGAAGTTGTCACCTTCGGCGGAACTCGAGGACCGGCCGCTTGCCGTGGTTTCCGTTGCTAGCCATGGATTTGTTTTTGGGAGATTTTGTTTTCTCTGATCTGAGGAGAGGAGGCCGGGTGAGCAAAGGCTTTGATGTTGCGGTTGCTCACTCAGGCCGGGCGTGTATTTATAAAGATGAGGACATCGAGACGGTTTCCTCCTCGGAAGGCGAGACGACGCGGCGGATTTTAGGTTGCGGTTAATCCGCGTTTCTTGAATCCAGAACAGTTGCCAGATCAGGGAGACGAAGCGCCTGCCATCAGTGGTCGCACACCGATCGGGTCTTTGGGTCAGGCTATCTAGCCGATCCTATTGTGAGTGCCCACAAGCCGATTCGTAGTAAATCAAGGCTGAGGGGTTAACTATAAGGGAAAGCAGAACAAAGCCGATGCTAAGACGCAGGCCCGTAAGCCGATTTGTATGTAGAATGGATCAGGACTGAGTAAATCAAAGTAATCGATTCTAAGGTACAATGCATGCCTGAGAGCCGATTCGCATGCAGAAACGTACCAAACCGAACAAGTCCTTTCGAAACAGGACGAAGCCGATATTAAGGTATGAATTCAAAGGCAGATCAGGCTAAATGTTTAAACTCAAGGTGAAACAGCACGAAGACAAAGTTGTAAATAGAAAAGAACATGCCAAGTAGTACACCCATCATGTTACAAAGTTAATAAAGATCGGATCAGTTCTACTAATTCAGCACGTAGCGCATGGTCCAGCCTGCAACAATTGTTGATCTCGGTTTTCAGTGGACTGCAACAGATCCAGGCAGTTGACATGTCTTCCTGCCTGCAACGACCAAGCTGCTGATTTCCTTCTTTTTCTGGGAGAGTTCGATCGTGCTGGTGGAAATGGTGATTTCGTGCTCACTGATAGCCGACTCAACTGCTTCCAGTTCTTTTCTCAGCTGGTCTCGTCTCGTTTTCAATGTCTCCAGTTCTATTTCGGCTGTGCTGATTGAAGATTTGAGCAGCCTGGCTCGATCAGCTAATCCGGTGACCTCTTGTCTGTTGGCCGATTTGTTGCTCCTCAGCTGTTCAAGCTCTGCCAGGTTCCCATGAGCAGTGATAATCCCTGATGCTGTAACTTTAAGATCACCGAGTCTCTGTAGGGATTTCAAGGCTGTCAGGATTGCGTTGCTGCTGGACAAGTTCGATTATTTGATCAATCAGTCCAGGATTGGAGGCCAGAGCAACTAGATCACCCTCTAGGTGGGGTAGAAGTGCACTCAGCCGATTGTTGAAATCTGGCTCTGAAAGCTTCTCGGAGAAAGAGGCGAGTTCGTCTCTATCACAGAATTCTTCTATGTCAAATGAATAGCCGGGAGACGAAGGCTTCGGTACCTGCAATACATACATTCTCTCATCAGAAAAGGTACAATATAGATTAATTGTTTTCTGGCAGAGACAGGATACCTGAATGAGGCCTGAGGGCTGTAGGGTTGATGCCGATGTTGCTTGTTCGACTAAGGCAGTTTTGTCTCTTGCGGCATGCGGATCCTCAGCTGTCATTGTCTCGGGCAGATGGGTTTCTGCAAATCGGAAGTAAGAGCAGTATGGAAGCAAGGATAAGTACTAACAGCCGAATAGGAGTTACCTGGATTCCTCTCAGGGGTAGACTCCTCTTCTTCAAGGTTCGCCCAGACTTCGTCGGAAAGGGCTGTTCGGCAGTATTTTTGAAAAGAAAATTTGGTCAATCAGAGCATCTGCGTCGAGGAGAGAAAAGCCCAACGAGTAATACCTGAGTTTTGGCTCCTTCTTCCTGGATCCCTTCGTCTTGAGCAGCTAACTCTCCATGGCCGGTGGATTCTGGTGATTCTTCGGCCGGTTTCTCTCCTAAGGTATCTTGAATCGGCTGGGGTTTCACCTGGTAAAAAGCCAATTTAGGGATCGGAGCATATTGCAGTAAAGGAAGGTCGATGCTACTTCTAGATACCTGAACTTTTCTTATCGAACGACGTTTCTTGGGTGCTTGCTTTTGAAGCTGAGATGGAGCTGGTCGTTTTGAAGCAGAAGGGGGCGTCAGTACAGCAGGGCCTAACATTAGTTGTCACAGCGTCGGTGCTCAAGAGCCTAGCCTCGCTGTCGGACAAGAGGGATAGTATTCCACTCGCTCAGGTGGATTGGATGATGGGTCCTACGAGAAACATCTGTCAGGTAACATGTTTGACTAAAGCCGTTTTTACTGGAATCAGGCTCAGAACACTTACTGCTCGGGAAGATTGGAAGTTCGAGTCCAGGGCTCTGCACTTGTCATGGACAGTCATGGCAGAACAGGTTTGCTCCAAGTTGAAAAATTCTGCCAGCCTGAAGGAGCTCTGTAATGTTCTCCCTGGGTTTCAAGGTATTCAAGAAAGAGAGCCGAGGGGGCAATTGGCCAAAGCCTAGCTGTCTTGCCGCTATGTTTGGGTGATAAAATTCATAAGAGAGATAGCTAGTTGGCTTGCCGCTTGCGCTCCGAAGATGTTTGAAGTCTACTGGCAAGGCACAAGGCTTTATAATTGCATTCAAGATTCTGATAGCCTCATCATCAGAGCACCCGTTGTTGAACTTGAAGCTGGAGGGCGCTAGAAATTCATCTTCATCCTCATAGGGGAACCAGGTGGTAACCTTTGGTCCCAAGCCCCTGTATAATGTTTCCAGCATGTTGCCCTTTGAAGTTGGGATGGTTATGGCAGAAGCAGCTTCACCATAACTTTGACAGCCTCTGGTTTTTGGATCCTCTTCCTCTGAGTACTCAGTGGATAGGAAAGTTGAAGGCCCTAGAGTTGTGTTCTTACCAGCTTATGCAAATACAGGTTGAGCCATAGCTGTACTATCCAGTAAGGGACCTGCTATGCATTGTACTTCTTCACCTATGATCAAGGAGCTGAACACCCGGTTCATAAGCTTGTATGCTGCACCCAACAGGAGTTTGCCCAGGGGATGGAGTGCCCTTGAGCCTAGTTTCTCTGCCAAGACCCGATAAGGGTATGCTAGGTCCGGCAGTGGCACCACAGAACACGAATCTCTCGAGCCACATGGTCAAAAACGCGACGTGTTCTTTCTCGCTGACGGAAGAAGAGGTTTTCTGGTGGTGTTGAACATAGCCACTCCACCCTTTATATGCGTCCAGTTTCGGGAAGTACGGGTCCTTCTTGCCACTGGTGCAGAGATCCCAGAAGTCATACGATCCAGTGATTTGAAGCCCGGTGAGCATGTGAATATCGCCCAGGGTGATGGTTTTTGGACCGTCTCCGAATACAAAAGCGTTCAGGGAGTTGGACCAAAAGTGACTGGCGGCTATCAGGAGCGGCTCATTCTTTGCCATCTCTGATAATGATAGATTAAGACATTGGCTCAGATGGCGTATCTCCCAGTCCGCGCGTTTCTTCGCCGCGACGCGGCGGAACCAGTTCCTCCATCCAGCAGGTGCGCTCGGCCAGTTTCTGAAGGACTTGGCCCAGGAAGAGGCGCCCATCATGGAGCTTCGGAATGGGAACTGATTGGTTTCTTGAACGACTGAAATCCTTGGGGACCGGATCACCCATCGGACCCAGGTAGTAGGTGTTGGGAATATCCATCAGCGAGATCAGAATATCGTTCATCAGTGCCTGGATTTAAAACTCGTACTCAGTAAGGTTGGAGAGGGATTCACAAATCAGGAGGTGGATCGATGAAATTGATACCTCAGGGACCTCGGATGGAGTCGCCATTAGCTCAGGGATGGTTTGACGGCGGCGAATCAAAGTTGACGGCGGCGGATTGAAGCCCGTGGCGGAAATTGTGACTGTTTAGGGTTTCGTTTTGGTGCGAAAGTTTGAAGCGCCGAGAGGGAAGCTGCAGTTTGACTATTTGAAGGCTCAAGCGCTAGTTTCGGAATAAACCAGTTTATTCCAAAATTGGGGGGCATGTGTTAACACCAAATTTTAGACTGGGAGCCGATAGCCTGATACCAGAGGAGGATAGCCGATCTCAGAAGCAGATTCTGTCCAGCGGAAGGAAGGAAATAGCCGATTGCACGGTGAATCGGTTATCAGGCTAAGGTGACAGAAGGCGCGCAGTGTCAGTATTGATGACGTCATCCAGAGTCCGCGCCACTAGGGTGCGATCACGATCGGAGTCCATTATGAAAAGGGAAGGTTGGACTCCAAGTTACCTTAGATATAGGATAGTTTGTTAGTTTCCTTATCTGTTGATGAGTTGTAATTCGACTAGGACTCTATCTACGCTCAGGGTATAAATATAAGCCCTCAGCCATTGAACAAAATACAACAACATCAATACAACACAACTTTCGGCTCCGGCAACAAACCCTAGAGTCAGTCGAGTCTGGCGAGTTACTTCATCCAGGCTAGGTGTCATCCGGTGGATGCAGGCTTGCTTGTAAGTATCGTCAACCCCCTGTTAAACTATGTCTTTTTAGCGTCATCCGGTGGACGTGGAGGCATGGCAGACACAAGTCCTTGCTAAGCTCTGTTTCATTGGCGTCATCCGGTGGACGCGGGAAGTATAGTGAGTCAAGGATGATTCACGCTGGTTTACTCGATTAATCTGTGTTAACCGTCATCCGGTGGACGAGATGCAGATTAGGACGGTTTTCACGCGCGGATTAGTTATCAATTCAGTGTTTGTTTGCTTGATTAATCTATTAGTTAAATGTCATCTGGTAGACAGGCTATAGATTGAGATAGTTTGCATGCATGGATTAGTTATCGGCTCTAACTAACTATGGCAATTTAGTTAGATTCATTAAGTTATCAATATTGTTTGTTTAAATTGATTTACCTTATTATAACAATATCTCTGCCCGATCAAGATTGATAGATTTGGCCTTAGATTTACTTGAATCTGACCGTCGTTTATGCTTTCTCACGTTACCATGATGATCGGTTCCGTGCTTACATCGGCTAATTCCCTATCAATCTTGTTCGTTACATGTTGTGCGTTCGGTTCTAATTGAGACATAAGTGGTTCTGAGGTTATCGTAAGTCTTATTTTCGTGTCCTTGTTTAAGTTAAACTGAGTGTCATCCGGTGGAACAGGTTTAACCTAAACAAGTTTCGCTAGATTAGACTTGCTTTAATTTGAAGTCTGTTTATGACTACGCTAGCATTCGTTCGTGCTTCATGGACCCTGCATCGGCTAAAGAGCCGATTCAGTTATGCTTTCACGAATAGATCATGCATATAGACCTATTTGGATATCAAACGATCTAGCTTTGTTTGCTGGGTATGTTGAAGCCCGCTGGCCGTTAGACCCGGTGAACGCAGACTTGATGAACTTAGCGAAGAGGGTTTACTAAAGCCGCCGGCCTTCTAGACCAGCTTTAGCAGATCTCTGCTTGTTTGATGTACAGATCAGATCTGTACACGTGATCTATTTTCTTTTACACACATTAACCGAATTAGATCAGCTAGCACGTTATTATCTTCATATGAATATCCTGATAGCCGTTTTACTTTTACTATCGGTTCATAATATGACGGAATCGGCTTTCTAGTCGATCTTCGATCGCACTAGCTCTTTGAGCCGTACAGTTGGAATTATCTGGACTCACCAGTTAGTTCTGCCTTGGGTTACTGATTATATCCGTTTCCTTGCCAATTGCAGGTCAAATTGACTGGCACGTTTGGGTGTTACTAGCACTCTCAGACCGGGTTCGAAGCTAGCTGGATCTGCGAGAGCTCTACTCCTTTCATGGGTTATTTCCGGCTTCGCTGGTGTGTTGGGCTTAGGGAAGCCACTTTTTGCGCCAACACCTTCCAATAAAGACTATGCTCCTTCCCAAAGCAGCGAAAAGTAATACCATAATCGACAATTTGTTGAGTGCCCAGGACTTGGATGGTCAAAAGACGAGATCCAAGTTCGTGTACTGGGGCAACTCGGCTCCAACCAACATTTTCGAATACGGTATTAAATTCGACGTTCATACCTGTCTGCTGGAGAAAGTGTGAGTCGAAGGCCGGTGTATGCAGGAACTCGCGTCCCTTGAGGAGGTTGTATGCTTGCATCTCCCGCTCGCCCTCCAAGTCGATGAAGGGGGAGTCGGTCTCGTTGATGGCATGGCCTCTTGGCGCCTCCTCTTCTTCATGCAGCGGGCTCTCCTCTCTTGCGGGGGGGCCTTGGCTAGACTCCCCACGAGAGCGACGGCCTTTTCGGAACATGCCGGAAATCTGACCTTCGATCCCACTCATGGTGAGTGAGCTTAGCACGAGAGCTTGCTTTGTGGTAGAAAATGCAAGAGGTTCTTGTAGAATTTTCTTGCACTTGAACTTTGTGGAAAGTATTTAGAGAGTAGTGGAACAAGAGAGTGATGGAGGGAGTGAAAGAATATGAGTGTGAGAGGGGTGAAGAGCTCCACCCGAATTCTCTGGTATTTATAGCCTTGATCACAGGCGGGGGAGTGCTAGCTTGCAACGGCTAGTAGCCGTTGGCAAAAGGCCGCGCCACAGAGCCGTTGAGCAGGAGGGCGGTCGCTCCTGGGACCGGCCGGTCCCCTTGTGGGGCTGGTTCTGTCCCGTCTTTTTACAGCTCCCTTTAACGGCTACCCCCAAGATGTAGCCGGTTACGAATGACTCCCATTCGGAATTTTGCCCCAAATTTTGATTTTCCACAAATTTATTTGAAACTTTTTGATTTTCAAAAATTAATAAAAAATAAGGTTTAGATATAACAAAATCTAAACTTTATGAGAATAATTTTTATAGAATTTTTTTGAGAAGAGTTTATTTTGGACTAAAAATAGAGTTTTATAAAACTAAAAAGAGGGAAACTCTTTTTAAATGCATGAAATATAAATTATAAAAGTATATATATTTATTATTTTTTTATTATTATTTTTTCAAGAGGATAAGATATAATACCTGAGTGGGGACACCTCCCCCAAGCTTGAAAGATGGTGTGGGCCCCTTCAGATATTTATTTATTTCTTTATATTTATTTATTTTTAGATAACTGCCGATGACCTTCAGTAAGGACTCAACGTTTACAGTCCGTTGGCAAGACTCTTCTTCCTTTATTGCTCTGCAAGCTGCATGAACAAACTCGGGAGAAGCCTCGGGTTGCCTCGGGATTTTTCCCGTATTGTTGACAGGGATAGAAGCAGCTATTTGAGCCATTTGGATTTCTATCATTTTGTTAAAACTTGCTTAACTTTGAATAGAAGAAGACGGAGTTTCAAGCTTTGCATTTATATTTTCAAATATTTTATCGTTGAAGGACAGCTTTTTGGTCAGATTTTCATTGATCTTAGCTTGTCCTAACACGAGGTACTTTTAAGGAAGGTTGGTTTGAATTGTAATTTGAATTGAAATTATGACCTTGCGGGCGGTGTTGGTTGTTCCACCCGTTATTACCTTGCAGAGGTTGGCGAAACCCATTATTGACGTATGAAGCTTCTTCTTGAGTTTCGGGGCAGTTGTTCCCCGAGTGGCCAACGTTCCCGCAGACTTCACACGTCATGTGTGAGTCCATGGCCTGGACGGTACTCATGGTAGGGTTGGTGGCACGATCGTCCAGCTTCTGCATCAGCAAGTCGATTTTTGCGGCTAGCAAGTCCGTCTCCTTCACGGTATGCGTGCCTTTTTATGTTTTTGTTCCTTCTCCCCAACTCTGGTTGGCCACCATCTTCTCAATGAGTGCAGTTGCATCCGCGATGGTGAGGGAGAGGAATGCACCTCCAGCTGTGGCATCTACATGCCCTTTTGACATGGCCGTGAGGCCTTCATAGAAGTTTTGGAGCACGAGCCAATCTTCCATTCCATGATGAGGACAAGCTTGGATGTATTCCTGAAGCCTTTCCCATGTTTCGGGGATGGACTCTAGCGAAGATTGCTGGAAGTTTGAAATCTTTTCCCTTAGAGCGCTGGCCTTACTCATGGGGAAGAACTTAGCGAGGAACGCCGTGGAACATTTGTCCCACGTGTTAACAGCTTCCTTATTTTGGTAGAACCATTGCTTCGCTTTCCCCGTTAGGGAGAAAGGAAACAAGTGGAGTCTGATGCTGTCCTGTGCGACATTCTTCATGACAATGGTGTCGCACAGCTCAAGGAAGTGTTGCAGGTGAGCATTTACGTCCTCACTTGGCAAGCCACAGAACTGACTCGCCTGCACCATCGAAATAAGTCCCGTACGGATCTCGAAATTTCCATCTCCCACGTTGACAGCGGGCCCAACGGGCACGTTGGCAACAATGGGAGTGGAGTAGTCACGGAGTGTCTTGGCCATAGCGGTAGTGGCGGATGGTGCGAGAGTGACCGGTTCGTCTACCGATGGGGTAGCAGAGGAAGAAGTGGTACGAGACCTTTTCTTCCTTAGGAGTGCTTCCGGATTACTGGTGAAATTGTTCGGCAGAGCAAAACTGCTCATACACTATCCTGTTTTCATTCCAATAAAAAGAGGAAGAAAATAGCGAAGTTAGCCTGTTTAAACTACGTCTACCAATGCTTTATTATGCAATCGATGTTTATGCCAGCTTGGATGTTTTTCCCCTCCCTGGCAACGGCACCAGAAATGTTTATTGGCATTTCTTAAGGTCGTTACAAAAGATAGACTAAAAGTCCATCCCCGCAACGGTGCCAGAAATGCTTGTTGGCGTTTCTTAGCATCACTACTAAAGATAGACTATGAGTCTGTCCTTAATAATAATACTAGAAACGTAAGTTGACATTCCCAACCACCATTACTTCAGAAAGGTAACCCTTGGCCCTTAATGGCGCCGGCCTAGGTAATGCAGTCTGGTAATAGCAGTTAGAAGTGCCGGATTGGCCTTCCTAACCATCATTACTTACGATATGCAAAACTGTGACACGGCGCCGTGGGGTGCACTAAGTAATGGTACTTAGATACGCCAATCGATAGCTCAGTAAGAAGTAAGATTACTCTGCAAGCGCACAGAACTATCATTGTAGCATTTCAACCCGTAATTTCCCGTAGGAGGGCAATATGCATCAAGCGTGGTGTAAACATGATCACTTATTGAGTGCAATGTTAGGCATAGAGTAAACAAGAATAAAACATGATTTCAAAATAGTGGACACACATCTAGGTCAACCTTAAGGATAAAAAGGAAAAAATAAAGAATAAAAGAATATGACTAACTGAGCAGGCATTGGCCATATATAATTATGCAAAGAACTGCTAGCAACACATCTAATTAGTAAGTCTAGTATCAGGACTAAGTCAGCTGGTCTACCAGCCGATAGAGACTTTACGAACTCCTACTTCAATATCCGAACGTAGGGGAGTGCTAGGGATGGAAAGGGTTGTCACCACCTGCCCATCTACCCCTCTGTCCCGTGGGATACCGACATATTCGCCGATCTCCACATACCTGAGCACCATTCTCACGTAGTTGGAAACAACTCCTAACCTCCGCGGACCCCAACCCTTCGGATTGACAGGCTAGGTTAAGAGCAAACAAGAAGGCACGACGAACCATCACCTCATTCCTAGTTCTTCCTCTAGTCATACTAATTCGATGAACAATGAAGAACGATGATGAACAAGTCAAGAACATGACACATAAACTGTATTCTAGTCTATATATTATGCTCATAACAAGATCATAACTTTGCTCTAGTTCATATGCATGATCATATAAATAAGATAAGAACTTGCTCATGGAAGAAGACCGAATTGTATTCATACCAAGATGATCCTTTTCTTCCAAGGAGACAAGCTCTCCTTGATAGCTCTTGCCTTGCTCACAAACTACTAATACTACTCTAAAGATATAAGTGAGAGGTGTGAGGTAGATGACTCCAAAATGATGTGTGTGTTGAATGAAAGGAGCACCTATCTATTTATAGTTGAACTAGGACGGTTTGGCGTCTCTAAACTTGGAAGGAGGTGAAACCACCTTTGGGAAACCGCCTAGAGCACCGCCACCGAAGACTGGGCCCGAGAGGCCTCACCAGGGGGCGGCCGCACCTGGGGGTGGTCCGTCCCCTGGATGTGCCATCTGGCCACCGCCTTCTGGTGGATCGGTTCTTCCCTGGGCCTGGACCTCTCCTGTGGTTACGATCAGGCCCAGATATGCATCGAAGGTGGGCTTCTTTATTATTCTTGTTTGCGCATTTGCTGAATACGTCTTTGGCCTTTTCCGCTTTCTTCATGATGGTTGTGCATTTCCACTTGTTACACCATTAAACCTGCAAAACATGAATACTAGGGGTACAAGTGGAACTTGTTAGTAGTAAAGACATATGTGCTAGAATATGATTGTCTTTCTTCTTTTTAGTCTAAGTTGGCAGCATAGAAATGATCCATAAGGACTGCCAACAATAGTCATTAGCTATCTCATCTTTCTTAATATTATCTAGCCTAATTGTAGGGTTAAGTTCATCGGCTTGGTCGTTATCACCTATTGTTCCCTGTGGATACGATATTTAAAACCTCCGGGTGAAGTGCTACATCGGTATTACATCTGTGCGCTTACGGATAATCTGATAATAATAATATTTAATAGAGTGCAGTTAATTTATACCAACAGACTGCCATTCGCACCTTTTGTGGGAATCATAGGACATGCGCAAACATGTTTATTTAGATGTGCATTCCTATAATATGAGACTACAGCAACACTTCAAGTGGGTATTTGAAACATTCCTTGAGTCAATGGGCGGCAAACACCCTCAGACTATTATAACTGACCAGGATAAAGCTATGAAAGCAGCAATTGAACATGCTATGCCAAATACAAGACATAGAAACTGCCTTTTCCACATCAAGACCAAGTGCTACAACAAGAACCTCAAAGTATTTGCAGCTAATAAAGGCCTATATAAGAAATGTGAAGACATAGTTAACAACTCTGTCACAGAACAGGAATTTGAGCAATTGTGGGTGCAGATGATAGAGGAGAAAGGCCTACAGAACAACAAGTACTTCACAAAGATGTGGCAAATAAGGAAAAGATTCATATCCAGTATATTACAAAAGTGATTTCTTCCCATTCATACAAAGCACATCAAGAAGTGAGGCTACAAACGCAAGATTCAAGGACAATGTTGGTCCAACCTACAACATTATAAGCTTTGTGGCTGAATACCAACGGATAATAGAGAGTATTGATAGAGCAGAGAACCTAGAAGACCACTACAACAACCAAAAAGTACCCAAGGATCTACTTTTTGGATACACATTTGAGACCCAAGCACAAGAATTAAACAATAGCAATATATACAAGAAATTCTTGATTCAATTGAGAGCTACTTTAACTCTAACATACAGAGAAACTGAACAAGGAAAAAGATTTGAAGTTTGGCAAAGAAGCAACATTCTTTTTCCTTGTACAAGCAGGAAAGAATAAGGAGATACATAGTGCTAACTGACCTCACCGAGGGAAAAAGAAGAATTCAGCTGCATATGTGCAAAATTCAGTAAAGATGGCATACTCTGCTCTCATGTCCTGAAAATCATAATAGAAAGGAAATTAGCATGATACCAGACAAGTACATAATTGATAGATGGAGGAAAAAGGATATGAGAACGATCAAGCAAAGAATATAGAATGAAACATTTGAAACAAGTTCCTTGCTCAGATTCAATATACTTTTAAGGAAATCTACAGTTTTAAATTCAAAAGTTTCTAAAAAAGAAGAATCAACAGAATACCTTGCAGCAGAAATGGAGAGGAATGAATTGCACCTGGACAAGTTACTAGCACATCCAACAGTTGCTGAAACCCAAAATGAAGCAACACCACAGATTGAAATGCATTCAGGAGCACAACCACGAGAAGAAGAAAATAATACAGATGCTGAGCTACTTGATCCAGATAGAATACAGCAAAAGGGCAGGCCAGAACAACCAAAGAGAATGAAGGCAAAAATAGAACAACTGAGAGAGAAGACAAAGCAGAAGGAGAACAAGAAGAAATAGAAAACAAACTCAAATGTAACTACAAGTAAAACCCACATATAAAAACAATTTCAACATCATTGCCAAAATAACACATTGCCCAACATTTAAAATATATTCTCAACTGTAATGATTTCTTGCAGGATCACCAGGGAAGCCCAAGTCAAAGAGGTTGAAGGTCCCAACAAAAAAAACAATGACGCACAGAGAATCGAATCAACAGGAGCAAAGGAAGAATTAGATAAAGACAAGGAAAACAAAGAAGAAAAAAGTTGCACAGCTAAATTATGTAATATACTAGT
Organism: Eremochloa ophiuroides; assembly: GCA_038502445.1. Taxonomy (NCBI): domain Eukaryota; kingdom Viridiplantae; phylum Streptophyta; class Magnoliopsida; order Poales; family Poaceae; genus Eremochloa; species Eremochloa ophiuroides. The sequence continues at coordinate 67,544,552 of JAHLJS010000005.1, forward strand.
ATAATAGATTTATTATATGTAATACATGTTCTGGATATATGATGTGCAACACAGCACAAACATATTGTAAGGTCTTCCTTAAAGGACTATCCTGGATATATCAAGTGGCTGCACAATACAAACATATTAGAAGCAACTTCGTTAAATTACTACCCTATTATATGCAATGAAACAGAGCAATTGTACTCGAACACCTTGTATAGCTTTACAAGTAAGCATATCTAGTTCAGAGGAACAAAAAAAACACAAAAACTCATCAGCAACTCCTAGTCGCAGCCACCTTCCTGAAAAAGAATACAACAAAATAAAAAAAATGAAACTACAAAAACTGTACAAGCAAACAACGACCAGAATACCTAATTTGGCTCATAAGAAATAACTGGGTTCTTGTTGCTAGTATTTCTAGGATTGAACAACATGTCATTAGCTATCTTGATCCTTATGTTAGGAATGTCATCTCTACTGAACAATGAAAATAGAGAAGACCTTAGCGATGTCCAATGCTTAAGAAACATCATAGCATAAATTCCTGAATCAACACTACATGGACAATAAAAATATACAATAAGATGAATGAAAATTTGAAAAAAAAAACTATCACACAAAACAATACTAATTGAAGAACAAAAAACATGAAAGACAGAAACACATACTCATCATATGGAGACTGCTTTGGCATAGATGGATATATAACACCATATTCTTGAAACTTGATATCACGCTTAACACATCTATCCCACCAAAATTGAAATTCTGGTATCTAAAAAAATTATATACAGTAATTAAACAAACACTATATTAATAAACATATTAAAAATAGGAAAAAAATTGGAAAAAACGACAGAACCATACCATCTTACCTCTGACAAATTCCTGGTAAGTATGAACTTAAGAAAACATGGAGTCAAGAAAGATAAATTTCTTGTCCTTTATATCAACAACAAAGACAAACCAATGATCTTCGTGGAATGTAGGGAAATACAACTACAAAAACATTTGAGGTTTATAGGTTAGCAGCACACAAAATCAGTCATCATTCTCCTAAAATAAAAATTTTGATAACCATACCAAATCAGAACGAAAAAGTGGTCTCACCTTCGAAGAACGCTCAAAAGCTCTCATCATCACATCCCCATCAACTGAAGCATGACCTTTCAGAAGCATCTCCTTCAAAAATTGCAGAAACAGAAACAACAATAAATAAATTAAATGAATCACATCAATAAATTATATTAAATAGAGAAAAAACACTTACAGAAATATTAAAAAAGAAATAATGCCGCTTAGACACATCTGGATGACCATCTGGACGACAAAAAAGATGATAGCAAAAAGCAGCCACAACAAAATTGTTCACTTTACCACCTGGCTTCAAAGATTCACCTAGGGACCAATAGGTACAACGCACACCTCCAAAATACAATGCGTCCAAACTACAAAAAGAAATAAGACTAAAAAATATGAAAAAAATAGACTGAATAATATAAAACAAAAGGTGAAAAAAATTAAAACTTACTTGCTAGAACGAGAAGAAGCCAAATCACATATAGCATTGTAGTTTGCAATTTCACTTTTAGAAACTTTAAACTTATCATCATTCATCGAAAAATTATCCATTAGAACTCTATTTGGACGAACCACCCTTCTAGGACCATGGACAGGGATTTTGCCACCAGTTGAAGAATCCCTAACCTTAAAATCAGAACGACTACCAACACCTTGAGGATCAAAAGAAGAATCTACTGGAAAACCATGGGTCTTGCTGAGAGAAAAACGTTGATTATCACTGCTCATACCAAATTTAGAAACATTTGAATCATAAAGATGATCCAAGTTCTTTGTCAGCGCTCGAATATTTTCAGCAAAAGTCCTTGAACTAGTACAAATCACTGGAGAATTTTCCTAAATGACAAAAGAAAGAAAGAAATTATAAAAAAAACAAAATGAAAGATTCATTCAATGGAAAAAATATACAGAGACTAATATTTTCTTTAACAGAAGAACCATGTTTGGTCTTCCGAGAACTGTTAAAGACAGGCAAAATAGAACGCTTTCCAGAAAGATTTAGAGTAATCCTAGTAGATAGACTTGTCATAGGAGATCCATCATCAGATAAAGGAATAGTTTGCATTATTATACAATTCTATCAAATAAACAATAAGAAAATTGATTAATACAAGAGAAACAACAGAAAGCAATCGGAAAAAGAAAAAAATTAGGAACCAGCCTTATCTCAACTTTGACGATAAGCATTCTGAGATCTTTGAGACATCTAAAAAACTACAATTAAAACTTATAAAACAAGAAAAAGAAAACCAAAAGAAGCAAAAGAAATAACATTAGAAGCAAGTAATCTTGAACGATGACGAGGACTAGGAGAAACAGAATCAGGAATGATAGTGCTATCTTTATGAATAGGAAGCTCATCTCTGACCAAATCAATGCAAATGTTGCGAGAACGAGAAGCAACATTACTAATGTCACACAAAGAGTTACGAACATTAGTATTCACTCCACCAAGTACATTGCCAATAGATGAACCAACCAGAGACTTCAACTTCCGACTTAAATAGGATAATTACCTACAAAAAGGTCAACCTATGGATGTAATGGTGCATAATACAAATTTGAAATACAGAAGGGATCTAACAAACTCAAATGGACAAACATCCCACAAAAAATCAAAAAAGTAAAATATGAGCCAACCACAACAGGAAAAAAGAGAACAAAAACATCTAATTTGCAGCTAATATACAGAATACTAAAACAAAAACAGTAAACAAAATAACACACTTACTCTTTTTCAAATGGCACATACCATCCTTAGAATCAAGCTCAATAACCTAAAAAAGCCAAAAAAAAATAAGACCCAAGGGCAACAGAAGGCAAAAGCAAGATTAATATTAAAGTAAAAAATCACAACAAATGAAAATAAAAGAATATACATTTTCAGTGGCAGGCAATACAATTTTCTTCCCTGCACATTTTGATGTAGTAGCAATAGAAGCATTCACATTTGGCTGACAAAAAAAACAAATATAAGGATAAACATATCAGGGGATATAATTTAAAGCCAAAAGGAAATAAAGACTAGAAAAAACCTTAGGAGGAACAACAGTAACTTCTTCTGAAACACTATGATTAATAACAACGTCAACATTAGCTTTCCTATCATCAACATATGAATTACCACCATCAACAGCACTAGGGTCAGTTTGAGAAATTGCGTCCATAATATCTAAAACAAGGGACTTTGTTCTATTATCAATGGTACAAACATGATTCAAGAGCTTGGCAAACATATCCTGGAACTCCTTAAAAACAGTAGAAAGAGAATTGTGAAAGACACACCGCAGTCAAAGCAATGCTCATCAATCAACTTCGAAATTTTAACCTTCAAATCTAATGTAAGCTTGCAACCAGAAACACTTTCTATTTTCTCAGAAAACTCAATATCAACATCAAGACCAGAAGAAACTGATTTCAGACGAACAAACTATCAAAAATTTAAAAATATCAGAATAAATTCTTGAGAATATAAAACCAAAAAAAAGAAACCTAACATTGAAGTAGCAGGTTTTCTCATAATCTAGCAAGGGTCTATTGCCATAGACACCAGGAGACTTGAGATCAAGATCAGAATAAAACTGAATCATTTCTTCCTTCCACACTGAAATTCGAGGAATAGAGTCTGGCACTTGTCGTTGACCAAAATAAATGTGATCCATGTAAAAAACCTTACAAGAAAAAATATGTATATAAATAATATAACATACAAATCCAAAAACACACACACACCCACACAGACTTACCACAAGATAGAACAAGCAACCACCAAGACCCATAGAGCGTTTTAATCTATCATTTTTGCCTCTATTGAATGCCTTGATATGGTCTAGCAACCATTGCAACACAAAAACACACCAATTGAAGTATTTGATGTGATCAATATCTTCAAAAATGCCAAAATATTTGGGACTAGGAATAGTATTAGTATTGGGGCACAAAAATGAGGCCAAAGCAAACAAACATGTCTTCATCTGATAAAGCTTCCTTCAAGATCAACTTGTCAGCAAAGAAAGAAACTGGAGGGATCTTGTCCTTCCCAAATTTTGATAAAACAACAGCCTTTCCAAGACTTGAATCAGATGGGAAGGGCCTTTTACCAATAGGGATACCAAGAACAAGATGCATTGACTCCTCAGAAAGAGAGATGACTTTACCATCACGCATAATATCACCAGACTTGCAATCAACTAAACGAGCAACCCAGTTAGCAAACTTGCTAGGGATAAAGCAACTATTGAACAACAGCAATGATCCAAACCCATAATTATCAACAACAGCCTACTGCTTAGGGGACAAAGCACAAATCACATTCTTCAGAGCACGAGCAGAGAATCGAGTGAAGCGAACCTTAGTCTTTTTCACAGTTTTATGCTTCTTAGACTGAAATGAGAACAATACTACTTAGCATACTAAAACCTGAATCACATAGATAAGAACACAAAAAAAAACTAAATGCAAAAACTACAAAAAATTCATAACCTTATGATTTAAAACCATCTAAAGAGATCTCTTCAAATCCTTAATCTTCTGGTACTGCACAAAAAAAAGAAAAAAATAAGGACAGTAATTACAAAATCAGCATAAATGCACAAACAAAAAAAAAAAGACATACATCTTTCAAACACTTCTAGTACAAATGTATGTAAAACTTGAGTTATCACTAGAAGAATCATCCTACATTCAGCAAAAAAACAAATACACACATAGTTAAGAAAACACAACTCCAACTAAACATGTAAAATCTACCAAAAAACTAATAACAATAGAATCAGTATTTAAAAAACTCACATATGAAATAGCCAGAATTTTTGAATCAGATTGAGAAGAATCATAATCCATAAAGGGCAGCTGAGAATACTGCACATCTTCAGAACCACCATCTTCAGAATCACCAGAACTAGATAGTTCTACTACATCACGGCGCTGTTTCGGAACCATCTTCAAAGATCACAAAATAGCAAAATAATTGAAGTTAACAAAAATGATAAAAACAGGACAATAAGACTAATAACAATACAATGCCAATAAATAAATAAATTACTCCTAAAAACCATTTATCCACAACTGGTAAGGCACATAACTAAACTACTTAATTAAAAAAACAAACATCACCACATGATAAATTAAACCAACACAATATAATACACAACACTGGACACAAAGTCAAAAATGATAATTATAAAACAGATCAGTAGTCAGTAATTCAGCATAGTCTACTTTTACAGGACAAATCATAACCAAAGCATCAAAGGAATTACCATTGCACAGCGAGTAAGATCAATTTAGCAACAAAAACTCTAGTTCAATTGTATATACGAAAACTACTAGCCCACAACAAATACAAAGAGCATATGAACCCAGGATTCATTCAACACAAAAAAACACAAAAAAACAGAACCAGACATCCTCCATGCTTGCCACACAAAACACGGCATGCATCCAGGGCATGCATAATCCATGCTACAACCAACACCGAAAAACAGTAAAACCACAACTATCATCGTGCCTGCAGTTCGAGCAAAGCACCATACACCATCCACCACAACAACGCCCCCTCGGACACAAACAAATCCAAAGCCAGAACCACCCGCCACAACTAAATCCAGGGCTAAACAAGAGACATCCATGCCAACTCCATAGATCCATGAACCAGGAATTAGGAACAGCATGCATCATCCACATTGCAACCCACGGCTAAACAAGGGCAATTCATGCCAACTCCATAGATCCATGAACCAGGAGTCAAGGACGGCATGCATCCTCCATATTCCAACCCATGGCTAAAAAGCAGTAAATCAAACCCAATAAAACCCAAAGCCAAATGGATGAACCTGACCAAATCCACAGTCCCTAGTGACACCAAAACGCCGGCTACGAATCTAAAACAAACAACAGGCACATACATCACCAATCAAAGGAAGAAAACGGACGAACCTGGGCCAAACCCTAGAAAAACGCCAGCACCCAAGGGGAACGAAACGGACAGAGGAAGACAAAATGAAATGAACCGTAGAGGCGGAGCTTCCAGTCTCGGGCGCACGTCCCAAAAAATTAAACAGTAGCGCCGACAAGGTGGACCCACAGGACAGAGAAACAAAACACAAAGCAAACCACCGCCAAGATCGAACGGCCAAACAATGCACAAAGCCAAATCGGACGGATCAGAATTCGGTTGACACCACATGCCAAATCAACCGGTTGAGCTTTAGCTTTTCTCTCTTTTTTTTGAAAGGAAGATGCACAGGTTTGTCCACTGACCACTCGACCTATACATACTCCCATTGTCTTAAAAAAATATATAATTCTAAATTTAAGACTAGTTAATCTTTATCAATTAACATATCAACATTTATGTCTCAAATATATTTATTATAAAAAATATATATTTTACAAAAATCTAATGGTAATTATTTGATATAAAAAAATACTTACAAAGATGGTCAAAGTTAGAATTATTTGATTTCCCATAAAATAAAAAATTGTATTCTTTTCATGATGGAGAAAGTACCATCTGTTATACTTCTTTTGAACTTTAGTTATTCATTTTTTATCTTTCCTTATATTACCTCTATTTTAATTATAAGACTTTTTGACTTTCTTTACTAACGTTTTGACTTTTCTAGACCATCTATGAGAATATCTGTCCTTTTATAACAAGCTCAGTCACCTTCTTAAAGAGATATATGACTTCCCTTAATATTATCCATCAATAGGGTGTCTTCATGGATACGGAAGGTAATCGCTGTGTTGTGGCTGCAGTCAGTAAAATTTAGTGGTCGTTAGCAGCTCAGGAGAGGTTGGTCTGGATGCAAGGCGCCTTCAAGATTAATGTTGTTACGACTTTTAATTAGCTACCTGGAGATTTTGCGGGTGGCAAAGAACTTTGAAACTAAGTGTCAGGCGAGTCTTATCTTATTGCAGGGACACAGGAGAAGCCAGAGCAGTTGCTTGTCTCGAGGGTATCCCTTTGGCAATGAGACGGCCAAAAACGTCGATGGTTCTAGAATCTGATTGTCAATCGGTGGTCACCAAGTTCCACACAAAGGGTCATGATCGTTCGGCGCGGTGGCAAGTTTTGTTAGAGATGTACGAAGCGAGCAGGCAATTATGCAATTTGGAGTCGTTGAAGATTAGCAGGGTCCAGAACATTGTGGCGCATGAGTTAGCATGTTTTGCTGTTAGGTCTAGGGAGAGTCTGTGTTTTTTGCTTGCTTTTTAGAGTGGGTTGTGTCTGTGTCTTGTAAAAATGCTACTTAATTTTTCTAATACCGTTTTTCTTTCGCAAAGGAGATATATGTTATTTTTCAAAAACTACGTATTAAAAAAGCAAAAATATTTTGTAATTTGGAATAGAAAAGTAATAAAGAATGACGAGTTCCTCTGTTTTATTTCGTTTTTTCAACATGTCTCCCCCTATTTAGGGTTTCATTTCTTCCTCTTTTGTTTATTTTTTCACATTCACCCTAAAGTAGAGGAGGCAATAATAAAAGACAAAACAAAAATATAGCGTAAAAATAGAGAATTGAATTCATAACTATAGATTTAGATTAGATAAATAGGTTATTTTACCGCCGAGTTATTGTTGTGTTTTTAGAGTTTTTGTGCATAAGTCGTTCTATTGAGCATTAGTCTACTACAGAAAAAAAATTATGAAAGTCTCTTTTTTATGAAGATCCATTGTTTTTAATATGTTCTCCCTAGTAGAATCAATCATTAGGATTAGTGTCTCTCCATGCCAAAGTTTTTAGTATTAGAGTTTTATCTTCTCCTCTTCTCTCATGACGGTGAAGGAGAAGGGTAGAATCGTCTTTTTCATGGTGGCTTCGTTGAAGATGAGGACGACAATTTTAGCGTCAGCTTCTTCATCAACATGACGATATGGAGAATTTTGTTTTCAGACAGCCGCATCGAGGCGGAGATGATGTCGTCGCAATGGAATAATTTTTTCCAATCTTTTATCTGTTTTGTTATAGTTAGATCTGTCTATAATAAAGGACTACTGAGAATAAGTTCTAGATCAGTCTTTCTCATTTTTTGTTGGCAGGAAGAAGAAGGAGGAGGAGGAGAGGAGAAGAAGAAGGAAGACACAAGAAAAAGAATTTTCTCAATTCCGCCTAGAGGAATGTTGGCAGTTATTCGTTGGGCATTTGTTCTCAGGCCATTTGCTGAGTGTTTGCCTATGCGGTCATCTATATTACAAAGCATCAAACAGGTTAGGTTTTTTTAGTTGTGTTATTGACAGCGTGGTTATTCTCCCGTGATTCAGAGTGTTTGTAATATATTGATGTACCCAGCTATCATATAATATAATCCTTCTATCGTTGAAAAAAAACAAATAGGACCTCTAATCATAATGTGAAATTGTCACCGGGAATTATAGCCTTAAATTCTTGCTGCAGCGTATGGGGAATTTAACTAGTTTTAATTCATGATGAATCATCCCCGAAAAAAATGATTTGTCGAATTCTTGTGCTTCAGACTTTGGATTGGAGTATCCGACTGGTCAGTTTTTTTTTTATTAATACAAAGACAAAAAAATATAAAGACCATCACTATTTTAGCTTAACAATTAAGCTACGATGGAAGCACTAGACCTAGGGGTGTCTAGATGTGTAAAGTTTTGGGATTTTGATACTGTAGCAGCGAGAAATCTTTTCCAATAATTATCCAATCATGGCCCTAAGTAGATTCAAAAGATTCATCACGTGATTTACAGGCAAACTGTGTAAATATATAAAAATTTTGTCTACATTTAGTACTTTATGCATGTGCCGTAAAATTGATGTGGTGGAAATTTTGGTATTTTAGAGGGATCTAAACACCCCCTAGTAGTCGCCGCTGAACCACCGCACAGCCATCTCATCCCACCCAGCCTCCACGCTCGCACGGAGTCACGGACACGCTGCCCCCGGCGTTCTTCCCGTTCAAACGCGCAGGAGCCCCGATAGGCCCAGACACTAGTGCGTGAGGGGAAACGGGGGAAAAAGGAAAACTCGAGAGATTCAAAACCTCCCAAAACCCTCGCCACCCACCGCCGTCGCCGCCATGGACCGTGCCCCGCCTCGCGGCGCGCCCCGCGACGCCGTCGGCCAGCGGTGGCTCGCCGTCTTCGCCTTCCAGGCCGCGGTCCTGGTCGCCAATTCGGGGCTCCGCCTCGCGGCGTCCCCGCGCGGCCGCCGCCACCCGCTCCTCGGCATCCCCACCGGCCTCCTCCTCGCGCTCGACCCGTTCCTCGCTTGCGCCGCCACGGGGCTCCTCGCGCTCGCGTTCCTCCTCTCCGTGTCCCCTCACCCGCGGCCAATCCCGCTGCCGCGGCGGGCGCTCGCGGCCGCCCTCATCACCGCGGCCGGCATGCTCTCCGTGGGCGCCGCCGCTGCGATGCTACCCGAGGACGCCGGCTGGGACGCCGTCGCTTGGCTCGGGTTCCGAGGCGCCGTGGTTGGGGCCATCTTCGCTGCGCACTATTTTTTACGTCGGACGTTGCTCCAGTTCCCCGTCGTGCAGGTGAGTAGGTAGACTGGGTGAAATTGTGGCTTCTTATACAGAGAACAGTTTTAAGTGTTCTGAAATTCCAGTTGTGCTTTAAATTTTCTCTCAAGACTATTGCAGTAATAGACGTTGGAAGTTCATGCTTAGGACTTAGGAGTCAAGTTGCTTTTGGATTACCCATTTAGGTTGGTACTAGTGACTTCTGTTGTTTAATGTACACAAGATATTGTGGGCGTGCCTATTGTGTCCTATAATTCTGGTGAAGAAGCTGTCGCGAAGGCGGCCGGGAGATAAACAGTGTGCTGTTTATATAAGATTAGAAATTTGGAGCCAGGATTTATTAAACTTGTTCTGACAGTCTAGCATAGGCTTGCACTTCTTCCAGGAGTTGCTATGATCAAATTTGCATCCATACAGTTGATATCCCTTCTCTTTATGTTGCGTGGGTGCATTTGCCCAATTTTAGATCTGCTCTGATGCTGTGAATTGATAACTGATAATACATGATGGCTATTTGTGGCTTGATGAACTTACAGAATTAGCATTTCTTTGATAATTCTGTTTAGTAATTTTTAACCCAATAGTGTCATCTGATTGGAAATTAAGGAATGACTTTATTAATCATCATTTGTATTTGTTTGGGCGACTAATAACTTGTAACATTAGCTTTTCCCCTCCAATCATTTAAGTAGTTGTCCAGTTGTCTTAATTTTCACTTCCTTTGTGTGCAGCGACCTCTATTCTATGGATTGAAGATGTATCTCCCATCATCTGCAGAGAGGGCTCTACTGTTAGCATTCCAGGCCTACCTCATTTCCCATTTTCTAGCTTTCTTTCTTCCTTGGCAATTCAGAAAGGGAGGTTCTATTACTGAGATCGGCATTTTCATAGTGACCGTTGGTGTTTCATTCTGTTTGGAAATAAACTATCAGTTTGTCAAGGTCTGTTCTTGGTGTTCCAAGTCTCCAGTCGTTGGAACTTGACTAACTTGATTATGTTGGTATGTAAACAATTCCCGTTCCAACAAATTTCAGGTTGTCCATACACGGAGGTGCAGTTTTGCTCCACCTCAGAGCACTGCCGCTGCAGAGACTAATCCGACTGAATTTATCCTCGAAACTTTGGAACAAAGTGAACCACGATCATTGATACAATATCTTGCTTACCAAGATTTGTGTGTGGTATCTGAGTATAACTTGGAACCGTGGCGCAGAGCTGCTTTCTTTGAGGAATCTGGTGAAACCTATAAAAGAATTGTGACATCTTGTTTGAAGCCACTTGAGGAGTTTACTTCAAAAATTGCTGAATCCCTTGAAGGTTTTTCTAGTGATAAGCCAGAAGTGATGCTACAACAGTCCAAACTCTTTAGTGCATTTGATGATTCCCAGGTAATGCTACATAATATATATAATTACCTCTGTTGTTGCATTTTCGTCCGTGAGGTTTTTAGTGTTATTCTTGTTTGTGTACGCAGTCCCTCATAGAACCAACTTTGATAACCTTCTGTTAAATTATTTGTACATGCATTTCTTCATTCATGATAAAATATTTATAGTTAAGAGGGTATCTTTAATGAACCTTGCATTTGGGTATAATGTAACTTGATACTGGTTTATTAGACTTATTTGAACCTCGAGGTATGCATAAAGAGTTAGTACAATGTACATGGATGACTTGTGGGAAGTTCGTGTTTTCAGTTTTGTACACAGGACCCTGCTGAACAGTTACCAATGGTGTATATTTTGTCCCTTGAGTACCTAACCTGATTAAATCAATTGTTTGGCCACATTACGATGTTGGTTTTTATCATGTTAAAACCAAATTTGTTTTTGGCATATTTTGGTTAATTTTACCTGAATCATTAGTGTTATTCAGGCAAATAAAAAGGATCTTTGTGGACTTCTATAACTGAAGAAAATCTCTGTTTATTTAATTGTAAATAAGTTTGGTGGATTCACATTTCTGTTTTTGGTTGTAATAAAGTTTAAAATTCAACCTAGCAGTAGCATTTGCCCAGAACGGAGTGAATCCTCATAAAACATTATCGGTTTATTATAGCAGGCACACGTATAGTTAAAACCTTTTGTTTCACATTGAAGATAATTCATACCAATAACAAAATCTTGATTTGGTAATTTTGAGAATGCGCTTTATTATACTGGTGATGAATGCAACATTGCAGATGTGCATTAGTGTTGAACATGCCTTTTTTTTGTTTGAGGCTATGGGATGTGTTTGATAGTTGATTGTTTCCCCTATACCCGAGACTACTTTCATGTACTAGTGCCTAATGGTAAATTATTGTTGTGGATTTTTGCTGTAGATATGCACATGGTGTGCTCGTACATTGGCAGCATTAACTGCGCGCTCACGCTGGGAGGATCGATACGGTGTTGCTCAACTCACTGGCTGCAATGCTGCTGTGATGTCAACGTTGCTGTCTGCCCTAGTAGCAATTGAGACATGTTTAGGAAAGAAAACAAACCCACAGCCTGTGTACTCACTGGGTCCTGAAAACATTAGGTGGGCTAACTTCTCCACCGGACGGAAAGGCACTGGAGTTGCAATTGCAAGAACACAAAAAGGTGGTCTGCAGAAGAAAGCTTATATCATGGCAGATGTTCTTCGGACTTCTGTTTATCAGATAGTTTCAGCATTCATCGATGACTTGCGTGTTAATGCAAAACCATCCAGCTTGGAGAAGAACTGGATCAGTGAAGGGAGAAAGCCTGTATATGGTTCACGAGCTGTGTTGGTTCAGAAGTTGATTCTGTTTATTGAGTACCGTGCTGTATGAACCTGGTTCCATGTCTCTCAGATCCTTACCTGCACATCAGATCATACTTGGATGTAGTGTTTGATTTTTGAACTTGGTTCAAGAACCGTTGCTTTCCACCAGAACCTATGAAGATGGATTCTAAAATTAACAGTTCCTCAAAATGAACTTTGACTTCTGTATTCCTGTTGGCTGCTGCACTGATGAAGGCACCGCTACTCTCGGAGTGGATAACCATTATCCGCTCAGGACCATTATCCGTTCAGGCCTTGTTTCTATTCTGGTTATCTACTCAGGCCTTTTTTCTATTCTGAGTTGTAGTCTGAAAGTTTAATAGAGTTACCTGTATGTTGTATCATGGAGAGGAAATCTGAAAGACTTGCCATTTTTTATATGCACTTGTTATATTTATATGACAGCTGCAACTTCGAATGAGAGGCACATTCAATGTTTTCCTTTATTTGGTGGAATTATTATTGTTAAGTTTCTGGTTTTCATTAGCTTCAGGGTGATCTTGTATAGGTTCCAGTTTTTCCCAGTTAAAGTATCGGCGTAGTCCTTTTTTTCCCCTGATATTTGAGCTAATTGTTCACTAATGAAAGCTATGCGATCGTTGATCATACGTCAAGTCGAGCGCGTGATAATAAGGAAGTGTTTGGCACAGGTTCATGTGCTGTTATGAGCTGTTTTTTTATTTTTTATTTTACCAAACATTCTCTTGCAAAACAGCTTTATAAGTGAAGCTATTTTTCCTCCTCATAAAGGGATAAGTTGACATGAAGCTGAAAAAATAGCTTCTACTAGCATAAATTGTTAGTGAAGCTATTTTACCAAACAATATTTTCAAAATAATTTAGCTTCACCAAAAAAGTTATTCATAAAACTATTTTCTATAAAAAGTGAAGCTCAACTGTGTCAAACGAGGCCTAAGTCAGAACTCAGAAGCCACAGAACTGCAGCTCTTACAGAGCCCTATAGGGGATGCGATTGATGCTGGAACCTATGCACCAGACATCTGAGTTTCCAACTTTAGTTCATTCTAATTGAACTTTGGATATTCATTACAAGGAGGTCAGTCTACAAAGATCACAAACGCATTGTTAGCAACCACCAGTGGAACCAAACACAACGGACAAACCGACCAGAATCTGCTTTGGAATTTGGGATTCGTGTTGATACCACGTATTACTATTTTACATGTGCACGAATCTTAAAAGACAATGTGAACGGTCTTCGTGCGACAGCGCACCCCATCAAGGCGTCACTGTGCGTCAATGTTGAGTTCAGGCTGGTCGATCCGTGGCTCAATTAACGATCAGAACCTTGGCGGGCACGCCCTGAGGCCTCGCCACCGGCGGCGGCACCCTCGGCGCGACGGCCGCGAGCACGGACAAGGCACCGGTCCTCGCGGCCGCCTTCCTGGCGGCGGCGGCGGCGGCGGGCTTGGCGCAATGCCTGCGCGGCGAGAGGAGGCGGCCGCGGTGGTGCGCGTTGAGGGCGCCGCCGCAGCTCCGCGACGGCTTGAGGCGCTTCCGGGCCGGCTTGGGCAGGTCCTCCAGCGACCCCACGGCGGCGAGCGAGGCGAAGGACTGCGACTTGCCGTCGAAGAACCTGGACAGGCCCCTCTTCAGGGGGAGCTGCGTCATGAGCGCGGACATCTCGAAGCGGCCGTCCGATCCCCCGGAGGAGGAGGTGGAGCTGGCGGCGTCGTCGTCGAGCTCCGACGACGAGCCCGCCGCGGACTCCCTGGACCTGGACGTGGACGCGGACTCGGAGTCCGACGGCGAGCCGATGTCCTCCTCCTGCTCCGCGCACGCGACCTTGGCGTCGTGCGCCATCCCGCTGTGGAACAAGAAGTAGGCCTCCATGATCTTGCCCGATCAGACCAGACGAGACGAGACGAAACGCAAGCAGAAGCAGCGATCAGAGCAAGGCAGAGGGGGAAGAAAAAAAAGGCAGCGCTGTGACACGGTGTGGCGAAAGGAGGCAGGGACGGCAGGGTATATATGGGTGCGGCCGGATTGGGAGGATAAGAACGCGACGGGGAGGCGAGAGGACAGAGGCGTCAGCGGACGCGCGCGAGAGGTGGGTGGATGGATGGAGATAAAAAGGAGAGGCCCGGTTTTTATTTATGCGCAAGTAATGCGATGGATTCGGCATTATCATCATCATCATCTCCCTGCCCGGGTTGCCGTTGCCGTGCCGACGTGGAGTGCGACTGCCCCGCCAAGGCGCCAACCACGCCGCACAGCTATATTTCTCGCAGGTTTTTCTCAATTAATTAATTGTTTTCTGTGAGGGTCCGGAGGGGATAAGGCCGCCACATGGTTTCCGGTTAGCGGCGGCTTTGGAACCCGCGTGCGCTTTGGAGATCTGTCTGATGCAGAGCCGGAGCAGCTCTACTTGCTCACTGGGGACTGGGCCCGCCGGCCCCGGGAGGAAGCAGGGCCACATGCTTCTTTTTTTTTTCCTTCTGCCGCTGGAGCGAGCGTCTCTCTTTTTCGAATTTCAATTTCAATTGACTGCGGGGCGAGGGTGCGTGGCATCCCTATCCCGCTATCCGCGTGCGCTGCGCACTCTGCGATGGGAGAATTTACCTGGGTTGGAATGAAAATCATGTTTAGTTTTTCCCATTTTCAGGCGCAACGAGATGGAGTAGCAGTAACGAAGGAATACTCCCTCCCTATCGAAAAATAACATCGGCCCTGTTTGATGCTAGAGCTAGTTTGAGCTCTCTAAACTAGCTCAAATTAACCTAAAAGTATTCAAACAAGAGAGTTAGAGTGGATTATTTGCAACTAACACATCTAAAAAACTAGCTTCTCCAAGAGGTGATTATTTAGACTACTTCAGATGGGGACTATACTTTTCCCTCACATCTATCCATATCAGGATCCATACAAATGATTAGAAAAGTATTTTTTCTATCAATGTAACTCTTACATTCAAACAACACTTGAGTTAGAGCTAGTTGAGGACTAGTTTGTAGTTAGAAACTAACTCTAACCTCTAGCACAGCTAGAGGATCCAAACAGGACCATCGTTTTAAACAATATTAAGGGGCTCTTTAGTTGGTAAAAAGTTGCAAAAAATACACTGTAGTATTTTCGATTGTATTTAACAACTTTTGTCCAATTATGGCCCAAATAGACTTAAAAGATTCGTCTCGAGAAAGCTAGACAAAAGATACAAATATGCAACAACTACTACTTCATTTAATACTCCATGCATACGTAAAGGACAATCGATTTGACAGGAAATCTTGCACTTTTTTTAGAACTAAACAGGGCCTAAGAATATAAATTATAAATAATTTTCAAATTGTTAAGTTTGAAAATATAAAAACTATATAGATAGATTTATCTTTTAAATATAGTTTCATAGTAGTTTGCATATATTATTTTTTAATAATATTTTTTATAAAAATATAAAGTTAAATTTATTTTCTAAGATCGTGTCGATACGGAGGAAGTACTGGTAGAAAGGTTTTTTTTTTTGCCCGCCCACTAGAAACGAATCCCCGCGTCGGGCGCTACTTCTTATGTCTTTGGTAGTGTTCGCGTATTCTGATTTCTTTTTAACCATAAACAGTATTTTTCTCCCCTAACAAGTTAGCATAAATCAGCTTCTTCACCCAACGGCCGCTTGATCCTTGATTCCGCCCTCAACCTCATCCGCGCCCCCGCCCCAATGCAGCCAGGTCTTCCCGGAACTCCGCCACCGCACCCCGGGTTTCAGAGCTCTAGCAAGACCCTGCCGTTTCCGTGGCGTCCCTGTTCTTTCCCTCCTCAACCCCACTCCTGCCACCGCCACGATGGACATACTAGTCGGTGACCGTGACGCTCCCGCTCCGACCTGGGCCAGTCACCATCACCACCGCTTAGGCTTACCTGCTTACCCCAACCCCATCCTTCAAAGCTCGCTAGAGTTGGAGACAGGGGGGAGAGAAAGCTACTGGAAATGAAGATGAGGGTGGTGCTGACGAGCTTGGGGTGGAGGCGTAGGCGTGGTGATGGCCTTCTAGGCCACGTGGGGGCTGATTCATGCTTGCTTGGAGAAGAAAAACAGTGCTTGCGGAAAGAGAAAGACGCCATTCGGACGGAAATTTAGGCCCGAGCATTCGGATCCAATAATTTCTAAGTTAAATGGCCAAGCTGCAATCTAATGTGTGTGGTGCTGCAATTCTAAAATGCACACTACTCCGTATTTGGTTAAAAAAAGAGGCACACTATTTTACAAGAGAAAACACATGTGTCGATGTTCACCCTTTTTTGATCAAAATATCTTTCCTTTCCTAAAAGCAGAAATAGATAATGTACAGTATATTATGTATGGCTCTGACCTTGAGATAGACTAACTATGAATCATAAGAGTGGGACAAACAACTTGCCTAAAGTGAGAAACAACACAAGAAAGTAGCTGTAGCGATCATTAGATGTACTGTCTTCGTCTAAAGGGAACTAAAGCGGCGCCATTGATGAGGACACAAAAGAATTAGGGAAGATTCCGTTGGGTCTCATTCTCAACGCTCTCTCCGAGCAGATGCCCTCTTGTGCAGAGCTGACTCAGCTGGCCTAGTCCTGTCCACCTTGACCACTAATCTAGGGAAAATTATGTCCATTCTTCGCTTTTGAGCCACACCTTTCACAAAATGAGTGGCAGTGTCTAATCCTGTACCTCAGGCCTATTTTGGTCAGATAAAACAGCAGTTATTAGTTCACTGGTGTTTACGTGAACTCAAAAAATTAGCCTGCTTTAGCTTCCGTTTGCTTATTTAATGAGCTACTACTATGTTTCCAAAAAGAATGGAAGTCTCGTTCCTCGAGAAGTTAAGCAATATCAATTTAACTATGTTTTTTATAGAAAATGATATCGGTACTTACGTCTTCAAAAAGATCTATTATAAAAGAATTATATGACTATTCCAATATTTATTATGTATCATAAACTTTAGAATTTTTTTATATATATTTGATCAGAGGCGGAACCAGCCCGGGCCCCCTAAGCACAGTGATTTGCTTTATATATAATTCATTCACATGTTAAAAAATAATTATTTCATCGATTTTTCTAATGATAATAGTGTGTGTTTTTTTTCTTATAAGTACTGAATATATATGTAAAAGTATAGAAAAACTATTATCACATACACGTGTTGTATATATTTTTTATGTTTACAATGCATTGTAGTATTGTTCGGTCTTCTTATCTAAATTTCTGGTTCTGCTACTGTATTTGATCAAATAAAATTATTTCATATTTTGATAAGCAGATTTTTCATTTTTTTTGGACGGAGGGAAGTAGTTTAGGTATGAATTAAAAATTGGTTTACTAATTAGATGACTATACTTTAGAATCGATCCTTATTCTTACGATTAGCAAACTGTGCCTAGTGAAATCAAACGTCCTAAACAGCAAAATTGGCGTAACGTGGAGTTCAAACCACAGCTGGGTTTTCGTACCTCAAATGTTTTTTCGACATTTGGGTTCGGTATAGTAATCATCTAGAGAGGGATATGTTCCATTTGCACTCAGGTTGCCTTTATAGAAACAACACCTAAATGCTATAAATTAAATAAATTCAATCCTTAACCATTCTGAATTAACATGCATGTTCCCTCCCAACAATTGAGACTTAATATAACCAATATGATAACGAACCAATAATTTGAGCCAGCTCCTGCCTCCCGGTACTAGTATTACATGTACTTTGGTTGAGCCACCTCAAAGTGTGGAGAGTCAAATAAAGGGACTGAAATGAGATAATAGAATAGAAGAATACCATATCCATTCCTTTCTCCGGCTGGCCGACAGCATGAGCTTATCTGCTTAAGGAGACAAACTATAGTAGTCTACGACAGGTTAGTTAAAGTTGAAGACCAGATCTAAGTGCGGCTAATTGATTACACTTATCCAGAGCCGCGTGTCAACACAACTCTCTAGCGATCGACGTGGCTGTGACTTCTGACAAGGAACGTATATGCCGCTATGGGCCAGATTATCCTACTCAGAAATCAGAAGATAGCATGCTTTGGGGTGGGGGCGACAGCTCTGTAACTTTCGGAGTGGAAGCGGGTGAATTTGCAGCGAGAATGCGCCTCTCCCAACCCTAGCCCCTGGCGGGCCCCCCGCCGCCGCCGCCACCGGCGCTGGCAGTCGACCAGGCGCCGGCGCCCCCCACCTCCTCGCCCACCTCTCCCTCATCTCCTAGCCCTCAGTCCACTGCTCGTCCTCGCTCGCGCGCGGAGCCGGCCGAGAGCGCGGTGCCGCCACCGGAGCCGCCAGTGTCAGGTGGGCCGCGCCGAGGGGCCGCTGCGGCGACGGGCACCGCGCCGGTGGCCGCCGCCATCTCGGTGCTGGCGGATGGCCAGCCCCCGTCCCGTCCTCGACGGCCCTTGTGCCGCCGCCGGTGGTGGAGCTGGCCGCCGTCCCCGCCTTCCCCCCCTCCCTACACCTCCATCACCTCCCCCCTTCCCCAACCCCAGCTTCTTCCCGGGTCACCCCACCGTCGCCGGAGGCGACGCCGGTCGTTGCCCCGGCCCTGAAGGCCACACCTGGACCCGGTGGTTCCCCTCCTCCCCGTGCTCATGAGTGGGGTGGAGGGGAGCTCTCGGCTCCACCTTCGACAATGACCGAGCTGGTCCTCATTGAGGACGTTGCTGAGAGTGAGGATGAGGAAGACGACGGCGTTGATGCCAGTGGAGCAGTACTGGCAACCGCTCCCTCGTCGACTGGAGTCGGCCTCGACGCGCTCCTCGTCCACCCGTCTGGCCCCGCTCTGAGCTCGTTGTCCACCTTGTCTCCCACGGCCGCCCCTTTCCGCCCGGGGAAGTGCACGGCTGGACGGACCAAGGCTCTTCGGTGGGCTGACGAGGACCCCCCCGACGCAGGCTTCGCGCCAGTCTCCTCGGCGCCCTACCTAGATGCTGTTCGTCGGGTGTAATACCTCTGGTATTACAATTTAATTAATCTGCCATGTCATCATATTTAAATTTAAGCATCTGCATATGATTGTGCTTAGGGCCTAGAGTGATTTGATTTTAGCTAGTATTGATTGTGCAATTAAGTCCTTAATCAAAATCAAAAATAAAAATTTAAATAGAAATCAAATTAAACCCTAAAGTTGACCGAAAACCCTAATTCAAAATCTATAAGGAATCTGGGAAAATGTCTTAATGAAAGTTGTAGAGCTTTTAAAATGGAACAACTTTTATTTTGGGATATTTTGAAGTTACATTATAAAAATTCAAATTAAACTCAAATTACTATATTGAAATTACATTTGAAACTTCAATTTCAAAAATATTAAGAATCTTCAAAAACTTCCTTAATAGAAGTTGTCAAGCTCTCTGAGTAGGACAACTTTCATGTTGACCAATTTTCAAGTTGTTGAGAATAATCAAAAGTAATTTTAAAATTTCAGTTTGAAATTCAAACCTCACATTTACCCCCTCTGCTGTAGTTTGAAAATTTGGCCGAATTTGAAATTGGTGTCAAAATAAAAAATGATCTACACAAAATTCTCTACAACTTTTGTATTCACCACTTCATCGGATTCTGGCTGGATCAGATCAAATTGAATCAAATAGCGTTTGACCTACACAGCCTACTACTATAGCTAGGGGAGGGTCCCCCTGTTCACGCCGCGGCCGTACGCGCGCGTGCCGCGACCGGCGCCGAGCGCCGTCCAGCCGGCGTGGGCACGCCGCGGCATTGTCAAGCGGCCGAGGAGGGGGCCCCGGACGCCCCGACCTTATCTCCACCCTTTCCCTGCCCTTTTAAAGTCGACAAGCCCCAAATTCCCTATTTCTTCACGAGCGGCCGCCGGCGACCTCCTCGTCGTTCGTGACCGAATTCGCAGCCACCGAGCCATCTCCACCCTCTCCATCTCCCAGATAGGTAGCCAGGCTCGTGGCGCATCGATTGGTGCCCGTCGCGTGAGCCGTGGTACCCTGGGTAGCTCTCGGTGAGCATCTTCGTCTTCGGGTTGTCACCGGAGCTCCGCCGCGGCCATCCTCTCCTCGTCCGGTCGGTTTGAGTGAGCACCTTTACTCTCGGGGTAGTGTTCTAAGTTCCCGTGGTGGTGTAGTTTCTGATGCGCGCGGTGGTTGGTGATGTGGTGCACCAGGTTCGTCGGAACGGATCTTCGTCACCAACGGCCGAGTCGTGTCCGCCGCCGTGACCGTCAAGCCATCCTCACCGCACCGCCTCTTCGTCATCCAACTCGCCCGTTAGCTTCGTGGTGAGCCCCTCATTCTCCCTGGCGTTTTTCCTGTGACCTTACCATGCCACCACGGCCGGAACAGCCTCGCCGTGCCGCCGAGGTCCGCCATGGGCGAGCTCTCGCTCGTCGGAGGCGGTTAGAACTAGGGATAGGTTCTTAGGGAGTCGGCTAGGGTCGTGGGGTAGGAGTTCGACCAAGGGCGCTCGCTGTTAGGGCCGCCGGCGGCGAAGTCCGCGCCGTGCCATGCGCACGCGTGCGCGCGGAAGCGACGGTTGGAGGTAGGAGATGGTCCTGACAGGGGTGGCTCGCCTGTCAGCGACCGGGTGAGGGAGAACGCGCGCGTGCGGGGGGGCTGACGGCTGGGGCCGGCCTGTCAGCGACCCGGCTCGGAGGCGAGTGCGCGCGGGCGCGTGCGGGCCGTGCTAGGCCTGTGCGCGATTGTGGGCCGGCTCGGTGGCGCGCGCGAGCGGCCGTGGCCTGGGCCATGTTGGGCCTGTTCATTTGAATGGGCCGAATGGCCGTTTTCTTTTCCCGGCCGAATTATTAAAGCTTTTACATTTTAAATAAAATTGAATAGTGTTAGTTTTTAATCTTTTTGTGTGAATTAATCTGCTGCACCATAAATTATGAAAATATCGGTGGGTACTCTATGTGATGAGTAGAATTTAATAAAAATATTAAATGCAGGAGTTGAGTGTTTTCTGTATTAATTAAAAATCAGCACATTAAATGATAAAAGGAACTTTGATGATTTTTAATAATTTCTGTGATGTTCCAAAAATCATGAAATTTATTGTGTCACTGTTTGGTACTAAAATCTATCTGTTGGTGGATTTTGGCATCAAATGGAAATAGTTAAATATTTATTAAATTATGTGTTATTTTAAATGATTAATAATAGGAATAGGAAATGGAATAATTATTTGAATGGTGTGATTTTTGAATTGATTGAGATTCTAGGTCAATCACCTTTATGACCTGGGGCACTATGAATTAGGGCAATCATGGCTAGTTTATGGTAGGGTCTTGATCATGTGTATACCTCATTTATTTTTAAATTTAGTTGTCATTTCATGTGCATCGCATTCATACATTTATTCATTGCAAACGTGTAGTGACCGAGAATTCGGAGGTAAAGTCTGAGGGTCCATCTGAGGAGACTGCTCAGGAAGTTGTGCAAGGATTTGATATTTGTGGTACTGACCCGGACCCGACACTCTACACAATCAAAGGCAAGCCCCGGTGCATTTGCCCTCTCCTTGTTATTTAAAAATATTTATTACCTGAGTTAATTAAGTGCATTAGGTCAATAGAAGTTGAGTGATAACTAATTGATGTATTTCCATCCTTAAATACCTGACAATACTTGAAAACCTGATTTATTAAAAAGTATTGCAAAAATGCTTAGTCATGCTTAATGATTAGTTTTGCGAAAATGCTATTTTGAACTGTGATGAGATTAATCGAATGAATCACTTTATGGGAATGTTATGTCCTTGTTGGTTGGCAGTGTTCCTAGCTAGTTCATTGTCAACCACAGGGATGGGTTGTTCCGTTTGGTCGACCATCTGTTGGATTAGAGTCCCAACGATCCTCACCATCGGAAAGGGATGTGAAAACCGGGTAGTTACCAGTGTACTTGGGTTAGAGTCCCAATGCATGGTTTCTAACGAAAAAATATTAGGGACCGTTCGTTGTCAGGCCTGCTGTGATCATGATTTTGCAACTAGCCACATACTACGGAAAGCCTCTGACTCCGGTGGCTCTACTGCTGTAACCGACAACCACGCACTGGAAGTGGAGAGATGGCGAGAGTAGCGTGTACCCTCGTGGTCGTCGTGCCTGGAGACGAGAGTAGTACTGTGCTCTCGGGTGGCGCAGGACCGGTTCCGGGGTATGAAAAGCCGTGGTAGGCGGGGTTGGCGTATGCAAGCTTAAGTGCTACATACGCAGTGTGGATAGGGATCCCCAGCTGGGAATTAATCGATTCGAATCGTCGTTGCTCCTCGGTTATGGAGACTTGATCCTCACCCCTACATCGGATAGTGGTTCGGAACTAGGATTGTTTTAGAATGGATAAAGCAAATGAAAGAAGGATGAAATATGAGAAAGAACTTGGAGGCATGGTTAATAATGAATAGTATTATTGAAATAAAATATTGAGATAGGATTAGTAATGCTTTTCCGCAAAACTCTTGAACTCTTGATAAAGCCTTACCTTGACTCCCCTCAGCCTGCATTCCTGAGTCTAATTTTACACTTTTAGTCGGGTAAGTCTTGCGGAGTACCCCATGTACTCAAGGTTTGTTAACCCCGTTGCAGGAGGGCAGCAGGAGACCGAAGTTTGTCTCGCTCCGTGCTGCGTCACCATCGTCCAGGAGAGTGAAGAAGAATAAGGTTGAACCCTTGGGCAGGGTTCGTGTTATATTTATCTATCTGTCATACTGTTGTTCCTACCGCTACTACTAATTTATGGTCTATAATAACTGTACCTAATTCTATTCGAACACTGGTCTGTAATATTAAGTACTATTTACTCTTCCGCAAAATTTTACTCTGATGTATTTTATTATGAAATGTTGTAACTCTGTAATGGCTTCGCAATGGGATACTGTCGGAGATAACGGGTGCTTATGTAGCCCGGCAGAGCCCGCTTAGGTCATCTGGAACACGGGTCCGGCTGTCAGATGTCATTAATGACGATGTCAGGTGCCTGTGGGCCATGTGATTTAGGCGGTTCTGTTACATCGGGGACCGCTATCGTCTTCGACGCGGTTGACGCCGCTCCCGCCGCGCACCCGACCTCCCTTGGGTGATGCTGCGACAAGCCGTCGGTGCGCGGACGGACGGGAGGAGCGCCGGCGTCCGTGACCACAGTTGGTGCACGGCATGCCGCCTCACCCAGTGGAGGGCCGCACGCCGGCACACCATCGACTCGGCCGCCTCCGTCGGGTGTCCGCCCCTGACACCGGCGGGTGGCGAGAGATCCTCCACCGGCAGGAGACGCGTCCGGCAGCCGTGTCAGCCGTGCCGCTTGGCCCGGATCGAGGGGGTCAGCCTGCAGGTCGCCGACCACAGTGGCGTATCCTGGCCGATCTGCACGGCAAGTGCTTCAACTGTCTCTCTTCCACGCATAGAGTGGCCACCTGCAGGCTTCCCCAACGATGTTTGTGGGGCAGGGGGCTTTCGTCATGTTGCGCATGACTGCAAGCAGCGTAGGCGCATGGGCGTTCGGCCTTCGAGTGGCCGTACCGTGGTAGCTCAGTCTGGTGGTCCGGCAGACCTTGGTGGTGGGCACGGACTTGGCGGAGCCACAGCAAACACCACCGCCCTCGCCACCGATGGTCGACAGCAGAGCGCGCGGGGCCTATGCAGGCATCGGAGGCACCGCAAGAGGCCGGCTGTGTCCGTCATCGAGACCATGGGATCGCCTGCCGACCACGCCGATGACACCACCGCCACCGCCTCCACTACTATACTTTGCTCCCCTGAGCCTGATCTGCTCGCGGAGGTGATGTGTCGGTCCTCTGTTCCTGCGGTACAATTCGTTTTCATCGACCCGATGCTGGACGGGCTTGCCACATCACTCGGGACGAGCTTGCCGCATCAACCAGCCTCCGTCGACCCGATGCTGGACGAGATTGCCGCTTCAAGCGTCGGCCTCGCTGCAACGGCCAGTGCGACGGCCATGGATAGCATCGTCGATGAGGATGTTGTTTTGCAGGAGGGCGGGAACGATGGTGCCTGCAGTGACGGGATGGAGGACATTGATGCTTGCGCCTCCTTCTGCATGCCGATGTTCAAACCGATCCCTGATCCGCTGCTACCGAGGCCAGCCTCACCACCTGGGGGTGATGTTTAGAAACGGGCTGACAAGCCGAGTACCAGAAGACGCAGAAGGTTGATGGCTCCCACCCGCTTTAGCCTGCGTTTGGCAGCTCGTCCGTCCACCGTGCCGGTGGTAGAGCGCGCCCAGCGTAAGCTTGAGAGCGAGTTGGAATTTCTTAACTGAAAATCGGCGGCGCCAGATGCAGCAGTCACGGCGTACGTCGACATGTTTGGCGAAGGCCTCTCGGAGCAGGCGATCGAGGCACTCAAGGCTGCGACGAAGTTGAACAACAAGGAGCTTTGCGAGGCCCTTGCTGCAGTGGCGGCGGAGTCAGGAGTGGCCGAGCTGGAGATACCATGATGGTGGGAGTTGGCCACCGGTTGTATCTGTGTGTGAATAGTCTGTATTGAGTTTGCACCCAGTTTGATGGTCTATCAAACTTGGGAGGTTGTTTTGCGCTTGTTGCGCATGTAACTCTCTCTTCTTCTTATTAATATATGCCGACCATCTGCTAGATCTTTCAAAAAAAAACTTTCGGAGTGGATCAACTGATGGACCATAGACCATACTAGGCTGGAACGAGGATGTACTACTTAATACAGTAGGTATTTTTGGGCAGCTGATGTTGAGGAAATTTTGAAGATTAAATTGCCGAGATCACATGCTTAAGACCAGTTCGTTGCCATTTTTGACAAAATGGGCGCTACACTGTAAAGAGCGCCTACCGAATGGCAAGGCAGCGGCAATTGGAGAATGAGGGTGGTTAGTCAACGTCGGAAAACTCGGAGTCTAGACCAATTTGGAAGGAATATTGGAAAATTCCGTTACCTCATAAAATTCTGGTGTTTGGGTGGAAAGCGATGAATAAGGGGCTTGCATCTCAGCAAGATAAGCATCGACCTGGTTCCTCTGAGCAGAGAGATTTCTGACCACACTCCACTTTGTTTCAGTACAAACGGTCCATGCTCGGCTTACCAACCCCAATTCAAATTCGAATTGGGTTGGTTGCTGTTGACGGTGGATATACCATAAAATTTCACATTCAAACACCGTCAACAGGCCTCGGATTCAAACGAAGATAAACATATCATGAGCATATTTTATCAATAACTAGTTCCACATGTACTCTTAAGCTTGTGAACGCAGGGAAGATGAAACAGAGCCAAAATGAACACTTGGAGCCCAATAATGTGGTTCGGCCGAACCATGTAATTGGGAACCAAGTGATCACACATCAAGACATGGTGCAAAACATCACTTGGAAGAGAGGAGAGTCAAGGGTGGGCCCACCCATGGGTCGGCCGAGCTACCCATGGGGCCCACCTGGCTCTGGTGATGTGGCAGGATCCTTGTGACCTTCCACTCAGTTCATCTCAGCCCTCAGATCAACATGTGTTTCCATTCAACGGTTGAGAAGCAAAGCACATGGGTTCAACGTGACAACATGCAAACGAGTGGAACCAACACACGGGGACAGTCTATGACAGATGGGGATCACGGTGGTGGGCCCAACCCACCAGGGTGGGTCGGCCGAACCATTATTGGTGGGCCCAAGCCACCTACACACTCCCTGACTGGTGGGGACTCCTTCTAGAAGACCCTGGCTGGGTCCACCAACATAGGGGGGTCAGACGAACCCCCCTGGTGCCCAGCCAGGTCGGTTGGCCTCCACCGCCTCCCAGCATAATGTCCACGTGATGAATTCACCTCTGCCGTCCATCTTGAGGCGGTAATGAGGCGGTTCATCTATGGGTGGAGAGGCATGGAGCACACGGATCGCTGATGTGGCACCCCCTCACTCTCCCCTATAAATAGAGGCCGCCCACTCCTTTCCAAGACACACAAGATACACAATAGCCACAAGTCACAAGAGTTCTACTCTTTAGTAGTAGTAGTATTAGTCTAGTGTGGGAGTTAGAGTCGAGTCGAGCTACGCTCGGAGTCTCCGGAGTCGTCTGCTGGAGAATCTGGTATAGCTCTTGTACCTTTTCTTCTGTAACACTTTATCTTTATCAATATATTATCTTTACTTTACTTTACTAAGTCTCTACTTAGTGTATTACTATTCTTTATAGTATTGTTATGTTTTGTCTTAACTTATAGTTGAGTTATATTGGATAGTGATCCTGTAACCAGCTCACGTGTGTAGTTCATCGCCTGTCATAGGATGCTTTAGTTGTTGGTACGCAATTAGAGTAGTAAGGCTTAGTGTAAGCGTGGTGCTTAGACTAGATCTTGCCTTTGAATGCCGCTTGTCGCACGGATTATTTGTGGGTGCTAGCAGGTGGTGACAGCCCTGTCTAGTCATAATATCCCTCCACGTATTTTAGGCAAGTTCTTAAAAGGTAGGCTCCCATAAGAGAATAGCCGTTTCGGGTAGAGGTTATATCCCCTACTGTCTCGCCTATCCCCTACACACCGGAAGTAAGGTAGCTGTTTTGGTATAATTCATCTATTTGATAAGATAGTTCACAAGAATAAAGTAAGTGTTATAGGAGTCTTACACTGACTCGTTGCCCTCCCACCTAGCTATACTCTACTAGTTATATTTAGTTATCCTAAAACCTTGTCGTGTCTTGGTGTCATTACCCTTTCCTCTACATATCAATTTACCCCCTATCACTAATTGATACTAAGTTGCTATAGACTTAAGGATCTCTCTCTTTTTATTAATTATTCCTTGCAACCGCTTTCCCTTGGAATAAAAATAAATAACGATACATTGGAATACTCCCGGGTGAAGTGCTACAGTGGTATATTCTGTGCGCTTGCGGAATTATCCAATTGACATAAGAAATACCCCCAGCACTTCTGGCGCCGTTATCAGAGATAGCCTAACACCCTGTCTCTGGTGGTTGCGCTAAGAAGTGTCAACAAGCATTTTTGGCGCCGTTGCCAGGGAAAGCATCAGTCTAGGAATATTAATAAAAAAATTGAATCCGGAGTCTACTATCAATTTAGTTATCGATTAGTGTTAGGGGCTTACCCATGTCTGTGTTTATCGTTATCGTGAAGCTAGACGGTGCATGAACGGTTCCAATAGCCGTCAAATTTCATTGAAGGTCCTGACCAATTGTTGAGGAGAACTAGACGCCGTCAAGTTCCACCTCAAAGGTTCATCTCAAACCTGAATCCGTTCGAGGAAAGAGGCTCTGCACTATCAACCGAGGAAGCTATGGCCCAAAAGACCATCTCTGAGTTCTCTGCACCGTCGGCTAACAACATTGCCACCGGTCCGCAGCTCAACTTGGGGGATGCTACCTTTGAGCTTAAGCCAGCTCTGATTAACATGGTGCAAGCCAATCTATTCTGTGGGAAGCCGCATGAAGACGCCAATGCCCATCTCCAGCACTTCCTGTAGGTGTGTGGTACCTTCACTATCAAGAATGTCTCCGCTGACGCCATCAGTCTTCGCCTGTTCCCATTCTCACTGCTTGGGATGGAGAAACAATGGTTTTATGCCAATAAGAATGAATCTACCACATGGGAGAAGTGCACCAATGCATTTCTCAAGAAATTCTTCCCAATGGGTAAAACCAGCGCTCTCCGTGGAAAAATTTCAAGCTTCCAACAGCAAGTTGACAAGACGATTCCCGAAGCATGGGAACGTCTCCAGGAGTACATTCGTGCTTGTCCTCATCATGGGATCGAAGAATGGCTCGTAATCCAAGGTTTCTACCATGGGCTAACTGGATTAGCCCGTAGTCACCTTAACGCTGCCGCTGGAGGAGCATTCCTACAACACAATGTCAAGGAAACCAAAGACCTCATCAAAAAGATGGTTATCAACCAAGGATGGAATGAGGAGGGTTTCCAGCCCAAGAAAAGGGGTATGCGCACCGTTCATGAGGTGGACATGCTCTCAGCAAAAATGGATCTCTTGATGAAAAAGATTGAAGAAGGTTCCAAAAAGGAACAAGAGGCCATTCAAACCACTGCCACCGCACGAGCAATCGAAGATGATCTATGGTGCAAGGTATGTGGTGGAGAAGATCACTCGGGCAAAAATTATCCCAAGACGAAGGAGGAAGTGAGCTTCATCAACAACAACAACAACAATGGGTATCGACCCCAGCAACAAGGAGGATGGAACTCGCGTCCCTTCTACCAAGGAAACCAAGGTAATGGTTACAGCAATAATTTTAATAATTCTTATAGTAACCAACTTTCTCTTAAAGATCTTGTTTTAGGCCAATCTAAAATCAATGATAGTATAAACAAGAAAATAATGGCTAATGATAAGATTCTTGAAAATCTTAGTGAGAAAATGGATAGCTTTAACACTGCTATGAAAAATCAATTGAGCTTTAATAAAATGTTATAAACCCAATTAGCTCAAATAGCAGCAGCTGTCCCATCATTCGAATAAGGTAAGATCCCAGGGAAACCTGAGGAACCAATTGAGGGTGTTAAGTTAATTTCCACAAGGTTTGGTAAGCCTCCGGTTAGGCAAAACCCAGATTGTCTTCTTGATCCGCCATTCATGGCCAAGAAGAGTGACCCCGGCCATCCTACCATCACCTGCGAGATCGGGCCACACAACTTCAATAACGCCTTCTGCGACCTTGGATCTGGAGTGAACATCATGTCCAAGGTAATGTATGAGAACTTGCTAGGGGGACCTTTGTACCCCATTTTTGTCAAATTGCAGATGGCCGACCAATCAGTCCGGTTCCCCGAGGGATTGGCAAGGGACATCCTTGTCAACGTTCAAGATGAATACATCCCCGCCGACTTCATCATTCTTGACATGGGGTCGATGACAAAGTCCCCATCATCCTGAGAAGACCGTTCCTTAACACGGTGAATACCATCATCTACATGGGATCCGGCCAAGTCCACCTCCAACTCCTAGGTAAGAGAATTAGATGCCCTTTCAATGGTTATAAATCAATACAACAGGCAAGGAAGAATCTGTGGAGAAACAAGCCACAATATGCACCCCGCCAAAAGAATCAACCGCCAAGGTCCAAATGGGCCGAACTGGTAAGTAAGGCTAAGGTGGTAAACAAGGCTGACTCCGCTGAATCACAAGCATCAACCAAGAAGGAATGGCGGAAGAAAGAGGTGCGATCATCATGGTCTCCATCTCTGGGACCGATAGAAGCACCCGAAGAATGAACCCGAATTGGAGAGGTCCTGCTCTACAGACCTAAAACATGGAGCCCTTGCTGGTAAGGTAAATCAGTATTTATCTCATATTTAATTCCTGCATTTCAATTTTTGCATTTTCTTCATTGCATTTCAT
Source organism: Eremochloa ophiuroides (assembly GCA_038502445.1). Lineage (NCBI taxonomy): Eukaryota > Viridiplantae > Streptophyta > Magnoliopsida > Poales > Poaceae > Eremochloa > Eremochloa ophiuroides. The sequence continues at coordinate 67,574,187 of JAHLJS010000005.1, forward strand.
ATTTAAATTTTGCAATAATTTATTTCGACAAAATAAAACATCTAGATGAATAAAACTTGAGAATGAACAGTAGTGCTCACACCTGAGGTGGTGGGACCACCTAGGTGGGGTCGGCCGACCCTACCATGAGGCCCACCCACCTCTGGTGGTGTTGGCCTGGTGTAGTGATTCACTTCCTGAATTTTGAGCACTGTCTCCTTTTGAATTTGGCCGACCATATTTGGTTATGACCACTTTCACTTGCTCCAAGGAGAAACCAACATCCACTACCATCCAATTCTGAAAAAGTGGACACTCTGGCATGCATTGGTGTTCCCATGGTCCATGGGAATCACTTTAAACATGTCCCCACTTTTGTCATACACTTTTTACCTTCACAAAACACTATACAAGGGAATCTCTTAAATTTTCAAAACTTTTGGTCCACCATTAGTCTCTACTTTTCTGGACACACTGTTTAAAGCTGAAAGAGGACAAAACCTGGTTCGGCCGAACTATGTTTTGACTCCCCTCAAGAAAGTGGTGTTTGAATTCAAATAGATTCCCTGTGAAAAGGTAAAAGCAACACTGAACCTGTAATAAGTGGTTCGGCCAACCCATAATTGAGGTCCTCTCAGCAGAGTTGCGTTTGAATTTAAATAGATTCTCTGTCCAAAGGCAAAAGCAACTCTGATCATGTCATAATGGGTTCGGCCGACCCATCAATGGAGAGCTGTCAGCAAGGTCGAGTTTGAATTCAAATAGATTCCCTGTCCAAAGTTGAAAACAACAAAGACCAGTCCTAGGGGGTCGGCCAAACTGGCCATGGTGGCCTGGCCACCAGCCCTTCTCCCCCTATAAATACCCTTACATTGTGTGCTCAAATCCACACCCAAACCAGCTGATTTCTGCCGAGCACACAATCACTCTTCTTCTCTCCATTTGAGTAAGGTCTTTCTCAAGTTTAGTCTGAGTTTAGACACTCAAAAATATTGTAGTAATAGAAGCTTGTCTCACTCTCATCTTTGCTCCCAAATTCTTGTTTGTGGAGGTAACCATACCCCGCAAGGACTACTAACAGTGGGATAGCTAACGCTAATCCCTGTTGTTGTAGTGTGTTCTTGTGTTAGCTCATTGTTGCAGGATGAAGAAGTTCTCCTCCGCACTCAAGAAGGCCAAGAGTGTCATAGGGAGTTCCTCCTGACGACCCCGCCATGATGAAGATGAAGGAAGAGAGGCCCCACCAAGACGAAGCTTTGGAGTGCCTTCCGAGAGGACGTTCGACCCCGAGAGCGGCCTCATGCTAAATCAAGAAGAGTACCAAAGGTACACCTCCATCCGACACCGAGGGTATGAACATACCGGCATCATCGACCCTGTCCTTTTGGACAGCACAGGTATGACCGTGGAATTCAATACTATTTTCAATACAATCGGTTGAGGAAGTTTTTGGGAAGTGCAAGAACTTGGAATAGAAAAGCTCACCATTGAATTTCTATGCTATTTAAAAGCCACTGAAAATAATGTCTACTTTCACATGTTTAACCAAGAGTATAATTTAACATGGAGAGTTTTTAGCATGGCACTTGGTTTTGATAATGACTGTCATCTAGATCTTGTTAATGCAACAAGGAGATTTGATAAATCTGAATTTTGGAAAGCTATAACAAGATTTAATGATTGCTCTAATCCTAAAACCGATGAAATCCATAATCCTATTTTGCGCTTGATCCGCTATTGGATGGCTATAACTTTTCTTCCTGGCTCTAATGTGCAAATTCTTTACAATGATGAATTAAGATTGCTCTATGCAATGACGAAGAAAATAAAAGTTTCACCTGCTAAGATGTTAGTCCCACTTTTGGCTTGGTATTTTCCATAGAAGCAAGCCCATATTCTTCACTTCTTTTATCACGCGCATTGCTGAAACAATGGACTTGCTAGATGGAAAATATTACTTTGAATACATTGCTTTTCCTAGAGATATTGTAACCGAAAATTTCTTCATAAGTGCTCAAGTCCTTAAAAGAAATAAAAATGGTGATATAAAAATGATTTATCCCGGCCATACAGCCGAAATCTCTCTCTCTTGTGAGGCGTCAATTGTATGCGCTGCGCACACTAACCATAAATTGGGACCGAGAGGTAAGGAGCCAAAACATTGCAGGATCAAGAAGGGTGACAAAGAGCATGTCACAAGCCGCCCAATTTGAGCACGGTGGCACATCACGAGCTGCAGGGAGATATGAAGAAGAAGGCGATGAGGAAAGTTCCATAGACATTTCAAGGTCCACGAAACGGCCTCAACAGCACACTCCAAGAGTGCGCACTCCCCGGCCATCCGCACGGGCGAGGGGTCGTCGAAGCCAAGGATCGAAAATGGACCAACTCATCAATGACATGGGCGCTATACAAGTTGAGCAAGACGCAACTTTGAATGTGGCACAACAAAATGCTCAACTATTGCAAGCTATCCAAGACGAAGAAGCACAACACTGGACAGGATGGTTCCAATACTACCCGCCACCACAATGAGCAAAAGGACAATCTTGGGGGAGAGCCTCTCCCCCACCAAGGTGAGTATTTTATCCTAGCTATTTACATTATTTTAATTTATTGCATATATAAAAAAATGCATAAGATGAAAATACCAAAAATATTTTTCTTATTTTCATATGTCTCATGAATATTTATCTTCCTCATGAAAATGATGAATAATTGCTCTGTTAATGTTTCTTTAACGCCTAGTTTACAACTTGGTATTTCTTTGAGTATGGATTACTTGGCTCATTTAAAGCATCATGAACCTGAAAACTTTATGGATGCTACGTGCTAGAACTAAGTCTAAATTGTTGTGAGATATGATATGGTGAAACATGAGCTGCTATAATATTGTTCTAAGCATACATGATTACCGGAGATTTATTTCTTAAACAAACAAAACCTTATTGTTCCTCAACGGTGATAAATTCCCACCACAGCTATATATGTTACACATGTCTAAAACCTTCTACTTAAGTTATTTGCTTTGTATTGAGTAATGTCAAGTCTTGTTGACCCTTATTAAGAGTCTTATCATGCTTCCAAGATCAAGATCACGTACACACCACATATACATGCTGCTTCTACACTGGAAGTACGCAACCATATGCCTTTCATTTCCACCAAATAAATGCTCCATATGTTAAAGTCATAGAAAATCTCTCTTAGTCATTATGGTAGAAGAGACAAAAAGGCTATGCAAAATAAAAATAAAAAGAAAGAAAAAATGGACACAAGAAGTCCATAGAAAAAAAAGAAAATATGAGCAAGTCTAAGCTCATAAATAAAATAAGAAAAATGATAGTCATGTCTCTAGAATTTATTAGAGAGGTACAATTCAAAATAGAGGAGCATTATAGTCCAATATTTTCCACACACTTACACATCTTGATCTAGGAGCATGATAATTCTCTCTTTGGATCTAAGCTTTGACTCTACAACATATGCAAAGTAAGTATGCTATATTCCTTCATTCCTACCTTAAGCTCCACATAAGCCATTTTTAGAAGTAGGATGATAAAGAGAAGGCAACATTTACTGTATGCCTTGGTAAGGAATCATACACCATTTGACCGACATGAGAGAACCATATGAGGAACATTAAGTTTTCTTTTGCAAAACATTGCTAAAACCTCCAGTATGAAACTTGCAAGGAATGAGAAAAGTAGTGCTCAAGTTAAACTGTTCTGTCTCTCAACCACCTAAGGCAAAGGAAAATCATTAGCCCCATAAAGGACTAAGGTAAAATGGGTGAATTTTTATAGCCAATTTTTCCATTCAAAAGAGAAGTATTTAGTTGTACACAAGGTATTATTGAAATATGAACATAGTAGCAACTCCTGATCCACGGAGGCTAAGTTTAATTATTTGCTCGGGATGAGCAAAGGTTAAGCTTGGAGGATCTTGTTGACGGTGGATATACCATAAAATTTCACATTCAAACACCGTCAACAGGCCTCGGATTTAAGGGAAGATAAACATATCATAAGCATATTTTATCAATAACTAGTTCCACATGTACTCTTAACCTTGTGAACGCAGGGAAGATGAAACAGAGTAGAAATGAACACTTGGAGCCCAATAATGTGGTTCGGCCGAACCATGTAATTGGGAACCAAGTCATCACACATCAAAACATGGTGCAAAACATCACTTGGAAGAGAGGAGTGCCAAGGGTGGGCCCACCCATGGGTCAACCGAACTACCCATGGGGCTCACTTGGCTCTGGTGACGTGGTAGGATCCGTGTGACTTTCCACTCAGTTCATCTCAGCCCTCAGATCAACATGTGTTTCCATTCAACGGTTGAGAAGCAAAGCACAAGGATTCAACGTGACAACATGCAAACGAAGTGGAACCAACACAAGGGGACAGTCTGTGACAGATAGGGACCACGGTGGTGGGCCCAACCCACCAGGGGTGGGTCGGCCGAACCATTATTGGTGGGCCCAAGCCACCTACACACTCCCTGACTGGTGGAGACTCCTTCTAGAAGACCCTGGCTGGCCCACCAGTCATAAGGGGTCGGCCGAACCCCCTGGTGCCCAGCCAGGTCGGTTGGCCTCCACCGCCTCCTAGCATGATGTCCACGTGATGAATTCACCTCTGCCGTCCATCTTGAGGCGGTTCATCCAAGGGTGGAGAGGCATGGAGCACACGGATCGCTGACGTGGCACCCCCTCACTCTTCCCTATAAATAGAGGCTGCCCACTCCTTTTCAAGACACACAAGATACACAATAGCCACAAGTCACAAGAGTTCTACTCTTTAGTAGTAGTATTAGTCTAGTGTGGGAGTTAGAGTCGAGTCGAGCTAAGCTCGTAGTCTCCGAGTCGTCTGCTGGAGAGTCTGGTATAGCTCTTGTACCTTTCCTTCTGTAAGACTTTATCTTTATCAATATATTATCTTTACTTTACATTACTAAGTCTCTACTTAGTGCATTACTATTCTTTATAGTATTGTTGTGTTGAGTTATATTGGATAGTGATCCTGTAACTAGCTCACGTGTGTAGTTCATCGCCTGTCATAGGGTGCTTTAGTTGTTGGTACGCAACTAGAGTTGTAAGGCTTAGTGTAAGCGTGGTGCTTACACTAGATCTTGCCTTTGAATGCCGCTTGTCGCACGGATTGTTTGTGGGTGCTAGCAGGTGGTGACAGCCCTGTCTAGTCTTAGTATCCCTCCACGTGTTTTAGGCAAGTTCTTAAAAGGTAGGCTCTCATAAGAGAATAGCCGCTTCGGGTAGAGGTTATATCCCCTACTGTCTTGCCTATCCCCAACACACCGGAAGTAAGGTAGCTGTCTTGGTATAATTCATCTATTTGATAAGATAGTTTACAAGAGTAAAGTAAGTGTCATAGGAGTCTTATACTCACTCGTTGTCCTCCCACCTAGCTATACTCTACTAGTTATCTTTAGTTATCTCGAAACCTTGTCGTGTCTTGGTGTCATTACCCTTTCCTCTACATATCAATTTACCCCCCTATCACTAATTGATACTAAGTTGCTATAGACTTAAGGATCTCTCTCTTTTTATTAATTATTCCTTGCAACCGCTTTCCCTTGGGATAAAATAAGTAACGATACCTTGGAATACTCCTGGGTGTACCGCGGTATATTCTGTGCGCTTGCGGAATTATCCAATTGACATAAGAAATACTTCAGGCACTTCTGGCGCCGTTATCAGAGATAGCCTAACACCCTGTCTCTGGTGGTTGCGCTAAGAAGTGTCAACAGTTGCTTAGAGATGGCTTTTGTGACATGGTGCGAGATGTTTGGCTTAGTGTGATTGTCGAGGGGAGCCCAATAGAGAGGTGGCAGGCGAAGATCAGGAGGCTGTGCCAGTACCTCAGAGGCTGGGCAAAAAATGTGAGTGGGGCCTATAAAAAGGGAAAAAAGGGAATTGTTTGTCAAACTTGGTGAGCTAGATAAAAAGGCAGAAATCTTTGTTCTTAATCAGATGGAAATAAATCTTAAACATGTGTTAAATGATAGATTGGCTGAACTGCTGCGTGAGGAAGAAATTAAATGGTATCAGAGGGTAAAGGTAAAGCATCTACTGATGGAAGATGCTAATACTAAATATTATCATCTATTAGTTAATGGTAGACATCATAAAACTCGTATTTTCCAATTATAGGATGGTGACAATATAATAGAGGGTGATGCTCAACTAAAACAACATATCACCAACTATTATAAAAATCTGTTTGGACCCCCGGAGAACTCTTCTATAGCGTTGGAGGAGCTGGAAAATGAGTTTTTTACTGATGTGTTCTCTGAATCTGGGGTCAGAGTAGCGGTGTTCCAGATGGAGCACAATAAGGAACCAGGACCGTATGAATTTCCATTTGAGTTCTATCAGGTCTTTTGGGATTTAATAAAAAACAATCTGATGGCTCTATTTATGGAATTTCACACGAGAACTTTGCCTTTGAATAGTCTCAACTTTGGTAATATAATTCTGTTACCGAAGAAGAAAGAAGCCAAAGTTATTCAACAATATAGACCGATCTATTTATTGAATGTTTCTTTTAAGATTTTTACCAAAGTTGCGACTAATAGACTGTCTACTGTTGCCCAGAAGATCATTAGACCAACACAAACCGCTTTCCTCCTAGGGAGAAACATAATGGAGGGTGCTGTCATTCTCCATGAAACAATTCATGAACTTCAATCGAAAAAACAAGATGGAATAATTTTTAAAATTGACTTCGAAAAAGCTTATGATAAAGTCAAATGGGATTTTTACAACATACCCTAGCGTTGAAAGGGTTCTCTCAGAAGTGGCGTTCTTGGGTGCAGTTGTTTACACAAGGAGGGAATGTAAACATCAAAGTGAATGACCAACTTGGTTCCTTTTTCCAGACAAAAAAAGGTCAAAGGTAAGGTGACCCAATGTCTCCAATACTATTTAATATAGTGGCTGACATGTTGGCTATACTGATTGCTAGGGCCAAAGAAGCAGGTCAGATAGAAAGGATTATCCCTCATCTAGTCCAAGATGGTCTATACATTTTATAATATGCAGACGACACAGTGTTATTCATGAGTCATGACGCTGAGAAAGCGGTAAACATGAAATTAATACTGAACTTGTTTGAGCAACTTTCGGGGCTCAAAATTAATTATCATAAAAATGAAATTTTCTATTTTAGTAAGGCAAAATAGCATGAGGCCTTCTATTCACAGTTGTTCGGGTGTGGAGTGGGCAAGTTCCCCTTTCGGTATCTAGGTCTGCCTATGCATTTTAGAAAACTGAGTAATAAAGATTGGTAGTCAATAGAAAATAGAATTGAAAATAAGCTTAGTGGGTGGATGTTGACGGTGGATAACGTCAACTTTTATTAGAACTTTAGACACCAAAGGAAACATGAATACACACTAGTTTAGGGTTTTAACTGATAGTTTCCACGAGTTTTGCATGATCTGTATTTTCCAGAGGCTATTCTAGAAAAGCATAAAAGAAGAGTTAAAGAGCATGATTACCACGTAACTTAACCGCCAAGAAAACATCATCACGAGAACACCAGAAGCATCTGGAACACACCCAAAGCACCGGGGCCCGAGACCCACCAGGGTGGGGCCGGCAGGCGCCCCCTGCTAGGGTTTCGGCCCATCTTCTGGAGTCTTCTTCCACCGCCTCTATGGAGTCATCTCGGCCCTTGTTTCAAGTCGGTTTGATCCTACGGCGCACGTGCATCCCGCCGGGCTATAAATAAAGGGGCAGACCCCCCTGGAGGCATCAACCCATCATTCATTCAAGGCATCAAGTCCTCAAGCCATCAAGAGCCTTCTAGTTCATCAAGAGCCTTCTAGTTCATAGTTCTAGCCTAGTTAGATTAGAGAGTAGAAGAGTTCTAGTTCTTCGGCGGATCTGGAGCCCCGGCGTCTGTCTGGAGCACGGAGTTCGGTATAATACTAGTTCTTTCTCTATTATTGTATTCTTTATTATGATTAGGGAAACATTGTTCTTAATAGTTCATATATGTTCTTGATTACAATAGTCTTTGTCTACTTTGATTATATGTTTAGTATAGTTGGTTTGATCTTATTGAATTCATGTAATTGCTCGTATAGCGTTTATTCATGCGTACGATGAATAGATGATGAACAATATATAGACGTGGTGTCTAAGAATTTTGTTTATCTGCGAGTGCACCCTGATGTGCCGGGTCATGTGCTAGATCGTGTAGGTGACAGCTGCGTTGAGTCCTCTGTAGTCCACCCCCCGTACGAAGGCCAGCAGGCACGGTCGCGAAGTTAGATAATGACTCTGTTTCACATCCTTCCTAGATGATGCCCTTTGCTTGTGATCATGATATAGGATTAGTCTAACAATGATTGCTAGATGTAATTGCACCAATTAGAGTTATTCATTGATGTAGTTATAGAATTACCTTTGATATTAATTCCTTAGTTTATCCATTGGCTAGCTATTACTATGACTAGAGAAGTGTTCTGATGATTATCTTTTATTTATGATACTTGATCATACTTATCACCTTTATCTTCATTTATCTTGTGACCTCTACCTGTTATGTGTAGAGTAAATGACATCGGTAATGTCACGTATCCATTGTATACCATCACTATCAATATAATAGATTAAAGTTTATCATAATCCTTCCCACTGGTATAAATATAAATCGACAACCTAGTAGAACTCGCTAGGTAAAATGCTACAATGGTATAATTATCTATCCGCTTGCAGAACTGATCTTAGTTTATATTATTTATATTTATTTCTGTCTAGTCACATAGATTAATATATAAAACCTTTATTTATTCTTAGCATTATTAATTAGGAATGACAACCTAGTTCTTGCATAAGAATGTTGGTAATAGAAAAGTGGCTAGTTGCTAATGACAAGTTAATTAATTACCATTCATCTTCTAATCTCGTCTCTCGCATTAAAAGTTATATAGTTATATTTGACGATGTTAGTAGATGTCAACTGTGGAAAGGTAAGATGCTTTCTATAGGAGGTCACTTGGTCTTGATAAACTCAGTGCTCTCTAGGTTACCGATGTTTATGAAGTCTTTTTTTTTAAATTCCAAAAGGTGTTTTAGAAAAGACTGCTTTAGATCGAGATTTGGGCAACCAAAAATTCAGGGTGGTTTGGGCATACATAATTTGGATATACATAACAAATGTCTGATGAGTAAATGGCTTTTCAAGCTATTAAATAAAGATGGCATATGGCAAGAATTATTAAGAAATAAATATGTAAAGGATAAAACACTAGGGAGCTGTACCAAGAGGCCTACTGACTCTCACTTCCGGAAAGGATTGATGAATGTAAAGGATAGTTTCATGTCCTTCGGGTCGTTTAGAGTAAATGACAGGTCACAGACTCGTTTTTTATAGACACCTGGCTAGGAAACCAACCATTAAAAGATAAATTTCCCTCGTTGTTTAACATTGTGAGAAGAAAGCAGGATTCTTTGGTAATTGTTCTTGCATCAATCCCTCTGAATATTTCATTCCGCCGAAATTTAGTTGGCAGAAATTTAAGAGATTGGCATAGAATTGTTGCCTCTGTACACGATGTGAACTTATACGAACAAAGGGATGTATTTATTTGGGCTTTATATTTATCTGGTACTTTCTCTATTAATTCCTTATATGCTGCACTAATTAACAATAAGGTCAGAGTGTCACAAGACTTATGGCAGATCTTCAAGAATAAAAATATTCTTGTGGTATTTAAAAAGAGGTGTCATCCTAACTAAGGATAACCTTACACGTTGCAACTGGATTCGTGATACAAAATGTAGCTTCTGTTATCACTCAGAATCTATTCTACACCTTTTTTTCCAGTGTTATTATGCTAAGTTCTTGTGGCGAGCTATACATTTAATGTTTCGTTCATCACCCCCACTCAGCATACATGATTTATTTATTAACTGGACTAAGGCGGGTGGTAGCACACATAATTCATTGTCATTAACTGCAGCGACAGCTTTATGTTGGACAATTTAGATAACAAGGAACAAAGTGGTTTTTGACAAATACGGATTGAAAACTTTTTTATAGGTACTATTCAAGGGAACTTATTGGCTTCGACAATTTGCAAAGCTGCAGCGGCGTGATGAGCTACGGGACTAGCTGATCCTCATTGGGCAGAGATTTCAGCGTTGCAATTTTTTAATTTCAATGAATGATTATCGACTAGGTTTATTGGTCTTCATTAGTCAGAGCTTTACCTCCCGTTTAGTTTTCCTGGTGTCCTTCCTTTATCTAAAAAAAAGCATCGACCAGGTCAGGTCGTTTATCCTTTTCGCTTTCTCCTGATTGTAAACTCCTTTTATTTTCAAATAGCCTCTACAGTTAAAAGAAAAAAACTTCGACGAAACATTGTCCGGAGGTATACTTGTGATATTTGTGGCATGGTCGCTGAGTAGTTGAATCACGCGCTAGTTGGATGCCTGCATGCGAGAGCGAGACTGCTGCGGACTGCAATGAGGGAGTTTTTGGGAGTTGCCGGATGAGGCACAGTTACTTAATATTACCGAAGATAGTTTACTAACATTTTTTATGCAGGCTGAACGGGACATGAGAGCAAGTCATGGTGGCAAGCTTCGTGGGCTCTATTATTATCTTCCTAAAACGGTATTGGATTGAGCTGTGTAACATCAGACATAGAGCCACGGTATGGCTGACCGCTGACCCAGCGGGCAAGCAGCCTGTGCACTCTTCTTAGTATGTAGGACGGGTAGCCAAGCCGAAGCGAAGCCCTGGGACATGGGTTGGCGGAAGGTGAATGTCGATGGAGCGTTGCGCAGTTCGACAGGGTCAGGTGGACTTGGCAGTCATCAGAGATCATGGCGGGCAGGGTCCTGCTTGCTGCATGGAAGGCGATTCCATCGGCGAGGGATGCGCAAGAAGTCGAGGCCATGGCGGTCCGGGAAGGGTGTCGCTTCGCCGCGGAAGATCCGGCTACACCAATGGTTCTTGAGACTGAAAGTGCGGCTGTATGTGCCCTGATTAAAAACCATATATATAGAAGAGAGGGAAAGCATTCTAAGTAAAGAACTTTTCTGATGCTTGTTCGCATCAAAACTAATGAATTATCACGCACAAACATATCAGAATTGTGAATCAACACCCAAGTCCGCATGTGAAGATTGAGCCCCCAGGGCCAGATTCAGAGCTTTATGTAAACAGAAATGGACAAAACGCTTCAGACTTGCTAGTACAAAAATCGAATCTCACCAGCCGTTGAAAAACTGAGAAAACAGAGCACAAATATATGACGTAGAATGGGAATTGCCAGCGCCTGAATTAATAGCAGACTGCACTGAAAAAGGCATCAGCAGTAAGACCCTGTTTGACACAGCTCATAAAGCTATTATAAGCTTTTTTTTTTCCAAACACTCTTTATTTAAAACAGCTTACGCTATTTTGGGAAGAGAGCTGAAAAAAAATAGCTTATTTAAGCTTCACCTGGCCACTGGTGGGACCCATTGCAGAAAGTAATCGTATGGCCCACGGGCCACGGAGAGAGAACACCGGGGAACGAGCGCAGATGCGCCGCCGAGGCGCAGCCAGTGTCGGCGTGGTCACCGGGGCGCAGCTTCCCGAGGCGCGCGGCCGTCAAGGCGTAGCTCGCCGGGGCTGCCGTCGAGCTCCATGTCGTTGGGCCTGAGCGGACGCGACTGCCGGGCCACACATGGCCGCCGGGCACGAGCGGCGCAGCGGCCGAGGCCACGCGCGGCCGCTGGGCTTGAGCGGCGCTGCTGTCGGGGCCACACGCGGCCGCCGAGCACGAGCGGCGCAGCTCGCCGGGGCTGCCGTCGAGCTCCATGTCTCTGGGCGTGAGCAGATGCGACTGCCGAGGCCACGCATGGCCGCCGGGCACGAGCGGCGCAGCGGCCGGGGCCACCCGCGGCCGCCGAGCACGAGCGCTGCTACCGGAGACCACACGCCGCCGTCGGGCATGAGTGGCGCTGCTGCGGGGCCACGCGCGACCTCCGGTCGCTACCGGAACCACACGCGCTGCTGCCTCGTGCGTTTCTTTGGTGCGTTTCTTTTTCTCGTTCCTCGGGAAGAAGATGGCAGATAGAGAAACTAAAGGAAAAGCACAAGAGTATTATGGTCATTTACTCAGTTGTCCTCTTCAGTGGAGCTGTTTTGCCAAATAGGATTAAAAAAAGCTCAGCTTCACCAATAGAGCTGCTCATTGAGCTAAAAATTAAAAAAATAACTTCACTAATGAAGCTGAGCTGTGCCAAACAGGCCATACCTAAAACCAAATCACAACGCAAAATGCAAATCTCCAGAAGAAGAAAAAATGGAACTCATATTCATTCAAAACCAGGTTCAGGGATTCTAGTATCCCGAGAGAGCATCCACATTGCAGACACGGACACCACATAATCACGAGCGCAAAACCACAGTTACAACAGTTCCAAAATCACCACATGATAGAGCCAATCAGAGATAACATTTCATTGCTGCAAAGGAAGATACAACTGGGTGTTGAACTTTCAGCACTGCTAGGACACATGATTCCACCTAATGACGAGACACAGCAGAGATCTAAAATCTGATTACTCTCCACATCAAGGAAAGAAAGCACGGCACAGGGAACCGAAAGGAGCAAGCGCCAACAGCAGCAGCCGGTGCAGACGAGGGAGGAGACGCGCGCTCAGCCGCCGAATCCGTAGAGGGTGCGGCCCTGGCGCTTGAGGGCGTAGACGACGTCCATGGCGGTGACGGTCTTGCGGCGGGCGTGCTCGGTGTAGGTAACGGCGTCGCGGATGACGTTCTCGAGGAAGATCTTGAGCACGCCGCGGGTCTCCTCGTAGATGAGCCCGGAGATGCGCTTCACGCCGCCCCTCCTCGCCAGCCTCCGGATCGCCGGCTTCGTGATCCCCTGGATGTTGTCGCGGAGAACCTTGCGGTGCCGCTTCGCGCCGCCCTTGCCCAGCCCCTTGCCGCCCTTGCCGCGCCCAGACATCGCCGCCCAAGAGGGAGAAGACTCTAGTGCTACTACGAGGTAGTAACTGTGAGGATTCGAATTCGCGGCGGTGGCTTTGGTGCGGTGGAGCAGTGGATTTGAGGTGGGTTTTATAGGAGAAGAGGATCGATTTGGGAGGGCCGCCGGCCGCGCGAGGGGAGACGGGGAAATTTTCCGTCGGGGTTTGGGCGGGAGCCGGGAGGAGAGGATTTTTCGCGGGATGGTTTGCTGCGGATCGCTGACGTGGACGAGCGGAATCCGTGGGCGTGTGGGTCACAGCCGTTGGATGCGATCCGATGGCAGAGGACTCGTCACACGCGATTGGCGCGGATCGGTGACGTGGCAATGGTTAGGAAGGAGATCGGTGCGGGGCGGCGAGCTCAACCAGGGAAGGGAACCGTGTGGTGTGGCCCCGCGCTTCTCGCCTCCGTGTCGTGCTCCGCCGCCAGTATCGATCGCATGGCCTGCGCCGGCGCCGGCGCCGGCGCCGCGCGAAAGGTCTCGGCGGTGCTCTACCACTACCCGTGCCCGGACGGCGCGTTCGCCGCGCTCGCCGCCCACCTCTATTTTTCCGCCGCCGGCCACCCGGTCCAGTTCTTCCCCAACACCGTCTACGACCCCATCAGGTACCACGATCTCTCCCTCCCGCTCTTTCGTTCCGAAGTTGCTATCAACTGCGAACTCCAGTGCTCGCAACGGGGTCCGCTGAGATCTGCAACACCGCAGGAGGCACCTGCTTCTCAGCTGTTTTACTCTTGCAGTACTGTAGTCTGTAGATTGGAACGAAGCTTTACCGTACTGCAGCTATTGACTGTGGCTGCAGGATTTTAATTCTTTGATTCCAAAGGTGTGGTGATCTAATGGTCACCGGTGCTGTGTTAAACTACGTGCACAAAACAGTAAATACCAGATGGAAGTGTGAGCCTTAAGTGATTGTAGACACTATCAAAGTTATGCTTCGGACTCTTCTAGTTTTATTTTGTTGGGGGAGGATTCAATCTGTACTAGGTTTAGCATAATCAGAGCTAGATGGACCTACCTTTGTTGGGTTTCATATCATAAATCACACAGCACCTCTTTTGGTATTTTTTGTGGGGTTTTTATCTTAGTGAGACAAACTCTTGTGTAGTTGTGCTGATGCTTTTTTTCTGGTATATTTTCCTTCTGCTATGTCATTTCCTGTCTGTTTTGTAGGACTGATTCACTTCCGTTGGAAGAAATAAAAGATGTTTACCTTCTTGACTTTGTGGGACCTCCTGGTTTTGTTGAAGATATAGCCCCTAAAGTAGAAAGGTTTGTAAGCATCTGCACCCAGTTTTCATAACCTGAACAGATTTGGAATTGCTTTATGTGAGCAAATGTAGTTAACTCGCCTCTTTTCCTAGAAAAAAGGTTAACTCACCTCCATTCTCGATTTTCATCTCGCCAGAGGGAGGTAGAATCACAATCTAGGTAAAATCACATATGTCAATCCAGTTAACATAAAAAGGTCTTGTTCAAAGTTAGCCTTCGGACTACAAATGTGAGTTGGGGCTGTCAGTATAGCTCAATAGTAGAACACAGTTTTGTGCCAGACCACCGATTGCATCTGTGTTATTTATATCCTTGTTCTCCTTGACAAATAACCCACATCTCCTCTACATGTTGTCATTTTATTTAATGCATACGAGCGTATGCGAGATGTCATGTGTACGACATGTAGCTCAACAGTGATTACCTTGCCCTATTCTGTTGCATGAAATTCATTAAGGCCCCGTTTGGATCCTTGGAATTGAATTTATTTTAAGAATTATAATTTACACACATATTAATTAACTTAATATAGTTATATATAGATTATATTTGTATATTATTATTGGCTATACGAGAGAGATACTTATATGTTGTATTTTTATCGTTTAGGAGCGAGTTGAGAACCGTGCTATAAATTGTAAAGTAGAAATATAGCATGGTGATTTATAGAATCAAATTCCATCTCTCACCCTATGACTTTGAGATAGGTTAATATGTGAACTTTGGAAAGTGGTGAAATGTTACATTCCAAGCAAAATAGCCTAAATTGTTAACTAGATTTCAATTCCTCCAAATGAAAGGATCCAAACGGCCCCTAATCGAAATATAAGAGATTTATGTTGAACTCTTTGTACACTATGCAGTCATTTGGAACAGTGTGAAGCTGTCAATATGTATTCGTTTTATTGATATTTTTCAACCCCCTGTTTGATTGGACACAATGGACACTTAAATATTTATCCTTTTTCAGAGTAACGATTTTGGACCATCATAAGACTGCTTTTGAAAGTTTGTGTCAGAATGCCACACTTGGGCAAAATGTGACTAGGGTGATAGACATGCAGCGTAGTGGCGCGACAATTGCATTTGACTTCTTTCGAAACAAGCTCTTGACAGAAGTTAGCACCTTACGGGGTAATGAAAGTGGTAACGATGTAGCTGAGGTCAAATATGTACCTGACAACAAGGTTGAAACAGTGCAAAAGCTTTTCAAGTTTATTGAAGATGGGGACTTATGGAGATGGAAAATTACAAATAGCAAGGCCTTCAGCAGTGGTCTTAAAGATTTGGACATTGAATTCAATGTCAATGCAAATAATAAATTGTTTGATCAGGTAACACCTGCCTGATGTTACTTCTTTTGTGCAGCAGTGACTTCTCGCAAAAAGGAAGTCCATTGTTCCTCCTTACATCACCTGATGTTCTTTCATACGTGAAACATTGATTAGTTGAAGTTATTATGTTAACTTCTCAAGCTTCATGTCTACAAAACAATTGTTTAAGTAATCGTTATTTCCACTTGATGTGTAATCATGAGGTTTTATGATTTTTGGTTTTAGTTCAATAATATGCATCTGATAATCTCAAAGCTTTCCGGTCAATGAAATAAATGTTTAAATTTCTAACCATAAAGTGAGAAAATCAGGAAAATGTTTTATGAGATGTTATCATCTAAATATCTAATATAGGATAAGGTTTTCCTACAAAAACAGTAGACCAGACAGTTTGGATATTGAACATGTGGTGTCTTCTGCTCCTAATGTTTACTTACCTTGTTGTGACAGTTGCTGGAGTTGGATCCTGAGTGTGTTGTTTCCCATGGACAAGCGACATTATTAGAGAAGCAAAGATTAATAGATGATTGTCTGGAGAAGGCCTATGAAATTTCCTTGGGATGTGGCCAGTTTGGAAATTGTCTGGTAATCATGTTGCACATTATTTTTTCCTATTTTCTGTTTATTATTGAAGTTCAACTTTTAGTGACCATCTTCTACTTTCGTAGGCTCTTAGCAGGGACAAAGCCAATTGGTTTTAGATGGAGTCTAGGTGGTCCTGTATAAGATTATGTTACATTTTTATTCTTACTAGTGAAGATTCATAAAAAAACAAGACTCATAAAATTTTTTATAATTACTTATAATGTCACAATGAAATAACATTTTATTTCTAATGCATAAAAGCATAACGAATTTTTCTCAAAGTTGTAGAAGCCGTTATAAACTCAAATAAATATTGTTTCTAAACCTAGAGTAATAAACAATTACCATGACAGGTCTCCAATCCTTCTCGCTGTGAACCTAATCGTGGCGTCGCTAGTCACGACCTCTCTGTGCAGCCTGCCGCCGGACACGAGCAGGAGCAGGTACCGCATTGCCTGCAGAGCCTTGCAGCGTCTCGCCGGAGAGTCGCCAGTAGCGGCCTTGATGACGATCTTGGTCCAGCAGGACACCTTTGGCTCTCCAGTGTGGCTGTCCACGTCGGCGGGCATGGCAAAGATGTCACCGGTGTCCTTGACGGTGTACACGTACCTATCCGTCGTAGAAAGAAATGTTCGTGATCCGGCTCCACCCATCGTGAGCGCTCATCGCCATGCTTTTAATATAATTTGGAGATGCCACATGGAAGGAAACTCGACTTGTATCTGGTTTCTATGAGCAATACGTGATCAAATAGGAGTTTCATGCTTTTGGAGATGCCACATGGAAGGAAACTCGATCTGCTTTTTATGAGCAATACTTGATCAAATAGGAGTTTGGGATTGTCACGGCCAGGAACAAGCTGTTGGGCAAGAGTCTGTTTGCATGTAAAATTTTGACAGACCATGATTCTTACGTGTAACATCACGGATGATGGATGGCTCATATAACACGACGTATAGATCGAACGGTTGTTATAGAGGAAGAATAAGATCACTTAAACGTAGGGTTCATATAGCACATTGTGTACATCGAACGGTCGTTATATTGGAAGAGTAAGATCACGGATGACGAAGGGTCCATATAACACGACGTATAGATCCAACGGTTATTACGGAAGGAGAGCCCCCTCTAAAAACTCGCTCTTTTATAGTAGTGATTTACTACTTTTGCATTTAGTCACAGGTACTACTTGTTTACTTATATAATTTTGCCTTTTCATGGTCCAATAGGCTGTTGATGCTGATGCTATTTCAAATTTGAGAAGCGAACTTGGAAATCAGCTAGCTAGCAAGAGCCGTAATTTGAATCTAAGGCATGTTTTTTTCCTCTCCTGTTGATATATGTATCCAGACTCAGCCTTTTATTGTATTGCTCCTTATTCAATATTCACTATCTAGCACGTTATTTGGACTTTGCTACACCATATTTTCGATGATGTGAGTTGTGCCCTTCTGTTTCAGGGGTATTGGGGCTGTTGTATACAAAGTCCCTGAGTTGAATAATGACCAGATACTGAAAATAAGTCTAAGAAGTTTAGAACAAGAAGACACAACTTGTATCTCTCAGGTACATTTCTCCCTGATGATGAGGTTTATCAGGCTGTATTTACCTCATCTAACAAGAAGACACCACAATAGATGTCTTGATGCTTGATACTGCTTGCTTGTAGGAATATGGTGGTGGCGGTCATCGGAATGCAAGCTCTTTTATGTTGAGTGTGACTGAGTTTGACAGGTGGAAGGTCAGAGCTGGACTTTTTTGACCAAAAGGTGCATAACATTTCTGTAAACTTCTGTTGACAAAGAAGATCAATGAAGAAAACCATGCGGATGGCGGAGGAACAAAACCCCAAACTTGGGGGTGTGAGACATGAGAAACATCATACCCACATAGCAGATTCTTGAAACTTGTACGGCATTCTGCTGTCATGCCGTATCTTTTCAAATGACAGTCATTAATAGACTGCCGTGTGGGCACTCACCTTTTACAAAACCTTCTGGAATCATAATTGCAGAGCTCATGTCTCACATACTAGCTTAGATCCTGAATATGTTTTTATTAGTGCTTAAATGTGTCTTTTTAGATTTTTATTTAATCAAGTGCCACCGTGATTAATTTGTAGTTATGTAAGAACATGTGAGCATTGTATCTGTCACATTGTTTTAGCATTCCAAGAGCCTGTTTGGCAGGACTTATCATGGTTGCAGCTACGGCTAATTTAGCTTATTGTTCTATAGCTGAAAAGTATGGCTGATAAGTTGCCAACCACATGTACTACGGATGCTTAAAAAGAAAGTGTTCTATCTTTATGAGAAAAATATTCTTCAATGAAACGTTCTCTTAGTATATCTAAGCTGTGGTTTTTTCTTGAAAGATTTATTGTAAAAAAAGCACAATGGTGCAATAAAAATTTGATTTAGATGCTTGATTTATAAAGTAGGGGTTTTAAATTTTCATACAAATACTGATGTCATGAACTTGGCAATCGAAGATCAACCTAGGGCATTCGGATTTAACCGACGGGTCAGTTTGGTTTTTCGGTTTCTTAAAAATTTGCTTTTCCATGAAACATAAATGTTGCTAATATTTTCTTTTAAATCTAATTAAATTTAATTTTTTTTATCTGTTTAAAATCTCATGTGACTTTTTTTTGTTAAAACGGAGGGAGTATGTGCTTGTATACGACTTTCTTTTTTTACTCTAGTGAGATGAGGGGCTTGCCGCTTGCGAAGCTGCAGGCCGCAGGTTGCTTGAGGGGTCCGCAAGCCAATACAAAGCAGCACAGTCCCTCTCCTCCACTCCCAGAATCTACTGTAGGCCCAGCCGGCCCACTAACCATGGCGCCCACCCTACGCGCCATGGCCGTTTGTTCTGTTGTGCTGTGTTCACCGTTCACGGCCGCCATGTCCGGCACGCGACGCGACCACCCACAACCACAACCGGTCAATCTCAATCATCTATGTCTCTCTTTAGTCTTTAGCCACCTTTTCACCGCATGGCACGTCTCCTCGGCTCCTCCCCTTGCGTGCGAGACAGATAGGGAGAGTACGCTTGAAAGATTCGGTTCTCATTCGATGGGGTGGAGTTCTTTTCACTTGGGGCCTTGCATTGGGGTTGTAGAATGGACAGGATCAACTGGACAACTTTCATTGATCACAAATGGTTTACATTTATAGATTATAATTGCCTTTGGCAATGATACACACGCATTACACACAGGACTGGAGTGGCGCGCAGAGCGGAGGCGATGACGCCTTGAAGTCCGGGCGTGCGCGTGTGCACGGCAGGGTGCACTCTCCGGGAGTCGTTGGCGAGGGGAGTGCACGAGCTTCACGCCGAGGCGCTGGACATGGGCGACGCAGTCAGGCTCTATCCGTTGGAGGCATAGTTCCATTGACCCCATCTATGTCTCTCTTTAGTCTTTAGCCACCTTTTCACCGCATGGCACGTCTCCTCGGCTCCTCCCCTTGCGTGCGAGACAGATAGGGAGAGTACGCTTGAAAGATTCGGTTCTCATTCGATGGGGTGGAGTTCTTTTCACTTGGGGCCTTGCATTGGGGTTGTAGAATGGACAGGATCAACTGGACAACTTTCATTGATCACAAATGGTTTACATTTATAGATTATAATTGCCTTTGGCAATGATACACACGCATTACACACAGGACTGGAGTGGCGCGCAGAGCGGAGGCGATGACGCCTTGAAGTCCGGGCGTGCGTGTGTGCGCGGCAGGGTGCACTCTCCGGGAGTCGTTGGCGAGGGGAGTGCACGAGCTTCACGCCGAGGCGCTGGACGTGGGCGCCCCCCCCCCCCCCCCCCCCAGTCTTGACGTCGCCGGCCGTGACGGAGAGACTGTCTCAGAACTCGAAGAAGAGCGCTGAGGGAAGGCCTTTGGTGAACACATCCGCGAGCTGCCTTGCACTTGGAACATGAGTGACATGGACTTCGCCGACGGCCACCTTCTCCCTGACGAAATGAATATCCAGCTCGATGTGCTTCGTGCGCCGATGATGTACCGGATTCCGGGACATGTACACGGAAGAAATATTGTCACAGAAAGCGACTGTCGCCGTGGTTACTGGACAAAGTAGTTCACCGAGGAGCTGGCACAGCCACGAGCATTCGGCGACAGCATTGGCGACGGCGCGATACTCTGCCTTGTTGCTCGACCTTGATACTGTAGTTTGTCTCTTGGATGACCATGAGATGAGGGAAGAGCCAAGGAAGACACGGAACCCGGACGTCGACCGTCTTGTATCCGGACAGCCTGCCCAGTCTGCGTCCGAGTATGCTGTGATTGCCGGAGTTTGCACAGCTCGGAGTTGAACGCCGAGCGAGATTGTGCCCTTGACGTACCTGAGTATTCGCTTCAGCATCGTCAACTGCACGTCCCGCGGCGCGTGCATGTGGAGACAGACTTGTTGCACTGCGTACGCGATGTCGGGTCTGGTGATTGTCAAGTATTGGAGCGCGCCGGCTAGACTCCTGTAGCTGGTGGCGTCGTCGATCGGTGTACCATCCTGTGCAGAGAATTTGGCCTTTGTGTCAGCTGGGGTGGCCACCGGCTTGCAATTCGCCATCCCGGCTCGTTCGAACAGGTCTTCTGCATATTGTGCCTGCGAAAGGAAGAATCCAGTGGAGGAGCGACGAACGTTGATGCCAAGGAAGTGGTGGACTGGCCCCATGTCCTTCACGGCAAAGGCAGCTTGGAGACGGTTGACGATTTGCCAGAGAAGAGCCGGCATGGAAGCAGACAAGATCATGTCATCGACGTAAAGTAACAGATACGCCATGGCACCGTGCTTGTTGTAGACGAATAGGGACGAGTCAGCTCTTGATCGAGTGAACCCAAGAGAGGTGACATGCTCGACGAAGCGGTTGAACCACGCCCTTGGAGCTTGACGCAGACCGTAGAGAGAGCGGGACAAGAGGCAGACGTCGTCCGGCCGCTCGGGATCAACGAACCCGGTCGGCTGCTGGCTGTAGACCCGCTCCCGGAGGTTGCCGTGGAGGAACGCGTTGGAGACGTCCAGCTGATGGGTGCGATGAGCGTGAGGACTGTCCGAATGGTGGCTGGCTTGATCACCAGCGAGAATGTCTCGCCGAAGTCAATGCCAGGTCGCTGATTGAACCCCTGCATGACCCACCGAGCTTTGTATCGCTCGAGTGTGCCGTCGGGATTCATCTTGTGCTTGAACACCCATTTACCAGTGATCACCCGCGCTCCTGGAGGACGGGGCACGAGGGACCACGTCTTGTTCGCCTGCAAGGCATCAAACTCGGCTTTCATTGCAGCGTACCAGTGCGGGTCCTTGACGGCAGTGCGGACACTGCGAGGGATTGGTGAGATGGGATCCGCCGCGGCCAGAGCGTACTTCGGATTCGGCTTGCTGATGCCGGCACGTGCACGAGTCATCATCGGATGTCCAACCGGAGCGGTGGTGGATGGGGCAGTTGATGACGGGGCCGGTGGGGATGCAGCTGGTGAGGATGCAGAGACGCGACCACCTGATGGTGCATTGTCGCTGGCGACCGGTGATGCAGGCGACGTCGAGGGAGTTGTCGTGGCCGGTGACTCGGCCGATGTCGATTGTTGGACATGGCGTGGTGTTCGTCGTCGTTGTGGATGAGATTGCAGATCGGCGACCAGTTGAGGTTGTCCGGACGAAGGTGGCTGCTGGCGCGGCGGCTCGTCATCGATGTCGTAGGGCTTGGCGCATGGAGGTTCCGGGCGTCGCGCTGGCTCACGGAACGGGAAGACGGCCTCGTTGAAGGTGACGTGCCGCGAGGTGATGACGCGGCCGGTGGCGATGTTGTAGCACCGATAGCCACGATGGTCCGCCGGATAGCCGATGAAGACACACGGCGTCGAGCGCGCGGCGAGCTTGTGGGGCGACGTGGCAATCGTGTTGGGGAAGCACAGACAGCCGAACACCCGGAGCTCGTCGTTGGTTGGGGGCACACCGAAGAGGAGGTTGTACGGCGTCACGTCTCCAGTGCAACGGCATGGACGCCTGTTGATCAGGTACACGGCTATGGCGAGGGCCTCCACCCAGAACGCCAATGGAGCTGCACCGTGTAAGAGCAAGGTGCGCAAACAATCGTTAATGGTTCGGATAGCGCGCTCAGCTTTCCCGTTTTGTTGTGAGGTGTACGGGCAGGAGAGACGCAGCTGGATGCCGTGGGAAGAGAGAAGAGACGCATGGCATTAGAGTCGTACTCACGGCCATTGTCAGTCTGCAAGGTGAGAATTGGTAGCCGGAATTGGGTGTGGACGTATGAGATGAATGATTTAATGGTGTGAAAAACGTCGGATTTGTTTCGAAGGGGCGCTGTCCACAAGTAGTGAGTATAATCATCGAGAAAAACAGCATAATACTTGTAGCCAGAGTGACTCAGTACGGGTGAAGGTCCAAACATCTGAATGAATGAGTTGGAATGGAAAGAATGTCTTTGTTACTGAATCAGAAAAGGGTAAACGGTGGTGCTTGCCCAAACAGCAAGACGAATATAAGTGATCATCAGCCTTATTACATTGAAAGGAAAAAGTTTGTAAAATCTGGGAAGTAACAGGATGGCCAGGATGGCCCGGCCGCTGATGCCACAAGGATGTCGCCGTCAGTGAGGGCTTGATGTTGCTGTTGGTGGAGAGGATAGAGATCGCCGCGGCTCTCACATCGGAGCATCTCCGCCTTGGTAGCTAGATCCTTAATTGAGAAACCAGACGGGTCAAATTCAATGGACACATTGTTATCACGAGTGAGGCGGCGAACAGAAATTAAGTTTTTGATAAGAGCAAGAGATATAAGAACATCATTAAGTTGGAGAGGGAACGAAGCAGTAGGAATGGTTGTATGAGCGCAATGTGTCACGGGCATCTGCGCACCATTACCTACGGTGATTGTAGATGAGGAAGGTTGAAGGATCGATCGAGGAAAATTACCGGGGGAGGAAGACATATGCGATGAAGCACCGGTGTCGAAGTACCAGTCAAACGGGGCTGTGCGGCTGCGAGGGCACGCCGGCGGAGTGCAGGGTGACGTAGAGAGCAGCGGTGTCGAAGGTGTTCGATGCAGCGCCTGGCAGGTTCGGCTGCTGGTGCGCGGCCGTCATCGCCTGATGAGGTTGGAAAGGAGGTCGTGGTCCCAGGACACCAGCGCTGGGTGCCCGAAAGGGCATGGACTAAGCCTGCACCATGCCCTGCCACGGGTTATAGCCCGCGGCCCACGGCGCAGATTGGTTGTTGGTGCTGCTGTTGCCGCCGTTGTTGCCGCGCGAGTTGCCGCCGTTGTTGCCCCGGCCTCGGTGACGATCGCCGTGGCTGTTGGAACGGTGGCCACCGCCATTGTTGCGTCGGTTGTTGTCGTGTGGCGTGAAGGAGCCGTCGTGGGAGCCTGATGACGCGCCATTGTTGCCAGAGTTGGAGGATCCGCCGGAGCGGTCACCATGGGACGCGGTGAGAGCCTGCGTGGCCTCGTTGTTGTTGTCGTGCTGGACGCTGAGCTCCTCAATGAGAAGGAAGGAACGAGTACTCATGAAAGTGTGCGGCGGGTACTTGGGCGGTGATCACCAGCTTGACGTAGCTGTAGCGTGGATTCAACCCGCGAAGAAGATTGAGGACTTGGCTCGGTTCGGAGACCGGATGGCCGATGTCGCGAAGTTGATCGGCGAGGCGCTTGAGCTTGGTGCAGTAGTCATTGATGGACATGTCACCTTGCTGAAGAGTGCGCAGCTCCGCTTTGAGGTACACGGCGTGCTGGAGTTCGTTGTCGCGGAAGAGGGCCTCGATGGCGTGCCAGAGGGCGAAGGCGTCGGCACGGTCACGGCGGATAATGTCGAAGACGATCTTGGACACCGTGGCGAGGATCCAGTTGACGACGCAGGAATCGACCATGCGCCACTCGCCATCGCGATCGGCCGAAGGAGTTGGGGAAAGGACATGGCTGAAGAGGCCGAACTTCCCGAGTGCCGAGTCAAAGAAGCAGCGCCATTGTCCGTAGTTGCCCTCTTCCATTCGAGGATGACTGGGACATGGTGGCAGATAGAGACGCCCTGGATGGCGGAGGCAGAGGCGGGCGCGACGAACTCATCATCGGAGGAGTCAGAGGAAGCCATGGAAGGAGGTGTTGATGGAGCGGAAGGGGAAGCAAAGGGGTTATGTGAGGATCGTAGAGGATGCTGATACCATGTAGAATGGACATGATCAACTAGACAGCTTTCATTGATCACAAATGGTTTACATTTATAAATTATAATTGCATTTAGCAATGATACACACGCATTACACATAGGACTGGAGTGGCGCGCAGAACGGAGGCGATGACGCCGTGAAGTCCGGGCTTGCGCGTGTGCGCGGCAGGGCGCACTCTCCGGGAGTCGTTGGCGAGGGGAGTGCGCGAGCTTCAGGCCAAGGCGCTGGACGTGGGCGATGCAGTCAGGCTGTATCCGTTGGAGGCATAGTTCCGTTGACAGGGGTGACCGGGTGAGACCGAGCGTGACGCCCCAACACAGAACAACGGAAAGCATGCGTTTGGCGAGACGGCGAGCAGGGGCAGCCGGGCACAGCACTCTGTGGTTCACTACGCGTAAAAGTGTGCCCGACTAGAGTTTCTGAGGTCTGCTTGGATCCACTGTAAATTATTGTAACTAGTCACATTAATGTTATGGCATATGAATGGAACATTAAATGTAGATAAAATATTTGCATGTTTGTACTTTTTACATGTACATCACGAGACGAATCTTTTAAGCCTATTTGGACCATGATTGGACAAAAGTTGTCAAATACAAACGAACATGTTACAGTGCAGAATTACAACTGCAACTGGGATCTAAACGGGACTGAATCGGTCCATCAATCGATTGCTCGTCTCGTACTTGCTCTTCTTTTGACACTGAATTATTACCGCCGCGTAGGGAAGGACGATAGGAATCAATGCCAGAGCAACTCCAACAGAGTTTAGAAAAAAACGGATGGTTAAACTTATGATTTAGCCAACCTTAAAAATAGAAAAACGTGTAAAAAAAAGTAGAAAACTCCAACAACCTTTTTATTATGACAATGTTAGATAACTAACGACACATGCAAGCTATATTTACCATACGGTATTTCAGGAATAGCTCACTTGCTATTTAATAAGATAACATAACTGTTATAGTTCATCTTTTACTCTAAAAATTCTAAGTATAGTATACAAAACAAGTATGGCATGTCTCTCGGAGATGCTCTAAGCATGTTGGGTAGTACTTGGGTAGGGATGGGCAAAAAGGACCACCAGCAGAAACACGGCCGAGTTCGACAGCCGGCCCCAAGATTAACGCTGGCTTTGCTAAAGAAAGACTAGCGGATCACAAGCCATCGACATGCACTAATCCTAGGTACGTGTAGACCTGGGCACAGTTGATCAAAGATTGTAACGCTTGGGGCTTGTAATATTATACTACAAGTTAATAAGGCTGAACAATGACCAGCGAACGGTAGACAAACACGCATGATTCAGACGCCTGTTTCCTCTTTGGCTTTGAACTTGAAGGATCCTTTCGTGGTGGAGCTAGCAGAGCAGACGGCAAGGACTTGCTTTCAAGAGCTTTATGTTGTCAGGGCGCCCTAAAGAGGAGGCAGCGAGGTGATAGAGGAAGAGCAGCAGCAGCCATCGATGGCTCCCTTTTGATCCTCCTGTGCCAAATGCATGCTCGCCTCGCACGAATTGTTGTGTTGCCTGGGGACACCTCTGTCGTCACTGTAATCATGAGTAGAGTAGGCCTGCATGCACAGTTCGTCGCGCCATGTTCGTCTGGACACAGTAGCAACTGCCAGTGGAAACGGAAAACCGCTGATTTTGGCTGATAAGCTCAAGCGCACGGCGTACCTATATGTAGACAATAGCAGTACAACAGCCGTCTGGACGTAGCAACTGATGGAAGCTGGCAGATTTTGGTGCCAAATTTCAGCAACGTCGAAGCAAAGCAGCGACACTGATGACGCGTTCCGGCTATGCTACACTTGATACTCGTTGCCTCAAGAATCTGAACAACAACGAACAGGTCGTGTCCAGATCTTACGAACCACTGAGCAATCAATCCCTGACGTGGTAGTATCAAGAAGCGACTACTCCCACAGCCCACCGAGGGACCCTGCCTACTGATAGCATCAACCACCGCCGTTAATTCGGGCCAAATCCCCCATAATGCCGAGTCGAATTCAGTACTGTCAGTGATACGTTGTTTCACCTAGGAGACTAGGATGGGTATGGTTCACTTGCCCGGGCCCCTCTCCATTGCTCAAGAGTAGTAGAATAGCACACAGATTACTGTCCTACCGTAGTACCGTACCCTCCCTCGATCGGCCCCCCAAATACAACTATAGAATTTGCGTAAATCAAACTACTAAATTTAGAATAAAAAATTATGTCTTCGACTCACTTCACTAAAAAAATATATATTTTTAATGATATTTATTTTAAATCATAAAAAATATTGGTCAAACTTTAAACTTTTGAATCCTCGAAAATAGAGAATTCTATTTATTTTTTTTACCGTGCTTGTGGGAACAGGGAAGACAGGAGTTTCAGGACTAGTGCTCCGATGGGAGCACAGTTCTCAATTCGATACGGCAGCACAGTTGCTCCAGTAAAACCACTTTGTGGCTAGTGGCTACTGTCCGTTTGGTCGCCTTCAGTCCTTTCTTGGCGACGCACACGGACACGGGCACGGCCGCACGGGCACGCGGCGATTAGTACACGTTATTGATGGACGATGAAGGGGAAGTAATAAACGGAGACGTCGTGGGGGAAGCAACAGCAGGGTACATATAGATTCATGAAGGATGTTCACAGCAATTAAGGAGGCCGGCCCCGTGGATGTCGCCGTCTGCCAGCCAGTTTGTTTTATCAGCCAAAATCAATGTTTTTTAATGGTATTATACTCTCCCAACAAATCATCAGCTACTTATTTATTTTCAGCTCCCGCGAGGCGTCCGTCACGGCCATCGTCCACACTTCTTCAGTCTCCTCGGCAGCTCGGCGACGGCGAAACAGCACTCATCAGAACTGCAAAGCCTCTGTCCGAGACGTGCAGGCCCCGGCGGGGGCAGCGCCTGCCTGCGCTGCGCACGTGCTGGCTGCTCCTATCATTTCAAAAAAAAAAAAAAAATCGACAACAAGCTGCTCCTATTATTATCATCCATCATTTGCTGTCCCAGAAGAGAATCCTTGCTAGCGTTTGGTTGCAACGCTGCTTTGCTTACATCTGTTAAACCGTTACTCTATTCTGTAGCTTGCCCGATGTCCAGAGTCATGCCCGTTTTACATGCAGATTTAATGTTCCAGGGCCAACGCAGGACAATCAAAATGCACAATCATATCATACTACACGTTCCATAGGAGTAGGGTGGATGACTTTGCACCTGAGCACCTCCATCGCACCTCTTCTGATTGATTGCTGCGATGAATAACGAGAGCATCAGGAATCGGGATACTAGATCATGCAGTTGTGCTTGTGCCGGATCTTCGGCTAAAATTAAGGGCAGTAGAGTACTGTCAGATGCTCGCGAAGAGGGCGCCAAGGGCCGGATTTCTCGGGTCATTGCTTGCAACTTGGACAGATCCTCAACAAGCATCCAACACGCCTCGTACAACATTGAGAACTAGGGAAAGGCCAAGAAGGGTCGCTTTGCAGCATCCGTGTAGTGGGTACTGGTAGTACTAAGGAGAGGGTGGGAACCACAGTTGTCGTCTGTTCTGTGTCTGCTGCGTGCATCATGCATGTGAACCCTGCGTGACTGCATCTCCTCTGAAGGCTCTGATCCTCTCTCTTCTTTAAAAGCGAGCATAGATTGCCGTTTCCCGTTCCGGCTCCCTTGAATCGCGCACCTCGCCTCAGCACACACCGTCCTCAAGCTCCGCAAAGCCTCTCTCTTTACCTCCTCCTGCTAGCTTTCATTTCCTTGCTTGCAGCGCTCTTTCCGTCACTTCACTGCCATCTTTTGCTCCTCCATCCCACTGTGATCAAAGGAGGTTTGAACTTGGACTTCGCTCAAGCCTCAAGGTGCTGCCGGCCTTTCCGTCCGCTTCATCTTTTGTAGCCTACCCGACCTACCTGCAATGGCCGGGGGCTTCGAGTGGAGGAGCTCTGCAACTACAACCAGAGGCGTCGAGCAGGTATGCAGCTGTTCCTCTTGCGCATTCTTCCAGAGAAAAGAGAATTGTGGTACCTCGAGCAGATCTACGCATAAGATATGCTCCGCAGTTTTCATCCTCCTGTTGTCCGTCTTCTGCAGCTTCTTGTAGTTTATCACTGCACGCCATTTTATATCAAAGGATCTGTTCTTTCTTCCTGCCCTGCACATCTCTCCTTCCCCGGTGGGGAGCCAATAAATACCCTGCACTTTATTGAGAGAACAAAGCATATGCATTAGACAACATGATTTCTTACAAAAGAGAACCATGAATGTAAACATGGAGTTTCCTTATTTGCATGTCCCAGCTCTGTTCACTATATATATTTCCTTGTCTGTGTCCTTTTGTTTAATAGTTTTCGTATGTACAGGACAATATTAGTGCTGGGAAAAGATGCATCTTAGATGAATACCACTTTGTGATTGACAGCTTGTTCCTTCCTACAGGCCATTATTACTCTCAAGAAAGGAGCACATCTGCTGAAATGTGGGAAGAGAGGGAAACCCAAATTCTGCACTGTCAGGCTATCTTATGTGAGTAGTTTGGCTATTTGATTATACATATTTTCCTCCATTGCTTCATAATTTTCTTTATAAACAGAACATTATGCTATGCAATCTTGCATTGACGTGTCCATTTTTCTGTTAACATTTTGCCCAATGTTTTATTGGCAAACTAAGGATCTATAGGCTAACAGTGACACCTCCCCAGTTCTGAAGTCAACTACCTGACTGCCGAAGGAAATAGGATTGATCACTGCAACACTGATCTTTTTGAACTTTTAACACAAGGTTCCATATAATGCCGCATACAGCTGGTAGCTGTCTAGTTTTGGTAGTCATCTCTCTAATTCTCATAACGCTCAGCTGTGTTGGGTCACGAATTGTTTTCATGTAATTACCTGAACTTGAACTTTGTTGGTGACCTGTGAGACGGATCTTGCAAGTCCATGTGAAGTTTAAAACAAGTCTATATTTAGGGTTAATGACACTAAGATTTTTCCATTTTCGATTTCTCAATCATCTCCTTTGTTATCAATGACCAGAAGCTCTTCGGTGTATTTTGCTTGGCTTTCCACTGGTCATTTGTAGTTATCCTTGTTTTCTTGCTGTTGACAAAAAAAAGCAAAGGATATGCTCTAGTTCTGTCGGTAAACATTGAAATGGAGATGCAAAACTATTCTTACACTAATGCATTTTTGTACCAAGGTAAACTTGCAAACCAACTGTTTCTCCAACTAAGCACATTATCTTGTAAGGATTGGCTGTGTGCGGATGCAGAGGCTGGATATTTTCCATTTTCTAAAAGAAAAGCACATTAAGGGTCTATCAGCCTACCAATATTATGTCTTCTAGAGAAAGGTTGGAGCTCTGCCTTCTCATTTAAGCTAGGAAAAGATTAATTACAGGTTAAAATGGCGAGGAGTCTAGGCAACTCTACTGACTAGGCAAGGATAATAAAACAACAAATAGAAACTGGACCTACAAAATAAAGCGAGAAAACTGAACCTAGGTTCTGATTGTTTCCACTTATAATCGCCGTACCGTGGAGATTTTTTTAATTCTATATTCTCAATTTTGCTAGTTCTAAGTTCTAAAGCGGCAGTCAACAGAATCAGAAATGAGCGAGGCGTGTGGTGGGATTCTAGCTTCTTTTTTACTGAAAATCCGTATATGTGGAAACAAAGAGGTCTCTAGTGTGACACTGATAACAGGACAAAGCTATACTATTAGATTTACCGTTTCTCATTATCCCGCTCAACTACATCCGAAGCAAGCTCAGTTTTGGTTTCATTAGGCTTCAAAAGCTTTCTATAGATTGATCAACTTGAGTAAACTGAAACTGAACATCTTCAACTTCTATAAACTTACACACCATATTTGGCTCTCTTACGTATTTTATATTTTTGTATTTGCAGGATGAGAGAGCACTAATATGGTACTCCAAAGAAAGGGAAAAACGTTTAAGCTTGAATTCAGTGTCCAGTGTAGTTCTTGGTCAGAAGACTGTATGCAGCTTTCCCATTTCAAATATATGCTATTAGTTAGCTCTTAGGAGTAACACATTATGGTTGGAAGACACTGATTTTCTGAGAATTCAATATTTTGCAGACCAAACTTTTGCGTCTGCATTGGCCAGAAAAGGAGTCTCACTCCTTGTCAGTTATATACAAGAACGGTGAATCCTCTCTTGACTTGGTATGAAGTAGACCACATTGTTTAAATCGTGTGATCTCTTTATTTATTTAACTTACATAACCTTTTATTTGGGGATCATGCCCAGGTCTGCAAAGATAGAGATCAAGCTGAATGTTGGTATTTAGGCCTTACAGCCCTGATATCAGCACCATGCACCCCTTTGCTTCTGGTTAATTCAACAAACAGCCGTCGGATAAACAGCTGCACGAATAGCCCTCCTAGCCATATTCAGCAAAGGAGTAGGCTTTTCGCTGTGCATGATGGAATAAATTTCCCAAAGGTTCATTCTCGAATTCATGCATGTCATGATTTTTATGCAGGAATATGATAGCATTGTCTAAGTGCGAGCTTGACATTACTTGTGAAATGTCTTATATCACACTAAGTAGCATGTTATGAATTCCATGCTTGCGAAAAAAAGGGGCATATTGATGATGACTGGCATATTAGATCATGTTGAGGTTATATTGTGGTGGCTACCTTGTTAATTTACAGTTTATAGTGAAAATATTTTATATTACTATTTTCTAACCGAAAATTATGATAATAATATATTCACTAATGGAATTCAAACTAACATGTTCCACATGAGTTCAAACTGCATATACTTTGAGGGGCAACTTTTTTAAGTACTATACCATGACTAATGACTCTAAATAGCCATCACAACTGTCATATGTTCCAATTGCATCATGCTTTTACTTGTACTGTTCAAATGATAATCTCCAATCATTTGTTCATGAAGGTACATTCGCTATATGGCAGTCCTAGGTTGATACAGAACAAGTACTTGCATAATAATTTGGATTGCTCCGAACCATTCTTTTCTCCAAGACAGAGAACATGGTCAGAACTAGATTCCTACTTGGGAAAGATTAGTCCTGAATTGGTAAATCGAGTAAAAAATAATTTGAGAGACGTAAAATCTGCTGAAAATATTTATGACCAAAGAATTATGCAAATGCCTAAACTCAAACAATTTGAGGGATCAAAGGCAACCACAGATTCTCTGAAGGACATTTTTGTCTGGGGTGATGTTCTGGGTCGTATATCAGATCATGGACACGTATCAGCAACCAATATATCACTTCCCAGGTTATTGAAATCGTCACAGATTCTTGATGTGCAGAACATTGCCTGTGGAGAGAAACACGCAGCAATAGTTACTAAGCAGGGTCAGGTATTCTCTTGGGGTGAGGAAAATGGAGGGAGATTGGGACACAAAACAAGTGACAGTGTCTCTGACCCTAAAATCATTGACTCTCTTGCCTCCACACCTGTGAAGACTATTGCATTTGGGACAAAGTTCACCTGTGCAGTTTCAGTTTCAGGAGAACTTTATGAATGGGGTGAAGGGATTCGTAGCCTAGGGTTCGAGAACAATCAGTGTCAAAGAAGCCCATGGTTCCCGCATAAATTGATCAGAACTTCAGATGGCATATCTGTGGCGAAGATTGCATGTGGTCAGTGGCACACAGCTATAGTATCCTCCACAGGTAAGCTGTTCACATATGGACATGGGACATTTGGTGTTCTTGGACATGGTGACACACGTAGTGTTGTTCAACCGAAAGAAGTGGAGTCCTTGAGGGGGTTAAGAGTCAAGTCCGTCGCATGTGGACCATGGCACACTGCTGCTATTGTGGAAACATCAGGAACACTCAAGAGCAATGCTCCTGGTGGGAAGCTGTTCACATGGGGTGATGCAGGTGGAGAGAAGCTGGGCCATACTGACAGAAAGTCGAAGCTTGTACCAACTCGTGTCGAATCACTCGCTGATTGTGATTTTACTCAGGTATCCTGTGGTATGTCATTAACAGCTGTGCTAACCATAACGGGTGTTGTATTTACCATTGGAAGCAAGGACCATGGTCAATTAGGGAATCCTCGAGCTGACAGTACATGTATTTGTATGGTTGAAGGGCCGCTTAAGACTGAGTTTGTCAAAGATATATCCTGCGGAAGTTCCCATATTGCAGTCTTGACAATGAATGGAAAAGTGTTTACCTGGGGCAAAGGCACAGAAGGGCAACTTGGTTTAGGGGATTATGTTGACAGGACTTCCCCAACTCTAGTGGAGGCCCTGGAAGATAAACAGGTTGACAGTATAGTTTGTTCTTCCAATTTCACTGCCGTAATTTGTGTGCACGGGGAAATCTCTAGCAAGGATCAATCTGTATGCAGCGGTTGCCGGTTGGCATTTCGGTTTACAAGGAAGAAGCACAATTGCTACAACTGTGGTTCCATGTTCTGCAATTCTTGCAGCAGCAACAAGGTTCAGAGGGCTGCCCTTGCACCGGATAAGAGCAAAAGATGCCGTGTTTGTGATGCTTGTTTCAATGAGCTGAATAAAACAGCTGAGCATGGCAAAATGAGTTGTGAATCAAAGATCCAAAAAGAATCGTCTTTAACAGAAACAAGAACATATACACCGAAGTTATCACGACTACTTAAGGAAGCAAATTTCATCATGGAAAAAATGGGTTCAAGTCCCAACCAGAGAAATCAGGAACCAACCACTCTGAATCAAATGCAAAAACAAAGATGGGGACAGGTAGAATGCCCCGATCAATTCAAATGTGCAAGAGACAACATTCCATACTGTTCGACATCAAAGAAGCAGACAATTGATGTTTGTCGTATAGGAAGAGTGGCTGATCCAGTCTCACAAAAGACTGCTGCCCCTTTAACTCAAACTACTAATGATAGGAGGAAAGAACAAGATTTGATAGAAAAGACACTGCTGGAGGAGGTGAAGCAGCTTCAAGCGCAGGTAATTTCTATAACTTTATTATATTCTAAGGACCCATATAATAATTCGTCTAGGGAACTATCTTGTTTTTTTTTCTTAGTTTAAAATAGTTGATTTGCTGAGACAGATGGTGATGTTGCTCTTATCTAAGCAGGTAACCACTCTAGCAGAAGAATGCCGGTATAGAAGCCTGAAAGTTCAGTTGTATAAACGAAAACTTGAGGAAACCTGGTTGATAGTGAGGGACGAGGCCACAAAGTGCAAAGCTGCAAAAGAAATTATAAAGATTTTAACAAATCAGGTATAAGTCTGACTAATAACAAGTTCCAATATTCTATAGCTTTTATTCCTTTTAAGTCTGATGTCAAATAAGTTTTCTTCTGCAAACTTGTGCAGAGGAATGCTTTATCAAATAAACTTTTAGATGATCTGGAACTAGATGATTCCAGCACCGTGCCTGACCCGCCCGACAAAAGTCTTGTCACTGGCAAAATTCCACCGCTAAACAGCATCAGGGATCAACACAACACAGAGGAAGTGGATATGCAATCTACAACATCTTCTAACACTGTTGTGGTGGATGACTCAGCTGTGCATCAAAATGGCAGAAGAGCCTCAAATAGCAGCAGAGGTTATGACGGGGGCACAGTTGCTCCTACTGACTCAAATGGAGTGATCGAGCAAATTGAGCGTGGGGTGTACATCACAGTCGCTACATCCCCCAGTGGTAAGAAGGGAATCAAGCGCATCCGGTTCAGGTGAACTCCTGAAAGCCTCTGCGATACTTTCCTATTGTCGTCAGGTAGGCTTAGAAATCGAATTAAACTGTATGATAACTTGCTCATGTTGATCTCGCAGCCGGAAGCATTTTGGAGAGGCCGAGGCACAGAAATGGTGGGAAGAAAACGAGAGCAGGGTATTTGCAAAGTACAACAGCATGGAATATTTGGCAGCATAATCTCGAGGGGGGCGGGGGGGGGGGAGTAGCCAGTTATTTGTCAGTGTCTGTAGTACATGTACACTGCAACACCTACACCATATTGTTCAGTAAAGTCGTAGGATAGATGAGATAATCATGATAGTTTCCTATCCTTGTAAGCAGATAAACTGCAGTATATCCTCGTAGTGGATTAACCTAGGTCCATGGTTCTACTTCGACTCAATAACAACTCAATTCTACACGAATTGGGGTTTTTTTCAACGGTATCGGGCTGGAGCCTGTGATTCGAATTCTCGACGCGGCGACGTAAGAGTACATTTGTTGGCTACACTACACAGGTTCACAATCTATCTACTTTAATACGAAACTTGCACCATTCCCAGGCCAGGGCTGTTATCGGTCGTTTTGCAAAAAAGCCTCCGAATTATTGAAATAGAACCCGCAGTCCGCTCCCTCTCACAGATTTTTTTGCAAAGAACCCCTTCATGTTTTGCGAAATAAACCCTCCGTCCAGCCTATTTGATGGGCCGGCCTGCCCCCGCGTGGGCTGAGCTGGGCCAGATTCGGCCCAAATGGCCATCTCCTTTTTTCTTTTATCAAATCCTATTACATGCTAATTTTATTTATTTCATATAAAAATAAGTAAAGCTCCTAAAATCATGAAAATTTTTGTGTAGCCTCTCCATCATGTACTATACGTAGAAAATATATTAAACTTAAAAAATAATCATTTTTAGAATGATTTAAAATATCCTCTTTTAATTAATAAATATACCTTCCGTTATTTCTACACATTAAATTATTGAACCAAAAATTATAAAATTTGTTTTGTGGCTACTTTGCGATGTTTCCAACCGCTACAAAAATTTTGAGATAAATTTGAAATGTTTCAATAAATTATTATCCTGTGCTCAGTAAATAAATAAATTTAAAAAGGGTTCGTGCTTGATCTTTACAGGACTCAAAAAATATATACAATAAAATGGAAAATCCGCAGATAACATATACAGTCATCTACAAATAATAAATTAAAAAACACAAAAAAAACTAGCACATTGCACAAAGAATGATTCAGCTACCATTACTCCTACTCACGTGCTTAACAAAAATAAAAAACAAATATCTAATACTAGCCATACATGACTTCAATGATGGACATAAGCGGCAACGCCGCGTAAATTTCTGGTCATAGATGAATGAAGAGTAAGATTTCGTAGCTGACTAACCCTAGTTCACTCGAGTGAGCAGAGACGTACCGGAATGTCCTCGCCGTCGCCGTATAGCCGGCTGCGCATCCCCTCCCCTCCCTGCCCCTGCGAAGCCTGCATCCCCTGGCACGACCGGTGACACCTCAGCCCGAGGCGCGCCGCCCGGCCCCTCAGCCGCCGCCCGCCGCCTCCCCTACCGACCCCGCCGCGATGAAACTGCCAACCGGCAGAGTATGCCCCTGTTTGGATTTCGGGGGTTTTTTCGTTTCATCGTCCGAGGTCCGAGCTCAGAAATGTCAATCGGCAGAGTATGGCCCAGTTTCCGTTTAGCAGCCGCACGTCCGGCCGGCAAGATTTACAGCGAGTGCAATAGATTGTGCAGAGTATTTTCAGAGTCCAGAACCACACAAGTTCAGAACACCAAACAGGCTCATTTCGCCTTCTCCCTGTTACATTTCGTTCAGATGGTACAAGTACAAGCCTAAATTTACACGTGGTCAGACTATTGACAAACACACACAGCCATCTCTGAGACCCGGGTTAGCACGGTCTGGTACTGGATGTCTGGCTCTTAGATTTCCCATGTTGGGGCAAAATTACACAATCGAACGCACGGTGAAAAAAAAAAAAAAAAAGAGCTGCAACATGAATACAGATACTATATACTGTACGCGTATGTACCGAGGAGTAAAGAACCAGCTTTGCTCATCCATTTCTGGAAAACCGGTTACCTGCTTTTGCAGCGAACGTGCAGGGCGGTGGAGCCATATCAGCAGCTCATCTCATCAAGAAACCGGAGCAAGCAAAACCAGCAAACATCCAAAATGTGTCTGGTGAGTTCTGGTACCGAGGACTTGTCACAAGCACAGCCTCGTGAGCTCGCCGTCGGCCTCCTCTCCGGGCGCCGGCACGGGGCGCGGCGCCTCGCTCTCGGCCGCGCACCGCTTGTACGGCACGAACCCTCTCCCGCTGAAGGAAGAGGAAGCCGAGCTGGGGCACTTGGTCAGCCGCGGGACGGCTGCCGCAGCCCGTAGCGCCGCCGCCGTGTAGCCGCCGTCGCTGGTGTTCTCCTGCCCGGGGCCCTGGCGGGACTCGGCGGTGTCCGAGTTCTGCGCCGCCGCCGACGACGCGGCCGGCACGGCGGCGCTGGAGGCCATGTTCGAGCCTGTCAGCGACCCTTCCCTCTGCGCGCGCCTGCGATCCAGCAGAGGCTCTGAAGCCTGCTCCTGCTGGTGCTGGTGCTCCTGAGCTGGAGCTGGAGCTGGAGCCACCTCCTGCGGGTAGAACACCGCGCACGGCAGGCTCCCGTTGTAGCCGAACCACGGCACCACGGGCTGCGCCTCCGCGAAGCCGTCGCGCTGGGGAACCAAGTACATGAGCTGCTGCACCTGCACGCTGGCCGGCCACGGATTCCACGAGCTCGCTGCTGCGGCGCCGACGACAGGATTCCCGTTTCTGGTTGCGTCGGCAACGCTCGCCGTCGCAGGTGAAGAGTCCGTTTTCAGGTCTTCCACCACGACTTTCTTTCCGAACAGCTTCAAGACTGGAACTTCGTTTGCATCACCGAGCACCTGAAATCCACGTTCGAGCAATATGTCAGAAATCCCAGTTGCCAATTCTTTTGTTTGTTGCATAAGACGGCACTGGGGCGTAATACAATTGCAAGATTTAAATGATCCCGAGACATCTACAATGAGGCTCGAAAGTGATTTCAGAATAATTACTTTGTGTAGTCTTATCTGAAAGAGAGATGTACTAGTACAGTACAGAATTGGCATTGGATGTCGCTAAATTGAAATATTTTTATTTCATTGCTTTCGAGGAATAAAATTGAAAGAACATGTGCTTCACAATCACTACTTTATCCCCATTTTATTTTTATCATGTCTGCTGCAGCAGTGCTGCCCAAGAACGAACGAAACAACCGAAGAAAGAACATACTGTACAGTACCTTGGTATTCGGCGCTGTCGTCCCTGGCGACGCGCAGCCGTCCTCCCCGTCCACGGACGAGGCGCCGCCGTTGCCACGCTCATCCGAACCGGCAGCTGACAGGGCCGGCGACCTGCTGGCGCTCGAGCTGTTGGCGAACACGGTACCCGGCGCCTCCGCCCGTGACACAGTGTGCGCCGAGGTAAGCACCGACGTCGGCGACCCTTCGTCGTCCCGGTCGCGCAGGGGCGGCTTCTCCAGCAGCTTGAGCTCCGGCGCGGGCTTCTTGGGCGCCGCGGCGTCCACCTTGCGCGGGTAAGGGTGCGCCGGCTTCCTCTTGGGCCGCGGCGGCGGGATCTGGATCGCCGGCGCCGCGCCCGCGGAGGCGGCGTTGCTTCCTGTTCCTGACGATGATTCTCGTACCACCTGTACATAGCCACGCGATCGCGATTCCGACATCAGAAAAAGGTGTAAGCCGACCGGGAGAGGGGCGAAATGGTCACGCGACCGACCTTGGTGAAGAACTTCTGCGCGTGGCTCCGGATTTGCACGGCAGTCTTGGTGCCGATGTGCTCTGCACGCACGCACGAACAGAGAAGATGAGCGTAAGCGCTTCTCCTCGATCGCCCTGACGAAGAATTAACGAACGACAGAGGCCGGCCGGTAGAACGTACCTTGTATGCGGCGCCAGGCGCGGCCGTGCAGCTGGAGGGCCTCCAGGAACCGCCGGTGCTCGTCCTCCGTCCACTTCTCCCGCTGCTTCGTGATCGTGTACGGCTTCCGCGCCTGCTCAGGCAGGCAAGCGTACAAGAGTGAGAAGAAATAACACGCGGATCGATCGATCGATCGATCGCACACGCCGCGATTCGCCGCCGCTGCTGTACCTTGGGCACGTGCTCCTCCCCTGAGAAATCCACGGCGGTCTCGCCGGTTTCCATCGGAATTTGCTGCGGGAAGCGGAGGAACACATCCACAATTCAGGCCACAAGAAAGGTGAATTTCAACCCCGAAACGATCTCTCCCACCCGGGCCGGCC
Organism: Eremochloa ophiuroides; assembly: GCA_038502445.1. Taxonomy (NCBI): domain Eukaryota; kingdom Viridiplantae; phylum Streptophyta; class Magnoliopsida; order Poales; family Poaceae; genus Eremochloa; species Eremochloa ophiuroides. Next base: position 67,612,624 of record JAHLJS010000005.1, read on the forward strand.
AGGAGATTGAAACAAGACAGGGAATGAAGAAGATCGCCCCAAATATTATTACCTCCAAACAGGCCATCTGCAGTGCTCGAGTCAAGGCCAAACTTCCCGAAACCAACCCGACCCAGCCCGCCGATCAGCAGCCCCCCGAGGTCGCCACCTTGCAATCCGATCCAAGAAGGAGAAGGAGAGAGGGCGAGAAGCGACGGAGGCGAACGTTTTACGTGGGCCTGGTTTGCTAGCACTGGCTGGAGAGGAGGGGGGAGGCGAGGCGTCGGGAGAAAAAGAGCATGGGCAAGTTCGCCACGTCGGACGGGATTTTTCCACTTTTCCCGTTCTTTTTCCCCCACCTTCCCTTCTCGTGGCTGCGATTTTCTCGGCTCTTTTAAATTTTTTGTTTTCCTCGGTCGCGGCGGGTACAATCGAGTCCAATCCGGTGGGGGGAATTGGTGAGTTGGAAGGAGGAGGAGAGGGTTCGGGAGAGGCCGCTGGTTCTCGTGGCTGTGGCTGCTCCTCCGGCGCCGTCGCTGTCACGTGCTGCAAATGCTGAATGCTAGCTCCTCGGTGACCATGCGGCAAAGACGGACGGGTGAACTCTTGATGCAGAACTACAATTCCTGGACCTCCAAATTTTGAGTGGTAACACTCTCAAATCCCTTTCTCTGCATGCCATGTGGGAGCAGTGATTACACGTTACTAAACTCGGAATTACGAAAATCTAGGAAGGAGTACTCATCCTTCAACGATCCGACGAAGAAGAAAACGAAAAACTTTTATGGTAGGAATAAAATATCCCCGGTCTCTAAATTCGTGGCCATAACAACCAGAGGAATATCCTGGCCTCTCTTTTTTCCTTTGGAGTCTGAAAGTATCCTGGCCTCTCAATTTGGAGCGACAGGGGCATGGCGGCTGCCGCGCCATGCGGACGCCGGGACTGATGACAGAGAAAAAAAAAAGCGCATGGTGCTGGCGCTCCGCACTGCGGATCGGATAAAGCGGCGGCGGGCCCACTGTTGCAGGTGCGCTTTATGACACGTCACGAAACAGCCGGAAGCCGCGGTCGCCCGTCGACCCGAGGTCCCACTGCCCGACACGTGGCTAGCCTCTAGAAGCAGCACGGCTCTGAGCCACGTCTCCTGGCCACAAGCTCCCCCGTGGTGCGCCATAGAATGCACGGAATTTGCTGGCCACATGTTTGCATATGGCACCCGCCTATGTCGTCGCGAATTTGGTAAGCTTCACGTGTCTCTTTCGTTTTAGCAGGTCTGCAGGGAGCTCTCCCTCCTGCTCGTTAGTTCCATTTTTTTTGTGATTTGTTTTTATCAGACACTATAAATATCAAGACATTGTTTGTTTTAGGATTGAATAGAAGAGATAATGTCAAGGTCATTTAAAAAAGAGCAAAATGCACCAAAGGCCCCTCACCTTTGGCCGGTGTGTCATTTAGGTCCAATCACCTTTGAAAGTGTAGTTTTAAGTCCCTAACCTTTGCTCTGTGTGTCATCTAGGTCCATCACCTTTGAAAATGCATTTTTAAGTCACTAACCTTTGCATGCAGTTCACCGGCAGTCCATTTCTACCGTAGCAGTGACGTTACCTTTTTATTTTCTCTAAATTTCTCCTAAATTTGTGTAATAACTTGAAAAAATATTAAGAATTTGGTGATAAATCTTAAATAAAAGTTGTAGATCTCATTATTTTGAGAAACTTTTATATTTAGAGATTTTGAAGTTGTTAAATAAAAATTTGAATTGCAAACCTCAATTCAAATCACCAGTTTAGCCCCAATTCAAAATTTCAAAAACTAGATAGAATCTGAAAATGGTTTAAAAAGAAAAGTTGTAGAGCATAAAATTTGGAACAACTTTTATTTTGTGACTTTTTCAAGTTATTACATAAATTTGAGAGAAATTTGGAGAAAACAAAAAGATGACGTCACTGCTACAGTAGAAATGGACTGCCGGTGAACTGCATGCAAAGGTTAGGAATCTAAAACTGTACTTTCAAAGGTGATGGACCTAAATGACACACAGAGTAAAGGTTAGGGACATAAAACTGTACTTTCAAATGTGATGGATCTAAATGACATACCGGCCAAAGATGAGGGGCCTGTGGTGCATTTTTGCTCTTTAAAAAAATATGAATTTTAAAATTCGAGAATTTGATTAGAAAGATATTTTGCTAGTATAAATAGTTTTATGGCCCGATAGATCTATTAGCACTAAACATTATCAGCTAAAATTAATGCTAATGAGTTCAAACTGTCCTCCTAATAACATGTTTATCATAAGAAGGTTTATTGATTATTAAACTAGAGGCTTGTTGATTATTATTTCCGTAAGAAGGTTTATGCTCCCTCCGGTCCTTTATAAGTGGTGAGGAGAGGTTAATCACAGAGACCAAGACGGTAGTTAAATCTGCGTGGAATGTAGCCGTGCCGCTTGGCTATCCGGACAGCCAAAACGTCGATACGGCTCTGTTCGATACGGAACTGAAAAAAGTGCTGATTTGATGTAGAAGGGAAACATTGTTCTAGAGCTCCACGGTATTTTAGTTTTCCTTGGTATTTTCTCAACTAATGAAACGACTTCGCACTAGTTTCCTCGCTGGACATGAAAACTGAAATCTATATGTGCACTTTTGTCCAACAGTTTCTTCCGCACTTCTTTCCACCGCTTCACAAAAATAAAATATTGGCGTCCTTAATAATATGGAGAAAGAAAAACACAAAATCCCAAACTAATATATGTGCCTCTCAATATTTAGAACTAGTCCATCGTTAACCTCATCGTTCATCCTTTGAAAACCGAAACGAACTCCATCGATAGGGGTATGAAAACCATTATAGTCCAAACGATCGCCATTATTGTGATCTAACCCAAATTGCCTCTGCAAAACACACATTAGTCACAATAATCTTGCGTTGTCATTAGTTACCGAAATCCACAATACTTTCACACTTGTGAAAATCGTCGATCTTGTGCTTCACATTTGTTACTCTTGGACTCTTTGGGTCCAGATGGTTAGGTGTCGCCGCCTCGCCGGAGAGCACCAAGACCTTGTGATGTGTCTCGGAAAGTTTGTCGCGGTCGATCTCAACGCCGAAAAGGAAGAGATCGAATAGTAGTAGGAGGAAAAGCGGTTGAAAAAGACTATGCTAGATTGACCTTTGTTAGTATCCTCTAAGATAAACTTAGTGTTCCCTGTAGCCACCTCAACGGAGAGTAAGACTCGACACAGTCCAAACTTCGGCAAAATAAATATCGTGTCTTACTTTGCATTCTAATCAATATTTGTGATTGTCTTTACTGTGCAAGTGGCTTTGCAGGTTCTCTAGGTTGAGCAACATCTTTGGATAGCTTGGTGTAAGACCACATAGGATTTGGAGCTAAACCAACCTGCCCGAGTATACCGGACACGTCCGGTGTGTTACCGGACGCGTCCGATATTGCCCACCCGCACTGCTTTTTGCAATCTTAATTTGTTGGTAGCAGGTGTTTGTCTCCTAAGTGCCTTTTCATATCGCATATATACTCTGTTAGGGTATTTTTGAGGGGTTATATTTATTGGGAGGAGTTTCTATGTTTCTAATCGTTTTTGTTTTATTAGTTATTAATTTTTAGAAACGTTTGTTCATCCCTCAAAGCGACATCTTAGGTTCTTTCAGGATTCCTTCAGCTTAACTGAACTGCACTTTAAAGTGATCTGTTCGTTTGCCCTGGAAGATCTTTTGAGCCATACTACAAGCAAAGCCATGGATGTCAACTGCAGCTACTAGTACTGAATAAGTGGTACATCAGTCATTGTCGTGGTCTAGTCGGGACATACAGCATGGCATGGGCACGTCCCCGTTTCGTGCGTGAAATGCCAAAAAAGCACAAAAGGATATGTGAGAATTCCATTTCAAGCGTGACAATCACTTAGGTCCATAAAGATCTTCCGGGACTAATTGACAGAAAGTGTGCAGTTAGTTGGGCTCAACGGATCCAAACATGCATGGAAAAGCAACTAAAATCTTTTCAAAGTGCCAATAGTGTAACAGAGGAGTGATATACGTGAGAACTTCATTAGGGCCAGTTCAGAACCCTTCATTTTATATACATAGATTAGAATCTAATTAATGGACTAGACTTAGAATTGGGCAAGGCACAATTTTCCAAGTTTAGATGTAAACCTATTTTAAATTCATGAGACAAGAGATGCAAATTGATTTATATTTTTGAAGAAGCTGGAGGGGTTTTCACCCCTGCAGAAAATTTATTGAAAATTTTAAAATAGTAAACTTACAAAAAGGCCAAGCTCAGGGCTAGACTTACACGCGGCCCAGCTAGGTCCGAGCGGCCTAGCTAGGCCTGAGCGTGGCCTGCTCCCTCCTCTCCCTTTCTTTCTCTTTCTCGGGCGCTTCTCGAGCGCGCGCACGGTGGTGCGACCACGGCGACTTGCCGATGACGACCTCTCCGGCGAGCGCAGGGACTCCAACATGCAGCCCACAGATCAGCGAACTTGATTAGGTGCTCATTTGGGTGGACGAACGACACCGGCGAGCTCTAGGCCAGCCATGGCGGCTCACCGGTGAACTGCCCGGTGACGCGGCGACACGGTTAACCCGTTCCGACCTCGACGGACCGGTTGAGTTCAAAGCGAACGGACCTAGAGGGCTAGGAGCTCACCCCGGAGACGACTCTCATGCAGGAAAAGGCGGAGGATGACCGGAGACGGCTTGCCGAGGAGGACAGTGGAAGCGGTGGCGAGTTCTGGCGGCGTCGATCGTGTCCCGAGGCAACCCGTGCTCTAACCAAAGAACCAGCTAGTGCATAAGCATCACAGAGTCATCCAGAGCCGAGAACGTGCTAACAAGAGGGGAGGAGCTCACCACAACAGGCCGTCGACGTTGAGGTCACCCGTGGCGGCGCTCCGACCGGACCCGAGAGGGATGAGGGCCGTTCCAGCGCATTCAAACGGTTGGAGGCCGCACGGTTGGTTCATGAAGGTGCATTGGGAGGTGGTGAACCTACGAGCACGGTGAATTGGAGTGAGATGAAGCGGTGGTGGCGAATTTTGCCGCGGACAGAGAGGAGACCGCCGGCGAGCCGAGAGGGGGAGGGAGTGAAAACGGACGGCCCGTCGGCTTTATAGTCGAGATAGCAGGGGGAACAAGGAGGAGACAGCTCTCCGGGCCCCCACGACTCCACCCATCCGACAACAGGCAGCTGGCAGCGCCGGGCGGCATTGCCGCACGGCCGCACGCACGGTGCTGTGCACGACCAGAGGGAGGAGACAGTGTACTGTAGCCGATTCAATTCCCCTTTTACTGTTTTGCTGAAATTAGTTTTTATTTTGGGTAGAAAGTTGAAAAATCACCAATGTAGAAGTGGTAGTACATTTTGTGCTGAACAAGTTTGGTTCTTGGACCACATTCAAATGTTGAATGGATTTTGAATAATTCAAAAAGGGGTAAAAGTGAATTTTAAATTTTATTTCAAATCCGACAAATTCTCTAAATTTTTCTTAATAACTTGAAAACCTGCAAAAAATAAAAGTTGTTCTACTTGCTAAGCTTTACAACTTTCATTAAAGGTGTTTGGTCCAATTCTTGATAATTTTTGAAACTGGATTTCAAATTTGAATTTCAAAACACTTGTTAGGGTTTAATTTAAAATTCCACCCAATAACTTCAAAATCTCCAAAAAATGAAAGTTGTTCTATTTTAAAAGGGCTAAAACTTCTATTAAAGAACTATCACCAGATTCTTGCTAGTTTTTGAATCGGTATTTCAAAATTACATTTTCAAACATCGGGTAGAGTTTTATTTGAAATTTTCTTTAATAACTTCAAAATGACCCAAAATAGAAGTTGCTCAACTTCAAAAGATGTACAACCTTTATTTAAAGTCCAACATCTAATTCTTTTTTGTTTTGAAATTAGGGTTTTGGGTCCGTTTTAGGGTTTATAAATGATTTTATTTTTATCTCCCAATTGGATTTAGATAATTACACATAACCACAAACATTTATACAATGTGTCACTCTGAATCACCTATGCGCAATCATATGCAAGAATAAAATTTATTTTAATAAATGCATAGTAAAAAAATTGAGTTTATGCGGAATGATTTGCATGCAATCATGATGACATGACAGGTTTTAGTTACAGTAACACCAGGGGTGTTACATCCTTCCCCCCATAAAATAAATCTCATCTCGAGATTTAAGATACGGCTAAAGCTTTAATTTTAGTAAACATTTTTCAAACTTGACTATGGAGCAAGTAGGGGTTTTACACTGATTCTCGGGTGGCTTCTTCTTCTAAAGGCTGGTTCCATTGTACTTTTGTACCATCCTGTTGAAGTCCTTCGAGTATCACGATCCTTTCTGGTCTAGGACTCATACTGGATACTTGGAGTGTGTCAGATCTGGTTCAATCCACTCTTATCAAGTCAATAACTCGATCTGGCACTTAATGACCCTTCTCAATTGGTGATACATGGAATACCTCTCGCGTAGCTAACAGGTGTTCAGACGCTTGAGTTGACAAGCCACTAGCCCACACTTCTCTTCCTATCTGTTATAAAGAAGATTTCCATTTGACCTAATCAGTTGTTTCTCAACACTAAAAGCTTTTAGAATTTACTTCTTCGTAGTAAACCCTGTTATGAGGAATATCATTTGAGGGTGGTTTCAATGAGAGTGAGAACACCTTAAGTGCGAGCTATAATGGTTTAGGAGCACCGACTACGATACCAGTGCGTATCCTGGTAAGATCTTATGTGGCTGCAGTCCACAGAATATCCCAAGTTTGACACAGCACCACATTCACGGTTCGGGATACCATCATAGAACACAATTAAAATAACCTCAGAAAAAGGGAAAGTATATCGATTGTGGCTACGATGAAAAATGACCACAGACCTTGATACGAGCATATACCCTTCAGAATCTCATGTGGTTGTGAATCACAAGAGATTCCAGGTTGCTATTGTTTCGCAATTGTAGATCATGTCACATCATAGCTGGTTGGATTAATTTCCAAAAAAGTGCAACAAAAAGATTTTATTACTGGTGAAGCTATAGTCTATCACAACCCTAAGCCACGATACCTGCGCATGCCTAACAGAATCTCTGTATGGCCATGGCACGCAAGAGATCCTAAGTTTCGACGCGGCATCTTAGTCACAGGTCATGGCACCACTATAGGCACAACCATAACGACTTTAGAATAACATGTTGAAATTGAATGAGTGGTACGTGTCGGATCAAGGCATGACACGTATACAGATAAAAAGTCATGGTTCGGTGCTAAGTTTTTGTACTGAGTCTGTGGGTGAATTTAAGTGCACCCTAGATTTTCCGAAGAAGTAAATTTTTAAATAGATCTCAAGGCATTTATTAATAACCAGAAATCCATAAAACAACAGGGAATCCTCAGCGGATCGCAGATACCGTTTCCAAGCGATTGGATCTTAGGTACCATTTCCAAATCGGTTCCTGTTATTTTATAAGATGAGATTTAGATGATTGCAAGGACAAAGAATTTCGAGAATTCAGAGAGATCAGATGTGAATTCTTAAAGTAGATTTTAATATAATTATAAATAGCAAAAGAATTTTAGAAATTCAGGAAGAAATATGATATGAATTTTTGTGAAAGATATTTGAAAGAGAGTGAAAGCGCATTAATTGCAGTCTAGGATCATGACCATCAACCCTGATAGCAGCGAGCGTCCAGCAGTAACTTCCTATGGTCATGATGCATAAGAGACCCTAGATTTCGACGTTGTGTCATGGTCATGGATCATGATATCCCATAGACTACAATTACAATAGCTCTCAACCAACACCTGGTGGTTGTCAATTTCAAGGAAATAGCATGTGTCGTGAAAGGGAAAAATCAAGGCTGACACATACGTAGATTTAGACAGTCAAAGATTTGTCAAATTTTTGTATTGAGTTGAGTGCATTCAGAAGTTCCCCAAGGTCTGAAAACTTTTGGAGCGAAGATTAATGAGGATTGGTAAAAACCTAGTCTATGGCAAAATTTACCGCCTTTTGAACACATCTATCATTCATAAACTTAAGTAGAAAACTTTTTGCATACGATAAGGATTGTATATAGTTTCCATATTAGTTAACCTTGACTACTAGCTTAGGTCGACTTGCTTCAACTTTTTGAACTACCATTACACCAATTTCCTACCGACCCAGGGTTTGTTATATTACAAAAGACACTTAACCCTAGGAGGGACCCAATCTGACACTAGGTATAAGAAACCAACTATCTTCATAAGCTACTCGACCTGGCCACTCATTACTTCTGACTCTGAGTCACTCGCTACTTCCTCTAATTCTTCATCGGCATTCTCTGCTGAACCAAACTCTTCCTAATTGTCAGCTGCTGGAATCTCTATATCTAGAATTGGATTGTTCATGGCATGAAGCATTTGCACTTCTTGCTGTAGCTCAGCGATTTGTTGCTGGGTTGCCTGGAGTTGTTGCTGATATGTGTTATGCAGGCCCCAAAACATCGCATCCTGGTGCTGCAGGTATCCAACGATCTCTCTAAGACCTTCTCTTGCCATTACGACATAAGAATAAGCTTCTTCATGCTGCTGGATGCGAAGTCCTGTCTGAAGGTGAAGACTATCCACCAGACTTTCCAGTTCTTCTATGCGGTGCTGGTCTGCTTGTCGCTGTGCTTCGAGTGCTTCTACCTAGACATCCAGACCGATCTTTTCTACATCACTGATCTGAGCAGCCTCTTGCCACTTTAGGTCTTTCTTATTCTTTAATTATGTACTCTTGAGTGCTTCGTAACATTCAAAGTAGAGTTCCTGCCATCCTCCACGTCCGCGCTCACGTGTCAGATGCAAGTTAAGGATGCTAGCATAGCTCGAGTAGTGGCGACCAAAATGGAATCCTGTCTATCAGAACTTTCTTCTAGTTGCTTGGCCTATTGTTCAAGATCGTCACAATTCCCTGGTGCCTCTGATGGAAACATTTTCAGAGAAGAGTCTCTGACTTCTTTCTGACACCTAAAGCAGATCTTTCTCAGGACTTCCAATGCTGTTGCCTGAGCTCCTTCCCAGGGACTCATACCTTCAGCCTGTGCTTCCCAAGCTGGCCAAAATGGAGCAGTGGTACAAGCTGAGATCCGAAAGGACACTTCGTACCATAGCCAACCAAGGAGAATAGTACGGGACCAATGATACTTGGGTGGTTCTGAGTAGCCTACTTCCTGTAGTAACTGCCACAATACTGTAGGGGTTCCAAACATAGCTAGACACTCGTCAGGTCCAGTGGCAGGGTCTTGCGGATCCATCTGCTTAGAAGAAGGGTAGGAATGTATTTTTAAAAATATATTTTAAAGTAAGTTTTCTTTTAGAAATTATATATATACTTCATACCGGGAAATTATTAATAGTTTTAATGTCATGATGCATGAGCGTCCAACGCGAATCAGAATACTCTGATATATAAGTATTATACTAATTAAATTAATTACTAGAGTGACATGCACTCAATGTTTTTAAATATAGGGCATACTTAAGTTGGTAATCCACTACTAAGCTCAAATCCTGTCTATAGATCTATAGGAATAATCAAGGAAAGATTCTATAAAATTAATGAGGAAAGTTCAGTAGTAACCCAGACCAAACTACCCAATCAATTTTATTTGATCCAAAGCATTTTGAAATTTTTTTAAGTAATACTGCAAGTACTTTACAATAAAATGCTCTGATACCATTCTGTGCCAGAACCGCCTAAATCACCGGGTCCCTAAGGACCTCCGGTTACTGTGCACGAGTTCCCCGTAACCTAGGTGGCCTGCCGGGTTCCCTTGGAAACCCTGATTTCCCCGAGAATCTCATTGTAAAGACCTTGCAAGTATTACAACAGTTTACGCAAGAGTGCGGAAGTATTACATAATCATAGATTTACAAATATAGATTACATTATCCCGAACCAGATTTTCGTAGTGGAGTAGCAGTATACAACTAGACACCCTGGCCAAGGGTTATATCATATACACATCATCATCCATGCCTGATCCGCCAACCGGCACTGTTCCATGTAGAACTGCAAGCTCGACTCACCTGCAACAGGGGTTAACAAACCCTGAGTACATGGGGTACTCCGCAAGACTTACCCGACTAAGAAAAAGGGAATGAGACTCAGGAATGCAGGCTGAGGGGAGTCAAGGTAAGGCTTTAGCAAGAGTCAAAGGATTTTTGCGGAAAAGCAATACTAATCTTGAATATTTTAACTCAACATTATTTTAATCAATACCCATAGGTCTCAGTTCTTTCATATGTGTCCTTCAATTCTAGTTACTTATCCATTCTTAAAAACATCCTAGTTCCGAACCACTCTTCGATGTAGGTGTGAGGATCAAGTCTCCATAACTGAGGAGCAACGATGATTCGAATCAATTAGTACCCAGCTGGGGATCCCTAACCACACTGCATATGTAACACCTAAGCTTGCATATGCCAACCCCGTCTACCATGGCTTCTCCATCCCTGAACTGATCCTGCGCCACCCAAAAGTACAGTACACCTCCAATCCGGGACACTAACCCACGAGGGTACATGCTACTCTCGTCATCTCTCCACTCCCAGTGCATGGTCGTCGGTTCAAGCAATAGAGCCACCAGAGTCAGGGCTTCCCGGAGTATGTGGTTAGTTGCAAAGTCTCGATCATAGCAGGCCGACAATGAATGGTCCCTACTTTCCTTTTCCGTCGGCGACAGTGCATTGAGACTCTAACCCAAGTACAAATGTCCCTTCGGTTTTTGAATCCCTTTTCCGTCGATGACGATGCATCGGGACTCTAACCCAAGTACATGACCACCGAACAGAAAATCCCTTCCCGTCGGTGACGATGGACTGATCAGGTGCACAGCCACCGAACGAGAACATTACCAATTCTCTTTTTCATGAATTAATCAATATTGTATCATAATAGCTTAAAATAGCATTTTGTACAAATCTAAATTATTCAAGCAGGGCTAAATGTTTTTAAACATTTTATTTTAAATCAAGTTTCAAAGATGGTATTCAAGTGGTCAAGGATGGTAATGCATCAATTGAGTTATCATTCAACTCCTATAACTTAATGCAGTAGATTAACTCAAGTTATAAACATTTTGTAAATCACAAGGAAAGGGCTGAATGCACCGGGGCTTGCCTTGGATTGCGTAGAGCATCGAGTCGGGATCAGTCCCGCAAATGTCGAATCCCTGGACAACCTCGGGCGCCACTTCGTCAGCAGGAACTTCAACTTTGACTTCTTCGTTCCCGGTCACTACATGTATGCAATGATGTATGCTTAATATAATGCAGATGATATGGAGTACAGAGTACAGTAATAAATAATACACAATCTTGAGTACAACTTTCCTTCACGATAAAGTTAAAAGCCAACGAAATTAACCTAGCGACTATCGACTTAGGGTTTCATTTTAACAGTTATTGAAAGCCGCCGCACGGCTGTTCAACTTCTACTGTAATACTATAGTTAAAGTGCCGAGGATCATTACAGTGAATGACACAAGGTCCCCAATCAATCCAAGGCCACAAAAAACCTACGGTGATTAGGTTTTTTTTAATTTATTATCCAATTACTCAGGTATTAATTAACAAAAAAGTAAACTACCTCTATTTGAGTTCAAACTTTTTCTACACCTAGATCTCATACTAAAAACAGTGCCAATTCAAATTTTATGATTTTTGGATAACTATATTGGCCTATAAAAATCCTAGAAGAGACATTTATTAATTAAAAGACAAATTTGTAGTTCCTACAGAAAGTACTTAAATTCATTATTTCATATTTTTATTAAATACCACATACTTCATAGAGTATATTTAAATATTTTCATGATTTTTGGAGTAGTGAATCATTCCCTACAAAAATAACAAAGTGCAATACTGTTTATTCACTCGGAAATGGAAAACACAATTTAATTCGCGGGAAAATGACAAATCCCAACGTGGCCCGAGTCGGCCCACAATCGCAGGCCGGCCACACTTCCTCTCACTCTCTCAGTGCAATCACACATGGTTGGGCCAGCCCACACGCGGCCCAGCTAGGCCCGAGCGTGGCCTGCTCCCTCCTCTCCCTTTCTTTCTCTTTCTCGGGCGCTTCCCGAGCGCGCGCACGGTGGCGCGACCACGGCGACTTAACGACGACGACCTCTCCGGCGAGCGCAGGGACTCCAACATGCAGCCCATAGATCAGCGAACTCGATTAGGTGCTCATTTGGGTGGGCGAACGACACCGGCAAGCTCTAGGCCAGCCATGGCAGCTCACCGGTGAACTGCCCGGTGATGCAGCGACGCGGTTAACCCGTTCCGACCTTGACAGACCGGTTGAGTTCAAAGAGAACGGACCTAGAGGGCTAGGAGCTCACCCCGGAGATGACTTCGCGCAAGAAAAGGCGGGGAATGACCGGAGACGGCTTGCCGACGAGGACAGTGGAGGCGGTGGCGAGTTCTGGCGGCGTTGAGCGCGTCCCGAGGCAACCCGTGCTCTAACCAAAGAACCAGCTAGTGCATAAGCATCACAGAGTCATCCTGAGCCGAGAATGTGCTAACAAGAGGGGAGGAGCTCACCACAACGGGCCGTCGACGTTGAGGTTAACCGTGGCGGCGCTTCGACCGGACCTGAGAGGGACGAGGGCCGTTTCGGCGCACTCAAACGGTTAGAGGCCGCACGGTTGGTTCATGGAGGTGCGTTAGGAGGTGGTGAGCCTACGAGCACGGCAAATTGGAGTGAGATGAAGTGGTGGTGGCGAATTTTGCCACGGACAGACAGGAGACCGCTGGCGAGCCGAGAGGGGGAGTGAGTGAAAACGGACGGCCCGTCGGCTTTATAGTCGAGATAGCAGGGGGAACAAGGAATTTTGCTGAAATTAGTTTTTATTTTGTGTAGAAAGTTGAAAAATCACCAATGTAGAAGTGGTAGTACATTTTGTGCTGAACAAGTTTGGTTTTTGGACCACATTCAAATTTTGAATGGATTTTGAATAATTCAAAAAGGGGTAAAAGTGAATTTTAAATTTCATTTCAAATCCAGACAAATTCTCAAAATTTTTATCAATAACTTGAAAATCTAAAAAAATAAAAGTTGTTCTACTTGCCAAGCTTTACACTTTCATTAAATGTGTTTGGTCTAATTCTTGATAATTTTCGAAATTGGATTTCAAGTTTGAATTTCAAAACAATTGTTATGGTTTAATTTGAAATTCCACACAATAACTTTAAAATCTCCAAAAATGAAAGTTGTTCTACTTTGAAAGGGCTAAAACTTCTATTAAATAACTATCACCATATTCTTGTTAGTTTTTGAATTGGTATTTCAAAATTACATTTTCAAACATCGGGTAGAGTTTCATTTGAAATTTTCTTTAATAACTTCAAAATGACCCAAAATAGAAGTTGCTCAACTTCTATAGATGTACAACCTTTATTTAAGGCTCAACATCTAATTCCTTTTTGTTTTGAAATTAGGGTTTTGGGTCCGTTTTAGGGTTTATAAATGATTTTCTTTTTATCTCCCAATTTGATTTAGACAACTACACATAACCACAAACATTTATACAATGAGTCACTCTGAATCACCTATACTCAATCATATGCAAGAATAAAATTTATTTTAATGAATGCATAGTAAAAAAACATTGAGTTTATGCGGGATGATTTACATGCAATCATGATGACATGACAGGTTTTAGTTACAGTAACACCAGGGGTGTTACACATGGGGAGCGAGCGCGGCCTCCGGCTCCGGCTTCGGCACGGCGCGTTCATGCTCGGCGGGCCTGGTTGCGCCTGAGGCCGTCGTGGACGCGTCGTCACGAGCACCTTCTCCGGCTCCGGGCGCCACCGCTGGCCACCTCGCCGGCCATCCCCTTCTCTCTCCCCCTTCTTGCTCACGGCACGGACGAACGGACGCGTGGGCCCCATACCACGTTGGCCGATGGCGGAGGTCTGGGAAGCCCATTATTCTTCCTGGACGCGTGCTCGTCCGCTTGTGTAGTGGAGGCTTCCCAGGACGGTGCTGCGGCCCTCCCGTCCTCTATCTGCTCCTCTAGGAGCATTCCTAGGATAGCAGTGCGGTTGGTAACATTAGTATAATCCAACAGGCAGTAGCTCGTGTAAGGGCGGTCTCAATGGTGTCCAGATCAGTTAGCTAGGAGGAACACTGGACCAATCAAAAGAAGAAATCCATAGTGCTAGCGACCAAAGAATAGCCTAACTCGCACACTTTCCAATTATTTCTGTCTCTGACATGCTGACACATCCCTGCTGCTGCTGGTTTTTTAACGCATCTAGCTAGCAATTTAATTCTTCCCACTGCGGACGCCCTAACAAAAAACACCCACCTCGCCACTGGCCGGTGGACACTTGCGGGCATTGTGAGCACCATCTCGCCTCACGCCGTGACACCGCGAGAGATCCTAGGCCCCATTGCGGACGAGCTTGTGGTCGTGAGAACAAGGCTAATAAATTCAAGGCCTATTTGACAGGGTTCCAGTTCCTAAAACATAATTTCAGAGCAGATGTCCACCGTGGAGCAGCTCTGTGGTGGAGCTAGACTCTTAATAAGTGTTCGGAGGATATTCAACTCTTATGTTTCTCTCATTTGTCTCATCACTGCTATGCTAGATCCACGCGTCGGCCTCAACGGTGCGGATGGAGGCGGGTGTTGACGGTGGATATACCCTAAAATTCCATATTCAAACATCGTCAACAGGCCTCGGATCCAAGGGAGAATAAATACAACATGAGCATATTTTATCAATAACGAGTTCCACTTGTACTTTTAGCTTGTAATTGCAGGGAACACCAAAACAGTATAAAAGTGAGCAGCTAGGGGCTAACAACATGGTTCGGCCGAACCATGTCATGTTGCCCCAGGCCACTACCTTTCAACACAATGCATACAACATCAAATGGAAGAGATCAGAGCCAAGGGTGGGCCCACCCATGGGTCGGCCGAACTTCCCATGGGGCCCACCTGGCTCTGGTGACGTGGCAGGATCCGTGTGACACTCCAACCAAGTTATTTCATCCATCGGATCAACTTGTGCTTTCATTCAACGGTGGAGATCAAAGGCACACGGATTGAGGCATGAAATGAAGCAATCAAGACAGAACCAACATATAGGAAGAGTCTATGACAGATGGGGACCACGGTGGTGGGCCCCACCCACCAGGGGTGGGTCGGCCGAACTGCCAAAAGTGGAACCAAGCCACTTACACAATCAGTGACAAGTGGGGACTCCTTCTAGAAGACCCTGGCTGGGCCCACCAGTCATAGGGGGGTCGGCCGAACCCCCCTGGTGCCCAGCCGGGTCGGTTGGCCTCCACCGACTCTAAGCATGTTTCTCATGTGCTCAAATCACCAAAGCCGTCCATCTTGAGGCGGTTACAAGGTGGTGGATCCAAGGGTGGAGAGGCAAGGAGCACGTGGATCGCTAACGTGGCACCCCCTCATCCTCCACTATAAATAGAGGCTGCCCACTCCTTTTCAAGACACACCATACAACACAAGAAACAAGCTAGAGTGAAGCTCTACTCTTTAGTAGTAGTATTAGTCTAGTGTGGGAGTTAGAGTCGAGTCGAGCTACGCTCGGAGTCTTCGGAGTCGTCTACTGGAGAGTCTGATATAGCTCTTGTACCTTTCCTTCTGCAAGACTTTATCCTTATCAATATATATTACCTTACTTTACTTCACTAAGTTCTTACTTAGTCTTTACTATTCTTTATAGTATTGTTGTGTCTTGTCTTTTTCTATAGTTGTTTTATATTTGATAGTGATCTTGTCCCAACTCAACGTGTGTTAGTTCATCGCCTGTCATAGGGTGTTCTAGTTATTGGTACGCAACTAGAATAGTGAGACTTAGTGTAAGCGTGGTGCCTAGACTAGATCTTGCCTTTGATTACCGCTTGTCGCATGGATTGTTTGTGGGTGCTAGCAGGTGGTGACAGCCCTGTCTAGTCGTAGTATCCCTCCACGTGTTTTAGGCAAGTTCTTAAAAGGTAGGCTCCCATAAGAGTGTAGGCGCTTCGGGTAGAGGTTTTGTCCTCTATTGTCTCGCACTACACCCTGCACACCGGTAATAAGGTAACTATCTTAGTATAAGTCATCTATTTGATAGGGTAAGTCACAAGAGTAAAGTAAGTGTCATAGGAGTCTTATACTCACTCGTTGTCCTCCCACCTAACTATACTCTACTAGTTATCTTTTAGTTATCTTAATACTTGTTGTGTGTTGGTGTCATTACCATTTCCTCTACCTATCGATTTACCCCCCTACCACTAATTGGTACTGAGTTGGTATAGACTTAAGGATCTCTCTCTTTTTTATTAATTATTCCTAGCAACCGCTTTCCCTTGGGATAAAAATAAATAACGATACCTTGAAATACTCCCGGGTGAAGTGCTACAGCGGTATATTCTGTGAGCTTGCGGAATTATCCAATAGACATAAGAAATACCGCTCTGGCACTTCTGGCGCCGTTATCAGAGATTGGGAACGGCGTCTCTGGTGGTTGCGCTAAGAAATGTCAACAGCGGGCGCGACAGATTGGGCACGGCGCGGCCGGCGGACAGGGCAGGCGCGGATAGGAGCGGGGTGCAGTCGGAGGCGTGGTGGGCGCAGCCTCACAGGCACGGGCGGGGCTGGGGCCGGTGCGGCCTTGACAATGGGAGCCAACACGCGACAGAATGGAGGAGGAATAAGTGAACATGTCATTTCTCACTTAATCGTGGCATTGGTTGATAACTTTCCCTAGCACCCCTTGAGGTGCTGCACCAAATCTACAGATCTGTGGGCATTTCGTTTGTTAGATTTAGTCCCACATCGGTAATTAATGGTGGGGGAGCACAACATATAAGACGGAGGCAGTCCTCACCTATCATGCTAGTCTTTTGGGTTGAGTTAGGCCCGAGGCCTGAGTATGTTATGAACTCCGGGGCACCTGGGCCCGAGGGCGCTAGCTCGTGGGTATAGCAAGCCGGGCCGAATCCGTGGCGCACTCTAACAGGTGGTATCGGAGCTGTAGGATCACTGGCTGGCCAAGAAGGGGGTTGAATAGGCCTGCAAAATTTCTTCGCAAACGGAGATCAAACACAGGCGCGGCAGTGTCGGCCTTTAGAGCGGCACTGCCGGGGTGCCCGGCACTGCTGCTCCTAGAGCGGCAGTGCTGGACCTCGCAGAGCAGAAACTACACAGTTCAAAATTTAACTAACAAAATTTAGATATAATAATTTACTGAGGTTCCCTGGGTTGTGTAGAGCGTAGAGCACAACTTCTTCATAGCTAGAACACCACCACAAAGTAGATCGGAGCCAAACCCTAGAAATCAAGTAACTACAACAAGTAGAGAGCAAGTGAACCAAATCAAGTGACACAAGATTTATCCCGTGGTTCAGCTCGCCACAAAGGCTTGCCTACTCCACGTTGTTGAGGCTCCACAAAGGAAACTTGGGTTCACAACTCCCAATCCTCGTTCTCAAGTCAAGGAAGTTAATCCTTGAAAAGAGGGGTGATTTCACTAGCTTGTGAGAGTGGTTACAAACCTCCCGGGGCTGCCACAAGATTGGCAAGCTCTCCGGGCGACGCTCTAGCCGGCTAGGAGCAAGCTCCAAGAGTAACAAATGCAAACCACCGGCTTAAACGCGAACCAAGTGCTTAGAGAAGATGAAGATCACAGCGAGAAGCTTGTTCTTGCTCAAGATGAGCTCACACTCTTCAAGATTTGAGTTGGATTCCAAATAGGAGGAGTGGAGAGCTTTTTGGAGTGAGAGAGAGAGAGCAAGAGAGAGCCTTCTATGGTTCTGGAAGCGTGCAAATGGCCGAGATGACCGTTGGGGGCGACGGGGAGGTGATTTTGAATCACCCCCGAGTCTAACGGTCAGAATAAGTCGCGGCAGTGCCGGACCCCGGCAGTGCCGCGCCTAAGGCCGGCAGTGCCGCGCTGCCAAAACAGATCAGAATGAAATGGAATTTTATGGATGGTTATGGCAGTGGAAATTAGGATGTTTGGTGTGAATATTTGCACTTGGTCACACTTTCAAACCTGTCTTTTGCATCCCCCTTAATAGTACGACTTTTCCTATACTCAAATTCAAAATAAAAAAACGAATTTAAACCTCTTTTGAGCCGGATGCCGCATCCATAAGTTGTTAGGGGTCCACCTGCATAATAATACATCTTCCTAATACCCTTGCCTGTCCATCATCTCAATAAACCACATTAGTCTTCTAATCGCGTGGTCATTATCACCAAAACCCACATTAGGGCTTGATTGCACTTACAATCTCCCCCTTTTTGGTGATTGATGACAACCCGATTAGAGAGATAAAGGATAATATACAATAAGGTTTAAATGGGATTTAGAATGTAGAGTCTCCCCCTGAATATGTGAATGAAGTTTGAATTTCTAACTTAGCATGAAAGGCTAAGTTTCACATACTAGAGTGAAATAGGGTCTCCCCCTACATCCATGGTCTCTGTGGGGTGCTGCACACAGTGTCAAGTAGATAATCGTGATGCAAATAACATGTGAGACAATCAGAGTGAGCATCTGCTTTCAGATAGGCCGGCACTGCCGCGTTGCCTGAAGACAGAGACTTCGCGGAAGCAAAGCACCTACACAGATCATATATAAAATAGAACTAGTTTACGCACAAACACAGGCTGGTTCTTAAATAAAGTACTTAGGTTCACATTCGAATAAAAATAGAGTGCATGAAAGTACTTATTACAAACCAAAAGAGTTTGAGAAACACTCTCAACTCTACAACATAGCTCTCACAAGATCTAAAACAATAAGCTCACAAACTGGAGCACAGTGAAAAATGATGAAAAATAGTTGTACCCCTCTCTAATCCCCTTCTCCCCCTTTGGCACCAAGCACCAAAAAGGAAGAAAAGAGAGAAAAGGGAAGCACAATTACTCGTCATCATCGTCACTAGCCTCCTCCTCCTCGTCCTTGTCGTCGTCGTCGGAGATGACCGCACGGCCCTGGCGGTGAGTAGTGGCGGTGAAGCGAACACCGCGGCGAGTTGACGTGCCAGGACGGTCCTCCTCCTCCTCGCGTGCTAGCTGGTCCCAATCAACATCCTCGACGTCGGAACCGGACATCTCGCTGAACTCTGGAGGTGGAGTAGGAGGGCTAATCTGTCGCAGCCCCAAATGATCACGAATCTCCCGGTTCTCCATGCGGGCCTTGTATGCGGACTCAGAAGCATGCATACAAGCCCCAAAGATCCTCTGTAGCATACAGGAGAGACGGCTCTTCTTCCTGGGCTGCCTGTGTGAGCCAGAGCGGGAGGAACTGGGTATGTCGGTCGACGGGGTAGCACGCCTGCTGGAGGAGCGAGTGGCTGCCCTGCTCTCACCTCCTGCAGTGTGGTGAGTCTTGTCCACCCGGAACGGCTCATGGGACACATCCTTCTTGAAAATGATGCCAGACACACGCTCAATCAAAAACATAATGTAAGGTGCATATGGGAGTGCCTTCCTCCCATCCTCAGAAGTGATGATCAACTCACGCCACATGAAGCGAGAAACTGAAAACCACGGACTCCCTAGCGGTGTCCTGGCAAGCATGTTCCTGGCTGTCCTATAGAGGTTGGAAGCTGAACCAACCTTGGGATAAAGAGTCTGGCGAAACATGTTGTTCAAGACATAGTATCGACTCTTCAGCCCCTTCACCAACCCATCGGCCTGACCGGGGACATCATACAAGTGAGCCAACTCATCATCAGTGAGGGCCCTCTCATCATGATGTTCATAAGCTGTCCTGTCCCACTCACCAAAACCGAGGATACGAGCAAAAGTAGTGTAATCCACTCGGTAGTGATGAACATCAGTCATCCAGTGCAACTCATCGTCCTCTCTGTCGAAGTAGCAGGTGGCTAGGAACTGATATAGTATCTCTATGTTCCAATCACACCTGAAACCCATCAAGTCATATATACCTCTCTTCCTGCAGAAAGCGATGACTTGGTTGCACACTCTGTCATTCTTTGCTGCCAAGTGCTCCCAATCAATGTATCTCATCGTGACAATCTTGGGCTTCTTGGCGGCAAGGAGAACGGACTCATAGAAGTCCGACTGGAAAGCGGACCAAAACCTGTAATCGAGCTCCTCATCCCTACGCCTCGCATAGGGATTAACTCGCCTTTGCTCTTGCACTGCCCTGAACTGGTTTGCGTAGTTATTCTTGTGCCTCTGCCTATTCTCATTTGGAGGACGCACGAAGTGCTCATGCTCATCCCACTCCATGTATGCTCCATTGAACATGGTCAGATCATCAGGCGTATCAGGGCATGCATCATCTGGTATGGTCCTGCCTGCCTGCTCAGCCAAATCAGCCTCTCTTCCCCCACGCCTTGCTGCCTGCTTGGTCCGTGGAGGGCGCGGGTTGCTTGGCCCAGCCCCTCCACCAAAACCACTGCCTCCATCCGCCATCTATGCACAAATAAAAAATATATGTGTAAATAATGAAAGAAATGAGTGTTGAGCCAACCTATGAGATGAAAATAGCAAACCCATGGTGTCAATCGTTGAGGCAAAAACTAGATGACAAGGGCTCACAGCACAGGGCCCGGCACTGCCGCGCCTAAGCCCGGCACTGCCGCGCCTGCGCAGTGAGGCCCCTCTGCCTCCAATCTTCCTCAACGATGGAAACTACGGATCGGCTGATTTCATTCCATGGATTCAACTCCAAACCCATTAAACAACCCATAGCAACACTTTTCTTCAATCAAAACCAACACATTGCATAGATCGGGACGATTCTTCGATTTAGGGCTTCATACCATGAAGAATGGAGAGGGAAGGAGAGGATGCCGCTTCAACAGGGCCTTGGAGACAGGCAAGGAGAGGAGGAAGAAGCCTCCATGCCGCCGGACTGCAGGGCCGAGGGGAGCTCGCGACAGGGAGGGGCGGCGGTGCCGGGCAGGGGCGCCGCTGCCTTCTCTCGGTGCGTTTGACCGTTCTGACTAAGGTGGCCCACAAGCCGCCAAACTGGCGAGGCGCGGCACTGCCGGGAATAGACCCGGCATTGCAGGGGCGCGGCACTGCCGCTGTATAGCACGGCACTGCCGGTCTGCCTTCCAGCAGAAATCCTAAACCTAATCTGGTCTGCACCTAGGTCATGGTTACAGGATAATATTCATGCAATCACTTGGTCAGAGAAAGTAAGAAATAAAGGCAGTGACCAAGATTACATAACCACACATTCGAAGAGGTTTTGAAAGACATAAAAGAACTTTTCAAATGTTTTTCCAACCAACCTAGCTTAATCAAACAGTCATGTGCTAGGTTTCAAACCACATTTCTAGAATCAAGGATATTTAGTTCACTACGCAAAGCGCAAAACCTTGACTCATCAAGAGGCTTAGTGAAGATATCGGCTAGTTGCTTTTCGGAGCTCACATGGCGTATTTCGATATCTCCTTTGGTTTCGTGGTCTCTCAAGAAGTGATGTCGGATGTCAATGTGCTTGGTTCTTGAGTGGCTTACGGGATTGTTTGCAAGCTTTATGGCACTTTCATTGTCACACAATAATGGGATTTTGGTAAAGTGACATCCGAAATCACGAAGGGTTTGCCTCATCCAAAGTAGTTGCGCACAACATGCACCGGCTGCAACATACTCGGCCTCAGCGGTGGAAAGGGCTACACAATTTTGCTTCTTAGAACCCCAAGACACTAGGGACCGTCCAAGGAATTGACACGTCCCCGAAGTGGTTTTTCGATCTACTTTGCAACCGGCGTAATCGGAATCCGAATATCCAAGTAAATCGAACTTAGAGCCCTTAGGATACCACAAGCCATGGTTTAGAGTGTGTACTAAGTATCTCAAGATTCTTTTAACGGCCATCAAATGGCACTCTTTCGGGTTAGCTTGAAATCTAGCACACATGCACACGCTAAGCATAATATCGGGCCTAGATGCGCACAAATAGAGTAGAGAGCCGATCATGGAGTGATATACCTTGATGTCCATGGCTTTCCCTTCTTCATCAAGATCAAGATGTCCGTTGACTGGCATGGAAGTCTTGATATGCTTTGCATTTGCCATGTCAAACTTCTTGAGCATGTCATGGGTATACTTGGTTTGGCTTATGAAAGTTCCTCCCTTCAATTGCTTGACTTGAAAACCAAGGAAGAACTTGAGCTCACCCATCATGGACATCTGAAATCTCTTAGTCATTGTCCTACTAAATTGCTCACAAAACACATTGTTAGTACTACCAAATATTATGTCATCGACATATATTTGGCACACAAATAAATCTTTACCAACTTTGTGACTGAAAAGAGTAGGATCAGTTTTGCCTATTTCAAAGCCTTGTTTGAATAAGAAATCCTTAAGGCATTCATACCATGCTCTTGGTGCTTGTTTAAGCCCATAGAGCGCCTTATGGAGTTTGTAGACATGGTCGGGAAGTTTGGGATATTCGAAACCCGGTGGCTGCTCCACATATACCAACTCTTGTATTGGGCCATTGAGAAATGCACTCTTCACATCCATTTGATATAGCTTGAAGTTGTGATGGGCAGCATAGGCTAGAAGCATTCGGATTGCTTCTAGTCTTGCTACCGGTGCATATGTTTCTTCAAAGTCCAAGCCCTCTACTTGAGTGAAACCTTGAGCCACCAATCTTGCCTTGTTCCTTGTCACCATGCCATCTTCATCTTGCTTATTTCTGAAAACCCACTTGGTGCCAATGATGTTGGTGTTGGGTCTTTCAACAAGAGTCCACACTTGATTTCTTTCGAAGTTGTTCAACTCTTCTTGCATGGCTAGCACCCAATCCGGATCACCAAGTGCATCTTCTACCTTGAGAGGTTCCAAAGAGAAGACAAAAGAATAAAATTGACAAAAATTTGCCAAATGTGAACGAGTGGTTACCCCCCTTCATAGACTCCCACGGATATTGTCAACGGGATGATCCCGTTGAATCGTTTGTCGTAGCCTTGGATGATCAATGGATTCTTGTTCTTCTTCTTCTGGCCAAGCATCTTCATCTACTTCAAGAACAGGTGCCTGATCTTCCCTTGGAGACGGTGTCCTCCCAGCTGTTGCAGGAGTAGATGGCTCTGCTGCCTTGGGGAGCGGCACTGTCGGGCCTGAGGCCGGCACTGCCGGAATACCTTCAGCAGCAGGCCCTGCAGTAGCTTTCTCTTGAGGATATTCCACCTCTGGTGCCTTGTCTTCTTGTGGTCTAATATCACCAATGGCTACTTGCTTGATTGCTTCACATGGTGGATCCTCCTTTCCTACAACACTTTCATCAATTTGCTCTACTTGAGAGCCATTAGATTCATCAAATGTCACATCTACCGCTACTTCAACACGACCGGTGGTCTTGTTGAAGACACGATAGGCATGCTCATTTGATCCATAACCAAGTAAGAAACCCTCATCAACTTTAGGTGCAAACTTAGATGTTTTGGGCCTTTTGTTAAGTATGAAACACTTGCACCCAAACACTCTAAAATAAGACACCTTTGCTTTGTTACCGATGAGTAGTTGATATGAGGTTTTCTTCAGTTTCTTGTGTAGGTAGAGACGGTTGATGGCATGGCAAGCGGTGTTGACGGCGTCACTCCAAAAGAGATCCGGCATCTTGTACTCATCAAGCATTGTTCTTGCCATGTCGATGAGAGTTCGGTTCTTCCTCTCTACTACACCATTTTGTTGAGGGGTGTATGGAACTAAAAACTCATGCTTGATGCCCTCTTCATCAAGAAACTTGTCAACTTGGGTGTTCCGGAATTTGGTCCCATTATCACTTCTCACTTTCTTAATGGGAAGCTCGAATTCCTTTTGTGCTCTTCTAATGAAGGTCTTCACCTTATCTAGTACCTGGCACTTATCAAACAAGAAAAATACCCAAGTGAAACGAGAGTAATCATCAACAATAACAAGTCCGTATTTGTTACCCCCGATGCTCAAGTAGGCAACCGGTCCAAAGAGATCCATGTGAATCAACTCCAATGGCTTGGTTGTAGTCATGAT
Organism: Eremochloa ophiuroides; assembly: GCA_038502445.1. Taxonomy (NCBI): domain Eukaryota; kingdom Viridiplantae; phylum Streptophyta; class Magnoliopsida; order Poales; family Poaceae; genus Eremochloa; species Eremochloa ophiuroides. Next base: position 67,636,655 of record JAHLJS010000005.1, read on the forward strand.
GCTCTTTGGTGGGTGAGGTGCTCCTACTTGCTTTCCGGCTTGGCATGCACTGCATATCCTATCTTTCTCAAAGTGAACATTCATTAGTCCAAGAATGTGGTTATATTTTAGAAGTTTGGCCAAGTTCCTCATCCCAACATGAGCTAGCGGCGATGCCATAACCAGCCCATACTAGATTTTGCCACTAAACAAGTCTCAAGGTTAGCTTTACTTTTGTTGAAGTCAACTAGGTAAAGCTTTCCTTTCAAACGACCCGTAAAAGCAATAGAGGAATCCTCCCTTCTAGTGACTTCCACACCCTTATCCATAAAGAAACAATTGTAGCCCATCTCACATAATTATGATACGGACAACAAGTTGTAACTCAATGAATCAACATGTAAAACACTAGTAATTGAATGCTCATGAGTTATAGCAACTTTACCAAGACCGATTACTCCCCCTTTCGAGTTGTCACCAAAGACAATATTCTCACTAGGGTTCTCAATAGGAGAGTATGAGCTGAACATACTCTTCTCTCCGGTCATATGATTTGTACATCCGCTGTCAAGCACCCAACTTGATCCACCGGAGGAGTATGCCTGCAAAACAATTTAGTTCCTTGTTTTAGGTCCCCAAGTAACATTGGGGCCTTGCATGTTAGTCACAAGTATCTTAGGAACCCAAATTGCTCTCCCAACAACCTTGCTGGCCTCTTGACCAACAATCTTGGCGACAACTTTACCACGGTTGTTGCACCTCAACACATAGCAAGATTCCAAACTTGCACGAGTGACACTTGGCTTTGGTTGATGCATAAATTTGTTTTTGGTCACCCATATTGATTCTTGAGGGTTCTGGACAATCTGCTTCTGCTGGGGCACCTTCTGGACATGTGCCTTGGTATGATCAGGTTTCAGATTGGTGGCCTTCCCTTTCTTGGGGCGGGGCACTGCCGCTCTGGGCCCGGCACTGCCATGGTCCGGCACTGCCGGCCTGGAGCGCGGCACTGCCGCGGTCTGTGCAGGCCGAACTGTACCAATCTGCTCCTTCCTCTTAAACCTGACACATTCCACACCATTTTTCATATATCTTCCATTGGTCTTGCCCCCAGCAACATGGCCTAAGCCACTCTTGATGTGAGGCTGCCTTCCATCCTTGTATTGCACCTTTGGTTGCTCCTTAACCTTTCCTTTACCTTTTTGTGCCTGAGAGCTCATGTTCTTACTAGCAGCAAGAACATTCAGCCTTGCCACTTCCTTCTTCATGGCTTCCAAGTTTGCAAGGTTAGTAGCATATGCATTTAAATCAAGTTTGGTGCATTGTTCACATGTTGGACTAGTGGAAGAGCTAGATGCACTCTTGCTTTCGATAAGGAATGAGTTACTATCAGCAAGAAGCTTATGTTGATCCTCAAGTTTATTGTGCTTTTTCAACAATGCATCATATCTTTGATTTAGATCAACATTAACCTTCTTAGTGATAGTATGGGTTTTTGCTCTTTGGCCAAGGCCTCGTGCAAAGAGTCCACCTCACTACTTTTCAAAGCAAGAGCTTCCTCACTAGTAATGTAGAGATCTTCTTGCTTAATAAGAGTTTTCTCTTTAGATGCTAGCTCAGCTTGTGTGGTCTCTAGTTCTTCCATTAGCCTAGCAATGAACATTTTATTTTTGTTATCCAAGTTCTTAGTTAGTTGATCAATTTCTTCATCACTAGATTCATCATCACTAGCATAATCACTTGTATCACTACTAGAGATGTCACTAGGAGAAAGGGTTTTGGACTTGGATTTGGATTTTACCTTCTCACACTTTGCCATGAGACAAATGTGAGGGAAGCAATCATCATCATCGGACAATTTGTTCAATAGCTTTGGTGTTGAGGATGAAGCTTGTATGGCAACGGTTGCAATCTTGCTGCCCTCATCACTTGGGCTGTCCACAGTTGAATCCCATTCATGTCCAATGTGAGCTTCTCCCACATTTCTCTTGTATCTTCTCTTGCTGCCCTCTTTGTGGTAATTCTTGTCTTGCCTCTTGTCCTTCTTCTCATGGGGACAATCAGTTATGAAATGCTCCGTGCTACCACAATTATAGCATGTTCTCTTTTTCTTATCGGGGAATGTTCTCTTCACTAACTTGTAGCCATTGCTTTTGATCCCCTTGCGAAACCTTCTCATGAACAAAGCAAAATCATCAATATGTTCTTGTTGCTGCTCACTTTTGCTTTCTTCTTCACTTGATGATGATGTTGTTGGCACTTCTTCCTTCACTATCTTGGCTGCCCTTGACTTGAACAAAACACCTTGCTTGCTGCCCTTTTGATTGCTTGATATAGATGGCTTGCTTGCTGTGGGCTGCATGCTTCTCTTTCTTGCCTTGAGTGCTACATCTTTGATCTTCATGTCCTCAAGCTTGGTTTGTAGCTCTCCAAGCCTTTGCCTCTTAAGTGCTTCCTCTTTATGCATGTCATGTGTCAAAAGCCTTCCAAGAACATCACTTGGGGTGAATTGCTCAAATCTTTTCTTCTCTCTAATCAAGGTCACAAGGGTGTCATTTCTTGGTGTGAAAGCTTCCAACATAACCCTCACAACCTTGTGATCATTCACCTCGGTGCCACCAAGACTTCTAATCTTGCCAACAATGACCATCAACCTATCAAACATTTCTTGTGTGCCCTTCTCCTTCATGGATTGCAAACCGGTTGAGCTTGGCCATCAATATCTCTATCTTGGACATCCTCACCTTGTCAACACCCTCATGTGCCATGTGCAAGGTATCCCAAATCTCCTTGGCCACTTCCATACCCATCACCTTGTTGTACTCATCTCCATCCAAGGCACTAAGCAAAGCACTAGTGGCTTGGGCATTGAGATGAATGTTGCGAAACTCAGCTTGTGTGGGCTTCTTTGAGTCAACCGGTGCCTCCAAGCCATGATGTACAATCTCCCAAATCCCGGGATGAAGACCTACAAGATAAGTTTTCATCAAGTGCTTCCACTTGGCAAAGTTGGTCCCATCGAAATGAGGCAACTTTTTCGCGGGCACATTGATGACACGTCTTGTGTCAAGGTTAGATAAAGATGAATAATCAAATGATACGGCTGCATAGTCGGTGTAGCCGCTGCTCTTCTTATTCTTGCTGTTCTTGGATGCTTGATAGGTCCTATCATCATCTCCATCTTCGGTGCTACTTGAGTCATCATCACTTGAAGCTATTTTCTTCTTCTTTTCTTCCTTCTTTTTCTTCTCTTCTTCTTTTCTCTTCTTTTCTTCTCTTCTCAGCCTTCTTTCTTCTCTTCTTTTTAGCTTCTCTTCCTTTCTTCTCAGCTCTTCCTTTTCTTTTCTTCTTTCCTCTCTTCTAGCTTCTTTTTCCTTCGGAGATCTCAGCTGCAGGTGGCAACGTGGATTGGCTTGCCGTCGACACGCTGTCACTGCTGCTGCTGCTCTCCATGGTGTGAAGATCAACATCACGAGCCGTGCTCGCCTCCGCTTCACCTATTTTGGCCATACCTCACGCGGTTAAGCGCAAGACTGAGGTACCAAGCTCTGATACCACTTGTAGGATCACTGGCTGGCCTAGAAGGGGGGGTTGATTAGGCCTGCAAAATTTCTTCGCAAACGGAGATCAAACACAGGCGCGGCAGTGCCGGCCTTTAGAGCGGCACTGCCGGGGTGCCCGGCACTGCTGCTCCTAGAGCGGCAGTGCTGGACCTCGTAGAGCAGAAACTACACAGTTTAAAATTTAACCAACAAAATTTAGATCTAATAATTTACTGAGGTTCCCTGGGTTGTGTAGAGCGTAGAGCACAACTTCTTCACAGCTAGAACACCACCACAAAGTAGATCGGAGCCAAACCCTAGAAATCAAGGAACTACAACAAGTAGAGAGCAAATGAACCAAATCAAGTGACACAAGATTTATCCCGTGGTTCAGCTCGCCACAAAGGCTTGCCTACTCCACGTTGTTGAGGCTCCACAAAGGAAACTTGGGTTCACAACTCCCAATCCTCGTTCTCAAGTCAAGAAAGTTAATCCTTGAAAAGAGGGGTGATTTCACTAGCTTGTGAGAGTGGTTACAAACCTCCCGGGGCTGCCACAAGATTGGTAAGCTCTCCGGGCGACACTCTAGCCGGCTAGGAGCAAGCTCCAAGAGTAACAAATGCAAACCACCGGCTTGAACGCGAACCAAGTGCTTAGAGAAGATGAAGATCACAGCGAGAAGCTTGTTCTTGCTCAAGATGAGCTCACACTATTCAAGATTTGAGTTGGATTCCAAATAGGAGGAGTGGAGAGCTTTTTGGAGTGAGAGAGAGAGAGCAAGAGAGAGCCTTCTCTGGTTCTGGAAGCGTGTAAATGGCCGAGATGACCGTTGGGGGCGACGGGGAGGTGATTTTGAATCACCCCCGAGTCTAACGGTCAGAATAAGTCACGGCAGTGCCGGACCCCGGCAGTGCCGCGCCTAAGGCCGGCAGTGCCGCGCTGCCAAAACAGATCAGAATGATATGGAATTTTGTGGATGGTTATGGCAGTGGAAATTAGGATGTTTGGTGTGAATATTTGCACTTGGTCACACTTTCAAACCTGTCTTTTGCATCCCCCTTAATAGTACGGCTTTTCCTATACTCAAATTCAAAATAAAAAAACGAATTTAAACCTCCTTTGAGCCGGATGCCGCATCCATAAGTTGTTAGGGGTCCACCTGCATAATAATACATCTTCCTAATACCCTTGCCTGTCCATCATCTCAATAAACCACATTAGTCTTCTAATCGCGTGGTCATTATCACCAAAACCCACATTAGGGCTTGATTGCACTTACAGGAGCCCATGGTCGAAAAACCTGAAAAATTTCAGGGATCACATGGTGACGGGGGAGCCCGTTAACGTCTCGGAGGTTCACACGGGTTGTGTGTGACATGGAGCGTTGGACTCGGGACATGAAAAAAACGTCTTCGGGAGATCACACGGGGCTGTGTGATGTGAAGAGTTGGGTCCGATGTGTGACGCGGGAGATTATTAGATTTAGTCCCACATCGGTAGTTGATGGTGGGGGAGCACAACATATAAGGCGAGGGGCAGTCCTCACCTATCAGGTTAGTCTTTTGGGTTGAGTTAGGCCCGAAGCCTGAGTATGTTGTGAACTCCGGTAGACCTGGGCCCGAAGGTGCCAGCTCGTGGGTATAGCGAGCCGGAGTGAATCTGCTGTGCACTCTAACATCGTGGATCAAATCTGCGGTGGAGTTGGCGGAGGTAAAAAACCATTTAACTAGAAAGACAAGGATGAGATCTGTTTTTCATATATGGAGTTTCGTGGAGCTCTGCTAAACAGGTCTTACCTTGCTATCGGTTGAATGACTGAACGAGGATGCTTTGTACGTGCAAAGTTGCAAACTATTGCCTGTCATGAACCCATACCATGTGGAAGAGAAGGTGAGGGGACGACAAAGCGGGGGCTACGCATGGGATTGGACCAAATAAGCTAGCTAGTAGCTACTCATTGTCTCATTCTATTCGGCTCAGAAATTTAGATGGATTGAATTTTATGACTAAATTGTTACGAGAGAAAATAATGTTTCATGAAAAAAAATAAGCTAAACTGTCTCAACGGTTGATTATGCAGGCCGCTCCATACTCTCTCTCTCCTACTATTACCCCTATAGTCTCAATTTTTGCTGACATTTATTAAAAAAATTGCAGACATTGACATTTTGCAGCCGGCTTACGAGGCATCACTATACTCGTTCGACTTGTGATTGTGAGGCGCGGGCGGCGGTGGCGTGGAGCGAACGGGGAAACGGTGTCGGCTCCTCTCCTCTAGTCCACACCAGCTCCAGAAGCCTCCGCCGCACTTGCGAAGGCACCAAGCTCACGGGTGGCCAGGTGGCCGTCCGTCGGGCGGCGCCTGCGTGGCACATGTGGCTGGGAAGGGAGCAACTCTCCGCGAGACGTTGCATTCGCCTACGACGGCAGCACGTCCGCTCCAGTTTGATAATGCCGAATGCGTAGGCAGCACGTCCGCTCCAGTTTGATAATGCCGAATGCTTCGGCGGACCACTAAATCGAGGTGCGTCGTGTCATTTTTCTCGCCAAGATATTTTGTTTTTTTATTAGGCACTTGCCACGACGATATCTCGAGTGTCTTTTATTGGCTTATTTAGAGAGTGATGTCGTGTTCCAACCCATGGCAAAACGCCAGAGGGACGTGCGCGTTTCGGAGTCCGAATCTGGAATTCCGTACTGGACAGAGCATTGCATAGTCCATGTGGTAATGTACTCCCTCCGTAAAACAAATATATAATTATGGGATTCTTGCCGGTCAAATTTTCTAAAGTTTAATTAAGTTTACTGTAGTTAATATTAACATTTATATCTCAAAAATAATTTATTATAAAAACATATTTTATCATTAATCTATTGATATTATTTTGTATTGTGAATGTTAGTATTTTTTTTATAACATTGATCAAAGTTAAATGATAAATCAGGCAAGATTAATTTATTTTGTATTATGAATGTTAGTATTTTTTTTTATAACATTGATAAACCGTGCGGATTCGGATATCGCGGGCGCCATGTATTTTTTTTGAGAGCCTCAAACTTTATTGCAAGTTGTAGTATCTGAACTTACATATTAAACTCACGTTACACACGCACGCACATACACATGCACACCTCTAATATATAAGCTAGACCTACAATTAGAATACACTGTTTACCTCAAGTCAGACTGGGCTGAACGGCCTGCCTAGCGGCCCAATTAATCTCGTCGTAGCCCACATCCCTAGGCCTACTAGCTCGAGAGTCGGACGGGCACGGACCGCTCGGAGCGTGCGGATTCGGCCATCGCGGGCACCATGCATTTTTTTTGAGAGTCTCAAACTTTATTGCAAGTTGTAGTATCTGAACTTACATATTAAACTCACATCACACACGCGCACACATACATACACATCCCTAATATATAAGCTAGACCTACAACTAGAATACATGGTTTACCTCAAGTCAGACTGGGCTGAACGGCCTGCCTAGCGGCCCAGTTAATCTCGTCGTAGCCCACGTCCCTAGGCCTACTAGCTCGAGAGTCTGACGGGCACGGACCGCTCGGAGCGTGCGGATTCGGCCATCGCGGGCGCCATGCATCCTTCTCAGTTTCTCACAGATCACCACCAGCCCATGTCCTGCCAAGAACTCGCACAACAGGCCAACAGCAACACGTCCATCTACGCTGCGACGGGCCTGCAGGCGCTCGGGTTCTGCTTCTGCCAAGAATACATACTCCTTCAGCGACACAGGATGGGCTCGACCGCTCGATAAAAGAATCGCAGCAATCAGAATAATTCTCACTATACTCACTGCGTAACTAAACTCCTATAATCGAGCCATTTTGCCACAAACCCAAGATCCAAGATGTTGAAGCATACAAATTCCAGCCACTCACTAGTGCAGAAAGCATTTCCCACATCATCAATATAATTAAACGTCGAACAACAGCATGAGCCTCTTATTTCGAGCAAATCAGACGTTGCAAAAGTGCCATGAATTATTGTAGTAGTACTCAACAAACGTAATACTAAAAGCAAAGCCTGGTAAAGCATAACACTCAGATAGTCAGATGCTACTTGAAGGCCTTACACCAAAATTGTGCTGCTCAATTACTAGACGATATGGCGGTTATCTCTGAGAAACTTGAGGGGCCAACTAAATCAACAAAACCACGGACTGAAAGTTCTGGCACAGAAGTATGCCTCTCTTGCAGTAATCCATGATCTATGTAAACAACAACAACTGTAATGTCGTCGTGGAAGAAGCGGCGAACTCCCTTCTCAACTTTCCTGAGGTCATCATACCTCATTTCCCTCTTCCGTGCAGCTTGTTTCAGTGCTGCCCTCACCAGCCTCTTCGCAATTCCCTATCAGCATTAGGGACAACAGATTTAAGTCTTTCTAACAAAGAGAACAAACCGTTTATAACAGGTATAGGTGCTGGAGACATACTGTTCGTGGATTGCTGTGGACAATTTCAACGGCCTGTTGATTTGTCAAGTGCTCCCAAAGACCGTCAGATGCAAAAATAATAAATTTATCTTGTGGGTTAAGCACCCTTGTACAGATAGATGGCTCTGCTGTAAGAACAGGCCGGCGGAGAGGCTCCGAAAGGCGGAAACGAGTAATAGAGGGATCAAGAGCAAATTCTCGCCTCTTCAAGTAAGCATCCCCAATTGTTCTTGAAACCTATTAGCAACAATCAGGAAACATGATCGATGGCGAGATATTTACCGTTTCCTACATCTTTTAGGCTAAGAAAGATATTATGATGCAGTAAATGTTGTTCACCAACCTGAATTATGCCCTTGATGCGCCAAACACCATGCTTGAGAACTACAATTTGAGAATCATCTGGATGACGGGATATAAGTTCCTGCCTGACCTCGTCCCTACTTGCATTATCATCTCTTGTTAATGGCTCAGCCACGATCTTGTTTGATCTACCTAGACAGCCCATGACAGCCCTGGAATCACCTAAATTAGCCACATATAGTGTCCCTCTCCATATGACACCAACTAGACAGCATGATCCAACAGCAGCAATCAAAGGCTTTATAAAACGTGTTCTCCGCACAAGTGTCAAGAAGCCTTCCTCAGTAGCAGAAAACGCACTCCGAATAACATCCTCAGATATTGTTCCATTTTCCTGAGCAAGTCCTACAAGATAGGAGAGCAGAGCATATTATTATAGCACAGTGAATAAAACTGGACTAGTCAGAGTATGCTTGCCATTTGCAAGGATGATAAGAAAGGTCACATTAGCCTCAGGTGCTCAGAACTCAGAAGTACCCCAACAGGTGAAGTCAATCTGACAGAATTACACAACATAAAGTTGAGCAACTGAACACAACAAGAATCGAAATTCAAAAACACAACAAGAATCTACCTAATCTGCTATTGCAAAGGACCACGAATACTGATAGCTCGTCCAATGATTAGAATCCACTCAGTCACTGGAAAGAATATTTGTGTTGTCCATTGCTCTGCTCATGAAACAACAGCATGCTTAATAAGATTGCGCAGAGGAAAACAGCACTCATCAAATTTCTCATTTTCCAATCAAGCAGATTGATGTTCCAAAAGCAAAAGTGACAAGTGCTTGATCCCTTGTAAATGCCCAATTTTTTTTAAAAAAAACATGTTTCAGGCCTGGCAAGTGCCCACTTAAAAAACGGAAGCACAAAATTAAGTGTGCGGAGCCAACAAACAAAGATGGCTATTATATATAGCAGTAAAAAGAATACAATATAATTATTCATCACACTAAAACAAGTGAGAAACGTACAGAGAAAAAAATCCATCATCATCACTATTACAAATGAATTGAGTTATTATTCCGAAGGATGCTGATGCTACTTACGGATAAGGTGTGCGAAGAGGTGGTCAGATATGAAGCGAGCCGCCTCAGCGCCGCCATGACCGTCGTAGACGCCCACGAATGTTGCGGCAGAGCCTGTCTCCACTTGGCTGTGGTCCTCCAGCGCCTCGTTGGCCTGCACGACGGCAAACGAGAACTCGCCGGCCGCGTGGCGCCTGAGGTCCCGCGACCACAGCAGGTCGTCGGCGACGCCGCGGCCATTGTCGCTGCCGTCCTCATCCTTCCTCGTACGCGCGTACCTCCGGACCGGGCCCAAGCACGCGGACGCAATCTTCCTCAACCACGACCACATCCCTCATTTCCCACCTGCCTCGCCGCTCCGCGAACCCCAGAACCGCACCGGATGGGGGGTCTCCTTTTAGACCCACGAATTCGCCCCTCTTCCTGTCAAATTACACCGACCCGTAACATGACGAAATGAGACTTTGATGAAGGCCGATCCCCCCCTCGTCCTTGCTTATATATAATTTAACACGACATCCGGCAAGGTCTACATTTTTTTTTTATCCAGATTGCTTCTCATCGAACCACGATAATTGCAGAATGGAAAAGATAAAGCTTACCGAAACGGGCGCGTATGAGCGCAATGATTGGAATTCACGTTTAGAAAACTAGAGAAACCATCGGCTCGCCGAGATTTTGACTTTACAAGTTGGGATCGTCAATGAGGTTGGGGGCGAAGACCTAGGAGTTTTTGGTCGTTTGGAGAGGTGGAACAGGCGGCGGCTCAGCGTGAATTTTGCAGGGAAGCGGATCAGCAGATCAATTTATAGAGCCGTTTGGCTAGAACGACCCTGAGGTTGCGGTTATTTACGATAGTGGCAGCCCGAAGAAAAGCGCGAAAAAAAGTGCACAGAAAAGGCAAAAGCGCGCACCCCTGTGACCGCGACTGGGTTGGGCCTTTGACTCTCTCTGGTTTGGTTTATGTGGTCATGGGCCGCTCATGCGAGTGCACGAATTATTTCAACCGCTAATTATCTGTTGTGCTCTGATTAGGTCATGTACACTTTCATCTCTGATTAGTGATTAGTAGTTTCTTTGATGAGCGCCGGTCTATGCATTTGAAGCATCACCGAGTGTTTAATGTTTATCTCGATCCAATATCTCTATTTTCGCCTTCATGCCTAAGAGCTGCACAAATGGACACAGTTTGTTACCGTCTTAGGTTGAGTCAGGTTTTGTTGGCCATGAATTTGGTCGTGCTAAACGGTGAAGCTTTGTCATAAACATAGCTTGCCATGCTTTTTCCCTAACTCTTATCTTTGCCAAATTGTACTTATACTATAAATGTACAGGTGATGCTTTGATGCTAGAAGTGTACTATTAACCGTACTCCTATGGTCTGGTGTGGAAGTATGCAGTGACAAACCAATTACTAGTAGCTATGGAGTTATATTTACTAGTGCTAGATAGTCCTAGCTATGCACGGTGTGAGATTATTCTGGATCAAATAAAATACTTCTAAGTTGCTCCAGATCAAGCCAGATAATGTGAAAAAGCGCGAAAAAAGAAAAGGTGCAGAAAAAAAAAGCCCACGGAATGAGATCACAGCAGCGAGAACTCCGCGAGAGAGAGGTGAAGCCGTGAAGCGGTGAAGGGTACCGGACCGGACGGACTACGGCTGCGTCGACCACCCATTACGCCATTACCCAACACCCAACCCAACCGTCAAAAGTCAAAACCGCGCGGCCAGAATGAACGGTCCTAAACGCATGACGCAACAAACTTCCAGATCAGATCGAGCCATGGGTAATGGACAGCTGAAACCCGGCTTGTCAGAGGCGAGGATTGCGGCCGCCGGGTTTCAGCTGGACGCAGGCAGACAAGCAGTGTGTGGGCTGCGGCGATCGCGATAAGCAGGGTGAACGATAGGGAAAAGGCCCTCCGCTCCTCGTGCCTTTCGGTGATAAAGCGGCGGCCACGAGTGAAAGGAAAAAGTGCAGCAATCGAGCCGAGCGAGCAGCCGGTGCCCGGGCCGGGCGAGGCCGGCGAGCGATGCGGGCCGATCAACCCATTGTGACGTGAGCCGCAACGATCGAGGCGCTTTAAATCGTCCACGCAGGAGTGGTCCAGCCTTGACCTTGAGTGAGCGCGGCGTACGTGTGCGTGGCCTTCTCCCTCGCAACGTCTGTCGGGCATGCAAACGCACGCGGGCCACGGCGGCAGCCGCTACCGCTTCTCCGCTAGGCACCTAGGCTAGCGATCTCCGTTTCCGGCGATCGAAAAGCGCCGCCGCTGATGTGATAGAGGTCGGAGCAACGACAACGGGAGGTACGGTGGGAGCATGCAGATCGCTAGGCCGGTAATTAAGGTCAATGGCTCCGTTGTGCCTCGAGAGCGGTCGCCGCCCGCCAGTTGCAGTGGCACACCTTAATGATGGCGAGGGAAGTGGTGGCCGTGTCCGTGTGTGCGTGGGTCTCGAGGTGAAGGTGACCCGTGGATCTGAGTCAGACGGCACTACTCCTACAGTCCTGCTCTCCGTTTCAATTTTCAACTTTGATTTAGCTTATGGCGGTCTAAAATTCATACTTAAATTAGATTAATCGACTTATCCGGATCCGGAAATAACGAGTGGTCGGAACTCAGCGGCGCAGCGTACGCCCGGCGCCCGCAAGACCGTACGAAGGCATTCTGGCGCCATCGTTACATACAGTATATAACCCCCCAAAAAAAAAACTTGTGTTTCGTACTACTGTCGACTGTGTACACATGTGTTACGTGCTGCATCTGCTACCCTTTCTTAAGATCACCATCGCACACTGCTCAAAGTTGATCGCCGATAGCTGATACAGGCATGGTCCTGTTGTAATTCTAACTAGTCACATCAATCTTACGGTATATGCATAGAGTATTAAGGGCCTGTTTGGAAATACCTCAACTAAAATTTAGCTAACTAATTGATAGAGCTAAAGTTTAGCCAGGTAAAGATTACTTTAGTTGGGGATGTTTGGATGCTCTAGCTAATTTAAAATCTTGACCATGCTACCCCTCATTAATATTATTGTTTAGATAACTAAACTTTAACTGGATGTGTTTGGATGCTCTAGCTAAAATTTAGTTAGGGATAATTTTGTCATTTAGACCTTTTAGCTGGGTTGAAACAGTTAATTGGATTGTGTACATTTTAGTCTCCAGCTAAACTTTAGGTAGGTTTAGTTATGTGGTGTTTGGATGCAACATAGCTAAAATTAGGCAACTAAAGTTTAGTTGGTGCATCCAAACAGGGCCTAAATGTAGATGAAATGTTTGCATGTTTGTACTTTTTGCATGTACATCACGAGACGAATCTTTTATGCCTACTTGGACCATGATTGAACAAAAGTTGTCAAATACAAATAAACGCGCTACAGTATAGAATTATAACTACAACTAGGATCTAAACACAGCTATAGGGGATATGGTCGATCGCTTGAAGCCTTGAACTGTCTGCGGGCTTTGACCACAGAAGATGATCTCCTTTTCAGGACTTGCGCTACGGCGAGCGAGGCGTGGGTATGTCATGGTTCGTTCCATGTCTCTTTCCCCTACCTACATGCCAAAACCAACCATTGCTAAAATTGCGTCAGATCAACCTTCTCGTGAGCAAATAAATCAAGATATGACTTATCACATTCACATGATATATATAGCTAGCTCGTCAAGATGGTGGGTGGAGCTTAAACTCAGGTCAACTTTTCATTTCGAGAGAAGACGAGACCAGTGTTATACTTTTGGAAACATCATGAAATTGCTGAATAGTCAGTCAGTAGAGTCGACGGAGCCAATAAACAGATAGTGGCCCATGGGCCATGGGCCTTTTGCACTTGTGTCGGAAACAGCGTGTCCCTGCTCCATCCGTTTCAAATAGGAAGAAGTCAACTTTACCTCTCTCAACTTTCGGCAAAGTCTGCTTTATCTTCCTCAACCGTAAAACCGGATAAACCACCTCCTTCAACTTTTCAAACCGTGCACTTTACCTCCCTGAAGTGGTTTTGAAGGCGGTTTTGCTATAGTGAATAGTGGTTTTGCTACAGTGGCAGTGGTTTTGTCTTTTTCTTTTTAAATTATTTTGGCTGAATTTTTGAAAAATTACAGTAAATCACAGAAAAATCATAAAATGAAAAATCCAGTTTTGTTGGACTCCACATGAGTAGATCTACGCAGTGAACATATAATATGGTATGCTTTAGTACAAAGTTTTTGCTATGAAGGTTTTGTCCTTTTCTTTTTTATTTATTTTGGCTAAATATTTGATAAATCATAGTAAATTATAGAAAAATCATAAAATAGAAAATCTAATTTCTTTAAACTCCACATGAGCATATCTACACGTGAACATATAATATGGTATGTTTTAGTCTAACAAAATAATTATAGAAGCTACAGCTATGAATTATTTCAATTAATTACAGAAAAACATCGATGTAAAACTACAACAAAAATTCTATACTAAAGTATACTATATTATATGTTCACGTGTAGATATGCTCATGTGGAGTCTAAAGAAATTAGATTTTCTATTTTATAATTTTTCTATAATTTACTATGATTTATCAAAGATTTAGCCAATATAAATAAAAAAGAAAAAGACAAAACATTTATAGCAAAAACTTTGTACTAAAACATACCATATTATATGTTCACTGCGTAGATCTACTCATGTGGAGTCCAACAAAACTGGATTTTTTATTTTATGATTTTTCTGTGATTTACTGTGATTTTTCAAAAATTCAGCCAAAATAATTTAAAAAGAGAAAGACAAAACCACTGTCACTGTAGCAAAACCACTATTCACTGTAGCAAAACCGCCTTCGAAACCGCTCCAGGGAGGTAAAGTGCACGGTTTGAAAAGTTGGGGGAGGTGGTTTGTCCGGTTTTACGGTTGAGGGAAGCAAAACAGACTTTGACGAAAGTTGAGGGAGGTAAAGTGGACTTCTTCCTTTCAAATATATGAGAAGAGATTTGATCTGCCATCTGGTTCCGTATGGTTGGTTTGGGTAGTTATTAGTTTTTCACACTACAACTTTCATCTACAATAATATACCAAAGCGCAAACAAGAAATAAAGTTAAGTTAACCGAAACACAAGAGGAAGATCCATAGAGACACGCTTGCATTCTTGACACGTCGTCATCGTCTATTATACAAACAAAATCAAGTTATCCATTTTTGTACTAGCTATTTTCATAATATACATTAGATTTGAAGTGTTTTTTTCAAGTTTATTTATTATAAAAATTTTGATCCATCTTTTTCATGTCCTTGTTCCTCAACATGCTCTCCATGTTGGCATTCTTAGAGTGTTGGAGAAGATTTTGTCCCATTATAACATTTTCAACGCTCTTTCTTAAATACACTCTTCGAATTCTCATTTGAAGAGCTATTAATAAAAATCACTCTCTCTATCTTTTGACATTCCAACAATTTCTCTGCACCTCGCGTGCACTTTTGAGAACTACCTTCTCTACTCTACTTGTTATAGTTAGCTAGCGAGAAATCGAAAACAGAGGATGACCATATTTGAATATCTAGTTAACTAAGCTATTGGGGAGAGCTGTTTTTGTAAAAGATTTTATTCATATCAATATATAAATAGACTCTTGGAGTTATTCTTATTGATGTCTACTTTTTTTTTTATCTTTGTGTCTGTAGTGCCTAGTTTTGAATTGTGCCAACATGAACTACAATATGACATATGCAACAAAAAAGCAAAATTGGATCCCCGATTCCAACAACATAAAAAATTGGGTGGGCTGGAGGAAACCGATTTTGTATATATGCATGCATGCAGAACAGGCCAAGAGAGTGGGATGGAGGGAATCAATTGAAAGCATTTGATACAAAGTTTGACTGATGACTAGTCTTTGAAATGTTTCGATGATCTAAAAATATATGGATGTCTTCTTGTATAAAAGAAATGGACGGAGGACTTCTGAAACACATCGCTAGCAAGCAGCAAGCCTAATCTGTGTAGGAGAACCGGTAAAGCTCTAAAGCAGCACGAGAAGCAATGATAACCGATAAGCCTTTTGGTTGAAACGGATCTGATCCGGTGACGCTCATCAGCTCCTCCACTTCCACTCACGATCGCGTCCATACGTTGTGTGGCGTCGAAAGTGGTGCACCGATCGAGTGGCACTTTCCTGTTTTCTCCCGTTGTTGGCTTCTTCTTGTTGCCACCACCACCACCACCGGATCGATCGGACCGTGTATTATTTCTCTATGCTCGTCAAGTCATCATTTCCACTCCACTTGGCACTCGTCCTAGAGGACGGGCACAGCTATGTACTGGCCACAGTTGGCGCCTCGAACAGCTAAAACGTCCACGGACCAGCTAAAAATTAGCGAGAGACGCTACTTCAGCAGCACAAAGCTTCACTGTCAGCATGGGTCCGTATCCGTCCGGCACCGGATGGCAGCGAGAGAAAGGGCGCCGGCGCACGTGGCAAGCCGGAGCGTACCTATCCGCTCGTTCGCGCACGAGCGCCCCTGATCCCCCGCCGCCGCACGTTGCCCCCGGCACAAATACTAGCCGTGTGTGCGCACGGTTGGCTTGTGGTCCTTCTTGCTTCTTGGTCCTCTGAACAATCTTCACCTCGAAGGCAGCAAGCATTGGTGTGTGTCAGTGTGAGTGAACTTTGGTAGCATTTGAGTTGGGAACAAAAGGCAGGGATGAGATAGTTGCGTTCTTGATTAATTTTATAGGATAGAATACTCTCATCTTAACGTTTAGTTGAGGAATATGGTTGTCATAATTTTTTCGATTGAAAGGATCTGTTTTTTACACCGTCGTTAGCACCAGACATTTATAGCCTGGCCTGTCATATTCATGTCTTCTTCTCTCTCTCTCTCTCTCTTTTTTTTTCAAAAAATCGTGTTATCTATTCTCGCTGCGATCCATGAACCCCCTCCCTTCTCCGCGCCGTGCTTCATCTTGCCGACGTTAGGGTTGGCCGGCATCGCCTTGCAGTTCATGGACACAGAGGTTGGTCCGCACAGGGGCTTGTAGCTTGCCGGTGCATGACATCGCTCTCTTGGCGATGCATGAGGTGAGTAGCGAGAGAAACCAATCACCTTTAGCTGTGTGGATGGAGCAATTTGCTTTGTTTGTACAATGAATGATATAGGAGTATAATATATGAGGCTACAAAGATGATGAAATTTTGATTATTTCAATAACTTTTTTTATTTCGGTGTGGGTGAGGCTACACTTTCATTCATAGTCATGGCCATTGCTCCCTCAATGTTCAACGGTTATCCTGTATGACAAGAGACGAACTAAATGTTTTGCATGCAAAGAAGCTGGTTGATATATTCCATCGTGGTTACCTAGAAACAAGAACCAACCATATCCTAAAATACAAGAAAAATTCTTGTAAATCTAATATCAATGTTCAATTTGGAAGGATAATTGACCCTATCTCTGTAATTCATCTGTTCGAGAAACAATGTAATTTTCGCACAGTGTCATGTTTTAGCATCTTAAGGGTTTGTTTGGCATAATCTTTTCCTGACTCCGGCTCCGGCTCGTCCATATGAGCCGTACCAAACATTTTCCCAGAGGAGCAGTTTTGTAGTGAAAAATAGAGGATCCAAAGGAGTTTTGAACGAGCCACAATTTCTGGCTTCTCCAAACGGCTCGGGCTCCTATAGAGAAGCCCATTGAAAGGAGCCCTGTCAAATACCC
Source organism: Eremochloa ophiuroides (assembly GCA_038502445.1). Lineage (NCBI taxonomy): Eukaryota > Viridiplantae > Streptophyta > Magnoliopsida > Poales > Poaceae > Eremochloa > Eremochloa ophiuroides. Next base: position 67,653,724 of record JAHLJS010000005.1, read on the forward strand.
CCGAGTAACTATAGACAAAAAAGTATAACTATCTTATTCCTTATAAATTAATAATTAATACTAGCGTAAGGAATGACATCATTCTATCAAATTTAAGAAACGGACTCGTCATACATACTTGACCTTATTTAGGATGGAAAATGATTTCTTAAACCAAACGGACAAAGTCATCACTCAACAAGTGAGCCAAATTACTGAACGAGGCAAACCTTTGCGCAAAAGGAAATCGAAAACGTTTCCAATGCCAGCAAGGAAAATAATAACCGGCCAAAACCTTTCCTTGACTGGATATTTTTGCACAGGAGTACGCTGTGGCTGCAGCACGCTGACAATGGCAATAGTATATCCTCTGCACTGCAGTCTGCCCGATCCGAACGGAGCCGCAGCGCCAGAGAACACACAGCGCGACCGCAGCAAAGCAGAGCCTTCGCTTCGCTTTCCTCGCAGCGTGACCGGCTGACCGCGAAGCCGCCGTGAACCCTCCTCCTCCTCCCCGCTCCCGCTCCAGCCTCGCCGGGCTCCTCTCTCCCACCCGCGCCGACATCCAAGCCCCGACACCAATTTGGCACCCGAGGCGCTCGCCTCTCTCCATCTCCATCGCCCGCGCGTCACGCCCGCGACTTCGTTCTCTCCCCCTAAACCCCGAGACCGAGAGAGGCCGGCCGAGGTACATGCGAGAGTGATCGCGCCGCGCCCGCGCCGAGAGTGTGATGGGCAACACGTGCGGCGTCACGCTTAGATCCAAGTACTTCGCCAGCTTCCGCGGCAGCGCGTCGCAGCGCCGCGACGGGGCGGGGTACGCGCCAGTCGCGACCTCCGCGGCCGCCGATGAGGCCGCGCCGCACGGGAACGGGAAGCGAGCCTCGCGTCCTCCGGCCGAGGCGAGAGCGGCGGCGGCGGCGGCGGCGGACGCGTCAGCCCCGCCCCCCGCCCCGGCCCCAGGCATGCGGCGCGGGGTGCCGGCCCCCGCGGAGCTCACAGCCAACGTGCTGGGCCACCCGACCCCGGGCCTCCGCGAGCACTACGCGCTGGGCCGCAAGCTGGGGCAGGGGCAGTTCGGCACCACCTACCTCTGCACGGACCTCGCCACCGGCGTCGACTACGCCTGCAAGAGCATAGCCAAGCGGAAGCTCATCACCAGGGAGGATGTCGAGGACGTGCGCCGCGAGATCCAGATTATGCACCACCTGGCCGGCCACCGCAACGTCGTCGCCATCAAGGGCGCGTACGAGGACCAGCAGTACGTCCACATCGTCATGGAGCTCTGCGCGGGCGGGGAGCTGTTCGACCGTATCATACAGCGCGGCCATTACAGCGAGCGCAAGGCCGCGGAGCTCACGCGCATTATCGTTGGGGTCGTCGAGGCGTGCCACTCGCTCGGGGTAATGCACAGGGATCTCAAGCCCGAGAACTTTTTGCTCGCCAACAAGGATGACGATATGTCGCTCAAGGCCATCGACTTCGGCCTCTCCGTGTTCTTCAAGCCTGGTGAGTCACCTTGGGCGTGGGGGTTGTGTTTATTTGTGCTTTGATTTGTTTTGATGCTAAATTGGTGAAATATCGATAAAGTCTGCATTGCAATGATTTGGTATGGTGGCTGAATAGGCCACCTGAACTTTAATTGCAAGTGGTATATAATTACAATGAGACAAGGAAGTCCTTGTAGATTTTTACAATGGGGTGAGGAGAGAGGAACAGACAGCAATAAAATGAGTTAAAAGCGAAACAGAGCATGACTTAGTAATGTTGGCTGTCAAGAATTGGGGAGGTTCCATCTTCGAATTATACTATTATCGAAGGAAATGCTGTGCCCAAAGTTTGTGTCCATGCAATTTTCAGGAGTTATGTCACTGCAACTCTGTATATGTGATTTATTATGCGCTGCAATTGTTAGTATGTGCTGAACACTTGCATATTTGATTTGTCACACTTTCATTTTTACTGTTCCAAAAGAATCATGACAACAGGCAACTATATGTTACTGAGAGAACTTGCAAAACATTATTCAAGATAGCATTGAAAGGGGAAAACATTACCGGTAAAGCATTATTCTAGATAACGTCAGTGAAATTACTGGCAAGGTATTTTGACTATTTTTCTATTGCTGAAGGCAAGTTTTGATGTTATTCAAATTGGCATTCATTTGCTTACATGAAACGTTATTTTACTATCTATTAAAACCCTGTTTCCTGTTCTCTTGTGCAAATGCATTCATTTGATTAGGATATTGAAGTTTATGTTCAATGCTGCTTGTGCAGATTGTAAGCCATGTTTCCCTTTGTTATTTATTTATTTTAGGTCAAATTTTTTCCGATGTTGTGGGAAGCCCTTACTATGTAGCTCCAGAAGTGCTGCGCAAACGATATGGACCAGAAGCTGATGTGTGGACAGCTGGAGTAATTCTTTACATACTGCTAAGTGGTGTACCGCCATTTTGGGCAGGTACATCTTGATATTTGTTTTCTTCCTATTTTTAGTAAAATGTTTTCTGTTCAAAGTCCATAATACTTTTACGCGAGATATTGACATTCTATTGACCCTTGATTACCAAAGGTCCAAAGTAGTTTCTAATGGACAGATCTTTTTGTCTTGTAGACTGATTTTTTAAACATATTCATTGCAGAGACACAGCAAGGAATTTTCGATGCTGTTTTGAAAGGTGTAATTGATTTTGATTCGGATCCCTGGCCTGTGATCTCTGAGAGTGCTAAGGATCTTATAAGAAGAATGCTGAATCCTCTCCCATCAGAGCGCCTAACAGCACATGAAGTTCTATGTTAGTTAGTTTCACCTGTACAGAGCTTCTTCCCTTTTCTCTACTAACTTCGTTGATTAATTGAATATACTGTTCTGCTGTACATTTCTATTGTTCAGATACAAGTATATGCTAAGCATGCCTACTTGAAATTGAACAATGGCTGTGCACTCACTTTTTCTAATGCCTAGTATTAATATGTGCACAATTGTTCTGATAAGGAACCCAATTTTCTTGTGTTCAGGTCATCCATGGATCTGTGACCATGGAGTTGCTCCTGATCGTCCTCTTGATCCAGCTGTCCTGTCTCGTATCAAGCAGTTCTCAGCGATGAATAAGTTAAAGAAGATGGCTTTGCAGGTAAGTGCATTTATTTTTTGTTTGGGTGGATTATATATCTTTTTACATAGATGTAGGTTTAATTGGCCTTCACAATGCTTGATCCTGCCTGGCTGCATGACAGTGAAGTTCCTGTCGTTTGCATATGTGCTTAGTTTTTGTTTATTCGTACTTTTTTCCTATTCTATATTATAGGAACTGTCGTGTTTCCACTATTATATTACATGCAATTTTGATTATTCCTTCACATGATTAATTATTTATATAAATCAACTGGGTTCCATTATCTGCAACTGATCTGCCATCTTTACCTAAGATTACCAAGCCCAAGGCTATTAGTATTTTTAGTATATGTTGTGTTGGTATCGTTGTCATGTTGCTGCATTGTATTGGAGCAGCTTTATTAACTGCTCTGTTAATAAAGGATTTGTATTTAATCTACTTTGACCAGGTAATTGCTGAGAGCCTTTCGGAGGAGGAGATTGCAGGGCTGAAGGAAATGTTCATGGCAATGGATACAGATAATAGTGGTGCAATTACATATGATGAACTGAAAGAAGGATTGAGAAAGTATGGTTCCACATTAAAGGATACTGAAATTCGTGATCTCATGGAGGCGGTAAGTTTCTGAATGTCAATTGTCACGTTTTTTTTTGTTTATTTTGGATCTGCTACGAGATAGCTTTAGTTTGTTGGCGAAAAGGATCTTACCTTTTAAGCTTTTGCCAGCGGGTTTCTCTTGCACAATATCAGTATTCTTGGATTAGGAAATATGGATAGCTTTAGTTCGTTGGCGAGAAGTACCTTACCTTTAAGCTTTTGCAAGCGAGTTTCTCTTGCACAATGTCAGTATTGTTGGATTAGGAAATATGGTATGACATGTATGCTGTTCTAGTGTTCTTGTCTTCTTAGTGTTAAGGTTATCTTTAAATTTGCCAGAGCTCGGAACATTTTGGATTTTAAAGATCTCTCTTGACCAAACGCTATTGCATTAACTGATGTATTTCAGAATTTGAGACTGAATAAGGTTTTGTAATTTTTGCTAGAATGAGTAGATTGAATTATTGGGCTAACCCTAGAAGGGTAGCTATATAGTAGTACATAGATGGGCCTTATGGGTTTAGCCCCATGGGCCTAATACACACACTCTAACACCCCCCGCAGTCTGGACTACCGGCGCTGCAGAGTACAAGACTGGATAAGAAAGAAAACAAGCACAATACACAGGATCCCCCCCGCAGCCACAACTAGCCACTGGTGATGTTGAGGCTGGAGCGAAACTCGGAGAAGGTCGAGGAAGGGAGGCCCTTGGTGAAGACGTCCGCAACACACCCGACGCTCGTCGTGCCTGGCTGGCGCTTGAGGGCCAGTTCCTGGGCAATGCCGAGGCCCGGGCTCTATGTCTCGACGCCAGTTTCCGCACCTTCGTCCAGGGCGACCTCTCCGTCGGCGAGTACTGCCGCCGGATGGAGGGCATGGCGGACTCTCTTGGTGACCTTGGCTGGCCCGTGGAGGACCGGATCTTGGTCCCCAACGTCCTCCGCGGCCTCAGCGACCGCTACAGCCACCTCCGGATCTGGATCACTCGGCAGCGGCCCTTCCCCTCCTTCCTGCAGGTCCGTGGCGACCTCGTCATGGAGGAGCTCACTCAGGGTGTCTAGCCTGCTTTCCTCTCCGCACCGGGCTCCTCGTCCTCCTCGACTGCCCTTGCCGCCGCTCCTCCGCCGCGTACGTCCACACCGGCACCGTCGTCTCTTCTTGGTCCTCCTCCCTCCGGGCCGAGCGGGAGTGGGGGGGGGGGGCCGTGGCGGCCGTCGTCGACGCGGAGGTGGGCGTTGTGCTGGCTCTGGTCGTGGGGCTACGCCCGCGCCACCACGGGGGGGTGCACCCTGGCCATCCTTCAGCAACCCATGGTCCAGACGCATCTCCATGTGGCCTTTTTAGGGTGCCGGTGGTGATCCTCGCACCCCGGCGGCCATGCTCGCCGGTGCCGTCCCGGCCGCTCCGTGGGCTCCACTACCTGGGGGTGCTCCGCCCCTCACGTCGCCGTGGGCCCTGCCTTCCCAGTCGCCGCCAGGGCCTGCCGGTTGGGATGCGACGGCTCTGGCCCGCTCTTTCAGCACCATGGGCCTGACACCTCCCACCGGCCTTGACTGGGTCGCCGACTCGGGTGCCACCTACCACACTACGTCTGACCCCGGTATACTCACGGCTGTCCACCCTCCTTCTTCGTTTCTTCCTTCCTCCATCATGGTCGCAAATGGTTCTTGTATTCCTGTCACATCCGTGGTTCCGCTACCATTCCTGGCTCTTTTCGTCTTCCTGATGTCCTTGTTGCTCCTTCTATGGTTCACAACCTTCTCTCCATTCGTCGTTTTACTGCTGACAATTCTTGTTCTGTTGAGTTTGACTCCTCTGGTCTTATTGTGAAGGATTTGGCTTCCCTGCGTCCACTCCTCCGATGTGACAGCACGGGTCCCATTTACACGCTTCGGCTTCCTCCGTCTGCTCCTACTTCTTCGGCTTCCGCCTCGTCCGCTGCTTTCGTCGCATCCACTTCCTCTACTACTTGGCACCGCCGTCTCGGACATCCTGGCCATGATTCTTTGATGCAGTTTAGTCATAGTTTCGACATACCATGTACTCGGGCTCACGATGGGCATTTGTGTCATGCGTGCCAATTGGGTCGACATGTTCGTCTTCCATTTTCCACCTCTTCTTCACATGCGACCCACATTTTTGATCTTGTACACTGTGACCTGTGGACTTCTCCTGTGATGAGCATTTCTGAATATAAATACTATCTTGTCGTGGTTGATGATTTTTCTCATTATTCTTGGACTTTTCCCTTGCGTGCTAAGTCTGAGGCGTTTCCCACGCTCCGTCACTTCTTTGCCTGGGTGTCTACTCAGTTTGGCCTTACCGTCAAGGCCGTACAATGTGACAACGGGCGTGAGTTCGATAACTCCACCTCTCAGGATTTCTTCCTCTCTCACGGTGTCCAGTTGCGCATGTCTTGCCCCTACACCTCTTCCCAAAATGGCAAGGCTGAGCGCATGATTCGCACCACAAATGACACCATGTGCACTCTTCTCCTCTAGGCTTCCCTTCCCGCCCGCTTCTGGGCCGAGAGCCTGCACACCTCCACCTATCTCCTTAACCGTCTACCTTCCACTGCCTGTCTAGCTCCCACACCACACCACGCTCTCTTCGGTACCCCTCCTCGCTACGATCACCTCCGTGTCTTCGGGTGTGCATGTTACCCTAACACCACTGCCACTGCTCCTCACAAGCTGGCTCCCCGTTCGACCCTGTGTCTTCCTCGGGTACTCCCCGGATCACAAGGGGTACCGCTGCTATGACCTCACCTCACGCCGGGTCCTCATCTCTCGCCATGTGGTGTTTGATGAGTCCGTCTTCCCATTCTTCACCACCTCCACACCTCCTTCCATCTCCGACCTTGACTTCTCCTCTCTGTCTCCCACTGACGCGGTGGTTCAGCCACCATTTCCGTTTTGTCCTGCAGGTCTTGCTCCGCCACTCGCGTCGCCGGCCCGGCGCCCTCCGGTGCGGCGCCTGACCCTGCGTCCCCCGCGGGTCCGGCTGCGCCTGACCCTGTGTCCTGGGCGGGTCCGGCGGCCACGCCCTCTGGTGCCCTGCCTGACCCTGCGCCCTGCGCGGGGCCGGAGGCGCCGTCCTCGGCGACTCCGGCGCGGTTCGCCTACCCAGTGCGCGTCTATCAGCGCCGAGTGCGGCTGGCCTCGCTGGACACGGTGCCGGTGCCACCACCGCCCTCGCTGCCACGGTCACCTACGGTGGCATCTTCTCCGTCGACGCCCACGCCGCCGTCTCCACCACTACCAGCTGCTCGTGTCGAGCCGCCGGTGTACCACCCGCCGCTTCTTCACCAACACCCGCGTCATGTTCACCCCATGGTGACGCGGCACGCGGCCGGTGTCTTGCGGCCCTGGGCTCTTGCAGCGACGCCAGGGGACCCGCAGGTCTCTCCTGTACCCTCTTCTGTCCGCGACGCCTTGGCGGATCCTCACTGGCGTCGTGCGATGGAAGAGGAGTACGCGGCCCTTCTGGCCAACCAGACGTGGGACCTGGTGCCGCGCCCGTCTGGTGCCAATGTCGTCACTGGCAAGTGGATCTGGACGCACAAGCGCCGAGCCGATGGCTCCCTGGAGCAGTACAAGGCTCGTTGGGTTCTCCGGGGCTTCACTCAGCGGCCCGGTGTTGACTATGATGAGACCTTCAGTCCAGTGGTGAAGCCAGCTACCGTCCGCACAGTTCTCTCCCTGGCTCTCGAGCGCTCCTGGCCTGTGCATCAGCTGGATGTCAAGAATGCCTTCCTCCATGGCACTCTGACCGAGACCGTCTACTGCAGCCAGCCAACAGGTTTTGTGGATTCCTTTCGCCCTGACTTGGTCTGCCGGCTCAACAAGTCTCTCTACGGGCTCAAGCAGGCATCTCGGGCTTGGTACTCTCGGTTTGCTACCTTCCTGCTGACTCTTGGGTTCACGGAGGCCAAGTCTGACACCTCGCTGTTCATATACCACCATGGGGGCGAGACTGCTTACCTGCTCCTCTATGTGGATGACATCGTTCTCACCGCCTCCAGCCAGTCTCTGCTCCAGCGCATCATTGCCTCTCTCCAGGCGAAGTTTGCCATGAAGGATCTGGGTGTACTCCATCACTTCCTCGGCGTCACTGTTGAGCCCCGACCTTCTGGCTTGTTCCTCTACCCGCGACAGTTCACTTGTGATATTCTAGAGCGAGCAGGAATGACTGACTGCAAGCCCTGTTCCACCCCAGTCGACACTCAGGGCAAGCTGTCAGCGGCCACGGGTTCGTTGCTTGGACCCGCGGACTCTACCGCCTACCGGAGTCTTGCTGGCGCGCTCCAATGCCTCACCTTCACCCGACCTGATATCTCCTACGCCGTGCAGCAGCTGTGCCTCTACATGCATGCTCCACGGGAGCCCCACCTTGCTGCTATGAAGCGGCTTCTCCGGTACCTGCGTGGCACCCTCGCCTATGGGCTACTCCTCGACCGGTCCTCCTCTGTTGAGCTGGTTGTCTACACCGACGCTGACTGGGCGGGCTGCCCGGACATCCGCCGGTCCACCTCCGGCTATGCTGTCTTCTTGGGCGGCAACCTTGTCTCTTGGTCGTCCAAGCGCCAGCCGGTGGTCTCACGCTCCAGTGCCGAGGCGGAGTACCGCGCCGTGGCCAACGGTGCCGGCCGGCGCGGTGGCAGCCAGCACCGCCGGCACGGTGGCGGAAGGTTCCAGCACAGTGGCGGCTGGGGCAGAGGTGGGCGCGTCCGTGGCGTCCGTGGCGGCCAGCTCTAGGACGGGCGCAGTGGCGGCCAGGACGGGCGGGGCACCAGGAGCAGCGGCGGCTGCGGCAGTGGCGCCGCTGACGCCGCGGCTAGCTGCCCGCCGGCGGCGCGTGGGGCCCACGGCTCGGGGGCGGGCACGGCCAGGCTCGGCTGCGGCCCGGGCGCGAGCGTGGCCAGGTGCGGCTGCGCAGCCAGGTGCGGCGGCCCGCCGGTGGCGCGCTGCGTCCAGCAGGTGGAGTAGGGGAGAGGGGGGAAGGAGGAGAAGTAGGAGGGGGAAGGAGGAGGGGGTGGCCCGCCATCGGCCATGGTGGCCAGAGGAGGCCGGCGGCGGCGGCTGGAAGGGAGGAAGGGGAGGGAAGGAGCCCTAGCTCGATACCATGCTAGAATGAGTAGATTGAATTATTGGGTTAACCCTAGAAGGGTAGCTATATAGCAATACATACATGGGCCTTATGGGCTTAGCCCTATGGGCCTAATATACACACTCTAACAATTTTCATCTTTTTGTTATCTTGTGATGTCTTGGCTAATAGAAAAAAGTTTCATGTTTCAGGCATTCCATGGCTAAAATTTCTTTTAAAAAGATCACTGGTTATATGTCTTATGAATTTGCTTATATGTCACTACTCCATGTGCATGAAAGCCATTTTGATTTTGCATGTCCTTATAATTGAATGAAAGCTTCATATGGATGCTGTGAGTTATGATGTACTCCCTCTCTATTCCAAATATAAGACATTGTGGCTTTTCTAGTACATAGCTTTTGCTTTGCACTTAGATATACACTGTCTAGATGCATAATAAAAGTAATGTATTTAGAAAAGCCAAAACGTCTTACCATTTGGAATTTTAGAGTGAGTGCTTCTTTTTCTAATGAATCTCAGTGGGGGAATTACCACCCAGAACTAATTTTTAGAACTAGTCCTAAAGAGCAAAGTGCACTAGTACATAATAATTAGTTACCTTTGTTTTATTTGAATCATGTAGGCAGATATAGACAACAGTGGGACCATTGATTATATAGAATTCATTGCTGCTACATTGCACCTCAATAAACTGGAGCGTGAGGAACATCTAGTTGCAGCATTTTCGTATTTTGACAAAGATGGCAGTGGTTACATTACTGTGGATGAGCTTCAGCAAGCGTGCAAAGAGCATAACATGCCAGCTGCTTTTCTTGATGATGTGATTAAAGAAGCTGACCAGGATAATGTAAGTATATTGGTTTTCTTATGTTAACTTTGCATTAGTTTGGGTTCATATTTAGTTTTCCCATGCATAAAGGATGCACTGAATCTCATTTGTTGTATTTTTAAAGAAGCAAGAAAATTTCGCATTTGTAACCATCCTTGGACAAAAATGTTTGCTGATATATATACCTGAACTGCATATAGCATACATTATTTGTCTGGGAAAATATGGTCTGAACGATTACTGGTTGATGTATAATGACCTGAAGATGCACAGTATTTGTTTGCTGTACCACCACTTGTAAAAAATTCCTTTGCCCATTTGTGTCTGTGGTATTTCTTCAGTATATTATTAGATCAAAATGTTTACAACTTCTGCATTGTGCACACAGCATATATGACCTACTGCTTCAACATGTATAATGTCTTTTTTCTGTTTTCTGTAATCAGGATGGGCGCATTGATTACGGGGAGTTTGTTGCCATGATGACAAAGGGCAATATGGGAGTTGGGAGGAGAACAATGAGAAACAGCTTGAACATAAGCATGAGAGACACGCCTGGTGCCCTCTGAAGTCGCAACATCGAAGAAATTTGTTGCAGTATGAGAGACAACGCCTGGTACAGGTTGCGGAGAGCTTCTTCCAATCCCTTCCTCCACGGATTTTGCCTACATTTTTTGGTTGCTATATCTGTTGTATTATTGTAGGTCGTGTTTCAGGAATTTAGGTTACTGTAGGGTAACTCCTGCTGTTTCCTCGGTGGAAAGCGTGAAAATTATTATGCATTAGTTGGATTGCAAATGTTCATAGACGTCGTTGCCCTTCCACTAATTGCGAGTTCTCATATGGAGCTCTTCCATCACATAATAACACAAAAAATGTCTCTAGCAGTAAACGTGGATATTCGAAATCCTGATATAAAAAAGAGGGATGATTAAAGTAAACAGTTAATTTTGCAAATTAGAAATGATGATTCATTTAAACTTATAGACAAACTTCTGTTGCGGAAGTAATATTCAGTGTTACTGACCAGTGTTGTAACCGCACTTTAATTTGTTGATTTACACTGCACTAGGCAGTTGGAGATGGATTGTTTCAAATTTGTACAGTACATCTTTTTGAGCTGCTACTCTCAAAGGCTCCAGCATTTGTGAAAACACCAAGCCAAGTATCTACGATTGTTCTGTCCCGCCTTGGGAGCCTCCAAAGTTTGGTGTCCACGCACACGTCAACAGAGTCTGCCGGACATTGACGTGCTCAGCTCTGAAGGTGGCGCCATTTCTGTGCTTCCAAAGACGCCAGCAACACAACGCAGCGAATGTGCTAAAGTGTTTTTGAGGTATATCGGCTGGACGGCGAACGTTGTGGAGTTGGAGCACCGATCCTGAATCGGCGAATGTTTCCCAGAACGACTTAGCAAAAGGGCAGCCTGCAATGACATGATCTGCTGATTCAGGATGCAGCTCACATACCTCTCAGACAACCGAATCAAGAATCATCCTCCGCACCAGGTTAACACTACATTGGATGCGTCCCTGCATTATTAGCAGCCAAATGAAGAACTGCACTCTCTTTGGCAGGTGACTGCTCCAAACAAACTTCACCGCCGGCAGCGGGTTTCCATCCTTGGATTTCAGCAACCGGTACAGGCCGCCAGACAAAGCTGTTTGAATTTTGGAACAGAATGCCCCGGTCTCCATTCTCCCAACCCAGTCATCTGGACTTGAGCAACATACATGCCCTTCTTCACATGTTCCATTATTGAGAATATATATATATATATATATATATATATATATATATATATATATATATATATATATATATATATATATATATATGCGTGCGTGCGTGCGTGCGTGGATGTGCGCGCGTGCGTGCGTGCGTGCGTGTGTGCGTGTGTGTGTGTGTGTGTGTGTGTGTGTGTGTGTGTGTGGAAAAAGAGTTTGGTGGTCTGGGTATCCCTAATTTGAAAGAGCTGAACATCTGCTTATTAGCTTCTTGGTTAAGAAGTTATGATCAGGATAGGAACAAATTGTGGAAAGAGCTGATAGATTACAAGTATGATACTAGTAATGTGAATATTTTTGCGCGTATAAAACTGCTGGTGCTTCCCAGTTTTTTAAAGGTTTTATGTGGGCTGCACATGCTGCTAGAATGGGTTTCAAGTGGGTGATTGGCAATGGTAAGAAAGTTAGATTTTGGGAAGCTAACTGGGTTGGTCCTTCTAGTCTAGCTATCCAGTATTGGAAATTGTATAGGGTGGTGAATGAGAAAAAAATATGTTGGTAGCCAGCATCTGGGATGGAGTAGAATTAAAGTGTACCTTTAGAAGGATGGGTGATACTGATTTGGTAGAGTTATGGGAAGAAGTCTGCCAGATTGCCTCCACCATCATTTTTAATGAGGATGAGGATTCTATGATTTGGCAATTCTCTTCCAAAGGCACGTACTCGGTTCAGTCCTTATATAAAGTGATTAATTTTAGAGGTATCTAACCTATTTTCGTTCCATCTATTTGGGAAATTAAAATTCCTCCTAGAGTTCAGTACTTTTTATGGCTGTTTAGTAAAAACAAACTCCTTAAGAGGGACAACCTTAGTAAGAGAAGGAAGCTGGAGAATATTAGTTGCCTTTTCTGTGAAGAACCTGAATCAGCTGACCATCTGTTTTTCAGATGTGCTGTTGCTCGTCAGATGTGGTGCGTTTTATCTGCCACTCTTGATACGCAGTTAGGGGATTCCTTTGAATCTATAGGCAAATTTTGGTTGAGTAATAAACGTATTGGGATTATAAATATTTGTACTTCAGCTGCTTTATGGAGTATATAGAAACTTAGAAATGATTTGTGTTTTCAGAGATTGGAGTGGAGGAGCATGGCTATGCTTCTATACAGAATTGTGATGTTGCTACAAAAATGGGAAATTCTTTGTCCGGAGGAGAGGAAGGAGGCCCTTGCTCAGAAGGCGTCATCGATCAAGCTGATGGCGGCTCAGGAACTTTGGCTCAGGTGGAGGTAAATGGATTGACTGCTTGGCAAGATTGGCTGGAGGTCTGATGGAAGACTGCGCGGGTGGAGACGTGGAGTGTTGCTCTCGATCTCAGGTCTCTGGTTTCTGGTTTCTGGTGTCTGGTGTCTGGTGTCCGGTGTAAGTTTCTGGGGTTTAGTTTGGTACTCAGGAAAGTTCTGGTTGGGATTGCTTAGTTGTTCGGCATTTTTGAGACTGAGATGTTGAGTGATTCAGATGGTGTTCCTGTCTGCAAAAACTGTAATGAACATCAAATTTTCGGTTGGCTTTGGTTAATGGACGGGGACTTGGGCCCTAAAATTCTAAAAAATATATATACATATATATATGCATACTTGTGATCTCTCTATTTGGGTGAAAAACAAAACAATATATAGAGCAGTGTTCGTTACTTCGTTTCATTTCCACTCTTTGATTACTGAACTGATAAACCACTTCTACCCCTCACCCACTACAACAAGATCATCTTTGCTGGTTCTTATTACTCCACAACATGTTGCTAGCTGTTCCTTCCTACATCCATATGCAACAATTGGCAAAAAGACCTTATGTAAAAATGAAAAAAAAGGAACGACTATTCACTTGTTAGAACCTGAAGCTCTGAATTTAATTGGCCCCAATCTCATTCTCATATCGCCATCTCTCCTCCATGATTTGTATAAAAAAAAAACCATTGCAGCAAGCACACTATAGAGGAAATGAGCAGCAGCAGGTGCAGCTGAGCGAGCCCGGTGAGTTTTTCCCAGATGGAGATTATTCTATTTCCGCAGAGTTTTAATCCGGACAATTATTTAAAAAACGGATTGCAAATTTAAAAAGTTCTGCACCCTCGTTTGGTCGCCAATCTCCATCACCGGACCCCGGGCGGCGGACGCGATCCACTCACTCACTGCGCTCGATCGTCCGCACGCGACGTGCAATGGCACCGCGGGCCAGCACCAGCAGTGGCTCCAGCAACAGGCCGTTGACTCCCGGCAACTTGCCCATGGTTCCGGGCCGGCTGCCACTGCCAGCGCGGCGGCGCAGCGAAAGGATTCGAACACCTGCCGTTGCCCCCTCAATAATGCCACACATGCCATTTGCTCATCTCCAACCGGAGCGCAGCAGGGAGTGACTGTGAGGCAGGTGTGATTTGACACAACCTCAGTGCGGAGGTCAACATCCTCGCCGCTCCTCAGTTGAGCCGATCGAGTGGTTGAGGATTTGACTCGAGCTAATGCGCGCGCGCGGCGACACACTAATGAGAACGAACTCTCAAGCACGCAACTCATGTGCGCAAGCACAGCCTCATCTTCTGGTGAAGCTTCCGCTCCGATTCATGGCGGCGCCCTTTCCACGGCCGATCGTCGTCATCATCAGGACACGCTTTACCCGTCCGCGAGGAAGCATCCGATCCGGCGATATTGGAGCGCGCATGAACATTCAAGAAGATTTCGTTTTTAAACAAATGCCACCAGATAGGCTCTGGAATTTTCGGAGACGCTTCGATGAATTAATATATACGTATGAACCCTATCATCCATGATCCATGGTTGTTGGTTGCCTGCCAAAGTGCAAGGATCAGTGTGCAAAAAGGCGTCGTTTGGGCTCCAGCCAGCGCCAGCCGCCTTAACGACAGCCTACCCAACACAAAGCCCCCACTATACTGTCAGTGTACTGCTTTGCCGAGCATAGATACGAAAGCGCAAATGAGAAGCTACAAAATATGTTATCTTCTCAATTAATTAGCTCACTGATTTGAGTTGCCAGCGTACCCAGGTGCTCGGATTGGTTGACCCAAATACTCCCACGGCCACTGGCAAGTGGAAACTAGCTAGTAGGACGGCCTCAGTGTTTGTGTGGTCCTTTCTGTTTGCTTCCTGCGCACACATGTTTTTTAGTTATTCAACTGCTAAACAAGTGGCATGTGCTCACATCACACGCCTGCTCCAGCCATTAGGTCTGCTCTTTGCTCTGGTTCGTTGGCCTAGGTGGCTGAGTCACTTCATTGGGAATGGAAGGTGGCTCGTGGAGGAGGGGTTGCGACTTGCCATCGCGAGCGTGGTTGACTCCTTTGGACCCGAGAGGCCGTATTCTGGGCTTCTTTTAGCCAGGTAGAATCAGTCATATTTTTTAGCAATATAAAATAAAATATTTTCTGTCTCAACGAATCAGTATAGCCGCAATAAGTTTGGCCTTTGCAATGAGGCCTAATATAGGCCTATATTTTCTTTCAAACAACCAATGCTACCCAATGTAGAAAACACGATACAACTTTTGGATGGAATAAATGAAAAAGACAAACTTTGGAGGGGAACTGTTCAAATATCTTCGAAATGGTTGGCAGGAGCGCTGCCTTTTAATTAAGGAAGAAAAAGAAAACGATTTATGTATAGGAGACCGTCATCAAGGTAGGCAACACAGAAGCACTCAACACCGGCCTCACAAGAAAAGATTCAGCTACACAGATCGATGTACGCTAACTATATTTCCCTTACAAAGGCCTTCTTCCTTTGTTCAAATATCTTGATGACCAGCGTTTATTATCTTGAAATACATATTCTGTGTTGTCGTCTTCTATTAAACGTTGGACAAAATAACTGAAATTCAAACGAGCACTCCTGCCTGCAGCTGAATTAACGGTTAATTTCGTGATAAGAATGGAGACTTGTATAAGAATAATACTTTTCGGTAACAAGTGAACCCAGAGGTCACTGATGATGATTGTAGACTCTTCCGGTTGCAACTAACTTGAAGCTTTTTATCACTGCATTGCATATGTACAAATAAGTTACAGGGACAATTTCAATCCATCAATCAGGCACGCACATCTTGATGCTTGTCCAGAACACTCCCCCACTGAGCTAATCACTACTCACACATAAAAAGGGACGAAACCTACAAGGCTAATAAAAAACAAGTTCACCACTGAGCTTGCGCATTGGTTCAGTTCCTGTATCGGAGTGCGCACGGCACTACGCCAAGAACGTCGGCCCCTCCGCGCTGCAGGGCGTGCGCGCGTTCCAGAGCGCGCTGATGCCGGCGCGCGCGACACCGCCGGGGCGCGCGCCGCAACGGCCGCACCGCTCGCCGGACGGCAGGTCGACGGCGAGCACCCGGCGGCAGGACGGGCAGGAGGAGTGCGCGCGCAGCCACGTGTCGACGCAGGCGGCGTGGAACGCGTGGCCGCACTGCGGCAGCACGCGCATGGCCTGGCCTTCCTCGAACTCGGCGAGGCAGATGGCGCACTCGTCGGCGCCTCCCTCTTCCTCCTCCGCCGCCGCCGCCGCCTTGCTGCGGCTGTCGGAGACGTAGGTGACCGTCGGGAGCGAGCGCAGCACCTCCTTCTTGACGCCCTTGTTGGCGGCCTTGGCGCCCGGGTGCTGCGCCCGGGAGGACGCGGCGGTGGCCCAGCGCCGCGAGCACGCGCACCGGGCGACGAGCCCCAGGCCGAGGACGCAGACGAGCGCGCAGAGCAGGCCGGCGAGGATGAGGATCATGTCCGAGTTGATGGAGTCCTCCGGCGAGCCCGAGCCGGCGGGCGGCGCTTCGACGAGTATCCTCGCCATGGTTTGCGCTGGCTGGCTGAGATGGCGTGGCGGCGGCGAAGCGAGTGCTGTGCGTGCCGCTGATGGCGGAGGAGGCTCTGGGCAGGCGGGCGTGAGAAGTGTGTTGAGACAGGGGTTGGTTTGGCTCCCTTTTTATAGACTCGCCGAGCGCCTGGCTGTTGTAGTTTATCGGTGACTTTTGTGCTCTTTGTTGGAATATAACAGCAGAAAAAGAAACAGGGGCTGGCGGCTGGCTTATAGGAGATCAAATCAGCAGATCGAACGTGTAGTGGTTGAAGCTAAAAGCTGGGATAGCCGTTCACCGTTACGGCTGGCTTGATTTGGCACTCGCAATGCTCTCTTTCAGTACTTCTTTTAGCCAACCATCTAGAACTAGTGAATTTCTTTCCTTTCAAAATTGTTGTAAAAATTACAAATATGTTTTTTCTTCCTCCAATAATATGTATGGGCTTAATTTTTCTTCCGACTATATGAAAATCTCCACTTATAATTTGCATCACTGTATAAGTTGTAAAGCCACGAACCATAAGTCCCTGCACACCAAGTGCATGATTCGCTGCTCCGGAACCCTTTCCAACTCTTGTCACATTGCTAGTGTACCTGAAATACTAATCCCAACTACGTATGGTTTTCTCGCAATAAAAAAAAGCTACGCATGGGACCTCCAGTTCTATCTCCAGTTCTGTTCGGCTATAGGACTGGTTATATTGTACTCCTCCCATCCCAAATCGTAAGTCGTTCCAAGAATCTTGGAGAATCAAAATATCTCAAGTTTGACTAAAATTATTGAGAGAAATACAAATGTTTATGACACCAAATAAGTGTATTTTAAAAATATATTTGATGAAGAATCTAATGATACTTAATTAATATTATAAATATTATTATCTTATTATATAAATTTAGTCAAAGTTGAGATGGTTTGACTCTCCAAGATTCTTGGAATGACTTACAATTTAGGATGGAATAAGTACGACTGAATTATTGTCGGAGAAAAATACTATTTCAAGAGAACAGACAAAGCCGCTAATGTCTCTAGCCCCGTGCCTCTTGCTTCCTTTTTCTCCTGCCATTTCTTCAGCAGCAGCACAGCAGAGCCCTGTTTAAGTATGGCGATGATCACGTCGTAAGGACTAAGGAGAGTACGTGCTACTGTAGACCTACACGTTAGCCGTCACAGCCATGAATGAAACAGAGAAAATGCAAGGGACAGATGGCGTTCCAGGAACCATGCACACTCCACCGCACTTGGCCGGCCGCGGGTACAGACACTTTCGGTTCCCTCCCGCTACCTGTCAACCGGCCATAGCCCGCATGTGCTGTTCCACTAACCTACCAGTACCGGCGTCCGGCGAGCGGAGCTGGAGGTGGACGGTGGTCACGTCCATTTCGAGCCCGCGCCGAGACCTCCTCGCGGCCGTTCTTTAGATTCGTCGCCGTGCATGCGCTTGTGGTCGTGGCCTCCAAACCGCACGCCCGGCGCTAATGCGCCCCGAAATCGGCGCGCGGGATTTGCCGTTTCGGCAACGATGCGCGCGAACACCGGCAGCTACCGAAAACCGACGATGATCTGCATCTGCCCGTAGACGCCGCCGCGTGGCGGCAAAGTGAAGTAGTGCGCGGTGTCGTGTGCACATCCGGGGGACGGACGGCCGGCCGCCCGGCCGAGTGCTCTCGTTCTGCTCTCCGAGGACGGAAACGAAACGACGGCCAGGGATGGAAATGGAAGCCGCCCTTTTCCGGGTTAGGCGACGGCGACGCGACGCCGCCACGGCCCTGCTGCCTGCGTGTTGTTGGGTGCTGCTGCGGTCGGTCGAGCTCGAGCGCTAGTGGCGAGGCAAATTAAAGCGGCGTCCACTACCCGCGGCCCGCACATGGATGGAGCCGGGGCATTTTCGCGCGGCACATGCGGATCACATGCATGCCCCCGCCCCCGGCGGACGGCGGTGCGCGATGCAACTGACGGCCGGCCGGCCGGCAGCGGCGGGTACGACCGCAGCAGCGGCAAGCGCACTGCTGCGGGGACTGTGTGGTGATCTGTCGAGGCGAGGCGGTTGGGTGGTCTAGCTGGGGACGTCGCTTTTTCAGCCTGAAACCGCATGTTCCGTGGCCTCATGCCACTCATCTTTCCTGCCTCTTGCTTTTGCTCAGACCAGTCAGAGCCGCGGCCAACTTTCAGTCGCTGGCCGGAATAATGGTCTTCCTGGCCTGTACCCTGTATAGCCCTGTACAAGCGCGAGGCTACTACGTACCGTACGTCTCAACCTCCAGTCAGCAATGCACTGCATAGACGGGCTCGCGCTATATATATTACTGTATACAAGAGTTAGGCTATCATATTCATATTCATCGACCAACGCTTTTCTCGTTGCCTCGAACTTGGAACAGGAAATTATTTTGGGCGACGTCGTCTCTCCATGAAGCAGAAGCAGAATTCATTTCGACAGAACAATAATACAGTAAAGGGGTGGCATCCGAAATTGCAAGGACCAGGTGCAAATGACCATCACTTCAGGCTCTTCTCTCACTTCAGGCTCTTCTCTTTAAGCAAAAGATGAACGTCCGCCCGCCCCCTTGCTCTTCTCTTTAAACAAAAGTGAGCTGATCCAACCAAAGGTGGGTGGGAGTGTGAGACGCACAAGCGGCACAGCCATTCCATTACCTTCGGAATCCAATTGAGACGGTATTTGTTGCTAGCTAGTAGTACCATAGTACTACCTCATGTTAACGAACGACGCCTTTGCTTTGCTTTGCTTTGCTTTTCCTCCTGGGATTTGCATTGGACCACGACAACCGGGCGCCGTGCAAATCATCGCATGGGCACATCATCGTATATATCCACAAAGATCTACGCGATGCGACGGGGCAGCCTGCGCGCACGCTACGTTATAGTACGCTGACGGACGATCTCGACCGCACCGCGCTTTCGTTACCCCGTCGCTGCTGCACTGCGTATCAGAGAACAGCTTTGGAATGGCACGAGCTCAGAACGGGAAACTGCCGACGTGGTTTCTTCAAAGACATCAACACGCTGCCGGGCTTCACAGGATCACTGAAGACATGAAGGGTACTGATACTAGTATTTTTCTTGGTTCTAGTTGACCAACAGCTCTACCAATCGCAAATAAATTTAGGAAAACAAAAGGAATAGAGCCAGATCTAGCCAGGTGAGAGAAATTTGAACTGGGTTACGGCAGGTGTTTGAATTTTGAGGTAGAAGTGCTGGCAACTAGCATGTGTCCATGTCCCAGCTAGCTATATACTAATGAATGGATTCGAAATGGGCCTAACTTTAAATCCGAGATGATTCGGACTGGCAAAGCGTGAATGGGGGGCATCTTGGATAAAGACACTGGTTTTTATGATAAGAAGATAAGGTTAGCTTAAGTGGGTGGCATGAGCGGGCGATTTTTATCTTTTCGTAGCCATCTGAATAGCAACGCCGCCGCCGACTGCAGCGACTGGTGTAAATGGCGGAAACATCTAGGAGACGTTAACCCTAAACAAAGGTGATAGCAATTCAGGTTCTTCCAGTGGATTTGTCAAGCCTGACTGGGAGGTCGATCAGCTTTTTTTTTCCCCTTTGTTTTATAGCCGAAGTCGATTAGCTGACTTCATAATTCTGTGTAATATCCTGCCAGAAAAGATTAAGTTTTTATTTTATGTTTGCCACTATGGACTTCGTTTAACATACCGTTCAGATTTGGTTCTTTTGATCCTCATCATACCTTGAGTAAATTGAATGGTGTATATACCAATATTTTTCCATGAAATTGTTAATGTCGAAGTAATGCCCAAACTGAGAACAGTAGCACGACTGTGCTCAAAGAGCAATTGCTCACGTATCCAATTTTCAGAGCATCAAGACGAGAAATCACTTCTCACCTGGAAAATGGGTCAAGAGGACTGCAACAGTCTTTCTGCATGCCAATGGCAATAACAGGTGGCCACTCGCACTCGGTTGTCCCATGCTCAGCTTCCCCTTTAAAAGCTTTCTACACTTTCGTTGTGCAACTTGCCTCTTGCGTTGTTACTATATAATATGTAGATAAAATATCTACACTCTATGCCATTTGAAATATTCAAATATGTATGGCTGCAATTCGAGACGAATCATTTTAGAACCAAAACGTTGAGAACTTCAACTAATGCAGGAGAGAAGGAACCGTCTATCCACAACTGATTTTCCAACGATGAGAGACAGCGTCAGCTAATGGCATCGAATTGGCAGAGTCAATACTTACTAGCTTTTCCTGAAAGACAACTATTTTTCCATAAGCTACTAGCCAATTGACAGTGTATCCACTATCCAGGCAATTTAAACCAACCATTTATTTTGTAGAATAAAAATCCTAAGGTCTTTGCAAAAAAGAAAAGAAAAGAAAAAGAAAAACAATGGAAAGAGCCTCTGCAGCTCTGCTTTAGACAAGGGGTGTTCAATATTTATGTAATATACACTATTAGTATAGAATAAGGGATATTTTCCAATCCTATTACAAAGTTCCCATATCAACAGAAGAACATCAGGTGGGCATAATTCTTCATCAGGTTACCTTTCGCCATGAACACATTGTTTGGAAGATCCTGAACCAGGCCAAGAACTGTGCCAGCTACCTCTAGCCTGAAAGGCGGGGTCGATCATTTCAGCCACCAGAACCAGGAGTTCTCAGGGGGCTCCACTTTCTGAAGGCAATCCGCGCGCGTGTATGTGTGGGAGGATCCATTCAGTTACTGGAACAAGCCTCGATATGGGCTGCTGAGATTATTCCTGAAGAGAATCAATGAGAGTGCATTGAAGAAACTGCAGTGGGAGAGGCATGTGTCGGATGGTACCAAGTCTCTAGTTGTGGATGTCTGCATAGCTAGCAGGATTTCACATAGGAGGGACTGTAGTGATGAGGATGAGGATGCCGACAGAGGAAGTACAGGGCCGAGAAACAGAACAATCCTGGAAAGGGTTGGAGGATGGATCACGAGTGGATGGTACACAGGAGTCATCCAGGCAAAGGCCAAGTAACAGGGAGAGGGAGGGCATGCCTGATCACTTGACCACTGAGGAGAAGGCGATTAGCCGATTATTGCTGCTCTTGCAAGGGTTAACACAAGTATGAGTCGTCCCTGTAGAAAGGCCCATTACCAAGATGGTGTTGACGGCCCTAATAGGTGGGGGAGCCCTTGCAAGGAAAGCAATTCGTCAAAGAACTACTATGAGAGACCTGATATTCTGATCAAGACCAAGTGCAGACACATGTGACCCTAATATAACTAAGATACCTGAACTAGATACATGGAGAGTTGCCCTTTTCCTCTGCTGAGATTGCCCTGAGGCTATCAGAATTGATCCTGAAATATGGTTTCAGATTCAGATTCCAGAGAAGGCATAAAACATGCACATAAGTTTTTGGAGGGTTTATCTGGTCCATAGGTGACGACAGTGTCATTTCCTGAAGAACCTGGGGGACTGAGATAAAGTCCTCTAAGTGAAATCCTCCTAGCTCTGCAGATAAGTCCTCTCAGCTGGATCCTCCCTAGGTACCCTTGACCCCCAAAGTCTGAAACCTTGCAACCCTTTTCAAACAAGGCATGAGTGGACGCTGATCCAGGTACATAATGGCACATAATTGGCAGCATTGGTTAATGGCATCAAATTTGGAGGGTTGATACTTGGTGTTTGATTATGCACCATCTGTTCCTGAAAGACAAATATTTGTCTGTAAGCTACTAGCCAATTGACAGTGTATCGTGCAATTTAAACCAACTATCTATTTTGTAAATAAAGGTCCTAAGGTCTTTGCAGAAAAGAAAAAAAAACCACAAGGGTTCTGCCTCTGCTTTATGTTACGGAAGTCAATATTAATAGAATATTCCCATTAGGATGGAGTAAGGCACAATTCCAAATCCTATTACACTGTTGCAATATTAACCAAAGACACATCATGTAAACATCAGGTTTACCTTTCTCCATGACCACACTGTTTTGAAAAAAAAACAAGCTTATTCTTAATTATGTGCACCACTTAAAATATGCTTAAATAAATCCAATCAAACAGTCTTATAATTATGCTCTCCAATTGTTTCAAGCAGCTAAATTACTATGTGGCATATATTTTCATTCTGTTTGAGCGTCCCTCATGGTTTTAACACTTTAACCTTCTACAAGATCCAAAGTTTAAGTTCATACCTACACACGGAAATGTTGATTGCAAGCTACAGCATACTATACATAAAACAGAAGGAATGGGATAGTAAGCAAGAAAACCAACCTTTGAGGCGTTTCTTTCCAAAAACACATTTCAAAAGCTCACATTTTTTGCATTATTTCACTGCTTGTATTCTTCCACTTCACAATTCTCATGTGCTTAGTAACGAAAGACTGCAAAAAACAATTGAAGTATGATCAGAGTGCCATCAGCAGAAATAAAACTGGCCTAAGATAAGCGGTACTTCATTGAATCACATAATGATTTTGATTGAAAGAATATTCAGAGTCTAGCATGTCTTTGTAATTTTCAACTCCTTAGTAATGTAAGTCAGGGTTCACCAGATATTTACAAAGCATGCACACTCAAATCCATGGAGGCATCATACCTGCAATTTTGTGGTACCCTCCATGACAATGCCCTGAGTTGTTTTAAGCTTGGTGGCATCGCCATATAGCTACTCCAATCTTCCATCATGATTCTTAGGTCATGGATCTTGCTCTGCAGTCCAATACAACAGTTTGCATGCATTGTGCAAACCTTGTTTAAATATCTGCTTGGCTCACAAAAGCCGCCGAAGTATGTAGTGCTTAAGAACTTAATTGTCAGACCAATGTCTGTGGTGTAAGGATCATGCTTTATAAAATTAAATACATCCTGGTCATGGTAGCCAGGATATCTAAATCGGGAAGAATACCAAAACTTGTAGAACTCTATGCTTTGATCATTTGACTTCACATAGTTAAATCCCCCATTGGCTATGTTCCTCAAGTCGGTTGCATTCCCTACATAGTGATCACATGCAATCTGAAAGTCTCCATCAGTATAAAAGCGAGGAAATGGATTGCGGAACCACATGATATCAGCATCCTGAAATACAGAGGGGAAGCAGTAGTTTATATCAGATAAAACTACCAATAAGAAATTCACAATGAATAGTTCAAAAGCTGAATATTAATGCATTAGAACAGGAGGGATGTAATGGTATAAATTTACCGAGAAAACAAAGCTGTAACCTTTTTCAAGCACTAGCCGCAAGAAATCCAGCCTTTTCCACATCATTTCCAGATACCCAGTTGTCTGAAACCTCTTCTCTTGAGAAAAATCCACATCCTTGGTCGGAAGAGCAAAGCAGTAGGGATGGATCTTGACACATTGTTCATATGCCTTCAAATCAAATGCTACTATCACAAGATGCTTCAAGAGTGAGCTAGTACCAACACCACGCCGAAAACTATCAATGAAAAGATCTATCACTGATCCCGGCGAAGCCCATGCAGCATTGAGGGTCGTCAATATTATAGTCTTATTGTCCATGGAAGCCTCCTGCAGAACCAGTTCTAGTCTGATATCTTCGCTGTCCTACAACAATAATTGCTGATTGAGAATTGAGATGCTAAATTACAAGCTCTCCTCATGACTGAACTTGATATCATATCAAATCAAGAGGAGAAAATTGGTAGTAACTGCATGACTGGAGCATAAGAGTAACAACCACATCATGTTTATTTCTGACATAACGAAAGGATCTTATTTTAGGTCAGAGCATAAGAGATCATGCACTTGTGTACCAGAAAAGAGCTCATGTATTTTATTTGACAACATGACACAAGACAAGCCATTGGTACTTATTTATTCCACTCGGAGTACGGGGTCTACAGCTCAGAAGTAGGCTCAGAAAATCATAAAAAACGACCAGTTTGTCCAACAAGGCAACAAACCTCAGTTATACTTAACATATCGGCAATCATTGCATGATCTTAAAGGGAACTCACCCAAACACCACTACATCAGGTTCAGGGATGCAGGAATTGCTAGATCACAGGTACGAAACTAGCAAGATTAAGGAATATTGAGAGCGCATTTGGGGCATGAAAAGTCCACAATCAAACATAGAAAAACATTATATTTAACAAAGGTAACAAAGAGGAGGCAAACCCCACCAGATCGCCGGTGGGGAAGGGATCGAAGTCGCCGTTATCGTCATCGGGGTCTTGAACCTGAGGAAGCGGCGGCGCGGGCAATAAGGGCCGGTGCACACGCGAGACATGGATGGGCTTCGCAGCCTCCACGGCGGCGCGGTACAGCACGGCGCAGGGCAGCGCCGCTGCGGCCGCGAGGAGGAGCACCGCCGCCGCTCGCCGTAACGCCGCCGACGCGTGCGAAGAAGGCTGCGGCGAGTGTCCCCCAAAGCCGCGTAGGGATGTGACGGAGGCACGGGTCGGGTTTTGGCGCAACGGCATCGCCATTGCAGGCAGGGGGCGGCGAGGATGGCGGTTGTCAGCTTGTCGCCGACGGCCCGACGCTGAGGCGAGGGCTTAAAGACGAGACGCCATGACCGAGCGAGCTGTAACAGGTCACGGGATTGATTCGTGAGTCTTTTAGGTGTAAGCAATTATAAAATTTGGGTCCAACTAGTGACGGATCCAGGATGACGTCAAGAGGAGGTAATCCTTAAAAATATTAATTGATAATAAAGATTTTATGTTAATTTAAGGCTAATCTTTGAAAATATTGATTAATAATCCTTGAAAATGAGGCTAATCCTTGAAAATATTGATTGATAATGAAGATTTCATGTTAATTTAGGGTTAATTCTTAAAAAGTTGATTCATACTCTTTCATAATTGATGCTAAGGGGGGCTGCAGCCACCCCAGCCCCCCTGGATCCGCCATTGGGTCCAACCTACACGCCACTAAAAAGTTTGAACACGCCTAAATACCCAAGTCGAACTTCGTTTTACTCTGTATACCATTCCGTGTGCATTCTGTTAGGTTTCTGCCGTTTAGGTGCTCTTACGTGTGGGTCTGGTTAGAGCGAATGTCTATCGTGCCCCTTTAACAGGTGAAGCTCGTGTTGACCAAAATTGGACCGGCCTCTATCTTATGTTATCCTCTCACTCTCCTCTCTCTCGGTCGCGGAGGAGCAGTGCGTCGAGCGTGGCGCGTAGGCCCGACGTGGCGGCCTCGTTGCTGCGCGCAGGCCGCACCACGCCTGTTCCTCGGCGGCCGCTTGTCGCCGCCGCTTCTCTAGCTCCGCGGCGCGGTGCCGGGCGCACTCCAGCTCACGCTCCTTCTCCTGCAGCGCGCGCGGCGCCCTCCGCGGCCAGCCGCGCCACCGTCTCGCGCTGCCGCTTCCGCGCCTGCTCCAGCCCCGCGTGAAGCCGCTCGCCCCTGGCGCGCACCACCGCGTCCACCTCCGCCGCTTCCGCCGCCGCCAGCAGCGCGCCCACTGTCGGGAACGGCGACCGCTGGTGGCGCCGCCGTGGAGTCCGCCATCCGACCTCTCGGAACGTGGCCCACCGACGCCCCCTTGGAGCAGCGCGGCCGAGGAGGACGGAACGTACTGCTGCCGCTCGAGGTCGTCGTCCCTGCCGCGCTTCCGCAATGCCGCCACCACGCTTCCGAAACCGCCGCCGCCGCCGTTGCACGTCAGCTCGCTCTACGCGGCGTTGGCCACACCGACGGCCGCGTAGTGGTACTGCTGCTGCGCCTGCTTGTTGGCCACGGCAGCGTCTGAAATTGACGGGCGCCTGCAGATGCTCTTCGGCCAACCCGCCGCCGTACGGAAGCAGAGCAGGCACCCGGCGAGGCCGCCGAACTGCGCTTCCACGGCCATGTCGCGCGCCACCACCAAGCCGTATTCGCAAGGCGTGGGCCGGGTGGAAACAAGATTCTGCAGCTAGTTAGCGTTTGATGAGGTCTGCCATTGCATAGTACTGTACTCCTACTCTACTCCAGCAGTCCAGACGACGAGATGCAGCTATATGCTTCGTCAATCATCGCAGCAAGCCCAGCGGTGGGCCGTCAGGTTTAAGGGCATTCATGTCCTTTCTTAGTGCAGTTAACGTCCGTTACCACAGAATGCACACGGAATAGCATACAGGGTGAAACAAAGTTTGATTTGGGCATACAGGCGTGTTCAAACTTTTTAGTGGCGTGTAGGTGAAAGACCCAAGTTTGGTTTTGGTAATTAATGAAACCTAGTTACTAATCTAAGTGCTAAGTATGAGTAGTCAAGAGAAGATTAGTGATAAGGAGGAAGATGACATGAGCTCAAGTGAAGATCAAGATGGAATGATCAAGGAGAAAGAAAAGGACTTAAAAAAGGAAAGCTAGAGGTTAAGATATATCCAAATAGGGCTTTTCTTTTAGTAATCAAGACTCCAAGTACGAGTGATCACATTTAGAATAGATAGCCGACTATCAAGGGGAGAACTAAGCTATTGGATTACTTTCAAGTGCTCTAGATTGCATCTCATGTGCATTGATCTAACCAACCTGGAGAATCTCTTTGAAAACCCTTGAAAAATGTTTGCAAAATGCTAACACACTGTGCACAAGTGTTGGAGACCTTGAGTGTTAGCACATAGAAGTAAGAGGTGAGAAATAGACTTGAAATTAGCTGAAAAAGGAGTGTCGGACTGTGTGGAGGGGCAGCGTCGGACCATTGAGTAGAGTCCGACACCTAACCCTACCTCCGGCCAATGGCGAGCGTCGGACGCTCGGTAAACGAGCGTCGGACCATTGCCCACTTCAGTCCGACGGTGCCAAGCAGCGGCAAAGTGACGCGTGGCGTTTGGGAGAGCGTCGGACGCTTAAGAATAGTCCGACGATGTTTTAGCGTTTCTGAACCTCTCTGGAAGCGTCGGACCCTGGGAATTTTTAGTCCGACGCACTGACTCGCGATCGTCCGACGGTACGCGCACAGTGAACTGAGCGAGCGTCGGACGCAAGTATTTAGTCCGACGCCCTCAGTCCGACGGTTTGAAAAAGAGCGCGATGAGGTATCCGTTGAGATCGGACGAACGACGTTTAAACCTGTTGACACGTGGTGCGCATTCGAGCGTCGGACGCTGGCGTTTAGTCCGACAGACTCAGTCCGACGGTTGCGTCCGATGGTAGAAAAAGAGTGTTAACGGCTGTTTTGAGAGGGGTAACGGCTACATTTGCATTTGGGGTATTTATACTCCCTCCCTGGTCACTTGGTGATAATCTTGCACATTTGGATCATTGTCATACACTTTGTTGCATTCTAGCCTCTCACTCTCTCACTAGTTCATCATCTTGATCATCCTTAGTGAGTTGAGTGATCCTCAAGTGCATCATTACTTGTGATTTGCATTCTAGAGCACTTGAGAGTAAGCCTTGGTTCAGTTCTTATTCTCTTAGGATATTGCCGTGTCTCTAGACGGCTTGGAGGAAAAGAAGGTGTGGAGGAGCTTGGTGATTGTGCTTGCCCACACCCGGCAATTGTGAGTGGTTCTTGTGCCTTCCCCGAGCGGAGTGTTCAAAGGTAACTCTAGTGGATTGCTCGTGTCTTTGAGTTACTTCCTCCGTGGTAGGTTCTTGTGACGCCTAGTGTAGGCTCGGTGTGTGATATCGATTAGCCACCGAACCACCGGTTGAAGTCGACACAACGAGGATGTAGCTGCCGGCAAGCACGTGAACATCGGAGATAAATCTTGGTGTCTCTATTGATTTCCTCACCTTCGAGTGAGTGACTTATTGATTGTCCCGGTGATTGGCTTCCTCACAAGGCAAAGGTTTAATCGATGATCATTCATTTCTTATTTTTGTGTAAAGTACCTTGTTTTCTTCTTGTGTAGTTATGTAGTCTTTTAGCTTTTACTAGCTTGCTTGTGTGGCTTAAAACTAAAAATTAACTAGAATTATGTAGGTAGGTTGTCTAGGTTAGTAGTTGCACTAACATTGCACATTTAGCTATATTTGTCACTAACCTCTTAGGCTAAGTACTTTGTAGAAATTTTATTAGGCTATTCATCCCCTCTCTAGTCATATTAGGGCCTTTCAGTAGGTTGAACCAACTTTTATAATGGTTTACATGTAAAAGACTCATGATTCCTAACCACCCACGAAGGCCTAAAGCAGAACCAGAAGGCGGAAGCCAGAACTGGCTTTTTTTTTCGCGACCGTGTATTCGAAGGAGTAGAGAAGTAATACAACCACATGTCTAATCACGATAATAGCATAATTACTAAAATTGCATCTCACACCTAGAATCCAGGCCTTGGCCTTGGTGTAAGGAAAGGAAATGATGCTTTTTTTTGCGAATAAGGAAATGGTGCATTTGACGCGTAGCTTCAAGAACTGTTTGTGTGAAGCGAATGGAGCTGAATTAACTGTCGAAGCAAAGCAAACTTATGGGATATATCCAGTCTTTTCTTTATGCCTTAACTCTTCACGCATAAATATAAATTGTAGAATAAACGCGGGTTGCCTCGCGCATCATCAGCACGCTTCGAACGCGCTCTCCACTAGATGCAATCTTAAAAACAATAGGAAATTTCTGGCCTTCAACCTCCTCGACTCGACTCCAGTATCTAGCTGAGGAGCCTTCGTACAATACAGTATGATGGAAGGATGAAATTACAATATGCAATAATCTGCCTTACCATTAGGGGAATGATCTGCCCTTGCATTGCCAGTGCACAAACCTGAGCTGAATCTCCCTTGTTCCGACCCTGACTCGGTGTGGACCGACCAACCAACCAACCAACCAACCAACAACCAAGGGCTTGGAAAAGTAAGTGGTGGTGCCGTTGTTTCCCCGCGCGCGCCAGGATCGGATAGGAAACACAAGTTCTTCGCGTTGGATTTTGGTTGAGAAATGCTATCGATTGACCACCGGTTGTTTCCGGTCCTGCGAGCAACCGGTTGTTGTGGCCGTCAGATGTGGTTGTGTTGTAGCATCCGTCCGTCCGTTTCGTTTGCCAGCTGATATGTGGTCCCGTGCACGCAAGAGTTACTGGTTGATTTTTGACGTGCTGGTGGTTATCTCCGTCATTTTAGAGCAGCCGGCGAGCGACGCGCAGGAGGCCAGGAGCTAACGGCCGACGAGCGGCGCGGGCCTCGAAGCTCCTTCCTCGCACGGGGCAAGCGGCCGGCGAGCTTTGTGCGCGGCGCGGTGCGGGGCGAGCAGCCGGCAAGCGGCGCGCGGGCTACACGGCTGGCGAGCGGCCGACGTGCCCAGGGCCGAGCTCGTGGGCGGCTAGCCGGCCAGCCATGGCTCTACCAGCTCCAATCTCGTGGCGGCGGCGACGCCCTTGTTCTCTCTGAAGCATATTTTATCTGCGGTTTGCTCCATTTTTGTTTTTTGCTGTTTGGTGTCCTTTTTAAGGCCCCGTTTGGCACGGCTCCACTTTAGGAGTGAAGTCATTTTTTTGGCTCTGGCTTCATAAACAACTTTATCGGTGGAGCTGGAGCTATTTTGGTAAATCTTTTGGCAAAACAGCTCCATGTATAGGGTTCCTTAAAATATGCTCTCACAGGAATGAGGTGAAGTCGGGAGAAACCACTATTTTTGGCTCCTTCGCATCCAACAGGTTTGTGAGAGCATGTTTTTAGAGGTTTCATCAATAGAGCCATTTTATTTTACCCTGTTTGGTATAAAATTTTATTCTATTTGACATAAAATAGCTCTAAATGACTCCTGAAGCCGCTGCAGAAGCCCTGCCAAACAGCGCCTTAGCAGCAGCGGTTTGCTCCTGGTCCCTGGTGCTGCTTGCTCGCTGCATGGCTCGCTCATTTTTGCTTTTCTTTTTTAGCAGCAGCGGTTGCTCTGTATGTGTGTGTGTTTTTTTTTTTTGTTTTCAGTGTTTTGTGTGTGCGTGTGCATGTGTGTGCGCGCGCGCTGTTCGGTCTGCATTTATATGTGTATGTGTTTGTGTGTGTGTGCGAGTGTGTATGTGTGTGTTTGTGTTTGTGTGTGTGCCGATCGTTTATTGTTGTTTTAATTACCAACTATTTATAAGTTAAAAAAGAGGTTGTTTTTATAGATTCCAAAAACCGGTTATTTTTTTTTCCAAAATAACCGAATGGTAAGTAGACACTCCCTTTTGGTTTCCAGACAGGAGGAAGCCCATGGCGCTAGTGTTGCAGGCCCATTGGTATGTGTCGCCTGGTGCGACGTCCTTTGGTCCTTGAGTGTATAGTGTCATATTGCTTATCAAAATATAGGTTGGTTCTATGTATTCTATGTAATCAATCCATGTGGTTAAATACAACATGAATACCTACTACAAGGGTAAGAGAAACATGTTGACTCCTATCTAGCTCTCTAGATAGAGGTTGTGGGTGTTCAACAAGATGATTTATTATTATTATTATTATTATTATTATTATTATTATTATTATTATTATTATTATTATTATTATTATTATTATTATTATTATTATTTTTGCTGTAACTGCTCGTGGAGATCCACGAGGAGCCTTAACTGCATTAGCATAATGATGATGATCACCAGTTCAATTGTCTTACCATCTTTGCTTTCCCATGTTTACCTCCTTTGACATCATCATTATCTTATTGCACTGCTTCCTGGTGTGTTCCCTCGCTGAAGGTGGAAGCACAATTTCATGCTCTAGATGACATCCTTCGCTGTAGTTTAAGGTTCTCTTGCCTTCTCACCAATGACCAGTTCATTCGCTGTAGTTTAAGGTTCTCTTGCCTTCTCACCAATGACCTGTTCAATTGTTCAAAGGAGTACCAGACCAAGCATGCTTACCTTCTTTGCTTTGCCATTGCCATGCTTACCTTCTCTGCCATCATCATTATCCTAATGCACTGTTTCCTGGTGTTCCCCGCTGAAGGTGGAAGCACAATTTCCTACTTTAGATGGCGTTCTTGGCTGTAGTTTAGGGCCTGTCTGGAATGCAGGAATGATACATGAATTTTATAGGAATCAGTTCAATTTCACAGCAAAAACGTAGGAACAAGGAAATTTTCCCGGGTTGGCCTCAAGGTTCTCCTGCCTTCTCACCGATGGACTGCAAGTCTGGAACGAGTACAGTGCAACGTTCGACTGCGACGGCCAGATAGCAACTAGTACAATGCAACCAACGACCGCGTTCCTTCGACTGCGATGGCAAGAGAGCGGCCGAAGCAGATCACAGAAGGTTCTTACTCGGTTGTCTCCAACAGTCCAACTCTTACTGACAGATCTCTCCACGGACTGATTGGTTAGAGCATCTTCAAGAGTTGGATAAATTTTGCTTGGCAAATTCTGTGTTTTGCCAAGTTCTAAAATAATTTGGCAAGTAAAAAAAATGCACATATTCAAGAGATTGGTATTTTTAACTTGCCATAATAATAAAAAAAGGCCCACAAGTTGTGACAGAACCGTCTTAATCATAGGGCTCACGTGTGAAAGCCCAAGTTTGGTTTTCATAATTAATAACATCCTAAAAGCTAACCTAAGTTGCTAAGTGATGGCAAGGTTTAGGTTGGTCAAACCATGGAGTGTGGAGTCTAGGAGACTATGTTGATCAAGATGGCTCTACCATGGATCAAGTGAACAAGAAGGTGAGGTGATTAAGTGTTAAGTAAAGGCATGAGGCAAAGGTATAACGTCAAATAGGTTTTTCTTTTGGTGAACAAGACACCTAGTGGGTGTGTTCACATTTAGGATAGATAGCCGACTATTAAGGGGAGAACGAGTGTTGGATTACTTTCAAGTGCTCTAGATTGCATCTCATGTGCATTGATCCAACCAACCTAGAGAACATCTTTGAAAACTCTTGAAAAATGTTTGCAAAATGCTAACACACTGTGCACAAGTGTTGGAGACCTTGAGTGTTAGCACATAGAAGCAAGGGGTGGAAAATTAACTTGAAAAACGCTGAGAAATGAGCGTCAGACTGTTAGCAGGGGGCAGCGTCGGACTATTGTCCAAAGTCCGACGCCTAACCCTAGCTCCGGCCAATGGCGAGCGTCGGACGCTCAGTAAACGAGCGTCGGACCATTGCTCACTTCAGTCCGACGGTGCCGAGCAGCGAGGTGTGACGCGTGGCGCAATTTGAGAGCGTCGGATGCTGAGGTTTAGTCCGACGTCGAGCGTCGGATGAAGTCCGACGAAGTTTTAGCGTTTTTGGACCTCTCTGGAAACGTCGGACTCTCGAGTTTGTTAGTCCGACGACCCCTCCGCGAACGTCCGACGGTACGCGCGCAGTGTACTGGGAACGGGGCATCGGACCGAGAGTGTTAGTCCGACGCCCCCAGTCCGACGGTCCGCAGTTGAGCGTGAGAAGTAGCCATTGCGATCCAGCAGCTGTGGTTGAATCGAGCTGATACGTGGCAAGATCTAGAGCGTCGGACGCTAACGCTTGGTCTGACGCTGTCGGTCCGACGGTCAGTCCGACGCCCCGAAAGCGTGTTAACGGTTTTTTTTTCAGTGGGTAACGGCTATGATTGCACTTAGGGGTATTTATACTCCTTCTCTGGTCACTTGGTGATAACTCTTGTATTCTTGAATCATTTGCATACTCTTTGTGAGCATCCTAAGCCTCCCACTCACTCATTTGATCATCTCTTGTTCATCCATTTGAGTTGAGTGATGCTCAAGTGCATCATTGCTTAGTGATTTGCATTCTAGAGCACTTGAGAGCAAGCCAAGGCTGAGTTCTTATTCTCTTGGGACATTGCCATGTCCCTAGCGGCTTGGAGGTGATTCCGGTATGAGGTTGATTGGTGATTGTTCAAGCCCACACCGAGGTGATTGATTGTGAGAGGTTTTGTGGTTATCCTCGGCGGAGTGCCAAAACCAACTCTAGTGGATTGCTCGTGGTTGATAGCCACTTCTCTTGTGTTGGTGAGCGGCTCCCGGTGAGGGATTGGCGTGTGAAGCCTAGCTCGCAATCCATCAAGGAAGACCGGTGCCATAACGAGGAGTAGCGTGACGGCGATCACGTGAACCTCGGTAAAAAATCAAGTGTTCTTTGTCTTCTCCACCATCGAGTGGACTTTTGTCTTTTCGGTATTCTATTGGGTTTGATCTCTTGGTTTTCATATTGGATATCTCCCGGTGATTGGTCTTCACGGCGTGCGGACCTCACTTCAATCAAGCCCATTGGTATAATCCACTCGATCTTTCTTCCTTGCGCTTACTACTTGTTTAGGTGCCATCTCCTTAGGAACGGAGGAGTTGGTTTCTTGCGTGTTGAGTGCTTATATTTGTGAGTAGCATATCGTGTTAGGTGGCTTGCATAGAATAGTCTAGAGCTAGCGCTTTGTCTCGCTTACTTATCTACTAACGTGTAGTCTAGTATTTTGCTAAAATTTTTAATAGGCTATTCACCCCCCTCTAGCCTATACGGTCCTTTCAACGTGCACTGTCATCATTGCTAAGGACCTTAGATCAGTCCGCACACGTTCCCCTTGACCTAGGTGGCCTGCCGGATCTCCTAGGAAACCCTAATATTCTCGAAGATCTTCATTGTAAGCCTTACAATATTACAACAGTTTACACAAATAAGATAAATCAGAGTAAAGAGTGCGGAAGTATTACATTAATATAGGTTTACAAATCTAGATTACATTATCCCCAAACCAGAGTTTCGTAGAGGAGTAGCTGTATACAATCAGACACCCTGCCCAAGGGTTGTATCATATACACACCTTCATCCATGCACGATCCGTTGACCGGCACGGTCCCACGCAGAACTGTACACCAAAGTCACCTGCAACAGGGGTTAACAAACCCTGAGTACTGGGGTACTCCGCAAGACTTACCCGACTAAAGAAAAAGGGAATGAGACTCAGAAATGCAGGCTGAGGGAAGTCAAGGTAAAGCTTTAGCGAGAGTCAAAGTATTTTGCGGAAAAGCAATACTAATTCTATTTTTAGTATTTTAGTCAACATTATTATAATCAATATAAATAGTTCTCAATTCTTTCACATATATCCTTCAATTCCAATTACTTATTCATTCTCAAAAATATCCTAGTTCCGAACCACTTTTCATGGTAGGGCAGTGAATCAAGTCTCCATTATCCGAGGAGCAACGACGATTCGAATCGATTAGTACCTAGCTGGGGATCCCTATCCACACTGCGTATGTAGCACTTAAGTTTGCATACGCCAACCCCGTCTACCAAGACTTTTTCATCCCTAAACCGGTCCTGCGCCACCCAAGAGTACAGTACACCTCCAATCCGGGACTCTAACCCACGGGGGTACATGCTACTCTCGCCATCTCTCCACTCCCAGTGCGTGGTCGTCGGTTCAAGCAATGGAGCCATCGGAGTCAGGGCTTCCCGGAGTATGTGGCTAGTTGCAAAGTCTCGATCCAGCAAGCCTACAACGAACGGTCCCTAATTTTTTTCCATCGGTGACCATGCATTGGGACTCTAACCCAAGTACACAATTACCCAACAGTTTCCAAATCCATGCCCGTCGGCGATAAGACATGGGGGCGCTGCCCCAAGTGCACATCAACCGAACGAACTCATTTTCAATTTCCATTTTCGTCGGCGCCGATGCATTGGGACTCTAACCCAAAGTGCAAAGTCGTCCGAACGGTTTCCAATCCGTCGGTGACAATACATTGGGACTCTAACCCAAGTGCAAGTCATCCGAACGGTTGCAGTTATTTCTTTATTATTCATCAATAGTATATCATCATAGCTCGGAAAATAGCATTTTATGCAAAACTCTAATTAATTAAGCAGCGCTAAGCATTTTTCAAACATTTTCCTTTAAATCAGGTTTCAGGGGTGATATTCAAGTGGTCAAGGAAGGTAATGCATCAATTAGGTTATCACTCAACTCATAACAACTTAATGCAATAATTTAACTCAAGGTGATAAACATTTTATAAATCACAAGGAAGGGTTTAAATGCACTGGGGCTTGCCTTGTTGCGCAAAATGAGTGGGATCGAGGTCTGTGCCACAGATGTTGTAGACGGTCGATAACGTCAACTTTTATTAGAACTTTAGACATGAAAGGACACCTGAATACACACTAGTCTAGGGTTTTAACTGACAGTTTTCATGAGTTTTGCGTGTTCTGTATTTTTCAGGGGTTATTTCAGAAAAGCATAAAAGAAGGGTTAAAGAGCATAAAAGACACGAAACTTAACCGTCAAGAAAACATCGTCATGAAGACCCTAAAAGGCTCTGGAACACACCTGAAGCAACCGGGGCCCGAAAGCCCACAGTAGGGCGCCGGGCGGCGCCACCATGGGGCCAGCCGGCCCCACCCCCTAGGGTTTCGGCCCTCGCTTCTAGAGTCTTCTTCCGCCACCTCTTAGGAGTCATCTCGGCCATTTGTTGAGGTCGGTTTGATCCTACGGCGCACGTTTATCCCACCGGGCTATAAATAAAGGGGCAGACCCCCCTATAGGCATCCCCTATTCTTGAGCTTCAATTCAATATCTCCAGTTAGGGTTAGATGTAGCAATTAAGAGAGACTAGTTCTTCTAGATCGAGTCTTATCTAGAGAAGTAGAGATAGAGTAGAGGAGTAGAGATTCGGAGGAGTTCTGGCCTGTCGGCGCTTCTTTGTAGCTGTATTCTTCTGGATTTAGCCCCCTCGCCCGGAGCTACGTTCTGAGGTACTTTTGTATTCAACTTCTAATTCAAGTAAGCATTTGTTTCTTATTCGTTCTTAAGTTTGCAACTCATATTGAGTACTTTGATCTTGATAATTGCTTGATTGAAGTAGTATTTCGTAGTGTAGGCGTGGTGCCTAGGCTAGGTTTACTTGTGAATGTCCCCTGATTGGCCGGATAGTGGTAGATCGCGTAGGTGACAGCTGCGTTGAGTCCTCTGTTGTCCACTTCCCGTTGATAGGATCGATAGGTGTATAAGTGTCAGGTAGGAGCGAACTTTGATTTCGCCTCTTATTCATTTCACTGTCTAGTTAGAACGATATTATTCAAAGTTTACCGGTAGTTGGAACAAGATAATCATTAGCTATTTCCTCTTTCTTGATATTATTTAGCCTAGTTGTAGGGTTAAGTTCATCGGCTTAGTCATTATCACCTACTGTTCCTTGTGGATACGATATTTAAAACCTCCGGGTGAAATGTGACAGCGGTATTATATCTGTGCGCTTGCGGATAATCTGAATACAATCTTATTTAAGTAGAGTGCAGTTAATTTATACCAACAGATGTCAAATCTCTGCACCAGCTCAGGAGTAGGTTCTTTAGGAGTCACCTCAGTCTTCACCTCCTGATTTCTGGTCACTACACGTATGCAATGATGAATGCATGAATGCGATGCAGTGATAAGAAAATACAAGACATAACAGATAAAGTAGAGTACCAATACTACTGTCCATCAAAATATTTAAAGTAACTCACCCTAAGATGCTCTAGGTCATAAGGGGGTTTGACCTAGAACCACACTCAATCATAAAATCACACAAACCCTAAGTCCTTAACACTTAATTACCTTTTAATTAACTCGTTATCCTAGCATTAATAAACTACTAATTAAATTACTTTCCAACTGAACCCAAACTTTACTAATAGATAGATCTTGCCCTAAAACAGCACCAAAATAAATTTCATGATTTTTGGGTTAAACAGAGAATTTATTAAAATTATTCAAAGTTGCATTTATTAATTAAAAAACTGATTTTTGGTTTATACAAAAGGTGCTCAAATGTAAATTTAATATTTTTATTAAATACTATATATCACAAAGAGCATCCACAAAAATTTTCATGATTATTGGTGCAACAGAAATATTCCTACAAAAATAACAAGTTGTTGTACTATTCACCTAAATATAAATCAGAAAGTCTATTTGGAAATTCACTTAAAAAGGAAATCCTCATTTCAGTCCGAACCAGCCCAACACGACCAGGCTGGCCCAGCGCACTCGCTCTCATCACAGGGACGCTGACAGGTGGGTCCTCCCTGTCAGCTCCCTCTTCCTCCTCCCTCTCGCTGACGCCCGTAACGACGGCGACGCGCCACCGGCTCGGCCGTGCCGGCGGAACCGACACCGGCGAGAGCAAACACTCCGACGAGCTTCCCACTCGCACCCGCACCCCTTCTACGGACTCCACCCCGCTCCCAGGCCTCCCGAGCTCGACCGTGAGCAGTCATGGCGGCTCACCGCGGTAGCTCCACACGTTCCGAAGCCTACGGACCACCACAAGCCAAACCGGCTACATCTAGGGCACCACAGAGCTCACCAAAGGTTTAGACGCAAGCGAGTTGAGGTAGCAGGCGACCGGAGTAGGCGCAACGGCGATGACCGAAGCACCAACAACGAGCTCCGGTGACGGGACCTTCGTTCCGACGAACCTAGAGCGGTAGAGGTTAGGCCACCAAGACTAGGGACATGAGTGGACCAAAGGAAGTTCACAATGCTAACGACTGAAGGAAAGGACCCACTGCAGCGCCCAGCGACGTTCCGGAGGAGCATGGCGGTGCTCACGCCGGAGCCGAGGAAGAAAACAGCGGCCACCGGGCTACTCCGATGACGACACGATAGCGATCCGAGCCCAAACGATGCGCAATGAAGTTAATTGGATGGCTATGAGATGGAGAGGAAAGAGGTGGAGTAGGGACGGCGAATTCCGCCGGCAAACCCGAGCGGTGTCCGGCGAGGCGAGGTGAAGAAGAGGAACAGGGAGTGTGCTCCTCGCCATTTAAACAGTGGGAAGGGAAAGGATAAGGTCGAAGCGGGCTCCGGGGCCTCCCTGCGACCACCGTGCGGTGATGCCCGGACCCTGGCCGGCCGGACGGCGGCCGGCGCGCGGCGCGCGCACGCGCGTACGGTGCCGGGCGCACTGTAGGGGCCTCCTCCCCTACTACAGTAACTAAACCCTAGGTCAAAATCTATTTTGATCATGATCTCCCTATTCCCAATAGCAACCAGAGTTTTGTCCAAAATAAAAGTTGTGGGAAATTTTGTAATGAACATTTTTGCTTTTTAAACTGCATTCAAATTCTGCTCAGTTTTGAAAATATTCAAAAGGGGGTAAAAGTCAAGTTTGAATCCCATTTGCAATCCCAGCAAATTCTCCAAATTCTCCTCAACAACTTGAAAATCTACGAAAGTTGTTCCACTAGTTGAGCTCTACAACTTTCATTAAGGAAGTTTGATTAGATTCCTGGTGGTTTTTAAAATGATGTTTTAAATTTGAATTTCAAAATAGTAATTAGGGTTTAATTCAAATTTTTATTTAAGAACTTCAAAATCCCCCAAAATAAAAGTTGTTCCATTTTAAAATATCTACAACTTTTATTAATGAACCTTCACCAGATTATTACTAGTTTTTGAATTTGAATTTTAAATCTAAACTTTAAAGTATAGATTAAAGTTTTATTTGAAATTATTTTTAGTAACTTCAAAATTATCCAAAATAGAAGTTACTTATATGTTAAAGATCTACAGCTTTTGTTTAAGGCCCAATATCTAACTTCCATTTAGTTTTTGAACTAGAGTTTTGAGTCCGAATTAGGATTTATAATTGATTTTCTTTTTATTTTCTAATTGGATTTAGGTAATTACCCACCAATACAAACTTTTACATAATAAATCACTAAAAATCACCTATGCACAATCAAATACAAGAGTAAAAACTTATTTTAGTTAATGCATCTTAACAGGGTTAAATGCGAGATAATTTGTATGTAAATCATGATGACATGGCAGGTTTAGTTATAATAATACCAGGGGTGTTACACAGGCACCTGCCGCAACCAGCATGTCGCCTATTTTTCCTTCTCGCGCGCGAAGGAGGGAAGGACCGAAGGACGCCGCTGCCGCCGCGTCATTCTAGGCCGGCCATCTCCTCTCCCTTTTGCCGGCCATAAAGGAGAACGTCGCCACCAGCCTCAGCTCCTGCTCCTCCCTGTCCAGGGATGGTGCAAAAGTAAAGCTTCTTCTCGAACTCATATAGCGCTTAATCTTGTTTCTTCTCCCTGGTGCTACCTCGCCCTGCTCATCCCTCTCTTATGGGGATAGCAATACACAACTGTTGTATCCGCCATTCCATTCCATCTAGCAGCTCGGTTAGCTGCCAATGCAAGCGCCGCCCGCCATGGCATACCCGTCGCTGCTGCGCGTGCTGTCTAGGCGCACTGTCACGCCGCCGCCCTGCCCGCGCCACCGCATCCCACTCACCACCTGCCGACTACATCCAAAAGGCCTCCTCCACCCGCTTACTTGAGTCCACAATGGCGACACCACGGACGGAAACGTCGTCGGCTGCTCCACGGCGGGTCAAGTGTAGCGGCACGGAAGAAGATAACGGGGAGTGGGCGAGGAAGCCGATGCCAAGTTGTGAACTGCGCGCAAATATGCGCGCTTGGAAGATGTTTTTGGCAAGTTGGGAAAGATGGGGAGCACATATGCCAAATTGTTAGAGTGTTTTTTTTTATCATTTTGCCAAAAAAATCAAGGATGGGAAACCTGGATGGCAAACTGTTAGAGACTGTTCCGTTATTCCAACTCCTCACTGACAGACTGAAATAAGAAACGGACAGAGAGCACATGGACAGAGAGCAGAGACAGAGCATCAGCAAGCGACCAGGTTTTTATTCTCCGTTTGGTAGAGCTCCGCTACCGGATTCTTTAGCTCCGCTCCTCGATTCTCCGGTGGAGTGATTCCATTAGATTCATGGGAGGGAGCAGTGTGGGGATCAGCAGAGAATTGATTCTCAGCTGATCCCCACTAAAATATAATAGGGAGCTGGAGAGAATCCAAGGAAGCAGGTTTTTTCGGCTCTCACCTCCTAGTGTAAATGAAGAAGTGATTCTCCGCTGATCCCCACCTGAATTAGTTGGCGTTTTGAGCGTTTGGCTGGTTGGGAGTGATTCTTCTCGGAGAAGCTGAAGCTGGAGCTCTACCAAACGGGGCCTTAAATTCCTCTTCCTCCCCGTGCCCTGTCCAGCGACAACAGTTCTCATCCTCAAGCGACAGCAGCTCCTTCTCCTCCTCCCGTGCCCACGCCGACCGTGACCGTGCGTCCGTGCCCCGTCGTCGTCGTCGTCGTCGCGGAGCCTTCTCCCACCGTCGTGTCTTCGTCGTCGCGGATCCTTCTCCCACCGTCGTCGTCGTCGCCATGGACCGTGCACCCGCCGACCGTGCCCCCGCCGACCGTGTCTCTGTCGTCCTCGCGTATCCTCCTCCCACCGTCATCGTGGCGGATCCTCCTACCGTCGTCGTCGCCGATCCACCGCTGGCCGATCCTGCTACTGCTCCTCCCACCGACCAATACCAGACGCCCTGCTTTACCATTACTCCCGCATGGAACGGTGTGGTACCGAGCGCGTGAAACGAAGCATCAAGGGCACTCTCGTCCAAAACAGCAGTAACATGGCCAGAACGACTTGCATTGTGAAAACAAGCCCATGGGCCAAAACGACTTGAATTGTAGGTACGGAGGGAGCATAATAGTAGTAGTGTTGTGGGGCAGCTGAAAAAAAGATTGATTCGTTGATTGCCGTGTCATATCCCATCACAAT
The DNA here is from genome assembly GCA_038502445.1 of Eremochloa ophiuroides. NCBI lineage: Eukaryota > Viridiplantae > Streptophyta > Magnoliopsida > Poales > Poaceae > Eremochloa > Eremochloa ophiuroides. The sequence goes on from JAHLJS010000005.1 coordinate 67,694,368, forward strand.
ACTCTCTCGTTGAATTTAAACACAACTGTTCCTCTTGGATTGTTCGGAAACAAAAGCAGGATCGACCTCTTGCCCTCCTCTCCCCTCTCTTTCTCAACATTATTTAGAGCACATATATTAAATTAAAATGAAAAAGATTACAATATACAGTAGTAATGATCTTAGCAAGCGGGACCTACATTATCCTATCGAGACAGCGGCACAGCTACACAGTAACTTTGCAGCCGCCGCAGCAAGCACAAGCACAAAGTAGCGCAATCGAGCAGGGGTGAATACTCTGGCCTCACGTGTGCCCTGTGCTGCTTGTGGACATGACTACTAGACGCTGGGCTATTCCGGTACAAAACAAAAAACCAAGGTTAGCTGTTAAAAAGGGCAGTCACTATGGCATTTAGCCCGCTATAGTCGGCTATAACCCGCTAAATGCCGGCTATAGCCCACTAAACATGTAACGTCAGCCATACCGCTAAAATACCTTAGCCGGCGATTTAAAACCTTGCAAAAACCGCCTACTAGTTGTATGTTATGGTAGAGAATAAAAAACTCACCATGACATATAATCTCAGGTCATGCAAGATGCTCTCCATTTGATTGTCATCCGGTTCATGGTGTCAAGATTTTAAACACGACATGGCCCTCATGTTTCTCCCGTGTATCATGTCTATACTGCCACTAGAGAGCATTTAGACACATCCCTGCTTGTCCACGTCCAAATCTATATCATCAATTTTTGTTTTTCACCCTTTCCAATCTTATCTTATTATTTTGAGTTCAACTAGTTTCTGTTAATATTTTACACATACGAGAAGAGAACAATAGCAAATGCATGTCTGGGCTACGTACTGTGGCCCACCTCCACCTCTATGCTCCATCTGGGGCTAAAATGGGACACATACCAATCATATATAGTTTTGTTATTTGGTGACCCTGTAGCTCAAAAATAAATTGAGGTTCAATAGCTCCCATACAACCTCATCACGGATGGTTGACGCGTGGCCTACGAAGAGATTATATGTCTAGATGGAGGGATAGTTTCTTCACATCACCATGGCTCTACGTGCGGGCACGCAACTCTAATTTCGAAGGATTCAAACTAGTGACTAGTGGTCATTTGATTTAGTTGTGTATCCATACATCAACTATCCATGTTGGGTCATACTGGATATTAAATGGCAGTATCCACCGGGATTCTCTTACCTATGACTCTAGTTATTTTTAGATGAAGGATTAAAATCGCATATGCAATCAAAAAGTTATATGAGCTCTTAGGCTCAAAGCCTCAAGACAGAAGATCACAAAACAAGAAAGAAAATTTAAGGACTAAAAATAGCTAGAAAGACTAAGCTTTATAACCTCTTTTGTGTCTTTGCTTTTAAATTGTCTTGATATTGCTTAGGAGCAACTCTTTACCTCATACTCCCTCTGTCCTAATGAGTCAGTTGTTTTGGCAGTCTCTAAGGACGGTAAAAAAAATTTGGACCTGAAGTCATAATACGTACAGATGTATTGGAGAGTGGATGAATCTGGACACTCTGAGCAACCGCTAGGACGTCAGTCCTGACGGGACGGAGGGAGTACGTCTTGAAGCGGCTACATTCGTCCACACAGAGCTTGAGCACCGGTAGTAGCCCTCCATTAATGCTGAGGACGGGTAGGCCAAGTGACCGATGCTGAGGCGAGTGCTTAAAGGCGAGACGCCGTGACCGAGCGAGTTCAGTGTAACCGTCGTGGGATTTGTTCGTAAACTAACTACGAACACCTAAAGGACAGCCTGAAGGCGGAAGCCAAGGGGCTGCTTGGATCCGTCGCCGCCGCTTGCCTCACCTAACCCGCTCGCCTTACCTCGCCTAGCCCGCTCGCAAGGCCAGGCGCCGTTGCCGTTTGGTTCTCTTGCCGGCCGCTCGCCTTGCCTCCCACTGCAGCTCGTGCAGCGCACAATCCATCGGGGGTGAAGCTCCGATTCAGCGACGGTGCAGCCCAATCCAGTGACGGAGCTCGTCGCGACGGTGGCAGAGGTCAATCCGGCGGTGGCGGAGGTCGATCCGGTGGTGGCGAAGCTCCAGTCAGCGGAGCTCAAATCGACGGCGGCAGGGGTCAATCCGCGGGTGGCGGAGCTCGAATCGGCGACGGCTGGGCTTGAATCGACGGCGGCGACGCTCCAATCGGCGGCGACAGCGAGCTCGCGAGAGGTTTGCCCGCGCAGGAGAGCCAAATCGGTTCTCCCGCGGCAGCGAGGATTTTCCTTGCCCAACCGGGCAAGCGTGCGGGCAACAAGGCCAGTCGAGCGCAACCAAACGCCCTGTCCTCGGCGAGGCGAGCGGCGGCAAGGGATCAAGCAGCCCCAAAGCCTCCTTCAGGCTTGGAGCCATGGAGTGGATGCCCCCGGGGCCCGGGAGGCCGGGACGCACGTGAGACGGGACACTGCCAGGTGATGCGAGGTGTCAATCCAGCGCCGCTCATGTCTCTTGCGAGTTGCGACGCACGACGCACCCAGGTCTCTGACGGTCCGGCCATGCGCCGCTGGACTGATCGGGGCCGACGTGTCAGCAGCGAACGTTCTCCACGTCACTCTCAGGCACGCCGGTGTAGACAAAGAAACAAAGCCGCAAAGGCCAAAGGGACCGCAAGCGGCAAGCCCCCGTTGGCTGCATCCAACAACCGGCGGGGGGCCAACGACCTTTGCTTCTCCTTCCCGCATGTTCTCGTCCCCTTCTCCTCTCCTCTCCTCTCCATCCACTCGTCGTCCACCCCTCGATCCTCTTCGTCTTCGCCTCCGGATCTGGAAGGCCGAGCAGTCGCATGGTAGAAGAGAAACAGGGCTTTCGTGTCTCAGCCACAGGCCAGAGCTTCCTGGCGAGTGCGAGAATTAGGGACGGAGTCACGGAGAAGCCGCATCGCTGTAACCGGGAAATCCTCGAGGAGACATTAAACATGGATGGGTTACCTAGAGAGCTGTGCCTCAAGATCTTCCACCTCCTGGATCACCAGTCCCTCGCCTCTGCTCCCCAAGGTTTGACACCTCAAAATTATGGCATTCCAATATGAAACTGGAAGCACGAGTTATTGCAATTGCTCTGTCTTTTGTTTCCCTGAAGGCAGTTTCAGTTTCTCTGTAATTCTGGACTTCACGTGGTCAGAGTTCTTAATGTCCCAATTCAGGACGGCCCCGTATATTTGGTTTCCGTTGGCAATTCAGATTTTGATTGTGTTAGTATCTATCTCTGTACACTTCTTCCAAGTCTTAGATTGTCAAGTCGGATCGGTTGCATATCCTGTGCTCACATGCTGAAGCCTGAAAATGTTCCGGCCGCTGCATTAAGCTGGATAGCTGATACTACTACCAGCAGATAGCATGTACTAGAAGCCTAGAACGGTAGCGATATGTCGTTCTGGTGAGTTACGCGTACCAAACTACCAATAACTGCGACGATGCTACATTCCTGGCTCAGTTTGCAGGAAATGGAAGGCGTTGACCTCCGACGATGAGCTGTGGCGCAAGCTGTTCAGCGACAGGTGGGGAGCGGACGCCGCAGCGTTCTACGCGCCGGAGGGCTCCAAGTCTTGGAAGGACGTCTTCGTCGTGCAGGACCGGTGCGACCGATACGGACTGTAAGCCACCCACCCATCTGCATGCTTCCGATGTTGCCAATTGGCAAATTGCCACCAGCAGAAGCTTGTGCTACCAGCAGCAGTTCAGCCGTCTTCTTTGTTTGGCCTGTCACCTGTGAGTGTGACCTCGCCGCGTTCTTTCTCAGGGGTGTCAGGATCATCAGGGAAGGGAAGGACTACTACCTGATCTACCGGGGCGAGATCCAGAGGTACTTGGGCTCCCGCCAGGACACGGATGGCGACTGCAGCGAGACCGCGCCAACGAGGCAGGACGCCGGAGATGGGCATCGGCAGATATCGAACCGGATCCTCTTCTTCCTTGGGGATCTGGAGAAAGCCTGCGCGGACGCCAAACGTGTTAAGGCCTGAACATGTGCTACCCTTGCGCAAAACTGATCATCAGCACATTGTCCAATGCTTGTAGTATGACTCCTGCTAATCTGCATAGCTCGTGCATAGTGTTGCTATAGTAGATGTATAGTGTCTCACCTTCAATTCATGTAAGTTGGAAACATGTTTTACATCCACCCAGTAGAAATCATGATTCGATCAATTCATGTAAGTTGAAAACCATGTTTTATGATCCAAGTACTAGAGCCATAAGCTTTGTTTGCATTCATTTTCTTCTGCCAATGCACACACAAAACCACGGTGACTCTGCAAGACTGCCGGTCCACAAAAGGAAAACATGCTTGAGATATGGATTGCCAGGGGAGTAAGTTCTATCTTTGTTTTCTGATAATAAATTGTCACATTCTAAGATTACCAAATTCCAAGAAAAAAAAGGACTCTGCAAGACTGCCGGTCCACAAAAGGAAAACATGCTTGAGATATGGGTTGCCAGGGGAGTAAGTTCTATCTTTGTTTTCTGATAATAAATTGTCACATTCTAAGCATTACCAAATTCCAAGAAAAAAAGGATCAATCTACCACTTCTTCTGTAAGATAAGGATGGCATACATCAATGTAAGAATCAATATCAGCTACGAGGAGTCAATGATAACATGGACAGAGGAGCAATTGCATCCTGTGTGGCTGATGTGTTTACTGAGACAATGGTAACATGGGTAAGACTGTTACTGGTAGGTGGATGCTTTGGTTGAATCAGCATTTCAGAGCAGCTCTTGCCATTTCCAATGCTCCCTCGTAGGTCTTGTTGCCACCAATGAAGCCACTCATATGGACAAACACACAACCAGGAATACCGGTTTCTGCAGAAAGTTCATCGTCTCTCATGCCCCTCCACTTTTCTGGCAGAGCCTTTCGGCTCTCGAACCTGTCAGGAGCAACTGACACTGCTTGGACTCGCCAGCTCTTGCTCCTCTCATCCTGCAATCAAGCAGCGAAAATCAAATACACGTAGCAATGAAAATTCTATCAGTTCAGACATACCAAAGATGTTACCTACTTACCTCGCATATGAGATTGGATATGAAACTATTAGATCAGATAATACAAAATGCTGGGGAACTCAGCAACAAGAAAAAAAAAAGTGTGCACTCAAATAGGAGTAGTCAGCTACCACCTACCAGTAAAAAAGAGTGTACACTTGAACGGTCAGCACTCAAAAACCAGTAAAAAAGTAAGTAAACAAAAGCCTGCTGTCCTTTAGTGGCAGAGAAACAATCATTTCAGGATTACAGCGTAGCCTGCTACAGATTGCATTGTGTTTCTCTTCCAATAACAAGCGAACTAAGAAGAATCATGAAATTCATGCTGAATGGTAGTCTGAGAAGGGAAGACTCTTACCTGATACAGCACATACTTGGTCAGAGGATCAGTCTTCAGCTCCTCTTCAAGCTCAAATAGATGAAGTTTCCACTATTATTGTAGGATATGGTCAGCTTACAAGTCCGTTGATCAAAGCACTTTGATAAGCAAGTTCAAAGATATTTAAATTGAATAGATTGTTACAATCACCAAACATAGGTCAGCCCAAGTTTGGAGATGGTACTTAGAACACAACCCCTGTATTTTTCTTTTTAGGGGGGTGCAACAATTTTCAGATGTCTCTTTTTACAACAAGAGCAAGACCACATGATCTCAGGTAGAAATCACAAAATAAAATAAAACAATTATGTCTTCCTTTAAATTTAGAAACCGAGCCAAAAATTTCAGTTTAGATATTGGTGAGATTCAGTTTGATATGACACAAAAAAGATCAAGACTTTACCGGGCAGAATCTATCCAAAACCATGATTTCTCCACTTGGATCAATATTTCCTCTTGATAACAAACATTCCAGGACAATAGACCTTGCCGGTAACCATGATTTAACATGGAAGCGAACACTCTGGCAATGAAGATGGACAATATTGTCATAACAAAAGAGTAGTGATAGCAAACACATAATCTACCGACAGATAATATTTTCATATAAAAAAGGAGTGATAGCAAACATATAACACATAATCTACTAAGCCACTCTTATGGACATAACCAGACAGATAATATTTTCATATAAAAAGAGTAGTGATAGCAAGCACATAACCTACTAAGTCCAATGCAGTGAATGAACTTAACACAGTATGGCACTAAGGCATGCGTAAAAAATGCTAAATACCTCCATAAATTCACTTCCAGCTAGTATCATTGCCTGTTGAAATGCTGCATTCTCCTTCTCAGGTGACTGGTCTGGATCAGTCCAGTCTAGATTAAGGCGTCCAACGCGTGAAGACAAGTGTGTATTGTTCACATACTTTGGTGGTTGATCTGTGTCATATTGATTGATTCCATTGTCAATCGCATCAAGTGCCTGTAACATGACCAAGGTATTTAGTACTTTAGCACATCAATAAAAAAAAATAGTAAGAACTCATAAACATGGAAGAGAAAAACAGTATTAGATGTGTCTCAAACAAGCTTGATGCCAAAAGATGGTTGAGGGGATGGAAGTTAGTTAAAATGGCAATCGGACAAGGCAACTAATGAATCATATAATTGGTTCAATAACACTTAATTTTGGACTAAAGAAGTGGATAAATCTCGTCACCTGAATAAGCTAAAAAAGTTTATTCTAAGTGGGACTTCAATAGTCATATGTGCATAAACAGATGATGCATGTTTTACAATGAATCCCTGAAAATCAATTACTAAGCACATAATTTCCCAACAATGAGAGAAAACATACATTAGCTGCTAGTATTTCCTCCATTCATGAGATCCAATTAAAAGAATCAATATAGAAGGTGGGTGAAAACATAATTTAAAGCCTCACAAAGCAACTGTTGGCTACCATAAATTTTCCCAGTAGCCAATGTCAGATAAACAGTTGTAGAACTGTAATACAAAAGCTTGGAGTTGATGACAGTCACCAATTTTTTATTAAATTAAACAAATTAAAAAACAGAACAAGAATTAACTTAGACATTTACTCATGATACACCAAAAAAAAACCATTATACTGTCATGTAATCAGATTCATACCTCAACAAAGCTTTTATATATCGCAAGATACAAACGATGAACATCCTCATGATCCTCATTAACCCCAAGCTCCTTAGCAATTATCTCCTTACCAAAATGCTGCAAAATTAGGGCAAGTTTAAACTATAAGCATTCTATTTCTGTCAAAAATGAAGATAAAACAACTACAGGAATACTAATAACAATCTTCAATGTGCAACTTGTAAGCCTCAATAACTTAGCACATCAAGGCAATGTTGTGTATACAAAAATAAAAGTTGTGCGTCCCGTCAAGGATCCACCTGGCGGTGTGGTGCAGTTGAAAACCCAACAGCAGATGTCACCTAACTTCATAACAAAATCTTACTTCTCGGAGGATTATATGTAAGTATTATTGCTGAGGGTTATGGAACTTTGTAGAAAGAAATTCAAAATTAGCATTATCCAAGGGAAGTACCTTGTAGACAAGTCCAGCACTGCTAAGCTTTGTGTTGAATCCATGTCCAAAAACCTCACTGAAGCCCTTCTGGTGATGATCATAGCGATGCCGACTGGGATCATAGACACCCCCCACATCAAGAACGGCATCCAATGTATCAAGGATCTATAGTGAAGTTCAAGAAATGGAGGCAAACACATGAGTGCAGTTGCAGAATTTAGCCCTATTATTGCACTTATGTACCAACAACAGACTTCTGGTAATGAACAAATCGATTATTTACCATGTATGCGAAGGCAATTCAACAGTGTGCTAAACCAATCGACCCATTTAGCATATGTAGACAGGTTGAATTTATGTCCTAGGCGACAGGATGAAGCAGACACATTCACCAAAATTCTAAGGTTTGATTCAAGGAAGCACACCATCCTAGATCATGTGGTGTATCTGCATCATGAGTTCATCCCATGAATTTTGGTGAAATCAACCCACAACTCATGCCTAGACTAGTTATTAGCTCGTGAGGACGAAGTGGTCATAGATCAACCCATCCGTTCCTGAGAAGATCCCCATTCCTCAAACCAAACAACAGCTAAGCAAGTGCACAGCTGATGTGTTAGGGAGAGGGGGAAAGACATCCTTCTCTATTATTCTGACGGCATTTTACGAAATTTGGAAATATCAACACCATTCAGGAACATAATTCGCAACGTGTGGACTAGTTGCCACTCAACATGCCTTTAAAGTCTATGAATGCTGGCATACATACAGATCTATAAGCAAGTTCCAATAGCCCCAGACCCAGCCAATCCTCACCGCGTCTAAGTCATTCGAGAAGCATGAAACTGGGGGGTAACACCCAAAAAATGCTAAGATAATCGAGCCGGTAGCCGCGAGAAAGCGACCTGGGAGTCGCGGGTGCGGACGACGTCAGCGCCGGCGAACTGGGAGGTGAGGCGGATGAGGAAGCAGCCGAGCGCCTCATCGCAGTGGAAGCTGCCGTTGTGGGTCCCCACGCGCTTGCCGCTCCCCGCGCCGTCGCCGTCGGCGGCGGCGGCGGTCGAGTAGACCCTCAACCTCTTCGGCGAGGCGGCTGCAGGCGAGAGAGACGCCATGGTGGAGAAAGGGTTCCGGATTTGGGATCGCCCGTTGCGTAGGAGAGGAGACGTGAATGCTCGCTGCGACAGCCTCCAGGCGGCGGCGACAGCGAGCATACTCTGGTCTTTCCCGTGTGATGCGAGCTGAGGTAGGGTTTTGTAGGGGCTTTTTGCTACTGAGTAGGAAGTGCTACTCTGCTCTGATCTCGCTTATTTATCTGTTTATTTTTATTAGAGTAAAATGCTCTGTGGGTCTTTAAACTTTTGCCCACTTCTTATCTAGGTCTATGAATTTTTTTCGCTCATCTGAGTCCATGAACTTTTCTCCACTTCTTATCTAGATCCAGGTACTTTTTCTTCACTCATCTGGATCCATAAACTTTTTTTTACTTCTCATCTAGATCCATAGCAGACCACATAGGACTCTGTTGTCTACATGGCCGCTGATGTGGCATCACGTGCTCTTTTTTTTAATTTCATAAACTGGTTGAAACCTTAAAAAATTGTATAAAATCATAGAAAATCGTAAAAAGGAAAATCTAGTTTTGTTAGACTTAACATGAATAGATCTATGCAATAGATATATAATATGATATGCTTTAATTTAAAGTTTTTGATGTAGCTGTAGATCTATGTAAATCTATATGCTTCTATGTTTAATTCATAACTGCAGCTCCTTTGCTCCTAAACTTTAGATTTATCTTTACATCACATGCTTTGTTGTAATTAAAACTTATTTTTATTGTAGTAATTAATTTACTAATTTTAGATATGTAATATTTTTATACTAGCTATGTTTTGTTATCATCCATCACCATAAAAATCTTAACTTCAAATTAAATGTTTGGTACACCAACTATTTATTATGAGTTAAACATAGAAACACATAGATGTACAACTATAATAAAATTTTTAAAATAAAACGTGTCATATTTTAGTGCCACATCAATGGCCACGTAGGAAGCAGAGTCCTATGTGGCCTGCTATGGAGTTAGGTGAGAAGTGGAAAAAAGTTCATGGACCCAAATGAACGAAGAAAAAGTACCTGGATCTACATGAGAAGCGGAGAAAAGTTCATGGACCCAGATAAGCGAAAAAAAAGTTCATGGATTTAGATAAGAAGTGAACAAAAGTGTAAGGACCCACAACGTATTTTACTCTTTTTATTATTACTAATACTTATGTCTCACTGTATGCAATATAGTTGCTGCGCATGGAAATATTGTTTATCTCAAAACAAATAAAAAAGATGATACTTCATCATTCAGTAAGACATTTCTTCTGCTCAATTTGACAAAGAAATAAGCTAAAAACGAAAGTGTGCTGTTTAATTCTTAGAAGAAAGTGTTCAGTTGATTATCCGTGTCACCAATTCTGCATTGCTAATGTGTTCTCAGGTCAGCAATGGAGATGTCATTTATTACTAGAACAGGAAAAAAAAACAAAATCTGGTTGTCTAAGGCTTATGCTAAAATAAATTCGTGAAAGTCAGCATTACACGGCCCCGAAAAGGTGTTCACCCAGCCCATTTACATACCTTGTTATAAATGGCACGCTCGTTCGCTGAAGCTGAAAACCGCTGAAAATAAACGCTGATGTTGATTTCTTGTGAGAGGAAAATACTACAGAAAGGCTGAAAAATAAGCGGTTTTAAGGTTTAGCTATTATGATTTTCTCTTTGAACTCTAAAATAAGACATCTTATTACTCTGAATATTACAACCATTTGATTTATTTCTCTTCAGGATTTGGAGTGGTTTCGAACTAGATATGTCTTTTTTATTGAAGGATTCAATAAATGAAAAAATATTAAAAAATAAAAAAATACATTCTAGTGTAAACATGTTTTAAAAAATTTTAGCAACAAAAAAATAATAGACAAACAAAAATGCATTCAATACTAATGTATATTGTATTTTATATTTTTGTCACGCAAAGTTTTAAAACATGTTTATACATATACATCAATTAAATATTTGAGGTTTTTCTAGATACTTTCTCATTTTCCTTGAGCTAAACCTTTATTATTTTTCTAAAGATCTTATCATGAAGATAGTTTATCGCATCCCATTCTATCCCTAGATTTTTGGGGATTTAAAAAATTTTAGAGACATTTTCTATGTGTTTTCTAATCGAGTGCTACATTGTCCTTGAATGAATGCAACTGTGTGAAACATGCCAGTCAAACTAGTTCAAATTTGACTAAGTTTATAATAAATGGTATTAGCATTTATATCTCTAAATAAATTTAATTTGAAAATATATCCTAATTAGTCTAATGGTACTTATTTTATTTCCAGAGTATTAGTACTTTTTATATATTTTGTAGTCAAATTTGTTTTATGGATGGAGGGAGTAGTTAATAGTATTCACATGTACGTTCCCAAATCAATTTATATGAAAAATACATTTCATAACTAATCTAATAGTATTGATTTTATATCATAAGTATTGATATATTTTTATGTACAATTGATCAAACTTATAAGATACTAAAACATGATATTGTGGTAGAACTGTTCTTTCTAGGATGAATGTAGTATTGACCAACTTTTTAGCTAAAAAATAACAAAACTGCCTTCAAAACAACTCTAAAGAATGGGAATTTGAAGGGTTTTGAGTTTTTGTTTTGTGAAGGTATTTTTGGGAATTCAAAATTAAGATGTTTGGTTTTAGAGTTTAATAAAAAAATAGAGTACGCCAATAGTTTAAGGATTTTTCAAATTAGATCGCCTGGGTCCAACCGTCCAAGAGCCAAACAATGTATAAGACTCATGCTCTTTTTCGCGATCTCGTTTTCGCATGCTGACTCCTAATTACTCTGATGATTAATGTATTAGGCCAACCGCGCGGAGATATGCACAGGAGTTCGTGATTTCTGATTTGGATTCAACAGTCCATATTTTTGTCGTTCCACCTGTGTGACTCGATTTGTCATATACCGCGTGCAACCCCCAACCCCCCCCCCCCCCCCTCCCCTGCCCGGATTTTTTTTTCAACACAGGAGTTTCCCATTCCATTAACAAACGAAAATACAGAGTTTAGAGTAATAGAGCAGGACAACTAAAGAAGGGGGAGCACTGAAGCGCCAAAGTACCAGACAATTATTACAAATGCTGAAACGAAGAACTAAACATCCAAAGCCTGATGACGCCAACAATCCTAGAAAGCCACAGACAAAAGCCAACAGAACGATTCGGGACGGCCGCCCAGAAGTGATGAAGTGCCAGCGATCGCCTCCGGGAGTGTCCATCAGATCAAGCATCCCCACTCTGGTCACCGTGCGTCCTGGACCTGTTCACCTGCAGAATGCCTTTAGCGATCCTGAGCATGGTGTCGACGTCGTTCAGCATAGCCTTCTTACCGATGTCTGGATAGAGAGCTGTCCAATGTTTCATTAGAGCTGTTCCATGACAAAGGACTTCCAAAGACTTTTAATCAATTTGTTTTCAAAACAAGCTCTGTTTCTAGCTTTTCAAATGGCCCAGTAAATAGCTGAAACTCCCTAAACATATATCTTGTGACCCGCAGGGAACCAGTTATGCAACCACCTCCAGCAAGAAGATAGATTATTGGGAATGTCATTAGCACCAAAACAACAGGCAATACACACCCAAATAACTCTAGCAATTGAACAGTTGAAGAATAGATGATCAATTGTTTCGTTGTTTTCACAAAAATAGCAGACAGGGCTACCCTTCCATTGTCTTTTGATAAGATTGTCTTTAGTCAGTAAGGCATAATTCGACATGAGCCACATAAAGAACTTCAGTTTAGCAGGGATTTTCCCTCTCCATATGTTTTTGTACTCAAGGCCATTATCATCTTTTGTCAACGCATTGTACATGGGCTTAACAGAAAAGGTTTTGTTTTTACCCTGTCTCCATTCCACAGAATCTGGGTTATCAGTGAGGGTAAAATTTTGAATCTGGTTCAGAATTTCATCCTATTTGAGCTGAAGCTCACTATGAAGCCCATCTTCTAAAAGTGATTTTAATATTGCCCATAATGACATCACTGACAAACACATTTTTTTCTCACTCAGAGAATATAGATCCGGACTAGTGTCTTTCAAGGGGCCACCAAAAGCCCAAGTATCTTCCCAAAATCTTGTTTTATCCCCTTTGCCAATTTTCACCGATCTTCCTTGCATATACATATTTTTAATCTTCAACAGATCTGACCATATAGGGGAGTCATTTAGTTTGTGAGAGACAGTGTGAATTTTCCATTTTCTCAAATATTTTGCCTTAATCAAATATTGCTAGAGCCCCTCTTCATTTTCAAAGTTCCACCACCATTTGGAGAGCATACTAAAATTAATCTTGTCAATATTTTTAATACCAACTTCTCCCTTTTTCCTACTCTTGCAAATTTTGGTCCATTTCACTAAATGATATTTCCTCTTAACACTCCCCCCTCGCCAGAAGAAAGTCCTTTGGATTTTATCGATTTTCTTGATAATAGTTTTTGGGTAGCAGATAGACAGACATGCGGTAGATAGCAGAATTATTCAAACTGGAACATATAAGGTTGGAGCGCCCAGCCATGCTTAAGGTGCCGCCCTTCGAGACATCCATTTTCTTACTACTTTTCTCAACCAAAGGAGTCCAATCAGTAATATGTAACCTACTAGGGCTAATAGGAACACTCAAGTATTTAACAGGAAATAGACCAATTTGGCAATTGAAGATTTCCGCGTATTTACTTCCCAGGTCACCATCATCATTGATTAGGAGAACTTCACTTTTACTAAAATTTATTTTCAGGCCAGCTAACATCTCATACCGATAAAGGAGAAGCTTCATGTTCACAGCCCCCTCCAAATCATTTTTTAAATACAAGATAGTGTCATCTGCATATTGCATGATAACAACACCATGGGGAATAATATATGATACTAGGCCAGTAATGAGGTTAGTTTCCTGGGCCTTTAACACCATTCTGGTCAAACAGTCTGTCACAAAATTGAATAGGATAGGGGACAGGGGATCCCCTTGCCTAACACCTTTGAAACTTTTGATATAAGGGCCAAGAGTATTATTGATTTTGATATTCACAGTACCACCAGACACTACTTGTTTAATCCATTCACACCAAATGTCACAGAAACCTCTTCTAGACAGGCACTCAAATAACAAATTCCAGTTAACTTTGTCATAAGGCTTCTCAAAGTCAATTTTGAAAAGGACCCCAACTTCCTTTCTTCTTTTGGTATCATGAATAATTTCATGAAGGCACATAATGTCGTATGTAATGTTCCTTTCTTTCATAAAAGTAGTTTGAATGGGATGGATTAATTTCTTAGCATAAGCTTCAATTCTTATGGTCAGAGTTTTAGTAATCAATTTGTAAAGACAATTGCGTAAGCATATGGGACTGTACTGCTGAATCTTAGAAGCATCTTTAACTTTGGATAGAAGAGTAATTGTTCCATAGTTAATTCTACTTATATCAACTCTCCCCCCATGGAAATCATTGAAAAGTTCCATGATACCATTTTTTAATAATGTACCAATAGCTCTGAAAAAACTCAATTGGCATTTTGTCAGGACCAGGGGCTCTATTCTTTTTCATTTGAAAAAGAGCATTCTTAACTTCTTCTTCAGAAAAGGGTCTACACAGGAAGGCATTATCATGCTCATTCAGCTTATAACAGCCATCCCACAGAGCAGGGTCCAGGGATATATTATGAGAAGAGGAGGGGCCAAAAGAATCCTTATAATATTCAGTTGCATGTTAATGATATTTTCATCTCCTTCAATAATAACTCCATCATTTTCCATATTCAAAATGGCATTCTTCCTCCTTCTGCCGTTAGCACAGTTGTGGAAAAATTTTGTATTGTTGTCCCCTTTTATCAACCAGTTTTCATGACTACGACTATACCAATATAATTCTTCTTGACAAAGCATATCCATATTCAGAACCAAAATTTCAATCTTTCTGTCAATTTGAAAAGACAGCAAACCATTTGCTTCTTCAATCTCTTCAAGTTTAGCCAGTTCTTCTTGAAGGGCCAGCCTTTTCTTTCTATTTTTACCTTGGAGATTAAAACCCCATCCTTTAAAATATTGTTTACATAGCTTAATTTTCTGCTGGATTTTATCAAGAGCAGATTTTGCTCTACAATGTTTTCCCCAAATTTGTTCAACCCCAGAAAAGAATTCTGAATTGCTTAACCAATTCAACTCAAACCTGAATTGGATGTTTTGTGACTTTTGAACAACATCAGAGAAAAGAATGAGGGGGTTATGGTCAGAAATCTCTCTAGGTGATCTTTTCACCAGCACCTTAGGACAAAGGTCTTCCCAAGTGTTACAACAATCGAACACGCGTGTTCGGCGCAACAGTACACGCACACGCCCTGTCCCGTTCGGCCGTTCCCCTCCCCGCCGGGGCCGGGTGCGTCACGGAGGCCTGTCCATTTGCTCCCGTCTCCGACCTGTACCGACCCAGGCAAACGAAATTGACGGTGACGGACTGACGCGTGGTGACCAGCTCGCCCGCCCCACTCTCTGTGCTAGATACTGTTTCTGTCACTGCCGCTGCCACCTTTTCTGTAGTGGAGCAGCTGGAGGCTGGAGCCACAGTGCACCGGCACGGCGGCACCGACCGGCGCCCGCCCGGCCGGGCTCTCGTCGGTTGTGTGACCCATCAGGCTCATTGCGTCCGGTCCGGGCGTGCCGCGCCAAGGGCATGTGTACGCTCGCCAACATGTCGGCAACTCGGCGCGCACGGACGGGCGCCTGCGATGCGTTTGGCGGTCATGAAACTGTCCGCTGACGCGACATCATCAGCTGATGATGCGATCGCAAGAATCAAGAACGTAACAGCGGCCCCCTGCTCCGTTTTCCCGCAGGCGCCTCTCCATCTCTGTGGTCTGTGGGTGGCGCTCTCTGTGCATACGTCTAACGTCTGCTTGCCCTTGTTTTCAATTTGATTGAAAGTTTCAAATCATTTGGTTCAAGCGAAGAGATAATGGCCCATCTGTTAATACAGTACTAGTAATAATCTGTTCATCAGTGATTGATTGATTGGTCGACGTAGTTTGTTTGCACGAGCCGAATGGATTGAAAATTGAAGAACGGTGGATGACGAGTGGCTACGTTCTTGAAAACCGTAGTGCACGTCCAAATACTACAGTATAATTAAATAAGCACTAGCATCACACTGGTCAGTATTCCTGTGTGAGCATCACGGTGTGAGGTGTCTCCAGCTAGCCCTAGCCGCCACCTGCCCCCGCCCCGCCCCTGTGTCCGGCCGGTTGCATCAAATGACCATACGACATCGACGCGGTGACGTAGCTCCAAACTTTCTTAAGTACACGCGATAATAACCATATACGCAGGAGTACGGATAGAGACGGATCAACATTTCTTAAAGCAATATACAGCCCACATCGATCAGGCATCCCACACGTTGCATTAGTCACCTTGATTGATCCTTATTTATTTCCTTGTAAACTAACTAATGATGATGCATACGCGTACGTGCAGTAGCAGTATACAAGCAATGCAACATTGCAACCAAACACAAAACACGCCAGCGGATGATCCCATGGGGGTTTTTTCAACAACAAAAAAAACACACAAACCCGTGTACACAAAAGTGATGACCTCCGGTGGCGCGTCTCGTAAGTAAGGCATAGAGAAAAGAAGAAAAATGCCATGCCACCACATGCACAACATGAAGGACCTGGCCCGGACCCGGCCCATCACTGAGTTGAGAACTTTGGTTATAGGGCCAGGACGGACCCGGCCCTTACCTTGCCGCGCTCCTGCTGCGGGCCTTCCGCTTCCCTGGCGGACAGGGCGGCCCCATGTGTCACCGCCCTGGCCTTCTTCCTCCTCTCCGCCGCCTCGTCCGCCGCCATCTGCACGGTCCTGCACTCGTCGCTGCAGAACGCCGTGTCGCCTCTGTTCGCCCGCCGGCATGCATGCATGCATCGCTGGTGAGGGGTGCCGTCTCGGAAATAGCAGGGGAAGAAAGGGATGCAGGAATAGCAGTGCATGCCGCCGTTTACCTGTACATGAAGATGTCGCGGTTGCCGGGGAGCGGCTTCCGGCAGAGGAAGCACGCGTCCAAGAAATGCACGCTGCCGCTGTGCCCCGCTCCTCCCCCCATGGATCGATCTCCTCTCTGTCTTCTCCCCCGAGCACCGCCACCGGCCGGCGTGCGATCCGGCTCCGGGTCCGGCTCCTCCACGCGCGCGCGCGGCCGCGCTACACGGCCGGCCCGCAGCCGCAGCGGGCCCGGCGAGACGATAGGGGCGGCGGTGCTTCTCTTCCTTCTCACCTGCGTAGGCTGCAGCCGCAAATCGCCGTGCTCCTCCCCCTTTTCCCCCCCTGCGATTCTGCTGCCACCGTCCGTCCGTGCGTCCGTCGCTTGCTTCTACGCGCGTCCGCGTCAAATGCGTGATGATGCTTGGTGGGGAGGCAAGGCAAGGTGGAGGTGGAGCTGGGTGCCGTTTAATAATGCCGGAGGTAGAGGCCGCTCTGGGCCCACCTGTCAGCATGTCTGGAGCCTGGAGGCCGGCGCGCCCGCTGGTCACGGCCGGGGCGCGGATCCGCGGGTCCCACGCTCGCGATTCGTCCACTTGCTGCGCTCCAGCTTTCTCGGCCGAACTGTTCACCGTGTCACGTGGGCCCTTTTCGGCAGTTGGCCCCGCTTGCCAGCGAGATCTGGCTGTTGGGGGGAGGGGACGACTCGGCGAATCTTCTCGTCAAGTAGCCGTACCAGTACCACACCATACTGTATGCCTCATTGCCTCGTGTGATCGAGCATTCGTGCCCGTGGGATCACAGCAGCCTTGCAATGCAATCTCATACAAAAATTGTTGAAGTCTCGGTCTCTCGGATTCTGTTTCGGCCTGCGAATCTCCAGCCCTGCCGAAGACTTGAAGAGCTCGATCGCGCAACTGGTACAGGAATGCATCCAGCATCCTCATTGGTTTCAGCTTGGAGTTGGAGCCCTGCCCGCCTTTTAAATAATTTTTCGGTGTGCCTACCGTATCAACGGGGTTTTGGGGATTCATCATCAACTTGCCCGAGAATTTTTCGGGAGGACATCTGGCGGCACCACCACACTTGAGCGAGACGAGAGGCACAGATTCGTCGGGCGTTCGGTGCTGCGACATGGACCGCAAAGGCTTCAGGATCAATTTTTCCTGAGTAGTTGAGCTACTCGCATCGAAGCAGGGCCACTTTGCACGGTGGCCTGAATTCCCGAAAACGCTGAGAAGACCTTGACCCACGAGTCCATCGATCAGGACCGGCCATCCACGGCACGCCTGGGGATGGGGCGTCATTTCTCCTGCTATTATCCAAGGATCTTTTCTGTGGCAACGCCTTTGCATGCATGGTTGATGGGTTGGATTCATTGACTTGTACAAGCGGGGCAGTGTTCGTTTGGGCGGCTCATTGGACGATTGCAATGACAGTTACCGCCTAAACTAGCGGAGAATTAGCATCAGTCACTCATTTTTTGAAGAAAAGCATCAGTCACTCTACTTCAGCAGTTCAGCTCAAAGGAACCAACCCATCAAATGAAAAGGTGGTGAACTTATGATTGGTTAGGCTGATGGAAGACTGCAGCTGGCAGGTGTAAATCAAACAGAAATGTGACGAGAGGGAAGACCGCTTCAAACTGTGTTTCTCCTGGTCCTGGATTCCTCAGCCCCTGGGTCACGGTAGAAGAATGCACGGTTCGGTTCCACATGCAGAGATGGAATCGCAAGGCTGGATTCCTCTAGGACCCAGCATTTTCTTCGCGCGCGTTTCGTTGTCACTTGCTCCAATTAATTCAGTCCTGCCACAATATAAAAAGAAAATCAGTCCTGCCATGCCTAGCAATCTAGTAATTACTTTCTCTAATCTAAATTATAAAAATGTTTTAGGTTTTTCAAGATATATTACTTTTACTATATACTTATATATAGCGTATATTTTGAATACATATATTTAGAAATGCCAAATCATCTTATGCTTAAGAATTAAGGGAATGTCATTTTTGTTGTTATTAGTTAGTCACAGTTGGACTTATATCGCACGTTAGTGGACCACCACTGCCTGCACAACATGAGGAAACCAAAGGTGCGGGAACCGAACGAAGGGATTGATGAGAGATGAGTTCCATTTGGGCTATGAATGCGCTAGGATGGACCAAACTGTCCAACCCATACGACACCTGCGTGTGCAATAATTTAACATATTTATCTAATTAGATGGGTTGCTTTAGAATCTATGCAATTCTTGAAGAAAAGAGTATTGAAACAGACATCTTTTTATAGTAATATAGTGGTAACATTAAATTTTGAAAGAAAACAGACACCACAATCTCCCAGAGCCCACGACATTGACTCAAGTTATACCAGGTTCTTGTAAAAAAAAAGTTAGACCCTGTTAGTCGTGTTTGTTCTAGTGTTGCTCTAGTTGTTTTAGCTATTCGTGTCTTTTGGTTATGTCTTTGAGTGTTAGTCATCATCAATTTGACCCTGATCAAGTTGAAGTGATTTAGTTTTTGCCTTGTCTTTGTTTTGTTGGAGGGGCTGTTTTTACACCATTGCCTCCTTTCGCTGCAGCTTCAGCCACAACGAACGAGCTCATTGGTTTTTGTTAACCGTGTAGCCTTCAGTGCTGGTTCTTAAGTTAGTCATATAGTCATCAGTGGTTGAGTTACCCTCTAGTTGTATTGTTTTTTAATCATTTTCTTTTTGTAAAATGGATCATCTTTCTTATTTTAATTAATAATGCGGTGGCAGATCTTTTGTCAACCTTTTGAGGAAAAATCGCATGCAAACATTTCAAATAAAAGTATAAAAAGCACAGACTTGATAGAGAGAAGATCTCTTTTAGTTGGCTCCGATTTTAACCAGGAGTCATCAAACAAAAAAAACGAGCAAGGCTTTGCATTGCTCATTTGTAACTTCAGGACATGGAGAACCTCCGCTCACTTCATTGTTTCGCGTCCGAAACAAACGCCAAACAAAGGTCGTGGCTACTTGGTCCTTGCGATCGAGGAGAAGGGGAGAATCCTTGTCTAGTACTAGGAACGTGCAAGAATTCATTCATTCGCCATGCATCCCTGGGTGCGTTGGGACGAGCCCGGAACCGGTGTAGTATGTGATGAAGCTGCCGTGATCGAGCTCCGTCTAGTGTTGTGGCTGAAGCTGCCGCTGGGGGGTACGCTGCTGGTCCCTCTGCGCCATCGCCGCCGCCGCCGCCTGCTGCTGCTGCTGCTGCTGCGCCATGAGGGCGTGCTGCTTCTTCCTCCGGTGCCTTATGCGGTCCATGTCGATCTGCTCCCTCCTGCAATCGTCGCTGCAGAATGGCGTGTCCCCTCTGCAAACGCACGCAGAGTGTTTGTTAATAATCCTCCTCCTTCACCGGCGCAATCGATCAAAAGCAACCGACCTGTACATGAAGATGTCGCCGCAGAGCGCCTTGCGGCAGAGGGTGCACTCGTCCAGGAAGCTGTTGGGCTCCTCCGCCTCCGTGTCGGGGACGCAGAACATGGACGGCGCGCGCCTCGCCGTGGTGGGGCTCCTGCCGTCCTCCGCCGCCTTGGCTCTGCCGCCGCCGCCGTCGGTGGAGCGCCGTGGCCGGTGGGCCTGCGCGCTGCCTCCGCCGCCGCCGGAGAACACCGCCGCGAAGTCGGGGTTGCCGAAGGCGTGGAAGTAGGACGACGTGAACTCCATCGGCCGGCCGGCGTACGTCGTCCCTGGCACGCGCGCGCGGGCCGGTCCAGGAGGAGCGAACGGAGGCTCAGGACGGCAGGGCAGCTAGGCTTGGAGAGAGGAGAGGTGGAGGGGGGCTCGGTTTTAAACCAGCCTCAAGAAGGGCAACGGCATGGCGGTTAATTAACCAACTCGTGCCTGGCTTCCTGCATGCATTGCCAATGCCTTGCCAGGGGAGAGAGAGAGAGGGTTGGCGAGAAGCACGGGTGAATGCATGTGGTTAAATCTGGCATGCCTGCCAGCCCAGCCCAGAGGTGCCTTGCAGGCATACATACAGCTCCATTTACCTGGCGTCTGTTAATTTTAAGTTTCGCTGCATCTACCCAAAGATAGTTACCACTTGCCACTATGGAAATGGAGGAGGAGCTTTCGCCATTTTGTTTTGTGACTCGATGGGTACTTGGGTAGAACGAACAATCTGATCACTTGATCAGCCGGAGTGGGAACTCAGATCGAACACCACATTACAAAATCAAGAGAAAACCAACCGCAGATCGAGCAGATGGCTCTGGAAAGGGAAAAATAATCGTCACCCAATCGTGTTTATTCATGACAAAACTGACGTTCCAATCAAATGCGCGCGTACCAGTCCATGTGATGGCAACATACATAGCGCCCCAGCCAGCACCAGCAGCGACGTGCAAATGGTTCCGTGCACGCTGCTTCTAGAAAAACAGCATCAGCATGATTGACGTTTTCTAGTACTCCATGTTGTGGATGTCCATTTCGCAATCGACGCATGCATCTGTGTGTTTACCGGGCCGGGGCGTGGCCGTTCCGTTGGTTCGGTTGATTGGTCGCTCGGCATCAGGCACTCCGCCCTCACATGGCTCCAGTGTCCAGCGGCCCGAGAGGGCGAGAGGGAGCACTACAGCTAGCACTGGCAGCCGGTGCACGCCCGCTCACGCGTGCGTGCGGTGTGCGCCTGCGCCCTGGACGCCCGGCATTCGCCGCGCGCCGTCCAGAGGGTGGCTGATGAGATGTCGTAACGTGTCAAGAATCTTGCAGGGGGAGAAGCAGAAGCTCCCCAAGTGTCATTTCTTTAGGGTTTTCGGAGGGCGCGTAGGCTGAGGCTGCCTGCCTAGAACGATTCTCTCTCTGTCTCCCTCTCCCTCTCTTTGGAGCCTGCACGGTGGGCACATGCTTGCAATGCAACTTGCAAGAGCACCAGCAACGCGAAATGAAATACTCCTACTAACCATCAGTGCGCGCGTGGGGGCCAGTGATGATTTGTTAACTCGCGAGCAGCAACTTTCACGAGTGGTGTGCCGTTAGCACCTCTGGTTAATTCTATGACCATTTCCGTTCGTGAAAGTCGGATCCATCGATCGATCTTGCAGTGCTTGGGATTTGATTCCTGCGGCATGTCCGCCGTACAAACAGTACGGGCCCGTAGCGTTTCGTGTCGAACCATGCACTGTACTAGAAATTAGTATTTCAGTTTAGCTCGAACTGAATAAGGCCCTGTTCACTCCAAAATTTCTCACCACATCGAATGTTGCGGCGCATGTATGAAGCATTAAATGTAGATGAAATTTTTGCATGTTTACGCAGTTTGCATGTAAATCACGAGACGAATCTTTTAAGCTTACTTAGGCCATGATTGGACATTTATTGGAAAATATTTCTTTTCCAAATTGCAAATTGCAAGCAAACTTTTGGAATTTTGATGTGGCGTGCTTCGTTTAACGTGCGCATATGGGAGAATTACTACACAGCGCTTGCCATACGCCATGCAATCGGGCCCGCCTCCGCTTGAAAAAAAAAAGGCGCATGTGGGAGTCAAACCGACGACCTCTAGTAAGGGTGGCAAAAATTTAAATTTTCCCCGTGTCCTGATCTGCTTCTTCTTCCTTGTCGAAGGAAATTGAGTTTCCCATCCTTTCTTTCCTCTCTATAAACCCTAATAGCGGGGTTCGGGTGACGGTAGCGGCGATGTCGAATATCGTGGCTGGGAGAAGAACAAGTGGATGGAGCGGCTGATGAAGTGAGAAGACCACCTGGCGAAGCCTCAGTTGGCAATGGAGACCCGCATCAGGGTAGGCCTGCTAATGGGTCGGGTTAAAACGGGTTTAATGGGTTGGGTTTTTAAGTAGTTACACTTTGAACGGGTATAAATGGGTTGAGTTACCTAACGAGTTGGGTCGGAGTGGGTTTAATAGGAAAATTGATTGGAACGGGTTGGGATTGTCTTCTCTTTCTGTGGGCTTAAATGCATTGGACCCGTGGAAGGATGTTAGATTAATACACATCCGATAGTTTCGGTTGGGATGAAGTTGTTGCTCGCTATATTAAATTATTTAAAATAAATTTTAATCAATTTCGATAAAATTTTAAGGTATGAACGCGAGGTTTTGTTTCTAGGGTCCGCTTTTGACGTGGGGCCCACACACACATCTGACAGTACCGATTGACATAAAGTTGCTGCTTGCTATATTAAATCATTTGCAATAAATTTTAGATAATTTCGATAAAATTTAAGGTGTGAACGCGGGGTTTTATTTCTAAGGTCCGGCTCTGATATGGGGCCCACATACACATCCGATAGTGCCGGTTGGCATGAAGTTGTTGCTTGTTATATTAAATTATTTCCAACAAATTTTAATTAATTTTGATAAAATTTTAAGGTGTGAACAGAAGGTTTTATTTGTAGAGTCCGGCTCTGACGTGAGGCGCACGTACACATCCGATAGTCCCAGTTGGCATGAAGTTGTTGGTGCTATGTTAAATCATTTTGTAACAAATTTTAATCAATTTCGATAAAATTTTGAAGTGTGGATGCGAGGTTTTATTTTTAGGGTCCGACTTTGATGTGAGGCCTACATATACATCCAGCGGTGCCGGTTAGCCTGAAGTTGCTGCTTGCTATATTAAATCACATACAACAAATTTTAATCAATTTTGTTAAAATTTTAAGGTGTAAATGCGAGGTTTTATTTTTAGGGTCCGGCTCTGACGTGGGAGCCACGTATACATCTGACCGTGCCGGTTGACATGAAGTTGTTGATTGCTATATTAAATTATTTGCAATAAATTTTAACCAATTTTGATAAAATTTTAAAATATAAACGTTAGATTTGAAATTTAGGATCCGGTTTATAGGTTGAAATGGTTTGGTTCGAAACTAAAATGGTATGGAGTGAGGTGGGTTAAAGAAAGGATTAATTTGCTATGGGTTGGGTTAGGTATAGGGTAGGTATTAACCTATATAGCAGGGCTACCTTAGGGGGGAGACGTCGGCACTGAATCCTGCGATGTTGAGTTGCTGGTGAAGGGGGAAGAGCACCTGGAGTCGGATCACATGAAGGCGGCGAGGAAGAGCCGCATCAGGGAAGACGACGACAAGAAGCTGCTCATCAGCCCTGAATCCTGCAATGTTGGGTTGCCGATAGATAGGAGCCCCATCCAGTTCCGTGAGCGGACCATGGAAAGGAGAGGCCCGACCGTGGAAAACAGAGGTCCGACCATGAAAAGGAGAGGCCCTGACGGCGCTGCCAACTTGAAGTTGACCATCTTGCCAGAACCGTTCCAAATCTTACTGCGCGACGGTAACACTATTTTCCTCCGCGCTTCTCCACTCGCCTTTCCTAATATGATGATGATATTATTACATTACATCGCCTTCCGAGTTCTTTTGAGCATTCTCGAAAGCATGATTCACTTTGAAATTCATAGTATATAACCTTTTCTAAGATAATTAATAATTAATTTTGTTTGTCAAAAAGTATCATATTGGAGACCATGTTAATCCTATTAATGGACTATATCACTATATTATTATGACCAGAGGGATTAAATGTTTCCTTGCTCTCATCATCATTGTGACCAGGCATGAGCTACCTTTTTCCGGCTGGAGGAGCACGAGCACGGGTGCATGACTGGGTGTCTTTATGTTTATCATCTAAGATTCCTAGTGAAATGGTGACTCATGAAGAGTTTAAATTGTTCATAAAAGATCTCGTATGCAAGTGTGAAACCATTGGAATGGTAAAATCCTATTCTATTTCCTTGACTAAGGCATTAACATAATCTGATACGACACGTCTGCTGACCTTGAATATCAATTGGACAGGATTTTTGCCCTCATCCAAGATGCTCTCTGTGGCCCACAACATTTAATATGTCTATGTCTGAGAATTTGCTGGTTTTGGTTGAGCAGCTGGGTTCGTCATTTGTTGGAAAGATGGTGCAACTTGTTCTTATAGTTTTGCCACATGTTTTGGAGGGTAAGGAAGTTATTGCTTGTGTCAGATGTACCTTCATGTTTTTTGTTCATTTGGTGAAAGTTGCATCTGCAATTTTTGCAGGGGATAATGTAGATGATCCTTTTAAGCGTATTAAAATCTTCTGTGAGGATCATGGAGTCATATATCTTGAGTGTTTGTCCCATGACGTTAGGATGCGGAGCGATGAATTTGTTGACTTCACTGCACATAGAATAAAACATCAGGTCCTGTTTAATGCCATTTTCTTTTTCTCTTTAGTTTACAGAATCCTCATGGTTACAGTTTCTCTTAATCAGGCCATATACCTTGATTCTATGAAGAAGACTGAAGGAGATTCGAAAGCAGCTGGGTTGCGCAAGGAGAATCCTCATGGTTGCAGTTTCTTGGTTGATGAGACACAAGAAGATGATGGCAGTGACAAAAGACAAGGTGGAGATGGAAGATCTATGTTATGCAAGACAACCATTGATGAAAATGGACATCATGTCGATTCTGGCAAGGAGATTGGAGGAGATGGAGGCTCCAAAGAATGGAAAGACAGTTGTGGATTTCATAGTTCTGTTGATGAGATGGAGTCTATCGACCGTAGTGTCTTGCAGGTATCATCAATTAAAAAAACAGATTTCAAAATTGAACATGGACCCAAAATTATAGTTCCTCATTGAATTATGAATTATAATTGTCCGAAGTGGTAGCTTATGTGTTCTGGAACCTTTGGAAAGAAAGGAACAGGAGGATCTTTCAGAATGAGCATAAAACGGCGGAACAAGTAGCTTATCTCATCAAGGAAGATATTCTTCAGAGACGGAAGTCCATGTGTGTTGAGAGGTAATTATTTTTGCATGTGAGGTTGCTGTGTTTGGGTCTTTCGGCACTTCAAGTGCCTTGTACATAAAACCTTTTTCCCATTTTCCCCTTCTTAATTGAGCGGCAGAGCTCCTGCCTTTACTTTCAAAAAATTATGAATTATAATTCCAGATGAGATATGCACAGCTTGTGCTTATGCCACTCTTGAATATATCCAACATGTATTTGTAATTTGAATTTGCAAGTACTTCAACACAACTTAAAACAGTGTGAGCAGCAAGCCAAAAAAACATAATGTTCAAAGCAGAGAACCAAATATCGCTGATGATTATTTGACAAGCATGGTCAAGTCTAGTCTAGGTAACTATTTCATCTTGGGCACAGGAGCATAGCTACCGGATTGTATTGTATTCTTATTCATCTCTACTTCCATTCATATACTATTGTTTCCAGTCTTGTTCTCTTATAAAAGATGTATACTCACGTATATTTATTATTTTATTTATGAATTAGGTTAATGAAATCGGAAACGTGAAAAGCTGGGCATGTATAAGTTTTTCAATGAGTGAAAAAGAGAATTAAATTCTTAGGCTGTGTTTAGTTGAGATAAAGTTGGGGAAAAAGTGCACTGTAGCACTTTCATTTGTATTTGACAACTTTTATCTAATCATGGTCCAAGTAGACTCAAAAGATTCATCTCGAGATAGACAGGCAAAAAGTACAAACATGCAACAGGTGCTACTTCATTTAGTGCTCTATGCAGACGGAAAGTACAATCGATGTGATGGGGAGAGAGAAGGAAAATTTTCAAACTAAACGGAGCCTTAGAGAAGCTAGTGGATACTTGTCTTGACATGGGAATGGTAAAATGCTTCCACTCTTGGCTCGTGCATTTAAATAATCACAAACTGCGCATCTGACTTTGACTTCGAATAACTTGTAGGGATTTCATCCAATGGCAACAAGTTGCGTCCATGTAAAGCCTGGTTCTTCCGCTGACGTAGAAAAAGCTCTATGGCATATGCATGACAAGATCTCAGAAGTCTTCAGTGGGAGAAGAAATAGGACTTCTGCTTGTAATTCTGCTAGACAAAAAAGCTGGACATGAAATATGTGGTAAGAAAACTGACCTTAGTGCCCTTTTTATGTTTAAGAGCGAGTTGAGCAGTAAAATAGAAATAAGAGCTGCTAAAACAATATCTTTTTCTTAAAGTTCCTACGATGCTAGTTTTGAAAAGGCATATACACTCAGATAATGCAAGAGTTCCCCACTACCAAGTAAGCTCTTTCTACTTGTTCACCTGTGTACTTATGGATGAAAACTACCTGGCTTTGTTTGGCTACTTTTTTGATTGGCTAGTGTGATTTTATATCTCAGGCTAGACTCGATTGAGCTGTCTTACATTAGTGTGGCTATATGTGAATCGCAGAGGTCTGTAAATTAAGGCAATAGGCAGGCACATTTGAAATGCAGCAGTAGTGAGTTCCTATAGAAAATAAAAAATGAAATAAAAGGTCATAATGGTCGGAAGCTGTTCACTACATCAGAACCATCCAGAAGGAAAAAAAAAAGCACCTGAGGTCAGGTGTTTCTTAGGAGTTCAATATGTTTCATGTGTGTTTTTGCAAATCTTTTTTCTTCACTGGTCCTGCACGCTTGATAAAAAGGATCTGGTGTCTATGCCAGGTTGGTAAACCATATAGATCTTGCCCAAACAAGGAGTAGGGGCTAGCTTGTAAGCCACGACTTAGTATTAGTACTACGAGGATTCTGGCGGAGTGCTTTTCACATATAGATAGGTCGGGATGAAGAAGCTCCGTAGTCAACTAATAGATAGAAAATCACAGTAACCTTTTTCCAACAGTTTCACCATGATAAGAACAACCTTGTCATACATGATAATTATGGGCTTTCTTCCTCCTTCTTTATAGTCTTCAGTTCAATCTGCCAAGTCCGATTCATCTTTTTCCAACCCTTCCTCTGTTCTTATACTAAACCTCTTCTCTTCGTTCCCTTTGCCCAAAATTAATTGATTGATTTGTCAAATGCATGTGTTTTTTTTTTTGACAATCAAATGTGCAATTTGCAGACAGAAGTGAAAAGGTGTGTGGGAAACTTGGAGTTGTATATCAGTGTTGTTCGCCTAAGGATGCTAGGAACCCGAGCAAGGCCTATCTCAATACTACTGCATATGAAATAAATAACAAGGTTTTTTTTTTTCAACGATATATTATCATCCCCCCCCCCCCCCCCCCCCCCCCCCCCCAACACACACACACACACCAGGCCACCATACAACTCATGTTTTGCATTTCTTCATCAGATTGTAAGGCGTGATGCAGCGTGCAACTTTGTTATGCCATTTTCTGCAAAAGAAGACGATCCTACAATTGTTTTTGGAGCTGATATATTTTGTGATTCAAATATATCCATTGCATCTGTATGTCTTCTTATCTAACATCTCCTTGATTTAATCTGTTACACCTTCCACTGGCCAATCATATTTTGGTGCATTCATGCAGGTGGTGTCAACATTTGATTGGCCTGTATCTAGTAGGTATAATGCTTTAATCGCTGAGCAACCATGTAAGGAAGTCACCATAAAAAATCTGCATAATGAAAATAAAGTGAGGGAAAGCATGGTCAGGTAATTGTGTTTCATATAATATAAGTGACTAGTAAAATTGTGTTTGATATATGTGATGTTGTCACATGTACCTTTCTGGGCACTAATGTTTCTATTGTCACATTACCTTTTTGGCATTCATGTCTTCTTTTACAGAGGTTGTCTGCTTTTTTTCTTCAAGAAAACAAGGATATGGCCTAGTCGAATAATCTTCTTCAGGTTAGGAAGACTGTTATCCCTTTGATATTTTTGTCCAGTTCATTGAGATGTGCTAACAGTGCATCAATTTGCACAGAAATGGTGTAGATGAAGGTCAACTGAGATCCATTCTCGCTCAAGAAATAGACGCAATACGAAAGGTATATACATGGTCTGGGTTATCCTTGTGTCTTTATTTTTACCTGACCATTTTATCAGTTTTCTACTTCTTTGATTTGATAAAAGGCTTGCACCTGTATATTCACGAGTACGCTGCCAATCACATATGTGGTTGTTGGACGAGCTGGTTAGTATGTTTAGTTACCTTCTTCCTTTACTGATGAAAGTGCTTTGGTGTCTGATTTTTTGCCTTTCCTTTTTCCTTGGTCCATAGAATCTGTTGTTGGTGAAGATAGTTGTTCTGCAATGTTTGAGTTCTCTTGTAGCCATCCAGTTGTTGGGGTAAAGTACATCTTTTTCTTGCTTTCTAAGAATACTTTAGCTTTGATTGTTTGATTGTAAATATTTGAATACATTCGTTTCAGGGAACTAGTACAGTGTCCTATCGAGTCCTTCATGATGAAAACGAATATGATGCTGATAAACTTCAGTCTCTATGCACCAATCTCTGCACAAAGTAAGTTGTAGATTCACTTCATGTGGCAACTGTACTTTGACCAACAATCAGTATGCATCTGACACTTTATTGGCAACATGCAGCCGTGTTCGTTGGGCCCAACCAGAGGTATCTATGGGTGAGTAGTCACCTGCTTTGATTGTTTCTTGGGTGTTTTGTGCTTTATTTTCATTTTCAACTACTGGACTTAACAAAGCATAATTTAACAAACAAAGCCAAGAAGTTGGCGTTTTAGCTACATTTTGATGACTGCATGTAACTTCACTATAGCATTGAGCCACTTTAAGCAAGTGAGCTTGCTGGATCATTGGATTCTTTGTTACTTACAGGCTTTTGTGTGTGTGTGTGTGTGTGTGTGTGTGTAGCTCCACCAGCCTACTATGCTCGCTTAGCGGCCTCGCGAGCTCATGCTCACTTTCGCAGCATCACAAGCTCATGCACACCCTCAAACAAAGCAAGCTATGATGGTGAATTGACGACCTCAGCTCGCCAACTGCCTCCAGTTCGCTGAACCTTTCAAGAAAGCTATGACAGTGAATTGACGACCTCAGCTTGGCAACTGCCTCCAGTTTGCTGAACCCTTTTCGAGTGATGTGATCCTTGAAATTTAGTTAGCTATTATTTTTATCGAGCTCTAGTTGCTTTCTTTCATCCAGAATTAGTGGTGCAAAGTGCAAACGGATCTGGCGGGTTGTCCACTTTAACATGTGTGGCGTGGTTGTTTTCTGCGTCTTATATCTTACTAGCAAACCGAGTATTCTCATGCTCCATTGGTCCTCTTCAAAAAAGTTGCACAATAAAGGCTTCTCTTCCCCCCCCCCCCCCCCCCCCCCCCCAAAAAAAAAAAAAGAAACAGTTGTGCATATGCATCAAAGGAGTAGTTCATACTACGTTAGTTCTAAATTATAAGACTTTTTTGGCTTTTAACTTTCTAGAAATATTAAAACGTCTTAATCTTGGATGGAGGGAGTATATTATTTAAGTTGGGGCATCAAGCGGATCACGCAGAGAAAAATAGCAAGGATTGGTTAGCCGGGCCAAGAGAATCACGTGAGATACTGAGATGCCTTCTCCTGCCGGCATCTTAACGTACGTCTCCAAAGGCACCACTCGTGCTAATTAGGGGTTTACGCTTTGGTGGTTAGCGTGCTGGAAACTCGTTGTTTGTGTCCTCAACTAGTTCAAGAAACCAACCCACTTTTAGAGATACTTGTCTTTCATTAGACACTAGATACCTTAAAAGCGAGCTAATTTAAACAGTTCTATCGAGCACACCTGGAGAGAGAACTCAAAAATCTACATTTTTCATCCGGATCACAAATGAGTTGAATAAAGCTTACAACATTCTTAACCATTTCTTATCTCATATGATTAAATTATATCAGAGTTACTGCATAACTTGCTTAAGATAGCAGTGGAAAGAACAATTATAGAATGACATGAATAAAAGTTAATATTGCAGGTGTTCATAATTCTATCTTGCAACATAATAATATGTGATCAATATTGATGCAAAAATAAATATTCATTTAAGAAATGATTAAACATTTGTCATGATAATCGTTTAAAGGGATTCTCTTTATAAAAATATTTGGTGAGAGTTGTAAATAAAATCTACAATCGTAGCATAAAAGAAATCCTCTCTGAGCCCACCAGGAGGTACCCACACACAAAAGTCAGCTTTAGCTTCCACCTGTTACCTATAACAGGGTAGAACAAACCCTGAGTACTCAATTGTACTCCGCAAGACTTACCCGTCAGGAGAAAAATAAGACTCCAAGGATATGTAAGGCTTATTTGGTTTGCTAGTTAGAACTTGCGGGAAGCATTATTAAGAGTGCATCCTTATATTCAAATTATTAGCAGTCATATTAGTTCATTAGCTAATCATTCTAGGTAAGCACCTGTACTATTTTCAAACATGTGGTAAGCAATCAGAATAATTTTATCTTCTTCCAAGTTCCGGTTCTTACTACGGAACCAGATCATAGTCAAGTCGTTACCATCTCACAGAGACGACAATTCACGAATCAATGTAGCCCAGCTGGGTACCCCGAAAACACACGCCTCGCCGGTGCCCCAAGGCACAAGCAAGACTTGCCCACTCCAGTCCTGTCACGGGGTCACAGGTCCCCGTCCAAACTTGGACACTAAGCCCCCACGTATTGAGACTGTTCTCGACATGGTGCTTAGACCTCCACCTTTCTCCGTCTCCATACAGCCAGTCCGGAAAGAGCCGGAACCCATGGCAAGATAGAGCGAGCCTTCCAACTTTCCAAGCCCCCATAAGCAAGTATGTGCTCAGGATAAAAGTCTGTGACATGACTACTTTCACAACAAGGCCGGTCCTTAATCGACACTGAAAGTGCATCTAGCCCTTTGGTGGGTTTTGGATGAGTTGACGACAACAATGATTAAAGGACTAATCCTTATGCTAAGTGTGAAACAAGGAATGGTATATCTCACATGTGCTTGGAATGATACTTAGAGCCACAATGATGGATTGTTATATGATCAATCAAGTTCAAACACAAGACAACAATGAAAATGGATCAATTGCAAAGGCTCGTCCATTGTGAGACATCATGAATCAACTGAAGACAATCAGATGAAGAAGGAAATGTAATTGAATGGATGATTCAAAGCAAGTTGTGACTAAAGTGTTTGAGTTGGATAAGATAGCAATGAAAAGTCTTTGATGTACTAAATAAGGGTGAAGGACTAGCGATGACTTGGTGACTGAGGAACCTGGTTAGGGTGAAAAAGAAAGTACTTGCATTTATTCGAAGGACCAATCAAGCATGATGGAGATGATTATGTGGAGAATCAAATTCTTATTCGTGAAGAATCAAAAGAAGTGAGTTGATGCATTTGGAATACTTCACATTTGATAAATGGAATCAAGTCACGTGCTTAAGTTGGTTATTGTAACACCCTAAAATTTTGAATTTGTTAAATAGAGATAAATTGAATTTATTTATGCAATGGCTTGACATTTAATTTAGCGAACAATAATTTTTGGGAAATTAAAATTTATCATAGGCAATAGAAACGTGTATGTATGCATTCATGCCGTTGCATTCTCTTTTTGTGTTGCTTAAACTTTATTTGGAATAGCAAAATATTTAAAAGTATAGTTGAAAATCTATTTGGAAAAGGATTTTGTTTTTTTTATTTTAAAAAAGCAGAAACCTCATGCCTCCTCTCTCTGGCCGAAGGCCTGCTGCACTCCCTCTTCCTTAGCCGTTGGAGCCTGCAGCCAGAACGCTATCTCCTGATCTCTCTCTCTTGGGCCGCTGCAGCTCAGCAGTCAGCAGGTCGTGCGCCCTGCTATCCTCTCTCTGCCTGAGACTGGTACGCGGGACCCGCATGGCAGGACTTCTCCTTCCTCATGTTCATGTCCGACCCGTACACGAGTGCCGCCTCCGATCGTACGCCAACCGCCGTATCTTCGGCCAAGTCCGCCCCGTGCACGCCTCCTCGCGCCCATATAAGTCGCCCAGCACCCTGCCGTATTCCCCACGAACCCTAGAACGCGCTGCCGTTTTCAATCGCGCCGCCGCTGCCCTGCTTCGTGCCTCCATCACAGCCGCCGCAGCAACTCCACTTGCCGCCGTCGAACTCGTCACCAGGGGCCCTCCTTGTCCAAATTGATCGTTCCCCGAGCTTATAAACGAGGTGAGGAAGCCCCGCGACCCTTTTTCCTTCGTTTTCGGGCACCGTACAGCCGCCAGCGAGCACGCCGCCGCCGTAGGGCCGCCGTCGCCCGTGCTGCGCATCTTCTAGGCCGCCGCAGCCCTCTCCAGTACCCTAGAATGTTTCGCTTTGAGATCCTCTGCATCCCCGTGAAAATACCCTGCCAAACCGTGGCCTGTAGGCCGAGTTCATGTTTCTCCGGCGAGCTCACCGTGTCGCCAGCCATGGAAGCCGTCGGGCTGGGCTTCTTCTCCAGCCAGCTAGTCCTCTCCCTTCCCTTTGAACTAATCTAAACCACCAGATCAAGATCCAGCGGCCAGGAAACAAAGATACCCCTTCACCGTGACATTTGTTAAAGAGACCCCCATCTATTTTGAAATAAACCCGCAGTCCCCCTCCTAATCTGAGTATTGGTTTATTTTTTTTAATTCGAAAAAATTCGTGGTATTCACAAGTTTGCCATCCAGATTTGAATTCCAATTTATTTTGACCATATTTTCTTCGTTTTAGATCCGATTCGATCCGTTCGAGTTTCGTTAGATTCGTAATGTCGTAATCTATCTGATGAAACTACTGTTACATAAATTTTCAACTATTTAATTTCGTAGATATATTTAATCTATTATTTTATTAAATTAAATCTTGTTTAATTCATAACTTCCCCGTTTGAATTCCGATTTGTGTGAACTTTATATCGTTGGAATCGTAGCGACGCGTAGATCATTTTTATACACTTTTCAATCTATTTTTCTACTATTAGTGTACTGTTTCTAATATAGATCTTGTTTGCTTCGTATATGATTCCCTCGATGTTTGTATGAAGATGTGGTGATCGAGTTCAGACGGTGAGCATTATATTGGTGATCAACAGTACTACGTTGAGGATCCAAGTTTTTAGGATCACTTTGATCAAGGCAAGCATAGCATGGACCATCTGTAACACCCCTGGTGTTACTGTAACTAAAACCTGCCATGTCATCATGATCGCATGCAAATCATCTCGCAGTCAACCCTGTTAGGTGTGCATTAACTAGAGTAAGATTTATTCTTGTATATGATTGTGCATAGGTGATTTAGAGTGACTCATTAAATAAGTGTTTGTGGTTATGTGTAATTATCTAAATCCAATTTGGAAATAAAAAGAAAATCATTAATAAACCCTAAAACGGACCCTAAACCCTAATTTAAAAACTAAAAGGAATTAGTGATTGGGTTTTAAACAAAAGCTATAAATCTTTAAAAGTTGAACAACTTCTATTTGGGGCAATTTTGAAGTTATTAAAAAGAATTTCAAATAAAACCATAACCTATGTTTTAAAGTTTAAATTTGAAATACAAATTCAAAAACTATCAAGAATCTGATGGTGGTCCTTTAATAAAAGTGAGCCCTTTCAAAATGGAACAACTTATATTTTTGGGAATTTTCAAGTTATATAGTGAAAATTCAAATTAACCTTAAATCAATACTTTGAAATTTTAATTTGAAGTTTTATTTCAAAAATTATCAAGAATATGACCAAACTCTATTAATGAAAGTTGTAGATCTTGACAAATAGAACAACTTTTATATTTATATATTTTCATATTTTATAGAACTTTTGAGAATTTGATTGGATTAGGTTTGAAATTTAAAATACCTATTTACCCCCTTTCAAATAATTTCAAAACTATTCACAATTTGAATTTGGTTCAAGAACCAAAGTTGTTCAAAATTGAATTTTCTACAACTCTTGTTAATGACATTTTTCAAGTTTTATATGAAATAAAACGTAATTTTGCAAAAAGTAACGACGATGAGGCATTGCTCTGGCGCGGCAGGCGCGCGTGCGCGCGGTGCGCGCCGGCGGTGCCCGGGCCCGGCCAGGTCAAGTCACCATCAACGCCGTGCGCGTGGGGGTCCCGACCGCGTCCTGCGCATGTCGCTGCCCTATATAAGCATCGGTCGTCAAGCTCCCCGCCTTTCTCTTCTCCACGCCGCCGGCGAGGGTCAACGATTCGTTCTCCAAAATTCGTGTTTTACAGTCCACCTCCATCTAATTGCCTTAGCCCGAAGATTCTACTCATCCTTGCGAACCATATGGACCTTTTGGTGCCGCTTGATTTCAACAAGAAACAGCCATGAGGCCGTTCTCTTCCTTGCGGTCGGTCCGCCATGGCCGGGAGCTCCACCTCGTCATGGTCGGGCTTCTCCAGGGTACCTCTTGCTCCTCCGTATTTCGTTTTGGGTTGGTCTCGATGTCATGGGGGTGACTGACTTCACGCTCTGAACGCTACCACATCAGGCAAGCGGGAACGGAGTCATTGCCGCCGGAGCGCGCCGCCGAAACCGCTGGTGACGCCGACGACCCACTCCACTTTGTCTATGCCTCAGCTAGGGTGTGCATTGCATCATGGTGAGTTTCTTGAAGCTCTAGGAGTAGACGGTTGGGTTCCATGTGGTTCGCCGTGGCCGAAACACGGCAAGCCGCCGGTGTCCGTGCTCACAGAGCCGCCATGGCCACGGTGTAGCTCCAGCCAAAGCCTTAGCCGTGTGTTTTAGCCTCCAGGAAGATGCGTGAGGTGCCTCTGTGCATTTTGTTGTCCGTGGCCTCGCCAGAGTCGTCGTCGCCGACGAGCCGCGGCGGGCGGTGGCTCGGCCATTCCCTTTTGAGTGAGAGGGAACAGCGGGCGGAGGTAGAAGGAAGCAGCCTGGGGTCGTCTGCTGGGCCGTGCTGGGCCGGCCCAACAGTGCATAGGCGCGCAGTGGAGGTAGAGAGGAGTATGGGCTGGCCTGCGGTTGTGGGCCGATTCGGGCCAAATAGCGTTTTCCATTTTCTTCGTGAATTAAAATGTAATTTTCATTTCCTGAGAAATCAAAGAGTGCCGCACTTTATCATTTTTGTATTAATTAAATTGCTACACCAAAAATCATGAAAATAAATAGGTATTCTCTTTGTAGTGTGTAATATTTAATAAAAATATAATTTAGTGAATTTGAGCACTTTCAGCAGGTATTAAAATTCGGTAAATTAATTAATAAATGCAACTTCAAGTAATTTTAATAAATCCTCTGTTAATCCTGAAATCCTGAAATTTGTTTTGATACTGTTTTAGGATATGAACTATCTATAGAAAAAGTTTGAGCCCAAATAGGAATAGTTTATTTATTTATTTATTAATTAATGCGCTATTAATTGATAAATAAAATAAATAGAAACCCTAATTTTCTTTAGGAACTGTGTGAGCTTTTGGAGCTGATTGTGGACCTTGGAACACAAAACCACTACTATTCCTTGGTATCTTGATTACTTTTATAATTGTAATCCATGGGTTAGTGGATAAATAAGATGTTTTATGCAAATATTCGCTAGTGGATGCATGGATGTTGTTTTAGTTGTTTTTTGGATGCAACTTCATGGGTAAAAAGGAATAGTTAAACATGCTTCTTGTAGTGAGATGATAATAATCCTTCCTTGTATGAACATAGAATAAAGTGTTTTATGAGATAATTAAATAGAACCCAGTTGTTAATCAACAAGTCGGTTTTGTTGGTTTGTAACTTTGTCGTGAAGGAAAGTTGTACTAACTTTATAAATTAACTTTACTTTTTATTAATTCACCAGTTAGTGCATCTCATGCATCATGGCATACATAACATCATGTTAAGCACTGCATTATTATTTCGTGTAGTGAATGCGTGGTAATTATAATCGAAAGCGAGTCCTGAGTAAGGTCTTCACTCGATGGACGTAGATCTTTCTCAGTAATTGACTTCAGGGTTCTATCTACTCCGAGCAACAGGCAAGCCCCCGTGCATTCAGCCCTTTTCCTTGTATTTTAAAAACTTTATCACCTTGAGTTAATTTATTGCATTAGGTTGATAGGAATTGACTGTCACCGAACTTGCTGCATTACCTGCTTTGATATATTTTCCCCTTGAACCTGATTTAAAAAAAATATTTGAAAAACGCTTAGCCCTGCTTAATTAATTTTAGATTTGCACAAAATGCTATTTTCTGTGCTATGATTATATATATTGTGAATGAAATATGATAATTGGTGAAGAACTTGTTATCCGTCGGTCGACTTGCACTTGGATTAGAGTCCCAATGTATTGTCGCCATCGGAATGGTTTGGAACCGGTGGATAAAATGTGTTCCGTTCGGTGATGTGCACATGGGGCGGTGCCCCCATGTCTTATCACTGGCAAGCATGGATTTGGAAACCGTTGGGTAACTTTGTACTTGGGTTAGAGTCCCAATGCATGGTTGCCGACGGAAAAAAATTAGGGACCGTTCGTTGTAAGCTTGCTGGATCGAGACTTTGCAACTAGCCACATACTACGGAAAGCCCTGACTCCGGTGGCTCTACTACTTGAACCGACTGAAAGCCCATGTTTGGTTTTGGGTAATTGATGAAACCTAGTTTGCTAATATTTGCTCTAAGTGTTTCATGAGAACAATTAGCAAACACCAAGATGGAGCAAAGGATCGGGTCGGTGGAGGCCACAAGTGAAGGACAATGACGGCATCTATGCAAATGGTATAAGTCCATCATCAAAAGAAGTCCACAAGCTTCATCATGAGATGAGAAGGAAGATGGTGAAAAGCTAGGAGCTCAAGGCAAAGGTATAACCAATAGGAGCCCTTTTATTTTTGGTGATCAAGACTCTATAGAGAGAGTGATCACATTTATGATAGATAGCCGTACTATCAAGAGGGGAGAAATCGTTTGTGAAATGCGGTTATCAAAGTGCCACTAGGTGTTCATATTCATTGCATATGCATGTAGATGCTAGTGACACTAACAAAACCCGTTGAAAACTCTTTGAAAAATGCTAACACACGTGCACTAAAGTGAGAGACACTTTGGAGTGTTAGCGACTTTGGAAACAGGGTGAAGTTTGAGTGGTAGAGAGTGGTTTGGGTCCTGTCTTCCTCCTGCCGAGCTCGCGAGGCAGGATTCAGCGCTTTTCGGTGATTGCACTTTGTAGAAATGTGCACCAGAAACTTGCCGAAGTTTCCCGTTGGCTAACTCTTTGAAAAGATGTAAAAACGTGTGCACCGGACGCTGGGAGAGTCCGGTGGGGTAGCATCGGACGCGTCCGGTGTGAACCCTGTGCTCTCAGGTCGGTTTGGTGAAGTTTTCACCGGACGCGCGAAACTTCTCACCGGACGCGCTGGGAACACTGTTCCAGCGTCCGGTGCCTATGACGTGGCTAGCAGCAGAGTGCCGTTGGAGCGGCGAACGCTGAGGAGCGTCCGGTGACCCCTCACTGGACGCGTCCGGTGCCATCTGAAGCTCTCTGGATGGACACCGGACGCTGGTGTCGGAGCGTCCGGTGTGATGGCTCCACGTCCGGTGTGAGCACGCGCAGCGGGAGATTTCAAACGGCTAGTACACGTGTCGCTGGGTGATACATCGGACGCCGCACCGGACACGTCCAGTGTGAACTAAAAGAGCGTCCGGTGCTCCCGAAAACAGTGAGTAACAGTTGAATCTTTGAGTGGGGGCTATAAGTAGTGGAGTGGCCAGCTTGTGCTCTCTCTCTTGGACATTTTCATTGACATAGCAAGCTAGTGAGCCTCTTCACTCCTCTCTCCCACATTCCACTTGATTGAGATCATCATTTGGTGAGATTGGAGAGCATCAAGTGCATTGCATGAGTGTGTTCTTCTAGAGGCACTTGGTGATTGTTTTTCGTAGTGGATTCTGTTGTTACTCTTGGAGTTTGCCGACTCCTAGACGGCTTGGAGCTACGAGGATCGTTGAGGGGAGTTGGTGATTGTCTCCGCCTCCGATCGGTGAAGTGTAAGGGGTTCTTGAGCCTTCCCCGCGGGAGATCGCGAAAGGTTACTCTAATGGATTGCTCGTAACTTGGTGGATCCCCATCTTGTGTTGGTTGTGCGGCACCCTTGAGAAGGGTTTGGCATGTGATGCCAATTAGCGCGTGAACCTCCAAGTGGGTGTATCGCTACAACGAGAACGTAGCTTGCCGGCAAGCACGTGAACCTCGGTAAAAATCATTGTGTGAACTCTCTTGCCGAGGATTTCATTTATATTGATTGATTGGTTTATCTACTCTTCATCGGCAGTATAAAAATCACCCTCTCTACCCTTTACTTTCTCGCATTTACTTTTGTGTAGCTCTTTTGTAGTTGCTCACATAGGAGTAGATTAAAGTAGTGACATAGCTTCTTGTGTGTTTTAGAGACAATAGCCTAGAACGGTTAGGTGGCTTGCTTTTTTTTGTAGGCTAGCGCACATACTTGCTTCGCCGTTTATTTGTCTAACCAATTTGCTTTGTGTGTTGTTTGTAGATTTTTTATAGGCTATTCATCCCCCCTCTAGCCATTTAGGACCTTTTAAGTGGTATCGGAGCCGAGGCACAGTTGATTTGAGGTTTAACAACCTACGGTGTTAAAATGGCTCAACTCAACATTCACATCAACAACACCAAGAAGCCACCCCGATTCAATGGGGAAAATTATGCCTATTGGAAGAGTGTGATGACATCTCATATCAAGTTAATCAATAGAGAGGTGTGGAAGGTTGTTGAGACCAAGATTGAGATTGCTAATGCGGCCAATCCCACAACCGCCGAAGAAAAGCTACTTCAACTCAATGACATTGTGATGTGTGCTATTCATGAGGCCGTAGATGAGAAAGTCTTTGAGCAAATCAAGAACATTGAAAGTTCTCATGAAGTTTGGAAGAAACTTGAGGAATCATATGAGGGCACTAAGGGTGTGAAGACCGCCAAGGCATAAATCTACAAAGAGAAATTTGCTAGTTTTAAGATGAAAGATTATTAAAGTGTGCCGGAAATGTTTCATATATTATAAGTAATAGTCAATGAGCTCAAAGCACTTGGTGAGGAAGTGAAGGATATTGACTTCTCCATGAAGTTTCTAAGATGCTTGCCCAAGAGGTTTGCCACATTGATCACCGTGCTAGTAAAGACCACCTTGAGTGACTTGACACCAAATCAAGTTCTAGCGGAGGTGATGACCGATGATGCTTATAGAGATGATGATGACAAAGAAGAGTTGGTCAACAAGAGCAAAAATAAAGATGAAGATGACAAGGATGAGAAGAAGAAGACCATGGCATTCAAAGCCACATCATCATCAAAGGGAAAGGGCAAAGCCAAAGTTGAATCAAGTGAAGATCCATCAAGCACAAGTTAAAGTGATGAGGAGATGGCCCTTCTAGTAAGAAGATTTGGCAAATTCATGAAGAAGAAGGGCTACCGGGCAAGAAGAAAGAAGAATTCAAGGAAGTTTGATAGGCCAAGAAGATGCTTCAATTGTGGAAACAAAAATCAGTTGGTGGCCGATTGCCCACACTCAAGTGATGATGAGCACAAAGGCAAGAAGAAGAACAAGCATGAGAAGAAGGAGAAGAAAGAGTCATCATATAAGAAGAAGAAGAACTACTCTCATGTGGTAACATGGGATAGTGATGCATCTTCAAGTGATGAAGATAGTGATGATGACAAGAAAAGCAAGAAGAAGGCTCATGCAAGCATTGCCATTCATGACAAGACTTCTATCTTCGACACTCTGAAAGGTCCTAAATGGCTAGAGGGGGGTGAATAGCCTATAAAAATTCTACAACCAACAACTCAAGCAAGAGGTTAGATAAATAATAAGCGAAGCGAATTCTTGCGCTAGCCTACTAAAATGCAAGCCACCTAACCGTTCTAAGCTATAGTCTCTATTTCACACACGAGAGGCTAAGTTGCTACTTCTACTCTACTCCTAGGTGAGCAACTAAACTAACAAGCTACACAAGAGTAAGTGTGAGAATGTAAAGAGTAGAGAGAGTGAATCTTATACCGCCGGTGTAGTGATGAGATGAGTACCAATAAGAACAATCACAATAATCAAGAAATCCTCGGCAAGAGATTGACACAATGATTTTTTACCGAGGTTCACTTACTTGCCGTCAAGCTACGTCCTCGTTATAGCGATACACCCACTTGGAGGTTCACGCGCTAATTGGCATCACACGCCAAACCCTTCTCAAGGGTGCCGCACAACCAACGTAAGATGGGGATCCACAAGCTATGAGCAATCCACTAGAGTAGCCTTTTGCGATCTCCCGCGGGGAAGGCTCAAGAACCCCTCACAACTTCACCGATCGGAGGTGGAAACAATCATCAACTCCCCTCAATGATCCTCGCAGCTCCAAGTCGTCTAGGAGTCGGCAAACTCCAAGAGTAATAAGAGAAACCGCTGCGAAAGACAACTACCAAGTGCCTCTAAATGATTTCAAGCAATGCAATGCACTTGATGCTCTCCAATCTCACCAAATGATGAATACAATCAAGTAGGATGAGTGGGAGTGGAGTGGGAAGGCTCACAAGTATGCTATGATGCTCAGGAGTGTCAAGAGTTGCTACCCAAACCGGCCAAGTGACTATTTATAAGCCACACACAAAGAACTAGCCGTTTGGACAAAACTGCGCACCGTCGGACTGTCCGACGGCCAAACCGTCGGACTAACAACACCGGTCCGACGCCTCGGATGGACGCCACGTGTCCTCTGCCGTTTGAAGTCGACCGTTGAAACACAACGGCTATTTTCTCGCGCCAAAACTCACCGTCGGACAGAGCACCGTCGGACCAAAACCCTCGGTCCGACGCCCTCAGCAGACCACCGTCGGACTGAATTTTCACTGCGCGTCGGACTAAACGAAGCCATGGTCCGACGTTTCCAGAGAGCTCCCCGAGCGCTGAAAACCGTCGGACTAAACAGAACGGTCCGACACCCTCTGAGTTCTCCACGTGTCGTTTCCTCGTTGCTCTGCACCGTCGGAGGCTCGGACAATAGTCCGACGTTCACAAACTGAGCGTCCGATGCCCTCTGAAGGGTTAGCCGTCGGAACGAAGACAATGGTCCGACGCTCAGGCGAAGTTAGGGTCCGACGCTGTGTTTTCTATTGTAACGTTTCCGAAACCCGCCCTCAAACTTCACCCCGTTTCCAAAGGTGCTAACACTCCAAAGTGTCTCTCACTTAGGTGCACGTGTGTTAGCCTTTTCAAAGAGTTTTCCACAGGTCAAGTTAGTGTCACTAGCATCTATATGCATATGCAATGATCATGAACACCTAGTGGCACTTGATAACCGTATTTCATCAACGATTCCGCCCCTCTTGATAGTACGGCTATCTATCCTAAATGTGATCACTGTCTCTATGGAGTCTTGATCACCAAAAGCAAAAGAGCTCCTATTTGTTATACCTTTGCTTTGAGCTCCTAACTTTTCACCATCTTCCTTCAAGTCACTTGATGAAGCTTGTTGACACATTTGATGATGGACTTATACCATTTGAATGGATGCCGTCATTTCCCTTCACTTGTGGCCTCCACCAATCCGGTCCTTTGCTCCATCTTGTTTGCTAATTGTTCTCATGAAACACTTAGAGCACATTATTAGCAAACTAGGTTTCATCAATTACCCAAAACCAAACATGGGCTTTCACACTCCTTGCTTCATGGCCAAAGGCTCAAAGGTATCATCCGATAGCGAATCTAGTGATGATGATAGTGATGATGACCTAACAA
This sequence comes from Eremochloa ophiuroides, assembly GCA_038502445.1. NCBI lineage: Eukaryota > Viridiplantae > Streptophyta > Magnoliopsida > Poales > Poaceae > Eremochloa > Eremochloa ophiuroides. The sequence goes on from JAHLJS010000005.1 coordinate 67,736,396, forward strand.
AAGAAGAATTAATTGACATGCTTGATGATGCTTGTATTCATTTTGATTCACTTAGAAAGGAATGCAAGGGGTTGCGGAAGGATAAACTTTCCCTTGAGCAACAACTTGAGGAGCTTAGAGCATCTTATGAGAGTCTAAAGGAAGACCATAAGAACCTTCCAAAGTCTCACACTAAGCTGGATGAAGCCCATTCCTCACCAGTGACTCAAAATGAGGACTTGCAAAGTCAAATAAATAAGAAGAAAAATAAAACTTGTAACATAGGTGTAACTTATGATATATCTTATGAACCTATTGTTGTTGCTACTCCTAACACTTCTTGTAGCACTTCCACTTCTACCTCACCCACTAGTGATCTCTCACTAATGGATGAGAACAAGAACCTAAAGGAGGAGGTTAAAAAGCTCAATCACTCCTTAGCCAAGGGTTATGGTGGTGAGGACCGCTTGTTTATGTGCTTGGGTAGCCAAAGGACATCTCTCCACAAAGAGGGATTGGGCTATATCCCCAAGAAAGGCAAGACCGCCTTTGCTCCTCACAAGACTTATTTTGTGAAGAGAAATGACCGGTATTGCACAAAATGCAAGCAAGTTGGTCATTTAGAGCAAGATTGCAAAAGCAAGAAATCCAACACTCATGTATCCTCAATAAAATTTGATTCTTGCTACATTCTCACTAAGGGCTCAAATGGTGTGAAGGTTAAGTTTGTTGGTACATCCATGTTGGGTCCAAAGAAGAAGACCATTTGGGTACCAAAGAGCTTAGTCACTAACCTCCAAGGACCCAAGCAACATTGGGTACCTAAAAAGAATTGATCTTTTTTGTAGGTCAATTACAAAGCCAGAGGAAGGCATTGGGTGCTTGATAGTGGATGCACACAACATATGACCGGGGATTCTAATATGTTTGGCTCTCTCAACACAAGCGCAAATAGTGGTTATGATGCAATTACATTTGGTGATAACAAGAAAGGAAAAGTAAAAGGACTTGGTAAGATTGCAATATCCAATGACATGTCCATCTCAAATGTGTTGTTAGTTGAAAACTTGAACTTCAATTTGCTCTCGGTTGCACAACTTTGTGATCTCGGTTTCAAGTGCATATTTGGGGTTGATGATGTGAAAATTGTTAGTGTTGATGGCTCAAATTTGATATTCAAAGGCTTTAGATATGACAACCTATATCTTGTGAATTTCAATGCTAGTGAAACTCAATTATCAACTTGTTTGATCTCAAAGTCTAGTTTGGGTTGGTTATGGCATAGAAGGCTTGGTCATATTGGAATGAAAGAATTGAACAAACTAGTAAAGCATGATCTAGTTAGAGGCTTGAAAGATGTCACATTTAAGAAAGATAAGCTTTGTAGTTCATGTCAAGTCGGGAAACAAGTTGGAAACACACATCCTAAGAAGAGCATGATGAGTACTAGTAAAACTTTTGAGCTCTTGCATATGGACTTGTTTGGACCAACCACATATGCTAGCATTGGTGGAAAGAAGTATGAATTTGTGATTGTGGATGATTACACTAGATATACATGGGTATTCTTTCTAGTTGACAAGTGTGAAGTCTATGATCTATTCAAAACTTTTGTCAAGAGAAGCCAAAATGAGTTTGAAACAACCATCAAGAAATTTAGAACTGACAATGGTAGTGAATTCAAGAACACTATGATTGATGAGTTATGTGATGAGTATGGCATTGGACATCAATTCTCACCCAAGTATACACCATAATCAAATGGCATCGTTGAAAGGAAGAATAGAACTTTGATTGATATGGCAATATCAATGCTAAGTGAATACAATGTTAGTCATTCTTTTTGGGCCGAGGCTATCAACACCGCATGCTACTACATCAACCGGTTATATTGTCATGGTATGCTTGCAAAGACTCCATATGAGCTATTGAGTGGTAGAAAGCTCAACATTGCATATTTTTAGGTTTTCGGTTGCAAATGCTATATTCTCAAGAAAGGCACAAGATTGAGCAAGTTTGAGAAGAAATGTGATGAAGGTTTCTTACTTTGCTATTCAACCACAAGCAAGGCATATAGAGTTTGGAATTTGGCTAGTGGTACTCTTGAGGAGGTGCATGATGTGGAATTTGATGAAACCCAAGGCTCTCAAGATGAAGTTAAAAATCTTAGTGATGTGAGAGGCAATGACTTGGTAAATGCAATGAAAGATATGAATATTGGTGATATTAGGACAAGGCAAGTCAATGATGATGAAGATGATGGTGCTATTCATACAAGTGTGCAAGTTGACAATGAAGCAAGTGCAAGTGGTTCACAAGATCAATTTCAAGTGCAAGATCAACAAGTTAGTTTATCTCAATCCAATGATCAAGTTCCTATTCTCCAATCGATTTCTATTGTAACGGATCATCCTTTGGATCAAATCATTGGTGGTATTCAAAGTGGAGTTCAAACAAGAGTAAGCTTAGCTCAAATTTGTGAGCATTTCTTATTTGTGTCATCCATAGAGCCAACCAAGATTGAGAAAGCATTGCAAGATGTTGATTGGGTTAATGCCATGCATGAAGAGCTCAACAATTTCACAAGAAATCAAGTTTGGGAGCTAGTAGAAAGACCAAAAAAACATAATGTGATTGGAACCAAATGGGTCTTTAGATCAAGATGGGATTGTGATAAGGAACAAAGCTATATTGGTTGCACAAGGTTACACTCAAGTTGAAGGGCTTGATTTTGGAGAAACCTAGGCACCGGTTGCTAGATTGGAAGCAATTAAAATCTTATTAGCCTATGCTTGTGCTCACAACATCAAGTTATATCAAATGGATGTGAAGAGTGCATTTCTCAATGGTTACATCAATCAGTTGGTATATGTGAAACAACCTCCCGGATTTGAAGATGTGAAAAAGCCCAACCATGTGTACAAGCTAAGGAAAGCATTGTATGGATTGAAACAAGCACCTAGAGTATGGTATGAGAGATTGAGAGATTTCTTGCTCTCTAAATGGTTCAAAATGGAAAAGGTTGATACAACTCTCTTCACTAAGAAGCTTGTCAATGATTTGTTTGTATTGCAAATATGTGTGGATGATATTATATTTGGATCAACAAATCAAGATTTTTGCGAAGAATTTGGCAAAATGATGGCAAGTGAGTTTGAAATGTCCATGATCAGTGAACTTAGTTACTTCCTTGGTCTTCAAGTGAAGGAAATGAAGAATGATACATTTGTGAGTCAAGGCAAGTACATATGGGACATGATGAAGAAATTTGGATTGGAACATGCAAAATCAATGAATACTCCCATGGCAACAAATGGTCATTTGAATTTGGATGATAGTGGCAAAATGGTAGATCAAAAGCTATATAGATCAATGATTGGAAGTCTCCTTTATGTGACCGCATCTCGATCGGATGTCATGTTTATTGTCTGCATGTGTGCAAGATTCCAAGCCACCAAGAGAAAGTCATTTGAAAACCACAAAGAGAATATTAAGGTATTTGAAGGGCACACAAGATGTTGGGTTGTGGTATCCTAAGGGGTCCAACTTTGAGCTTATTGGATATTCGGACTCCGACTATGCCGATTACAAAGTGGATAGAAAGAGCACTAGTGGAACTTGTCAATTGCTTGGAAGGTCACTTGTTTCATGGTCATCAAAGAAGCAAAATAGTGTTGCTCTCTCAACGGCCGAAGCGGAGTATATTAGTGTCGGAAGTTGTTGTGCACAACTCTTTTGGATGAAGGCCACTTTGAATGACTTTGGATTGAAATATAAGAAAGCGCCCTTGCTATATGACAATGAGAGTGCTATCAAGCTAACCAACAACCCCGTGCAACATTCAAGAACAAAGCACATTGATATAAGGTATCATTTCATTAGAGATCACCAAATCAATGGGGACATTGCAATTGAAAGTGTTGGCACCGAAGATCAATTAGCGGATATCTTTACCAAGCCACTTGATGAGTCAAGATTTTACAAGTTGAGAAGTGAGCTAAACATACTAGACTACTCCAACATGAAGTGAAAGCATCCCCACATTATTTGACATGCCTCTCCTTTGACTAAAATAAGGTAAAATTGGTTGACATGACATTCATACTTTGATTAGGACTTGTTTAGTGCATATAGGCATGAAATGCATCTTATAGGCTCATTCATGGAAAACCAAATGTTTTGATGAATATATGGTACCACTATTGCTTTATGTGCTTGTATGACCTAGTGGTAGCATATGACATATTAATGGGCTTGTAAACCTAGTGTTGAATCTAGAACATGTGCTCATGATGTGTAATTTAATATGGTCAAGATAACCCTACTAGTGAGGTGTGAAGAAGCTTGTCCTTGGATCAAACTTAGTTACATATTCTAGGCAAGTGATCTAGATTGAACCAAAGTGACAATGAACTTAACCCCACTAATTGACTTGATACTCCCATAATTTGCACCATTTTTTGTGAATTGTTGACAAAGGGGGAGAAGAAAGTCACAAAGACAAGAATGGAAAGGGGTCAATTAAAATTTTGAAAGCACACAAGTAGGGGGAGCAAGCTCATGAATAAGTTGTTGCATTTATATGCGCATTAACATATGATTTGTTGCATTGTCAAAATTCAATTCCTATACTTGGTTGATTGGTGTAATGCATAGAAATAGGATTTGAATGGTGTTTGACAAACTAGCATGCATAGAACTTACTTTTCATACAAAGTACCTCTCTTGCTTATATGTTGATCTCACGAGGTATTTTGAGTTTGTGATGCATGACTAGTGAACAATGGTGCTAAGGATGGTATAAATTTCGCAATTCCGATGGTATCACGCTTTGAAAGTCTATTCTATATACCTTAGCATCATTTGGTAGTGGTAGCTCACCCAAACTTTCAAATCCATGCGTATGTGAAAAATTGAACCAAACACAAGGAATCACATATGTTGGGGAGCTAATACTACCAAAGTGCAAACTTGGATTTAATTCATATCTTTTTGAAGGTTGTCATCAATTACTAAAAAGGGGGAGATTGAAAGCCCATGTTTGGTTTTGGGTAATTGATGAAACCTAGTTTGCTAATGTTTGCTCTAAGTGTTTCATGAGAACAATTAGCAAACACCAAAATGGAGCAAAGGATCGGGTCGGTGGTGGCCACAAGTGAAGGACAATGACGGCATCCATGCAAATGGTATAAGTCCATCATCAAAAGGAGTCCACAAGCTTCATCATGAAATGAGAAGGAAGATGGTGAAAAGTTAGGAGCTCAAGGCAAAGGTATAACCAATAGGAGCCCTTTTGTTTTTGGTGATCAAGACTCTATAGAGAGAGTGATCACATTTAGGATAGATAGCCGTACTATCAAGAGGGGAGAAATCGTTTGTGAAATGCGGTTATCAAAGTGCCACTAGGTGTTCATATTCATTGCATATGCATGTAGATGCTAGTGACACTAACAAAATCCGTTGAAAACTCTTTGAAAAATGCTAACACATGTGCACTGTTGAACAGGGCCAAGACACATTGGGGCCAAGTCACAGGGCGCCTGCCCCCCACTTGGCACCATTTGTGCCCGGCCACGTCGTGGATCCATGCTCCAACCTCCCAAACAGTCTTTGGCACGTTGATTCAACATCAATGGCTCAAATTCACATCACTTGGATCTGGTAGCCTTGTTGGACAGGGCGCCCGCCCTGCCAATATGGCCTGCCACATCCATAATCCGGCAAAGAGGCACCCAAGCACTTGTGGTCATTCATTTGAAGTCGGTTTTCATCCAAGAGAGATCAAAGGTGGTGTCAAGGATTCATGGACCCACATGTCATCTTCCAAGGGCCACAAACCACCTCTCCAACCATCGAAATGTGCTCAACCGACCTTGCAACCGTCATTGGGGAGGATCCTGGAGCGTTGGATGGCGAGGCGGTGGAATCCACCGGGCGCCCGCCCCCTAGGAGGGCGCCCGCCCTGCATCTTCTGCCCATCGACCTCCAGCCACCTCTACAAGTACCACAAGGGTCTCCATGTGCTATAAATATCCTCCGAATGCTTCAGTTGTAATCAGCTTAGGAAGAATGGAGAGAAATCTGGAGTTTAGTCCATCCTAGCTCATCTAGTGAGAAGCCTCCTAGCAAGACTAGTAGTAAGAGTGTGAGTGAGAAGAGAAGTAGAAGATTAGGAGAGCTCTGCGGAGGTCTCTCTCTCGGGTGCTTCTTTTGTAAGGTACTCTTTGATTCGGTAATATAATTTTCTTTCTAGTACTTACATTTTCCACATTACTTTTAGTATTTACTTCCAAGTATTTACTTTAAGTATTGCTTTGAGTACTCTAGTTGCGGTAGTACTAGGAGATTAATTATCGGTTTTCATACACTTAGTGCGGGATCTTCGCCGCTAGACGGTGCTCTAATCTTAGAGCGAGGTTAGAGTAGTAGCCTATAGTGGAAGCGTGGTGTTTAGACTAGAAATTACCTTGGATTGCGGCTAGGCCCACGGATAGTAGTGGTAGGTCTTAGGTGGTGACAGCCCTAAGATCCTCTGGATTCCACCACGTTCGGCCTGGTTTTATCAGCGTAGGGTTATGTAGATGTGAGTATTCCTTAGATGGGATCGCGCATTCCCCCGAAGTACTAATTGGAGTCAACCTACCGTGTTGCCTTGCATTCCACTCTTAAGCTCATCACTGTCTACGTCGCTGCTTGGCTCTATCTCAAAACTAGATTATCTGGATTAGTTATCACTATACTAGTTCACCCCTTCATTATAACTCGTGATTGTTCTTAGCTTGCCATTGATTATCTCTAGCCATAAGAAGCTTCCCTATGGAAATAAATACGATACTTGGTTATTCCCAAGTGAAGTGCTACGTCGATAGATTCTGTGCGCTTGCGAAATTCTGCAATAGTCATAAGAATTATCAACAAGCATTTCTGATGCCGTTATCAAGAATAACTCTGTTTCTGATAGTGACGTTAGAATTGCCAATAAACATTTCTGGTGCCGTTGCCGGGGAAGCAATTGGCCTAGATTTTCTTTTGTGTTTGCTATAGAACTAACCCCGTTCTTTAGCAGGGTCACACCTATCTGTCTTTTTGTGGTGACTGTTATGCTAGATAGCTAGAATGGCTGGATTCAATCTACCTGAAGATTTTCATGAAGACCCTGAGTCAATCCTTAGAAGAGCGAGAGCTAATCTCACTCCTCCAAGAATGACGTCTGGATCTCGTTCATCTTCATCGAGGGAACCTATATTGCAAGATCATCCATCAGATGAGTCCGATCGTCCTAGTGCTTCAGAGCCGACCAGTTCATCTATATCAAGAACAATCCGTGAGTATTCTACTCCATCTATTTCTAACGTTGCTACTATGCCTAGTGCTGATAGCGGAAGTAGAGAATTTGAGCTTAAACCCGCATTGATCATGATGGTGCAAGCAATTGCATTTCATGGCAACCCTTCAAAGGATGCCAATGCTTATCTCCAGAATTTTCTGGAGATATGCAATACAATTTCTATTTCAGGAATTTCGCAGGATACAATCTGTCTGTGCCTGTTTCCTTTCTCATTACTTGAGAAAGAGAAACAGTGGTTCTACATCAACATGGGATCAATGAACACTTGGGAGAAGTGCTCCAACCACTTCTTAAAGAAATTCTTCCCTGTTGGTAAGACCAATCTTTTGCGTAGCAAGATTTCTAACTTTCAACAGGAGATTCGCGAATCTGTCCCCGAAGCATGGGAGCGCATGCAAGAGTACATATAAGCCCTCATCATGGCGTTGAAGATTGGCTATTCATCCAAAGCTTCTATCATGGACTTATGATGGAATCTCGTCAACATCTTGATGCTGCCGCCGGAGGTGCATTCTTGTCTCTCAAGGTGAGTCAAGCCAAGAAGTTGATTGAGAAGATGGTAGACAATCAAGGATGGACCGACCATCATCTCAAAGGTAATTCTAATACTTTCGAAATTAAATCTTATTCTTTCGAATGCCTTTTGAAAAAGTTAGAAGAAAGAGCTAATTGGAAAAGAGATCGTGCTGCTAAAGAATATTATGCAAATGCTAAAACACCATGTGCATTATGTGGACATAAAAATCACAACATAGATATCTATCCAATAAAATATGCTAAATCTCTTTTAAATGATGGCGGATATGATCCCCCACCAATTTCACCTTACCAAAGATGGAATCCACGTAGGGAGGATAATGATTCTCTACATTCTAGCAATCATTCTCTTAAGGAACTTGTTTTAAATCAAGCTAAAATAAACTGTGGTTTAAGTTTAGTATTAACTGATCAAGACAAAATCCTAGGAGATATAAATGCTAGAATAGATAAGTTTCATGAGCTGCTAAAAGAACAACTTGACTTTAATAAAATGGTAGAAAAACAATTAGCTGATATTCATGCAAAACTATCATGCCATAATGAAAAAGTTAATGCTGTGACCACGAGAGGTGGTAAGACCACTCGTGATCCCCCTTATCCTGATTCTACGCCCAAGAAGGTAGTAGAAGAAGAAGGCTGAAAAAGAAGATTCCACAACACCTCAAGAAAAGGTAAGAACTTCTCCTCATGAATTTTATGATATCGAGGTATTGCCTTTCCCTGACCGTAATAGGAAACCAAAGGAGGATGAACAATTTCGGAAATTTGTGGAGGTAATACAAAAATTATATATACATATACCTCTAGTTGATGCGATGCAGGTACCTACCTACGCAAAATATTTAAAGGACATCCTCAATAGAAAGAAACCAATCCCAAGCATAGAAATGGTGAAATTGACGAAGCAGTGTAATGCTGCTATCCTCAATAATTTCCCCGAGAAGAAGAAGGACCCCGGAAATCCTACTATCTCATGCTCTATCGGAACTCAACAATTTGATCAAGCTCTGTGCGATCTTGGAGCAAGCGTCAGCGTCATGCCCAAGGTAATATATGACAAACTTAATCACACATCATTATCTCCAACTATTATGTGTTTGCAGCTCGCCGATCAATCAATACGATATCCGGCGGGAATAGCGGAGAATACCCCTGTTCAAATTAAAAATTGTTTCGTTCTCATGGATTTCGCGGTGTTAGATATAAATCCTGATTTTAGAACACCACCTACGAAGACCATTTTTAAGTACTGCAAATGCAACCATTGATGTGGGAGCCGGAGAAATCCGACTCAACATCAATGGAAAAGAAGAAATCTTTAATTTCAGGCCACGTCCGGAGCAGTGCTCGTCAGTGGAGGACGCACCCGCTGACACTACCATGCATGATAAAGATTCTCTGGAGCACGAAGACAACGTGAAGTGTTGATCATCATGCAAGCATCCGATGCACCTAACCAAGGTAAGTTAAACTAAGGTAAGAGCTAATCTCACTTATTTTTCTTAAGTAATTTCACTTTTCTTGCTTAGTATCTCGCTTAAGATAATAAAGTTAGCTAATAGGAGGGATTAGAAGGCCGGTGGCCCACTTTCATAGGGTGGCCGCCCTGCCCCCTTGGCCTCTAGTGCCCACTAGCTGCTCCACTATCTGACCACATGAGAGTAGAGAGCAAAGCACCAAGAAATGGCAGGCAAACCCATCCATCCTTCACTTTGCTTTCTTTCGTATCTTGTCCCAAGCCTCTCCAAACTCTCCACTCATCTCTCTGGCTGATAGGTGCACGTTTCAATAAAGCAAGATGCTCTGGAGTGGAGACACTAGCATGTGAGAGAGCAAGGTTGAATTTCTGGCAGAGTAGTAGGGCGAGCGCCCTATCCCTGGCCACCTTCTGTCCCCTCTGCTGTCCACTTGCTCATTTTAAACTTCCACAAGCTCGTGCAAGTGCTCCACCAGGCATCCAAGCTCATACTCTTGCTTCACACTCATTTCCTTTCCTCCGAGCAACTTCGTAAGCACTAGCCATTAATCGCTAAGCAATGCAAAGCAAGGAGAGCCACGGGAAGGTAGCACACACACTTCCGAGAGGAGTGGTTTGTTTTACTAACCTTAATCCTTGTCTTGTTAGTGTTCTTGTGTTTTATCATGTTGAAGAACTTGTTCGGGAAGAGGAAGAAGAAGACTGGAGGGAGCAGTGAAGGAAGCAGTAGTGAGAGACCGAACCAGCACATACGCTTCTCGTCCGGGAGCCAGTCGAGTTTAGGAAGCTGGCATTCCCGAAGGAGCAACATGTCTGTTGATCAATCAAGCCATGACGAACCTACTGAAGAACAAGGCACTCAACAACCACCTGATCATATTCTCGTGGATGTGAACCAGATTATTTGGCTAAATAATCAGGAAAGAGAAGCCTTCCGCATATTGCAAGAGCGCACATTCATCCATACCCCCGAAATCGACCGTGACTTGCTCAACGCTACAGGTATGTTTACCGAATTTTAAACCATATTTCGTACTTTGGGGTGGGGAAATGCCTGGATAGTTAATGAACTGAGGTGTAGAGAGCTTACCTTAGAATTTTTATGCACCCTAGAAGTCACTAGTGGCCACTGCAAATTTCGTGTGTTTAATGAAAATTATTCTTATGCATGGTCAGAATTTAGTGAGCTGTTAGGATTTGATAAGAATTGTGCAGTAGACTATTGGCGTTTCTTAGCGCAATCACCAGACACTGGGTGTTAGGCTATCTTTGATAACGGCGCCAGAAGTGCCAGGGGTATTTCTTATGTCTATTGGATAATTCCGCAAGCGCACAGAATATACCGCTGTAGCACTTCACCCGGGTGTATTCCAATGTATCGTTATTTATTTTATTCCAAGGGAAAGCGGTGCTAGGAATGTTAATAAAAGAGAGAGATCCTTAAGTCTATAGTTTAACTTAGTATCAACTAGTGATAGGGGGGTAAATCGATATATAGACTAAAGGATAATGACGCAGAGACACGACAAGGTTTAAGATAACTAAAGATAACTAGTAGAGTATAGCTAGGTGGAAGGACAACGAGTGAGTATAGGATTTCTATGACTCTTACTTTACTCTTGTGAACTATCCTATCAAATAGACGAGATACACTAAGACAGCTACCTTACTTTCGGTGTGTAGGGGATAGTGCGAGACAATAGAGGATATAACCTCTACCCGAAGCGCCTATGCTCTTATGGGAGTCTACCTTTTAAGAACTTGCCTAAAACACGTGGAAGGATGCTAAGACTAGACAAGGCTATCACCACCTGCTAGTACCCACTAACAATCCGTGCGACAAGCGGCAATCAAAGGCAAGACTTAGTATAAGCACCACGCTTACACTAATTCCCACTACTCTAGTTGGGTACCAAACAACTAGAGCACCCTATGACAGGCGATGAACTACACACGTGAGCTGGTTACAGGATCACAATCTAGTGTAAGTGAACTATAAGATAAAACAAGACACAACAATACTATAATGAATAGTAATGCACTAAGTAAAGACTTAGTAAAGTAAAGCAAAGATAATATATTGATAAAGGTAAAGTCTTACAGAAGAAAAGGTACAAGAGCTATACCAGACTCTCGAACAGACGACTTTGGAGACCCTGAGCATAGCTCAACTCGACTCTAACTCCCACACTAGACTAATACTACTACTAAAGAGTGGAACTAGCTTGCTTCTCTTGTCTCTTGTCTCTCTTGTGTGTTGTAGAGGGGGATGGCAGCCTCTATTTATACGGGAGAGTGGAGGGATGCCACGTCAGCGATCTGTGTGCTCCTTGCCTCTCCACCCTTGGATGAACCGCCTCAAAACCACCTTAAGATGGACGGCCGTGGATAAACCAGCACGTGGAAAACATGCAGGAGGTCGGTGGAGTATGACGGTGCCCTAGACCCACCAGGGGTGGGTCGACCGACCCCCGTATGACGGCGTGGGCCCACCCCTGGTGTCCCCACTTGTCATAGAGCATGGCTGTGTGCTTGCTTTGCTTGGTACTTGTCGGTTCACGCCTTGATCCATGTGCTTTGATCTTCCACCGTTGAATGGAAACACACCTTTGATCCAAATGTGGAAATAAGCTGGGTGGTGTGTCACATGGATCATGCCACATCACCAGAGCTCTGTGGGCCCCATACATGCGTCGGCCGATCTATGCATGGGCCCACCTGGAGCTCTGTTCTCTTCTATGTGATGTGGTCCACCATATCTTGATGTTTCATGGCCTGTTTGATCTTTCCTGCATTCACAAGCTAAGAGTACAAGTGGAACTACTTATTGATAAAATATGTTCATGTTATGTTTATTCTCCCTTGAATCCGAGGCATGTTGACGGTATTTGAGTGTAGATTTTTATGGTATATCCACCGTCAACAAGATCCCCCAAGCTTAACCTTTGCTCGTCCCGAGCAAATAATTAAACTTAGCCTCGGTGGATCAGGAGTTGCTACAATGTTTATATTTCCTTAGTACCAAGTGCATAACAAAATACTTCTCTTTTGAATGGAAAATTTGGCTATAAAAATTTATCCATTTTACCTTAGTCCTTTATGGGGCTTATGGCCTTTCCTTTGCCTTAGGCAATTGAGAGACAGAACAGTTTAACTTGAGCACTAATTTTCTCATTCTTTGCAAGTTTCATACTGGAGGTTTTAGCAATGTTTTTCAAGTAAAACTTAATGTTCCTCAAGTGGTTCTCTCATGTCGCTCAAATGGTGTATGATTCCTTACCAAGGCACAAAGTAAATGTTGCCTTCTCTTTGTTGTCCTACTCTAAAAATGGATTATGTGGAGCATAAGGTAGGAATGAAAGAGTATAGCATACTTACTTTGCATGTATTGTAGGGCCAAATGTTGGATTCAAAGAGAGAAGTGTCATGCCCTTAGATCAAGATGTGCAAGTGTGTGAAAAA